>BSBN01001125.1:621312-1242625 GCA_027924645.1 Cunninghamia lanceolata
TGAGAAGAAATTAGATACATGGATTGATTTTCCTGCCTCTTTTGAAGATGCTTGGGTTCGGTATGCCCCAAGTAGGATACATGACAAATTCATGTGGCTAGACATAACACATATGATTACTAAGGATGCCATTGAGGCAATGATTGGTATGTGTTCCACCGAAACAGTTTTGGCCTTGAAGGCCATAAAGATGGGATTAACAGGTGCCAAATTTGACAAAAGGGCACTAACTGTAAATGACATTGAAGATCCAACGGTAAGATTTGCAGCAATGGTGATAGGATACAAAGTCTACTTCTCAAGCAGGGAGAATTCGGTCTCTGCAACAGCCATATACACAACATTTGAGATGGTGAAAAAGAATGCAGATTGTGACATGTGTGAGATGCTTCAGCAACAATTGATGGAGAACTTGAAAAGAACAAAGGCCACAAAGTACCCCTTCAAGTATGGAACTCATCATTTGTCCGCTCTTCTATTTCTTGAAGGAGTTACTAGGTATGGACAATATTATCTGGCTTGATCACACTCTTGTAGTAGTCCAAATTAGAAATCATTTGCAAAGTTTAGGAGATGTTGATAAACAAAATGTAGCATTATGGGGCTACTTTAAAAATTTCCAAAAGAAAATGCAGACTAGGGCTAGGATTCCTGAAAAGGTTGTGAAGAAATATGAAAAGGAGATTGTATTTATGGTAGACAAACATAAATGCCTCATGGAGGCAAGGGAACCAAGAACTGTATGGGTCCCAGCCATGGGATATGAAGTCATAGAGGACGTCTTGATTGGATTGGCAGATTTGATGTTGAGCAAACCAAAAGATCCTAAGGAGGAAAGATTTGGGACTTTTGAAGAAAAATTTCTCAAAGTATATATGGAACAAAAACAACCTGAAATCAAAAGAAATGTAAAGAAATGGGTAGCTGATTATGCAATGAGCCAAGGGTTCACTAAGGAACAAATAAATGAAGCAAGAGCACAAGCAACTAAGACATCAAAGGCTCCGGAAGAGAAAACTAAACAAGAAAAGGCTCCAGAAAAGCATAAAGTGCAAACTGAGCAAGAAAAGTCATCTCTGGCACTAAAAGAAGACCAAAAGCCTCCTCCTCTGCTGATATTGAAAAAGGAGTGTCTGAAAACAAGCCCGTTGAGAAGAAGAGAAAGAAGTCAAAAGCCACAAAAAGGGTGTATGTGAGCCTTTTTGAAGGAGAGGAAGAAGAGGAAACAAAAACAGATGAGGAAATCAAAGCAAAAAGGGTGAAAACAGATGAAGCCACCTCTAGCAAAAAGGAGAAGCCCTTAAAAAAGGTTAAGGACAAAAAATGAAGAAAGGAGAGAAGACAGACTAGAAAAGATGAAGCAACAATATCCTTAGAAGCCACAATCAATGCAATAGCTCAACATGGGAATTTGAAGCCTATTGCTAGTATATATGATGACAGTTCAAATGCAGACAAGGTGATACTTGAAACAACAGTGGTAAGATTTTTGAGTATGTTCAGTAAAGCATTGATTGAAGTTATAGATGATTTAGCAGACAGTTTAGCCAGCATCATGACAACAAGAAAAGAAGGGGCCATGGCCAAAGATGTTGAGATAAAGGAATATGTTCTATTGAAACTTTGCCCAAATATCACAAGTGAAGAAAAGGTTAAAGTCACTAAAAGGCTTAGTGATGAATTCAGAACCAAGAATATAGTCAATGCTCTAATGTCCGGAGACATTGAGAAACTGGTGAAGGAAACTGAGGAGATAACATTACGTGTGCTACATGAGCTGCAAATCCCAATTGTTGCTGACACTAATGAAAAGGAACAGAATGTTGGAGCTGATAATACAGTTCAGGAGATAAATATGGAACATAACATGGAACAAAGTACAGTTACTCCTCCGGTGGGCACAGGAAATGAAGAGGAAGTGAATACAGAATAGAGTATGGATCAAGGTGGAACACCTCCTCCGTTTAACTCTGAGCAAGCTGAAGAGATAAAAGAGACTGTGGAAGAAAAGAACTTTGAAGAAGCAAAAGTGGCACCTGAAGAAAATTTCCCTGAGGACCAAGGTGAACAAAGAGAAGTTGATGAACAGATGATTGACAATCCTGCTCTGGAGATAGAGGGAAATGAGCAAGAACTTATTCAAGAAGACCCTTCGGAAAGGCATGATGATGAAATGTCTCATGAAGAAGACAAAAGAGATACTGTTGAGAATGAGTCAATTGACTCTTTGAGAGAGTTTTTGGAGAAGTAAAAGGAAGCTCAGATTTTGACTCCACCTGAGCTATTGCAAGGACCAATTAACCTTGCCACAATGTCCCCATTACAGAAGCTGAGACTGGGGACACTTTTTCAAACTACTGCACAAGAAGAGACTCTAAAATCTCATATAGAGGACAGTGAGCTAATAGGAGATGCATTGACAATTTTTGAAAAGATAATGCCTAGAATTAAGAGAAATACATTTTTGGGTCCTACTGCTCAATTAAAGAAGGTTATGGAATCAATCAATTCTCATTTTGAGTCCTTGGAACAAGCTGCAAAAAAGAAGGTAAGGATAGAGATTGATAGCAAGAGATTAGTTGAGCTTACTGACAAATTTGCTCAAGATAAAATTTTGTTAGATAAGTGCATAGAGTATGCACAGATGGCCATTAAAGAAGCTAGTGAACTATATCAATTTTGTCTTACATGGCCTGATAAGACTAAGGACATAAAAGAGAAAATAAATGGATGGGAAGCTCAAATAATGAAGATCTCCAGAACCTATGACCCGGTAAAAGATGCTATTGGCAATCAGAGGGCACAAGTTGAGACCATTCATTCTAATATACATAAGTTGCAGACCCAGAGGGAGGTTATAAAGCATAGAATGAGCTAGCTCCGAGAGATAGCAAGCTTCAAGATTGCATCCTTGACCAGGCTAGTAGCAGCAGCACATAAGACAAGGCAAATCACTGAGGCCCCTGCTACTGTGAAGAAAGTAGAAGAGTTGGTAGTCCCAAGTTAATGGGCATATACTAGTTTTGAGCGATGCTAAGGCCAGTTGGGATGAAGAAGTGGTGCAACTGAAGAAGATCTACAAAGATATTCTCCCTGAAAAACAGTAAGCAAATTGACTTCACTTGTAAATATGCGTACAGTACAAACAATTTTTGAAGTTTTGGTAACTTGTACATATTTCTGTATCATACACCTTTGCCATTGATGTCAAAGGAGGAGAATGGAGCATGTGAAAAACACAAAAAGAAAATAACTGAAAAATGAAAAGAGAAGCATGAAGTTAGGGGGAGCAGTGTGAAAAGAGTAAGGGGGAGCAGTATAACAGTTTTTCACATCAAGTGTTGCCATCAATGCCAGTGGGGGAGATTATTGGCAATTTGGCTAAGCTTGATGTTTGATGATGTTGCCATTGATGGCAACAAGAAAAGGAACAAGGTTGGAAGAGAGATTTTGGTCCGGTGAAGGAGACTTAGTCATTTTGGCTAAGTGTTGGCAGCGTACAGAGACGGCGACAAAGAGACGGTGTTTAGATTGGCATTGGTCTGCAGTTGAAGACCTAATCATGCAGTTCTGGTATGTTGTTTATAGTCCTTATAAGATCTTATATCTAAGATTTCAGCTTTTTATATGTACCGGAAGCATATCCTTAAGTAGCCTAAGTCCAGAATTACAGAAAACAGAGGTAATCAGAATAGAACACTCATTTGTTTTGGTCCGTACTCCTCCGGTGTTGCATGTCTCATTATGCGGTTTCAAGGTGTTGTAAACACTTGAATGAAGTCTCCAAATCCAGAGTTGCAGAGTCTGAAGTCCATCGAAATGATAGTTTTGAGCTACTGAATATTGCTACTTGGCTTGACAATGTTTGACTGTGAGAAGGTCTGAGTTTTGTTGGTCCGCACTTTACCGCAGATTGATATATTGCTCTGTGGTTCTAAAGGAAAGCTTGGGGATGTATGAAGAGTCGTTGATGTGATTTTGAGCAAGTCTTGTGGTCCGCAGTGAAAGTTGCAGTTTGACAGATAGATTGAGTCAGTAACAGTCTATGTTTAAGGCTGACATGACAGTTTGATCTAAGTGTGGTAAGTTCTATTGATAGGAACTTTATTCTAAGGGATTCTATAGATGGAGCCGACATATGAGAATGTGATTCAAGTGTGGTTTAGGTCCGCTATGTATTTTGGTGAGTTGATTTGGCCGACAAGCTACAAGGTTATTAATTATACGCTTCATCTAGGTAGGCCGACCTAATATGAAGATTCTAAGTGTTGCGGATATATATATATATAAGATCAAATTCAATGTTTGTGAAGAGTGATGTGCGAATATGAAGGTGTGTGCATGACATGCGACAGATTGTGATTTTGTGAAGGCGACAAGAGCAGAAGAAGAGAGATCTTGTTCCCATGTAAGAACAAAGCAGTGAAACAGAGCAGTAAGAGATGAAGAGTTTTGAGACAATATTTCTGTGCTTCATTGGAGCTGTAACCATGCATGTGTAGATGCAATTAGAGCAATTCAACCTGGCAGTGAGCCATCCTTATTTCCTTCTTTCTTTTTCTAGGCAGTGAGCCTTTTTGCAGTGAGCACTTCTTTGGGCAGTGAGCCCTAAGGTAGTGAGCCTTCTTGTAATACAATATTGATATTACATAATTATTGTGAGCTAACACTCACCGTGGTTTTTCTCAGTTTTGGGTTTTTCACGTAAAAATCTTGGTGTTCATGTGTGATGCTTTGTGGTTGCTTCTTCTGTGTTTAATTTGCTTTGTTGTTGTTTGTGGCAAATGGACTACTAGTTTAATAAGTAAAAGGTTTAATAGAATACTGATTCACCCCCCCTCTCAGTATTCTGGGTGTTCAATATTTTATTTTGCTTAGTTATTTCAAAAGAAAGCACACAAAAGAAATACGTTCAACATTTTATTTTGCTTAGTTATTTCAAAAGAAAACACGCAGAAGAAATACACGAAATGTGTACATTAGAAAATTTCAGCGTGGAATTTAAACTTGGCATAAGAAGAGGAATGAAGTCAATAATACAAATCGCAAACTTTTCATTTTGAAAACGACTATTGGCAATTAATGTTAACTTTAACATAATATTGTCGGCTTTTGTTAAGATTAATCCCCTATTGTCATTTAAAACTGTGGCATACGAGCTTCAAAGCTTGCGATATAAACTTTAATGGTTTTAAACGTAAAATATAATTCATCGATCAGCTGGAGTTAGTTATTCTTTTGTTCAGACTCAAGTATTTTGATTCGTTATTAGCGATGGTTAAAGTTTGTAGTTTAATATTGTGCATTTCAATGTTTAATATATGTTGTTAGCGTAATACCTTGACAGTTATTGCTACCTTGTTTGTTGTTTAATGTTTGCTTATAACTGTTTGTTGTTTAATGTTTGCTTATAACATTCATTCATTGATCACAGGGTATCACAGGATATGTTTAATGTTTAATGTTTGCTGTTTGTAAATGGTTATTGATGCGTAATACGGATGTTTCAAATCCTTCATAATTGTAATGTTAATGCTTATAACATTCATTGTTAATTGCTCTGACATTTTCTTCGATTCCTAACCATTAACTTTTGGCATGCAGGTAACTATGGAATCTTTCATAATTGTTTAGTTTTTTAAAAACTTAATTGTTAACAGTCTTCAATAGACTCATAGCTTATAGAATAATTCGCGGTAAAAATTGGAGTCAGGTTAAATTTGGTGAAAACCTTGATCTTTATATGCATTTAAACCATGGCAATCTAAACCTTAATTGTAGGAAAATAAGCTCTGTCGTGTGATCAAACGCCATAGAGCCACTAGCTATTGTCACTGTTAGCAATTTTTTGCCACCTTTTAGTTTTGCCGCAGTCATATGGATGATCGATGGCTTTTTGCTAGGCCCTAATCACTAGAACAAGCTTTTTTATGGGATCAAATTCAAATGGACCGCCAACAGTTTATATAGCGACATGCAATAAAAAACAAACAAATCGCCGGTGACAAGCTAACCGCTAGAGTGCCTGTTTTTAGCCCTTGGAGGCTGTTTTGCTCAAACGTACATAACTTGCTCATTTTTCATTGGATTTTTACAATTTTACAGGCGTTGGAAAGCTGATTCAGTCCCCTTCGCAGTGATGTAAGCCATTTCTTTATATTCTTTGCGGATTCCTAGGTATATTCCTTCGAAGCTAGTCTTTCTTTTGAAACATCAAATAGCCTTTACTTTTGCATATGAGCTTCGATTTCAGTGAATATTTTTTAAACTGCATAGAAAATCCTAAAGAATCCATTCGTGATATTATTTTTACTGTGTTAACATTTTGTTTGGTTTTTTTACAGGATTTCTTGTTTTTCACTAACGTTGTTTTTGCAACTTCACGTTAGTCCAAGACATAAAATTTTGCAAACTACTAACTATTTTTTGCAGCACCACAGTCAAAGACTTCAATTTTCTCCACTAGTTTAGTTGCACTAAATAGAGTAGTTGGGAAAGAACTTGTTTGCTGTGTCTCAAAGATCTTGATTGGATGTATGCTCTCCCCTGACACTCTTGAGTGAGTATGATCTTGGAGATCAAAAGTGAATAGTATTCTAAATCCTCTATAGATCACTTTGCATAGGTCAATTAGAGGAAACTACCAACATACATCTACCAACATGACTTATTGATTAAAACATGACTAAACTGACTCTCTACCTAGTCTAGACTACCAGTGATCGCAGTTAATTATTCTAACATTTTACTTTACTCAATGTAGAGATAAATCTTGATGCATGAGCATTCCAACAAACCACTGGATCCACATGGCAAAAAATAGAATTGCTAGTTTTAGTGAGTAGCTATTTTTAGATAAGAGTGAATAGGAGTGGGGACAGTGTGAAGAGCTATAAGGGATTTAATTGTCAATTATTGATGTATATTTTGTATATTACTTGTTATAACCTGAATTTTTATATGCAATAGAAAATTTATGTTCTGATTTCTGCTACTTATGCAGTTGTATTTTTGTCAAGTTTTTTTTTTCCTTCTCTTCTCTGTGATAGCTACAGTTAATAAAATTCGTAGCCAAATGTTCTATAAACTATTAACTCAAGGATCATCTAGTCATCTTCAGCAGATGTTGCATACAGTCCAACAGTGACATAGAGCAGTCTACCGAAGATCAGGCTCCTTGGTAACTATACTTCCACCAAACCTTCTCTGGTTTCTATCTGGAGGATTCACTTTTAAAGCAATATATTATCATGTGCATGCATATTGATGTTTTTTTAAAATAACTAAAATGTGACCCAATATATTGGTTTATTATTAAGAGAAAGAGGATAATTTAATTAATGTGATATGGGTATATATTGGGGGTTGGGAAACATGCACAGAAGGGGTGGGGTGTTTATAAGCGGTGTTCCAAATCCTCTATAGATCACTTTGCATAAGTCAATTAAAGGAAACTACCAACATAGATCTACCAACATGACTTTATTGATTAAAACATGACTAAACTGACTCTCTACCTAGTCTAGACTACCAGCGATCACAGCTAATTATTCTAACATTTTACTTTACTCAATGTAGAGATAAATCTTGATGCATGAGCATTCCAACAAACCACTGGATCCACATGGCTGAAAATAGAATTGCTAGTTTTAGCGAGTAGCTATTTTTAGATAAGAGTAAATAGGAGTAGGGACAGTGTGAAGAGCTATAAGCGATTTAACTGTCAATTATTGATGTATATTTTGTATATTACTTGTTAGAACCTGAATTTTTATATGCAATAGAAAATTTATGTGTGAGAGTCCAAAGTTCTTCTTTCCTTCGTTTCTATTTCTGATTTCTGCTACTTATGCGGTAGTATTTTTGTTAAGTTTGTTTTTCCTTCTCTTCTCTATGATAGCTACAGGTAATAAATTTCGTAGCCAAATTTTCTATAAACTATTACAACATTTATCAAAATTTATAAGCACTAATTTTGAACTGTAATTTAAACAAATTTTGTAGATCATTATCTTATAATATGTGTATTCCTTAGTCCAATGAAAAGTGTCTCTAATGATGCTTTTGTTTCTACCTTAGGATGATCAACAATTGGTTCTACTGTTTTAGCTATCAAAGTGATGCAGGAGTATTGGGTCAACGAGTAATCTTGCATTACAAAAAAATTAAAAAAATAAATGTCATTTTTTTTCCTAAAGTTTTGGTTGCATTTTGCGTGGTAGTCATTTCGTCAAACACTTGATAGATGCATGGTAATGGTTAAAAGTTCTCAGGGCACCTCAGCCAAAGCAAAAGGCGTGAATTTAATGAGTTTTGAATGGTGATGGTGTGGCAAGATTCGTTTGGAGTCAAATGGAACAGATTGGAAGTTACAGATTTAATTGAAAATCTTGTCATAAACATCCAAGAAGAAAGTAAAGCACTTTTGAAAGGGATTTTTTAGAATGTCATGATGGAGAATCATTTTTAGGCTTCCATGAAGGCATTGAAGGTAGAGAAAAAGCTAGAACAAAAAAAAGAAAAAGAGGAGCAAGTGGGCGAGCTGAAAGTGTGCAGGCCGTTTTGGGTTTTAAAAAAAAAATGTTGAAAATACAAAAAAATGGTGAAAATGGCAACCTAGGGCAAAAAATATGGCCCAGGCAAGCTTGGGTATGGGTATGTGAACTTTACAGTGGTAAATGGGACATTGGAATGGCGAAAATGTTTCCAGAATATTAAAAATAAATAAAAAAGTCTTGTCTGCTGAAACTGGGCATGAGGCATGGACAGAAAAAGGTTGAGTTTGAATGATATGGAGATCTGGAAGGAACTAGGATACACAGAGACCAGATTTCATTTGGATTTTGATTCCTAAAGGTGCAGCAATCTCATTCTGGTGATAACTCCTTTTGGTTGGGGAGATTTTAATGGTCGAAATTCAGGCTACATGCTTGACAAAATGCCTGAAAGTATGTTAGCGTTGTTGGGATTGAGGAAAAAAGTTGTTGAACGTGTGGGAGATCATTATGAGGTGTTTGAGGTCTGCAATTTTTTTGTAAAAGAGTAAGGAATTCATTGAATGAATATTTGTGGTCATTATTTATTCCATGGGAAGAAAATGAAGAAGAGAAGATTATGAGAGATGCAGATTTGCGAGCTGAAATGGTGGCTTATGAGGACCCCATATATGATAAGAGAAGTAGAAGGTGAAGAGAATCTCCTATTGGAAGAAGAGACGAGAGACATAGGGAGGCTATTGGATGAGATGTCTATGAGAACTCATGATTTCCATAATATTGCTTGTGCTTATTTGTGTGCAGGTGCAACAATGAGAAAGAAAAATATAAATGTTAAAGAAGAGATCCTCATTATTGAGGATAAGGAAAAGCTATTTAGTAGGGAGACTACAGCGGTGGTATGTCCTTTGGAGGACATGAAAATGTAGATAGATATGGTACAGCTGAGTGCTCAAGAAGAAGCAGATGTGGAGGTGCTGAAATATGAACAAGAGTTGCTCAGAAAAAGATTGAATCCCTGTGCAGTTTGAACAGCGGTAGTAAAAGAGGAAGATGAAACAATGAATGAAGAAGAACAAATGGGGAAATTATCTAATTCCATCATGCAAATAAAGTTGAGTTTGGAAGAAGATTTTGTATCTGAGGAGGAGTTGCTACATAAAATATTGAATCAAGATGCAGAAGAGGAGTGCGTAGGAAAAGTAGTGAGTGGAGAAAGGATGAGAATTTTAGTTTTGGTGGATGGACACTGGTGGGTAAAATCTCACGAGAGAAAAGGAGAGGAGAAACATTTTGTGGAGATTAGGCTATGGTGGATAGAGACCTGCAAGAGAGATGGCCAATTTTTATAGAGGATGATGGGATTTGTCCTAGCTAAATGTTGGAAGAGGCGAAGGAAAAAGTCTTCTGATGTACCTGTTGAGAAATGAAGTATACTGAGGAGTGTGCATATTCTAGAAGGGTGGATTCCACTCCTCAACTCTACTTTGTGAGCACTATGTTTACAAACTGTCTACCTAGCGTATTTGATGTAGGAACATCTGGGCCCACAAGTAATCTTGTGTCACAAAAATAAATTAAATAAAGTAGTTTTTTTTTTTCTTAAGTTCTAGTTGCATTTTGCCTGGCAGTCATTTTGTCAAACACTTGAGAAGTGCATGGTACTGGTTGGAAGTCATTAGGCCACCTCATCCAAAGCAAATGGCATGAATTTAATGGGTTTCGAATGTTGATTGCATGGCAAGATTCATTTGGAATCAAATGGTGTAGATTGGAAGTTAATGATTTAATGGAAAATCTTGTCAAAAAGATACAAGAAGGAAGCAGAACACTTTCGAAAGGGATTTTTGCAGAATGTCATGATGGAGAATCATTTCTGTGCTTCCATGAAGGCATCAAAGGTAGAGGAAAAGCCAGAACCAAAAAAAAAAAAAAAGAGCAAGTGGGCGAGCTGAAAGTGTGCAGGCCGGTTTTGGTAAAGAACCCCTGCTGAAAACACAAAAAAATGCTGAAAATGGCGATCTAGGGCCAAAAATATGGCCCAGGCAAGGTTGGGAATGCGTATGTGAACTCCAAATTGGTAAATGAGACGTTGGAATGGGGAAAATGTTTCCAGAATATAATAATAAAAAAAAAAATTATTTTCTGAAGCTGGAAAATGTTTCCAGAATATAATAAAAAGAAAAAACCTTGTTTGCTGAAGCTGAGCACCAGACATGCAAGGAAGAAGGTTGAGTTTGAAGGATATGGAGATCTGGAAGGAACTAGGCTACATGGAGACCAGATTTCATTTGAGTTTTTATTCCTAAAGGTGCAGCGATTTTCTTCTGGTGATAACTCCTTTTGGTTGGGGAGATTTTGTTGGTTAAATTCAGGTTAAATGCTTGACAAAATCACTGAAAGTATGTTAGAGTTGTTGGGATTGAAGGAAAAAGTTGTTGAGTGTGTGGGAGATCATTATGAAGTGTTTGAGGCCTGCAATTTTTGTGTAAAAGAGTAAGGAATTCATTTTATGAATATGTGGTCATTGGTGTATTTATGTGTGCTTTGGAAAAGTCCAAAAATTGTATTTTGTCAAAATTATTGTTCTAATTTTGTGTGAGATCCATTTGAAGATGGGATTGTTCTAGAAATGTTATGGGATTCATTTTGAGTACTCATGCCCCTGGATGTCTCTGTTGTTTTATTCAATTTGTGTTGTTGGCTAATTTGACATTGTTTACTAATTAAAAATCCCCTAAAATGACAAAAATTACAAATTTAGGCATTCTTGTTTGTTGAGTGATTGGACAGTGTTCCTTTGATTGTATGTTGGTGTTTGGAGGTCTGTGAATTTATTGGAGATTCAGTATGAGCATTATGTAATTGCATTTAGCATTTTCTAGTGTGTTTTGGTAAGCCTTTTGAAAACATCGGTCATAGTTTGAAGCAATGAACTTCCTTTTGTTTTCCTATTAGCATACAAATATTGTAAGCCTTTTGAAAGCATCGGTCATAGTTTAAAGCAATGAACTTCCTTTTGTTTTCCTATTAGGATACAAGTATGATGGTGAGTTTTATAGGCTGCAAGTACAAGGTTGCCATTCATTTGGCCCTCTATCTTTGACTGCAATACTAAGAAATGTTCTCAATGTTACTTGAAAAAGGTCTTCCTAAATTTTATTTGTTTCTTTTGTTGTTCATTCAAGATTCATTGAATGCTCCTCCTATCTATTATAATATAGCTGAACTTTAACAGTCCTAATTGACATATTTCGGCCATTAATATATATTTTTTCTTTCCAACTATGCAAAGATTGATACCAATAAGGGTAATCTAAGAGATTTCAACATATTTTATTCCATAATGAATATAGAATAAGCTTCGGGAGAATAAGTTGGTTACAAAAGTTTTGAAACTCATAATGCCCTGTTGTACAACATTCCAGAAAAGCACATAGTAGCATACAAAGATTACCATCTAAAAAGAGGTATGAGATGAATTTAAAGAGGCGGGAGATGAATTACCAGTCAAAGTATCATTAAACAAATTATAATCTGATTGCGTATTTGAATAAGAAAATCCAACTCCAATTGGGCTCTCTACATAGAGCATGTTTGTTTCTGCCATCAATAACTTTGACATATCAAAGAGAAGCAAATGATTTGTCTGATGGAAAGATAGAGGGATTAAGAATGCACACATGAATGCTGATGATCTGTACCTGTATTCCAAGAGAATTTGTTTTGTTCCAAAACGTTGCCATTGGTTCTGAATGGACCATTCTCCTCGAATGCTCCATATCCAAGTGATGAGCATCCAGGCCCTGCAATGATTGATCAAAGATCAATATATTAAATTATAAAGATGTAATTGTTATGCTCCTGATAAGGTGATGAAACTTGTGCAGTCATATAAGAGTATCTTTCTTTTTTTAACTTTTTTACTGGTATACTATTAGAATGAGTAATTTTCAACTTTTGTATTCGTATGGGTGTAGAGCGAGTAGTAGTGTGTAAAAGAGCTTCCAGAATAAAAAGTGGCTGTAATATATTTTGAAAGGAAGCGGAATATACCCAGTTTTGAACATTGTTTTAGTTGGGACTATACCGAACAAAAGAAAGGAACACATTTTCAATTCCATACCAGATGGGCCAGCAGAACGTTTCCAAGTGTGACCCAATATTTTCAATCAATTAACAAGTATCCTTGGACATAAGTCTCTATGCATTAGAAAAGATTGGTCAAGGAGATTGTTTTAAAAAATAGTACTTTTCCAAGGTTAACACAATATTTTAAATCAATTAATATGGATTCTTGGACATAAGTCTCTATGCATTAGAAAAGATTGGTCAAGGAAACTGTTTTATTAAAAAAAACAAAAAAAAAACAGTATGTTTTATCCTTAAGAACAAGAATTTTTCATTAACACATAATGTACTGGCTGCTGTGTAGTTGCGATTTGGAATTGGGTACATTCGAGTATTTAGATCACCTTCAAAATTGTAACATTCCTTCTGTGGCAGATTTATTACCAAAGTATCCAGTGAAAAAAAAAAACATATATACAAACTGATTGTGCAGTGAAAAATCAAATGTGTTTTACATTTAATCTTTATGCTGGAACTTTGATTCAGTTAAGGATAAAAGTTCATGTGAAATCATACAGGAACAACATCTAATCCATTTGTTACTTTATATTGTTACTGAGGTAAAAGGCTCGGTAACATTTATTTATTATTATGCCTGTAAAATAGAACCTCTACCATGGAGATGTTCATCAGCATCTGCCTTAAATTTTTCAAATTTATCATCACATCTTTCAATTGTTGGGAACCCTTCTATATTTATATATTGGTGTTGAAGTTCTGAGCAAAAGATATCCACTGTATCGTAACATATAATATAATCATTTCACCAAAGTGAGTTTTATACAGAAGTAACATATTTTTACTGTTTTCATATTTTTATATACCTAAAAGGTATAGTGCCACTATTTAGTGATATCTGGGTAAATTAGGAACACTAGTTATTTGTTGATTGATTTGTTAGATAAGTTCAAAATAGAAGATCATTTTGTTTACAGATGTTGTAATTTTACTAATGATTTTTTAATCTCCTTAGAGATTCATATGGTTTTCTCAGACTTTTATAAATAAAACATGTTTAGTTTGATAGAATTTTATTTATAATCTCTATAACCTTATAGTCTTTATCCCATTCAATTATAGAAAAGGTGCTATCTTACCATAGTAACATTTATTCACTACTTCTATATTAAATTAAGTACCTGAAATGCATGGTAACATCTATTTATTGTTATGCATGTAAAAGAAGTATTAACATCTGTTTATTATTGTTATGTTGATAAAAGGCAGACTAGAAGAGATTATAAATAATAAAATTTCTTTAATTAAAACCGTAAAAAATATTTAGTACTAGTGAAGTTAAGCACTAAAGATGGAATGGATTATTTACCTCCATTAAGCCACAAGGCCAGGGGCCTAGATGTAGCATTGGTCTGGGCCTCTACAAAGTAATAAAATAATGCTCTACCATGCTGTTCATTAGTGGTAATGTACCCACCATACTGCTTGAAGGGAACAATCTCTGTTTGGCCTGGCAACTTTTCTATGAGATCAGATTCAGGAGCAGCAATAGCATTATGTAGCATAAGAAGTGCAAATACAGTACCCAATTCTACCACCTTAATGGACATGCCAAATCTACTTCTAAAATCCATTGCACAAAATTGAAGCAATGACTTTGTTATGGTGGCAATGAATTTTAGGGACAACAAAAGCAGCAAGGAGGCAGAAACGAATTGTCAAGGTGCCAATCAGTCATTCAGCAAGGCGAACATCTGAGAATAATGTATCCATTTCCTCAAACAATCTTTGATGCTAGAATTTAAACCTTAGTTCAAGGCTATTTATGAACTTTAATAATAAATCTTCGTATAGTTTAAACATTTAATTATTATTTATATTTTTTTGGGGGGTCACAGATTAAAGTATTATTTATATATTCTTCAATTAAAGAAAAACTGGAAACAACCTTTAAAAAATAAATGCCTGTTTGCACTGTACGACATATGACGGGGATTGCTATTTATTATATGAAAGGACAAGAAATTATAAGAGAAAAACAGAATCACAAGAACAATTATTCAAAGAAGAGGATAAAGTATAACATAGAGCCTATCAACTTCGTGTTTGCTTATCTGTCTGCACATGACTTAGGGTAAGTTGGTCTATAAGGTTGAACTATTCGATTAGAATTAGGATTCCAAATTAAGATAATATTTATGTATCCAATAAAAAATATAGAAAAGGTACAGTCTTAAGATAACGTTTAGTTTTTAATTGGTATCAAGTTTATATGTGTCATGGTGAAAGATTGCGATACCCATACCAATTCCCATCAAGTTCAAGACCCATTTTGATAGAATGGATTAAAATAAAGGTTCGAATCCTGCCTCTCCCCACAGGGTTTATAGCTCAGTTGCGGAGCGGGCCGTAGGGAACCTAATTGTTGCAGGTTCGAATCCTGCTATACCCACCCCGAGCATGAGATGGAGGGGCGCTCTCGACTATTATGACTCGCCATCCAAAACACTTAACCCACTTTCCTCTCCCACAATCTTCTACTCCGATCTACAGAATGATGTACACAGAGATTCTCTGGTTCGCACTGAAATCTTGACCTTAGATTCATGATCTTTCCAGATATAGATGGCCTTCATTGGATCCCTTTAATATGAGATACTATTAGACTAGAAACACTTTTTACAGTCTATTCCCCGAGTAATGATGCAATTATGAATGTAACCGGGAGGACCCCCCCTTTATATGGTATAGTATGGAATTTCCTTTGGTTTTCGTAGAAAAGTAGAAAGAAATGACAGCTTCATCGGTAGATGGATTGTAGTAATCATCCATCGATGGATCTGCCCTTCTCGGATGAGATGGCATCCCAGCCCCACCTCTATAAGGGTCGATGCATCAGTGGCATCGACGGTTCTCTAATCTCGTTCCTTTCTCTAAGTTGGAGAGTCTAGTTGTGAATGGTAGACTCCCCCTACTATCTAGCTAGGTTGGCCCTATCCAAGTGGAGTGGACAACAACTATATATAGTGGCTTGATTGTCTACTTGGATAGTAGTTATAGTAGGGGTTCAAGACAGAGAGGGCTTGTGGGATGTGCAATATGAACAAAAGGCCTTCTCTATTCCTAAGCTATTCATATGTACACTATGGGGTGGGAAATATAGGAGTTCATGCAAGAGAGTAACTGAACCTATTATTTGTAATAGAGAGAAGCTACGAAAACAATGGATGACTTGTAGTCAAGGTTGAAAGGGGTGGACATGAGTTTGGAGCCAACTTGAAGCATTTTCTATTTGGGCCTACCAATCTACCTATCTCATTTGTGGTCACTAACCCATCTGCTTTTCCACTTCATCAAGCCATCTCCATTTGCCCTATAGATAGTAGGGCCCTTCTCAGTCGATCAATCTCAATGCCTCACCTCCTCCCCATCTGGTCTTGGGGTCCATCCATAGTTCCTAGTAAATGCCCTAGTGTGCCATCACCAATCCTTCTATCTCTCTCTACCGCTACCACAAGATTGATGAGTGAGATGACTAAGTACGACACGTTTCTATCTAGAGATCTCTGTTGTAGCCAAGGTCACAATTCCTCAAATTTCTTATTTAGGCTCGATTCAATTATTTTTTAGTTTACAACAATGGGAATATCTATTGTGAAAAATGCCCCTATCTCTAAATAATGGTTTTCAATAGTTCCAGAGCCCATACTCAAAATAGGGCACCTTCCTGGTCACACCATCGAGTGGATAGGACCGTAACAAATAACACTTCAACCAACAACTATAAAAAGAAGAGGGCTAGCCCCATTGTACAGTAGGGCATAGGCTACCTTCCTGCCTTCCTAACACCACTTTGTGTGACCCGATATATGGCATAGGGTTTAGGCAACTATTGCACGAATCAACCTCTCTATGTGATTGACTATTCTGTCATTTCACTCTATGGTAGTTTGGACCTACCTATAAAGAGCCCTATCTATAATGGGGGTTGTGATTGCCTACAACCTACCTTGCACGAAGACCTAGCCTCCAAGGTTCACATTACTAACACATGTCAAATGGAGAGGATCTTTTCGATTTGTAGCTTCACACTCTACTATAGAGGTAGTGCCCCCTAGGTGGCTCTATCGACCTATCAAGTACTTGTTTCATCCCAACTATAGCTCCCCATCTATAGCCCTATATCTATAGTTGGGGGGTTATAGCTGGGTATTTCTATTCAATTTCTTGTATGTCGACAAATTTAGAAAGGGGGCACCCATCTTCTTAGCTTACAGTTTTCTATTCCCAATCTCTTGATATCAGAGAATTTAAAAGTACTTTATTCCTCATGATGTGCACCTAACACCACCCCCTTGGTGTTTAATCATGAACCTATGCCCACCTCTGTTTGCCACACTTTCTATAGTAGGAGTTGTCATTTTCATTTCACGACCTGGGCAACCCTATCTCTATATTGGGCAATTCCTTTCTTTTGAAAGATCGCTTCAACTCCACCCATAGATTGTTTTCCTCAATGATCACGCAATTGATGTGGTGAGATGCCTCAATCAATTGGACCTTCATGGTTCTCTTCTCTTCAACACACATGGAAGCAAAGGAGGAACCATTTGCTTCTAGTTTGTACTTGAACACATGTTCTTTGACAGTGTGAGGACTAGGTCATCTAACAAGATCTTTTCCCTAGTTTAGTTTGATCAAATATTCTTCCTCTTCCTCATTTCCTCCAAAATTTTGCAATGTAGATTGTGGGTCTTCCCACATGTATTTGGCATATCATTCTTGATTAGGTCCCCAACTAACTTGGAGATGTGTTTTTTATCCCTTGTAATATAATCCATTGGATCGAACCCCTACAATTCCCAGAAAGTTTGGGAGCAATGTTCACTCTAAAGACTGGGATATATGAACTAACAACTCTATTTGGACCCTAGTTGCTTAAGGAAGAGAAAAAGAAACACTCTTCATCACACCCAAATCTCGACTTTTGTAGTTCAATACATCTTCCAACCCTTTCACTTTCATTTCCATAGTTTGCAGATTTTGCATGTACCCTCTAAGACATAAGCTCTCTTCAATTATCTCCAGGACACTAGTTTATAGCTCTTGAGGGACCATTGTTAGTAGAGAGATTACTTATTCTCATGCTTCAATTATTATCTCTTCGCCCTCTACTTGGAGCCCCCTACCTATATTAACCGGGTTTCTCTTCTAGCAACTATATAAGTAGGGCTTGACATCTCATACTTTAGAAGGATTAGATCATACATTTAGTTTTTACTCCAAGGTCTTGAATGTCCCTATCCCCACTATAGACGATTGGGGTGATTTTTTGTTGAAGGTGTGTGAGCAGGAAAAATCAAGTTAATAAGATCAAGCATTACAATCAAAGCCCAATCCTACCACCTTCAAGAAATCCATCTAAATGACACAAAATGAAAGCAAATCAAAGAACAATGTCACCTAGATTGTGTTGATTCCTTGGTTGAATGTGGATTGCTTTTCAAATGTAAACAACCATAGTTGCCAAAGCTGCCATGATGAAGGATGATATGCTCAAAGTGCTTAATGGATATGATATGCATAAGATGATAATCTGGACACTATAGAGATTGTGTGGGATGAATAGAATGAGGTGAGAGGGTGTATATATAGCTCTCAACTAAGATTGATCAACGGTGGAGAAAAAATGGCTATGTGAACGGTTGAGATGATTCAAGAGACATGGATGAATGTGTATAAGACATGTGTCCATAGAGTAGCTTTTATTAAATGATATAGTTGGCTTTGTTGGTGGAGATAAGATTGATTTTCTTAAAATATGATGCTTTTCTATTTTAGGAGTCGGATGACAAGGATAATTGATTTTTAAACCAATTAAATCATTTTTTGTATTTAATTTTGACATACTATGAACAAGGCCGACTTGTACACATAGAAGAAAGTGATAAAAGAGGAAAATGATAAGATAAATGATAAAGGAAAAAGCTAAATTTATAAAATTGGAAGAATCAATATAAATAAATTTATTTAATTTATATGCATGATGAGAAGATAAATAAATAAAATATTAATTTTATTTATTTAGAAGGATCAAATTAAATAAATTTAGAAAAAAAATTTAATTTTAGAAGAATAATAGGATAATTAAATAATTAAAGATTATTTAATTATAGATGGAAAATAGAAGAATAAAGATAATGAAAATAGATGAAATTAATTAATTAAATATAATTAATGATGAAAATAGATGGTTTAGAAGAAAATCGATAATTGATACAAGTGTGCTAGACAAAATTAACATATGCAATGGTGAATAATGCAACAAATCGATAAATGATACGAATGGTCAATTTTGGGTGTCTACATTTTGCCCCTCTTTGAGACAATGTACTTTAGGACGTTGTTTCAGAGAAGATATGGTTGATACGTAAAGTAAACAAGCTATGCCCCAATAAAACTGGCGGGTGATGCCCCCTCGAAAGGAAAACCAGGCTACTAGGAAAAGACTGGGTTGACTCGTGATTAGATGACAAAACAAGGATAAACTAGGTTGACATGAAGAATTAGGGTTTTGGGCTCTACAAATATAGGTCCAAGGGTCCATTTCTATTCATTTGCTTCATTTGTGTTTTAGAATTCTAGAGCTCTTGTAATTTTCTAGTGCTTTAGAGCTTTCTAGAGCATCAAGATGGTAATTCCACGCGCAGATGGAGAGGGTGAGGACATATGGACGACCAGCGGGAGCTCCTGCACCGGTATATATCGAAAACTTGCTCTAGAGGCGTCATTAATAGGTCCATAGGTGTCATTAATACAAGTGTGCGACCAAAGGCGTAGTAGGTTAGGCAACGCACATATGGTCAATCCGAGGTCGCATTTGGCAAATCAAGTCACCTATGGGCGTGGTTTAGTCGCATTTGGCATTTAGGGTTGCATATGGTCAAATGGCTAGGTTGCTAGGGTTGTTATGCACATGGTATAAAAAGCCGCATTTGATCAATAGAAATGTGCATTTGATAAGATAAGTCGCATATGGTTTTTGTAATCGCCTATGGTTGACAGAAAGTCACCTATGGAAGATGAAGTCGCTTTTGGTTATACATAGGCAAACTTAGGGTTTTAGCAAAGTAGACTCAAATTCATAAATAACACTCAATTCGATTAATGATTGCAGAATGTATTACCAACGTTGTTATCGAGGGAGACACATCCAGAGGATTTGGCCTTGTCAGCAGATTTAGATGCGGAGGCAAACCTATTTTTGGAGGTCGTCAGTCTATGGTTTGCAGCGCAGATCACTCTTGTATGAGCTCATACAGCATTGATGACAGCATTAGTGGAGTGTTGGTATAGTGAGCACAGTTCGTTCTTGCTACCGACTAGAGAGGTCACTATCACACTAGAGGATGTGGCGTATATTGAGGATTTCGATCCATGGTGATCGAGTGGATTATGATCCAGAGTGGGGCCCTGATGCTTTTAGGAGATTGTTCATGACACATGACATAGGGGTGGAGGACCACAAGATTAGGACACGAAGGATGAGGAGGTTGTGTACCTGATTGCAGAGGCTAGTGGTGACGATTATTCAATTTCTTGTGCCTGGTAGATGAACTCATGGATTCCCAGTAGGACTTGCTACCGACTAGAGAGGCCACTGTCACACTAGAGGATGTGGCGTATATTGAGGATTTCGATCCATGGTGATTGAGTGGATTATGATCCAAAGTGGGGCCCTGATGCTTTTAGGAGATTGTTCATGACACCTAACATAGGGGTGGAGGATCACAAGATTAGGACACGGAGGATGAGGAGGTTGTGTACCCGATTGCAGAGGCTAGTGGTGACGATTATTCAATTTCTTGTGCCTGGTAGATGAACTCGTGGATTCCCAGTAGGATGGGGTATAATCATGGAGGGCATATTCACACATGGCATCAGATATGCATGGGGTCCTTGTGTATTGGGATAGCTATACCATTATTTGCATGATTGTGCATATATGTTTGGTTCGAGTATGTCTATTGGGGTTACGCTTCTGCATGTATGGGCTTATGAGCATATTCCAGTGACGAGGCCAGTGGTGACACGATAGAGAGAGGCTGGAGATCCATTTGTACATATATATGGCGGAGCTATTACCTACAAGCAGCTTAATGCACCTATATACTGGAGGACATTGGATGAGCTGGACACTTTCATTTGGAGACCCTCGCGTGATTGTGAGAGCTAGGAGGATGATGTAGAGAAACTGGTGTATGCTCGCCAGCCTAGGTATCTTTTTGGCAGAGGGATCTACATTATAGAGCGCTATCTTCTTGAGAGAGTGCTTTGATAGTTTGGTTTGCCCTAGGGTGAGCCAGTAGGAGATGCTATCTTTGGGCAGACACGGCGAGAGATCCCTGCTTGGGATCTAAAGATTGTTGTTGAGACTGCATTGGCGGAGGTTCAGGGATTACAACCAGTGGCTTGGGATTGGATCCTTGGACCAGTAGATCTAGGTACTACACTAGAGTATGATGCATACTTGATACTACACCGACTGACGAGGTTGACGATACCTAGAGAGGTGGGAGAGGTAGGAGTACATCGACCACGTCCTGCGAGGGTGAGGGGGCAGAGACGACCTCCTCAGGTTTAGGTTACAACATAACAAGGACAGGGTCAGGTGCAGGGATAGGCCCAGAGACAGGTATAGGCTCCTCATTAGCGACAACAGCTAGTGATTAGAGGTGGACAAGGAGGTGGTCATATTATGATAAATTAGCTATTTCTATTTTAATGGTCACTCTTTCCCTGCTTTTCTCCTATTAGTTAAATTTTTTTCCATACTTAGTTCTTTCCTTTCTGCATTGCTTTAACTGAAGCTTTTGCTTTATGCAAGCTGTCAGTCCTCTTTTAGAAGGTTCCCTCTCTCTATAAAGAGCGTTTTCTCTCTGATGTAAAATGATCCGAACATATTCAATAAACTTTCATTTGTTTCTGCAACATGGTATTAGAACCCAGGCAAGCAATTTTTTGGCGCCCTGATTAAATCCGTACGGTGTTTCGAAGTGTTTGCTCAGTTCGTGGTTTATGTGTGTACCTCTAAAAATTGCGGGTTTCTGAAGTCGCATTTTGTGAGCATTGAGGTTTTCTTTCCTCTGTGAATCACGTGATTCTTCTGACCTGATCGCACCGTTTCTGTGTCTATTTCAGCTTTTTTTTTGGAGTCACAGCTTCATTTTTTACTCACAGTTTTGGGTCGTGATAAGGATCACGCTTCTGCTTTTGAGTGTTTTTTCCTTTTCAGAAGTCTTGATTTTCATAGATCAAGTTTTGGTTGATATTCTATATGATTCTTTTCATTGTTTTGTAGCTGCGATTCTTCAAACTTTGTTGTCGTTTCATGATCATCAGCTATTTCTAATGGATCGTTCTGGTATTTGCGGAAATAGTGCGACTTCGAGGAGCCTTTCCTCCTAATGATTTCCTCACCGTCTGTTCGAGCCATCTCTCTCAATCACAATTGGGAATATTTTCGTTGTTTGTTTTGATGGGAATAAAGAGACGGAGCCATACGCTGGTGGTGTCATCGATGACGAGGTCTCTGCTATAAACGCTCCTCGTTGGGTTTTCTGATTGTCAGTTCGGGGCCCTGCGCTTAAATCATTTGCACACTTCATGATTTTGAAAGTACTTATCTCTTGACAGTTTGTTCCTGATCGCCGTTCTTTGTTCGCCATTTTCCTCCATGAAAGCAAGTGTTCTCTATGGTAGCTGTTACTTTGACTGATATTTCACTGATTCTTTTTGTCTAAAGGCGTTCGGGCTCCTCAGTCAAATTTTTTTTTGTATGCTCGTGGTGGTCATCCGTGTTTAAAGCCTCACAATTTTCTTTTGGAGGCCTCATTGTTGTCTTGGCAGGCACGCCCCATATTCTCTTGGCCACATTCTTGTTTTGGTGAGATTCATTCTCTTTAGTCAATACTTTTTGATCGCTGTCAGTTCTTGTCAGAAATTTGGTGGTTATACCTTTAACATCGACAGGTCTCTAGTAGCCATCTGTAAAATCTTTGATCAGCAGTTGTTCCAAATTGTTTTGTTGACATTTGCATCAGCGACTAGCACTCAGCAGACATGCAGAGATATTGTGACTTTGAAACTTGTGTTCAGATGTTCTAAACCTGTGTTATCCGTACTCTCGAGATCTGAAGTTTGAAATCTATGATTCGGATTTATCTCGAGATCTATACCTTGATATCCGTGTTCAGATTTTTGAGTCAGCTTACTCCGTGTTTTCAAAATCTGTGTAAAGATTTTCTGTTTGCTGTTTGTGCCGTCTATCTGCCTTCGTTTCTGTGCCCACTGCTTATAATTCATCTTTTCATGTCTCGAAAAATGTGAAGCATGGCACCTTTGACCAACATTCTGTTGGAGGGCAGTCAGAGATTGAACGGCAAAAATTACAACACCTGGAAGCAGCGGATGATGACTATTTTTGAGTATCGGTGTTTGGACCAAATTGTTTTGGGTACAACTACACGTCCTCAAGTGGCGGGAAGGATCAGGATAGATTCGATGAGCAAAATCGTGAAGTGGTAATGCTTATCAAGCTATCGATCACCGATGATCAGTTGCCTCAGGTTCCGTCTGGAAAAACAACAAAAGAAATTTGGGAATCATTGAAGGACCTTCATGAAACCTCTGACAAAAGCTGAGCATTCTTTCTCAAGAACATGCTCTTCTCAATGATGATGGATGATCAGATGTCTCTACAGGAGCATCTCACAAAAATCAAGGACATCCGTGATCAGTTGACGGCAATTGGTCGGAAGATGGAAGAAGAAGATATGGTAGTAATCACTCTGAAAAGTTTACCATCATCCTATGAGCACTTTATCGAAACTCTTAACATTACTTCATCTAATGTTAGTCTGACTTTTCCTGATTTGTGCAACTCACTCTTGCAGCAGGATCGATGGAAACAACAGTTTGGTAGCAGTGCTTCTTCCTCCTCCTCAGAACAGGCATTTACTGCCAAGTCCTTCCAACAGTATTAGGGTCCTAATCAGTCCTCTCAGCAATTCAGTCAGGGTCAGTCACAGGACCCATCCAAGAAATACAACATCCAGTGCAATTACTGTCACAAATTTGGGCATATGAAAAAGGATTGTCGGAAACGCTTGGCTGCTGAGCAGTCCAAGTCTAAAGCTTCAACTCCATCAGCAGACGTCGCAGAGCATACTGAGCAGAAGGAGTCTGCTTTCTACGCCTTCTAGGCCAATCTCCTCTGTCTATTTTGTCAGTTGCTCGTGGATCAACCTATCTCTGTTTCTGTTGTCTCCATTCAGGGGGGCAATTTTGTTTTAGTTAGTTCAGTGAACATTAAGGGGGGGTATTATGATAAATTAGCTATTTCTATTTTAATGGTCACTCTTTCCTTGCTTTTCTCCTATTAGTTAGGTTTTTTTCCATACTTAGTTCTTTCCTTTCTGCACTGCTTTGTTAACTGAAGCTTTTGCTTTATGCAAGCTGTCAGTCCTCTTTTAGAAGGTTCCCTCTCTCTATAAAGAGTGTTTGCTCTCTGATGTAAAATGATCCAAACATATTCAATAAACTTTCATTTGTTTCTGCAACAGGTCAGGAGGCAGAGACAAAGGAGACTTGCCTGCGGCGGCAACTGTAGAATGAGATGGGTAGGAGGATTTGCCTGGAGGCCAGATTCAAACAGATGAGATAGGATAGGGACCGAGCCTTAGTTGCGATGAGATAGGCTTGAGCACAGGTGCAGGTATATCAGGCACAGACAGTATAAGCCGCACCAGATGATGGGACAGTGGCTCGACTGACTACATAGAGAGATGTGGCAGCATAGAGGTTGCAGACTGTTATGACTGAGAGAGATGCAGCTAGAGCAGCCTTGGGTTCAAATCAGATAGGGGTGTTTTTGGTGAGCAAGCTTACTCGTGTGTAGGGTGAGCTAGGGACGGCACAGGCAGAGGCAGAGTATTATAGGGGCTTATATTTGGAGCAGTGTCTGCTAACCAGCGACAACTGAGTTTTAGGAGCAAGTCTGGGGCATCAACCTTGAGGAGGACTGGGAGATCAGTGAGATCTGGCCCATCAGTTATGGGACCACCCCTACAACCAGGTGTAGGAGGATCTCAGGGTGTAGGGGGAGATCAAGGAGAGGCTTCATCAGGGAGTGCCACCCACCTGAGACACCAGGGATAGCTTGGTTGTTGTATCATTTTGTATCATGTATATCTTTTTTAGGCCTACAAGCTTGATGTATGTATTTTGATGGCTCTTCGATAGCCACTTTGTATATATTGATTCATTTTGTACATGATGAGACACTTATATATTGACCCAGATGCATATATATGATGGATTTGGTGACAATATGTGATATCATGATTATGGATGCACATGTATGATGTTGGTATTTATGATTTTATGTTTTTATGTTTATGACATATATATAGTAGATATGTAGATGATAAATGGATATGATTATGATTGGATGATGTAATGATTATGATGAATACATGCTTATGTTAATGGATAGATGATGGATTTATGCAAATGAGATGTACAATAATCTTATGTTACGCAAATATCATGATATATGGTATATAATAATGATATAGAGTGATATATGTCTAACACACTTGTTTTGCAGGATGAAGATAATGAAGACAAAGATGATGACGAACAGAAGAAAGTAGGTGAGATTCGATTGATCAATCTTTGTGAGAGCTATGAATTTTATTGTGAGATAAATAGATGGATGATGGATAATAGATGTAGCTTCTTGGCAACGGTTGCACACAAATTTAGAGATTGCAATCCTTATGTTTGATATAACATATGGATATTATGCACCAAGGTATAAAGACCAGGGTGACGATGTATCCAATGTGTTTAGTTTAATACAATCTTGTCTATCGTATGAGGTCAAGATGCTGATCCAATATACACAAGATATGAATATTAGTTGTTCCGAGATGGACTTTGACTCTGCAAGCAAATGGTTTGAACTTATTTCTACTAAACATAATGAAACCTTGTTAGTTATATGTATGTGAAATAGTCTTAGCATAGAATAGTCTTAGTACATAAAAAGATTTTTAAGTCCTCAGATGCAAAAGATATTGATATGCAAGATGCTAATCCCAACATGTACAAGATACTATTAGGCATAGTAGGAGAATAAGACCATCCCACAAACACAGCATACAAAAGCAAATGACTATGCCCTAGTCCATACTTCAGATCGTGACATACCAAGATATAAGAAATCAAGGCAACCTGACTAGGTATTAGAAAGAGACAAAAGATAAAATCAAAAGAAAACAATGACACAGCCATCATGTTCTCTTGCCAAAAGAGGATGCTCTTGGATAGATTAGATAATGCCTTGTTGTGAGGAAAGATATTTCTTGTTGAAGGTTGAGATGTTGGATTGATATAGCAAATGTTGGCTAAAGGCATGCAGACAAATGTCTTTGTTTACCTCCGATTTGATGAGTGCTTGAGCTATCGAGACATGCGTAGTTTGTTTTCTTCTTGAGTTAGTCAAAGTGAGATAGAAGATGAAAGAATGAATTGTCTATGCTTGCGTACTGGATACTTCCTTCGTATTCCATACTGCCTACATACCCTATATCCACGGGATCAAAGTATAGTACGATGATGATGAAAGTGATGATATGTAGTTCTAGGTGTTTATTGATGATGTGGGAGATAGATGATTGAAGAATATGAGATGGATGAAGATGATGATGGGTGAAGGTTGGATGAAGAATGAAAGATGGAAGAGATGTATCACTTATGCCTAAGTCCAGATACTTCCTTCGTATTCCAAACTACCTACATACCCTGTATCCATAGGATCAAGGCACTTAACGATAGAGATGATATGTAGTTCTTATGATGTTTTGGTGGTAATGATGAAGGTTGATGGATTGATGAGATTATGTATCGATGGGATTGATGGAATGTTTGATGGTATGAGATGTTGATGTGATGTTAGGTGATGATGATGTAAGTATCCACTCTAGAAACTAAACGCAAGCAAGTGCCCCTAATGTGGGTAGGATTTATTATGGAAGGTAGTGGATTAGGTGACCTAACTCTAGATAGATGGTAGAAAGGAATGACACTTCCACTCCAACAATTTCCAAAACATGATAGGAGTAAAGTATGGAGATGAAAAAGGGAGCGATCTTATTATGGATAAATGGGTTTATTATGGAGCTTATTCAAGGACGGATGAAGTTTATTATGGATAGGATGGATGGAGTTTATTATGGGATGGATGGGATGGATGGTGTGGTAAACAAAAACTAAATAGATGGTAGAAGCTGGTTCTACCCATAACACCTATTTGCCAGGTTTTCACTAGATGACGAATTATTTATCTTTATATATTATTATTATTATTATTTATTTTGTTGGGGATGTTCCAAGGATCAAGCATAAAATTTCTTATGATGAACACTATTGATGGGTTCATCCAAAGGAATGCCTTCAGGGGTTGAGAGAGTATAAGCTCCTAATCCGTAGACTGTTATGATCACAAAAGGTCCTAGCAAATTTGGTTTGAATTTACCCTTCTTTTCACAATCCTGTTGATTTCTTTGATTCTCTTTGAGGACAAGGTCACCTACCTGGAACCTTCTTTCCTTGATCTTTTTTTATAACTACGGCGAAGACGATTTTGATAGACTTGAAGGTGATTAAGTGCATTGAGACGACTTTCATCCAGTAGCTCTAGATCATTCAATCTGGATATTTTGTACTCATCAGAAATGATATGCTGTAATGAAACTCTCAGTGATGGGATCTTGACCTCAATAGGTAAGACATCTTCAGTGCCATACACAAGAGGATAAGGTGTAGTGCCAGTAGGAGTTCTGACACTTGTTCGATAGGCCCACAAGGCTGGATTAAGTTGTAGATGCCACTCATGACCTGCTTCATTGACTATCTTTTTGAGAATTTTGATGATGGTCTTGTTAGAAGCCTCGGCTTGGATGTTACTTTAGGGATAATAAGGTGTGGAAAACCTATGTTGGATATGAAATTTATTACATAAATCACAAACTTCTTGGTTTTTAAACGGGTGTCCATTATCGGTAACGATGGCTTGTGGAACGCCATATCGACAAATGATGTAATGGAGGATGAATTTGGATATTTGTTTTCCATTGATATAGGTCATTGGTATAGCTTCAACGCACTTTGTAAAGTACTTAGTGGTGGTAATGATGAACCTATGGCCATTGGATGAGGATGGATGAATCTTTCCTATGAGGTTGAGTCCCCACTGCGAGAAAGGCCAAGGAGTAGTGACATGTTGTAGCTCATGTGATGGAGCATGTATCAAATCCCCATGTTGCTGACACTGTAGACATCTCTTAGCAAATTGTTGTGCATCTTGCTCCATGGTTGGCTACTAGTATCTAGCTCTCAAGAGTTTCTTAGTAAGGCTAGGGCCGACAGAATGCGAACCACAGACACATTTGTGTACCTCGCGTAAGGCAACTTTAGCTTCTTCCGAGTTAAGACATCTAAGAAGGATACCATCGAGACTCTTATGGTATAGGGTTTCTTCAATGATGGTGTAACGAGAGGCTCGATGGATAAAGGTTTTACGTTGTGTGTTAGATAATTGAAATGGAAGGGTACCATTGCGGAGATACTTGTATATATCCTCGTACCAAGGAGAATTGGGACCAACAATTTCACATATAAGCTCGGATTGTGGGAGCTTTTCATCTTTTGTTTGATACTCGTCCAAAACTTGTTTGATGAGTAACTGAGAATCTTCAAAAACTTGTAGCTGTCTAATATCCCAATGTACTGTCATGCGTAGTCCGGTGATCAAGGCCTCATATTCAACAATATTATTGGTACAAGGGAAGGCAATCCTGTATGATTTTGGTATACAATTGCCTTGAGGGGTGATGAACAATATTCCAGCTCCAGATCTGTTGGAAATAGGACAGACAACTGAGAGGGGGGGTGAATCAGTTGTCACAAAACTTTGTGTCTTTTTGCAGTTAATTCTTTCTTTTGCTACTTAATAACAATTCAATAATTTAATCATGAAAACAATCAATCATAAGAGTAAGAGCAACAACACAAAATTGAAGCAATGATTTTGTTATGGTGGCAATGAATTTTAGGGACAACAAAAGCAACAAGAAGACATAAACTAATTGTCAAGGTGCCAATCAGTCATTCAACAAGGCAAACATCTGAGAATAATGTATCCATTTCCTCAAACAATCTTTGATGCTAAAATTTAAACCTTAGTTCAAGGCTATTTATGAACTTTAATAATAAATCTTTGTATAGTTTAAACATTTAATTATTATTTATATTTTTTTGGGCGGTCACAGATTAAAGTATTATTTATATATTCTTCAATTAAAAAAAAAAACTGGAAACAACCAATAAAAAATAAATGCCGGTTTTGACACTGCACGGCATATGACGGGGATTGCTATTTATTATATGAAAGGACAAGAAATTATAAGACAAAAACAGAATCACAAGAACAATTATTCAGAGAAGAGGATAAAGCATAACATAGAGCCTATCAACTTCGTGTTTGCTTATCTGTCTGCACATGACTTAGAGTAAGTTGGTCTATAAGTTTGAACTATTCGATTAGAATTAGGATTCCAAATAAAGATAATATTTATGTATCCAATAAAAAATACAGAAAAGGTACAGTTTGAAGATAACGTTTAGTTTTTAATTGGTATCAAGTTTATATGTGTAATGGTGAAAGATTGCGATACCCATACCAATTCCCATCAAGTTCAAGACCCATTTTGATAGAATGGATTAAAACAAAGGTTCGAATCCTGCCTCTCCTCACAGGGTGTATAACTCAGTTGCAGAGCGGGCCGTAGGGAACCTAATTGTTGCAGGTTCGAATCCTTCTGTACCCACCCCGAGCACGAGACGGAGGGGCGCTCTCTACTATTAGACTAGAATGATGTACATAGAGATTCTCTGGTTCGCTCTGAAATCTTGGCCTTAGATTCATGATCTTTCGAGATATAGCTAGCCTTCATTGTATCCCTTTAATATGAGATACTATTAGACTAGAAACACTTTTTACAGTCTATTCCCCTTATTGGTTATGCCCATTGCCGCGTAATGATGCAATTATGAATGTAACCGGGAAGGGCCCCCCTTCATTTGGTATAGTATGGAATTTTGTTTGGTTTTCGTAGAAAAGTAGAAAGAAATGACAGCTACAGCGGTAGTGGATTGTTGTAATCATCCATCGATGGATCTGCCCTTCTCGGAGGAGATGGCATCCCAGCCCTACCTCTATAAGGGTCGATGCATCAGTGGCATCGACGGTTCTCTAATCTCGTCCCTTTCAGCAAGTTGGAGTGTCTAGTTGTGAGGGGTAGACTCCCCCTACTATCTATATAGGTTGGCCCTATCCAAGTGGAGTGGACAACAACTATATATATAGTGGCTTGATTGTCTATTTGGATAGTAGTTATGGTAGGGGTTCAAGGCAGAGTGGGCTTGTGGGATGTGCAATATGAACAAAAGGCCTTCTCTATTCCTAAGCTATTCATATGTACAGTATGGGGCAGGAAACATAGGAGTTTATGCAAGAGAGTAATTGAACCTATTGAACCTATTATCTGTAATAGAGAGGAGCTAAGAAAACAATGGATGCCCTGTAGCCAAGGTTGAAAGGGGTTGGTGGACATGAGTTTGGAGCCAACTTGAAGCATTTTCTATTCAGGCCTACCAATCTACCTATCTCATTTGTGGTCACTAACCCATCTACTCTTCCACTTCATAAAGCCATCTCCATTTGCCCTATAGATAGTAGGGCCCTTCTCAGTCGATCAATCTCGATGCCTCACCTCCCCCCCCTGGTCTTGGGGGTCCATCCATAGTTCCTAGTAAGTGCCCTAGTGTGCCATCACTGATCCTTCTATCTCTCTCTTTCGCTACCACAAGATTGATGAGTGAGATGACTAAGTGCAAAACATTTCTATCTAGAGATCTCTCTTGTAGCCAAGGTCACAATTCCTCAGATTTCTTATTTAGGCTCGATTCAATTATTTTTTAGTTTACAACAATGGGAATATCTATTGTGAAAAATGCCCCTATCTCTAAATAATGGTTTTCAATAGTTCCAGATCCCCTACTCAAAATAGGGAACATTCTTGGTCAGACCACCAAGTGGATAGGACCATAAAAAATAACACTTTAACCAACAACTATAAAAAGAAGAGGCCTAGCCCCATTGTAGAGTAGGTCATAGGCAACCTTCCTGCCTTCCCAACACCACTTTGTGTGACCCAATATATAGCGTAGGGGTTAGGTAACTATTGCACGAATCAAACTCCTCTCTATGTGATTGACTATTATGTCATTTCACTCTATGGTAGTTTGGACCTACCTATAAAGAGCCCTACCTATAATGGGGATTGTGATTGCCTACAACCTACCTTGCGCGAAGACCTAGCCTCCAAGGTTCACATTACTAACACATGTCAAATGGAGAGGATCTTTTCGATTTGTAGCTTCACACTCTACTATAGAGGTAGTGCCCCCTAGGTGGCTCTATCCACCTATCAAGTACTTGTTTCAACCCAACTATAGCTCCCCATATATAGCCCTATATCTATAGTTGGGGGGTTATAGTCGAGCATTTCTATTCAATTTCTTGTATGTCGACAAATTTAGAAAGGGGGCACCCATCTTCTTAGCTTACAGTTTTCCATTTCCATTCTCTTGATATCAAAGAAATTAAAAGTACTTTATTCCTCATGATGTGACCCTGACACCACCCCCTTGGTGTTCAATCATGAACCTATGCCCACCTTCGTTTGCCACACTTTCTATAGTAGGGGTTGTCATTTTCATTTCATGGCTCGGGCAACCCCACCTCTATACTGGGCAATTCCTTTCTTTTGAAAGATCGTTTCAACTCCACCCATAGATTGTTTTCCTCAATGATTACACAATCAATCGATGTGGTGAGATGCCTCAATCAATTGGACCTTCATGGTTCTCTTCTCTTCAACACACTTGGAAGCAAAGGAGGAATCATTTGCTTCTAGTTGGTACTTGAACACCACATGTTCTTTGACAGTCTAAGGACTAGGTCATCTAACAAGATCTTTTCCCTAGTTTAGTTTGATCAAATATTCTTCCTCTTCCTCATTTCCTCCAAAATTTTGCAATGTAGATTCTGGGTCTTCCCACATGTATTTGGCATATCATTCCTGATTAGGCCCCCAACTGACTTGGAGATGTGTTTTCTATCCCTTGTAATATAATCCATTGGATCGAACCCCTACAATTCCCAGAAAGTTTGGGAGAAATGTTCACTCTAAAGACTGGGATATATGAACTTAGAACAACTCTCTATTTGGAGCCTAGTTGCTTAAGGAAGAGCAAAAGAAACACTCTTCATCACACCCAAATCTCAACTTTTGTAGTTCAATACATCTTCCATCCCTTTCACTTTCATTTCCATAGTTTGTAGATTTTGCATGTACCCCCTAAGACATAAGCTCTCTTTAATTATCTCTAGGGCACTAACTTTTATAGCTCTTGAGGGACCATTGTTAGCAAAGAGATTACTTATTCTCATGGTTCAATTATTATCTCTTCTCCCTCTACTTGGAGCCCCCTACCTATATTAACTGGGTTTCTCTTCTAGCAGCTATATAAGTAGGGCTTGACATCTCATACTTTAGAAGGATTAGATCATACATTTAGTTTTTACTCCAAGGTCTTGAATGTCCCTGTCCCCACTATAGAGGATAGGGGTGATTTCTTGTTGAATGGATTTCACTCAATCAATCAATTGTTTGTTCTTATTACGCCTCTCCCTCACTCATTGCCTCCCTACTCTATAATGGAGTGATATCTATTCTCTGCTCCATGTGAAGTCTCTCATGGAACATAAAGACCTCCCTTGAGCTAGGATTTACCCTTAGTTCTACATAGCCTTGGTAGTTAGCAAACTGATCTGGAGGAGGTCTCTACTCTATAATGGGTCAAAATGGTTGGCTAAAGGAGCTCATTGAATAAGGATACTCAAGTAAATGGTGCTTCCTATTCTAGCAGCAGTTCTTACTCTTCCAAAACTAAACCTTATACTATAACACCTTTTTATCATCTTCCTCATCAAACATAGTTTGATAAGTGTCCATCACCAATTCTAGTGCATCCTTCTCTTGTATTCTCTTGATGACAACTTCATCTACCTCTTCTTTGGGTCTCTCAAATTCCTTTGAAGAGATTAATACTTCAATAAAGCCTCTAATAAAAGAATCAAGCTCGACCTTTCTAGAGGCCCCTACACTAGAAGTTGGACCATCTGGACTAGTGATAGCCTTGGATTCTCTCTCACCCCAAGCCTAGAGAGGCCCCCTTTAGATAGTAGGGGCTGAAAACAACTCTTTGAGATGGGGGTATTTGCTTTTGGCCTTGCTATTTCTTGGGAGAGTCTTCTTCACCCATTAGTTAATAAAGGCAACTAGGTGGAATAGTCATTTGATAGGCCAAAACTTTTGAACCTCTCCTCTATAAGCTAGGGCTCTTGAGACTACCTCAATTAATCTCTAACATCATATCCCCTATATAATATATGGCACTTCATGTATTCCTCCCATGAAATATTCTTCCTATTCCTTGGAATAGGTACATGGCAGTGTGACCAAAACCTAAGAGTTGTTGTCAACTAGTGTAGGTGTTTCTGTCAACCCTTATTCCTCTCTTGGTGGGAGCCTTACCTTTCTATAGGGGCTTGGGTGTAATGGCCATAGGTGTTTGTGCCTTTCTCTTCATCTCTTTTGGTGTATCAGTGTTGTACAATATTTTATTATGATATTTTGTATTGTAGATCGTTGATCGCTAGTCAATACCAATGTTCAATCTAGATTCTCAATGTGTGTATTTGAATCTATGAAAATAATGTGTGAGTGTGACTATATTATTGGAGTTTTAGCTTTACTATTTTCATTGAAATAATATGTTGGGTGGGTAGATCTAATTTCCTTCAATATGATTATTTTAAATGATTAATTGCATCTTCAACATATTGCTAGAACTTGATTTAATTGAAATATGCATACTAGATGGTTAATATTTAATTGTGTAATCTCTATAATTCACTTTAGACATATTGGATAAATGCATGTGATGTTTGCATTGAGTGTGCAGGAAATTACAAGATATTGACCAATGGCTAGTATGCGAAGAATGTTGACATGGATATCACACTTCACCTTAGTTGTCTCCCTAATGTTGAAACCTATTAAACCTCATCCGAATCAATTGTGATTCCAGATCCCCCTTGTGATAGACTAGTAAAATATCTTCTTGGGTGTATTTAATTATTGCTTGTGCGATTCTACATGTGCTTGGTATGTCCAAAATGATTTGTGGTGCTTTCAAAATCATCGGTTTATGTTATGTATTCCTAGTTTGGAGGAAAGTATTTATATGATTTATATTGTGTTTTAAAAAATATTATATTGCAAAGGTATTTTAATTTCTTGTTTGGGTGCTTGAAATAAATTATAATTATTTATTGTGGAAATTACTTAATTTCTAGATTATTGTTTTTGTGAAAATTAACTTTGGGAAGTTAATTATGTTTTAGCCTAATTTCAATTAGTGGAATATAAGGAAAAAGGCTTGGTATTCTTATTGATTATGCATTGTTTGATATTTTTGGGAGCAAGAATTGGAGAAAAGACTCATTTTTCAACCCTCCTTTAAAGAATTTGGATTTTGCATGCTTGGATTTGCCTAAAATTGAAAGCTAACTGAAGAGAAATTGTTTGCAAGTGGATTTAGAATCCACTGAGGTAATCTTTTCCTTGATTGAGTAAAGTTATTTAAATTTTTGAACTGTAGTAATTTTTAAATTTTGGGAAATTGAATTTTCAATAAAGGTCATGTCAAAAGATTTCAAAATGCAAATTTTATTTAAAAGAGTGTTGTTGTGTAGAATTGGCATTAGAGGGTATGATTACTTTTTAAGTTTTTGCATTTCTTGTAAAACACAAAAATTATGTGAATTTCACTATTTTACCCTACTTGAATTTGTCAGAAAATTATGTGTTGAGAAAAGTATGGTGCTGGGCTAATTTGGGTTGAGAGTATTTTTAGATTTTGAAATTCTTCCTTGTGCAAAAAAGTGAAATCTTGGGTATGGTTTTGGGAAGGATGCTTCTAAATCTGTCAATGGCAGACCCTGGACATTAAAAAAAAATATTTTATTAAAATTTGATGGGGGGGTAAATCCCAGAACACAACACAAATTGCTCACATAAAATATGAATGTTCTTTTATTGAACTGAAAATAAATTACATTACAGAAATTGGAATTAAATTAGAGGATGAAATCCTCAAGACACTGCAACACATTACTTCCTTCTTCTGGATTTTGGAGCCTTCTGCCTTCTGTAGCTTCAAATCTGCTATGATTTTCTATTTTCCCTCTTTTTTCACGACTCACCACTTTCCCCTCCTCTACTACCAAAAGATTCCTGAAAATGGTCATAAATAGCCCTTTTTGGTGTCTTCCAAACAAAATTTTGAAATTTGTAACTACCTCCAAAAATAGCCCAACTTTCAGGAGCCATAAATTTGATCCAGGTGTCTGATTGACAAATTGTTTGATGTGTTGGAAAGCTCGTGAAGAGATCTACGCCCTTATAATTTTCTTTATTGATTATGCCCATTTTTGGGGTTGTACGAGGCCTCTGAGTGCCTCATATTTGACTTTGAAACTTTTTGAGGGGTTTTTAAAGAAACAAAAACTTCAATATATTTCAACGCACAAATGATCTTTGGCCAATTCCTTCATCGAAGGTTATATTTTTCAATTTCAAATCTTTGAGTAAATTTTCATTTCCATACGTGCTCAAATTCAAACTTCCTAAAAATAGCAGGTTGCTATTTTATCCGGTTGGAAATTTTGAAGGACCTGAATCATTATTCAAGCAAATGGGTATCTATAAATACCAAAATTTAAAAGAACATAAAACAAAATCATCATTTTTGTGGGTGATGCAAGATTGCCCTTACACCATTGGATGCTCCTACATCAAAATTTAATTTTTTTGAATGTTGCATGATATGTGGAATGATTGCTTTCCCCATGGTTTTAATTTTGTATGTGCCTTGGGATGCATGTTTTCTAGGAAATCACTCTTTTCCTTGTTTTTGGTTTCCTTGAAAAAACTTGACTTTGATTGGTGTGGGATAGGGGATATTCGTAGGAGGCTTGGGGTGGCCAACTCCTAGGTAAGTGTGTGCATTGCTTGGGAGGCAACCTTGTACCTGTGGATGAGGTGTATTTTTGGGTAAGTGTGTGTGTATTGAAATTGACCCCGTTAAATGTGGTAAGTACGTACATCTTGCAATCAATTATCTTTACTCGAGGTAAGTGGAGGTGTGTCTTGCAACTAGCCTGTTACCTAGGGTAAGCATGTTTGCCTTGGAATAGACCCTCAGTACCTTTAAAAAGCATTCATTGGGTGAGTGTTTACTTGAGACCTTTGTGGCCTTTGATGCTTTCTAGCTTGGTTATGGAGAACCAAGGGGAAGCCCACCTCAATGTCTTAGCTACCCTCCCCTAGTCCTTATTGGTTGGATCATGAGTATCCAAACTTGTGTTGATACAAACCATGTTAAATTGTTATCTACGTAAAATGGGGATGATATCCTAGATCCGATTTTATTTTTTGATCCTTGTATTTAATTTATCTTGTATGATTCTTGTGTGAGAGATGGTGTTTTGGGGACTCTTGTGTATTTGTGTGAGTGTGACTTGATGGTTGTGTATCCATGATCTTCTTCTCCATAGATCGAGGGTTGCCCAGAATTGCATAGAGATCTATTGCACTTGACAATGGTAATATGGTAGGGAGATGAGTAACATTCCCCCATTGGTCCTTAAGTAGATCTTTCAGGCGTTGGATGGTTCTTTGTTCATTCAAGAATTTTGAGTGTGTTGTACTATGTGCCCATTGGAGCACCTCAGAGGTGGATTATTATGATGTATATTTATGTCTTGTGTAATTCATTTATTGGAGTGTGATTCTTGCATGTTTGGGAAGTAGCTTTCATCATGTTATTATTTTATGATGTCATCTGGTTGGAAAATGAATCATGTTTTGGATGGAATTTATCATGTTGTAGTATTATCTTATGTGATGGAAATGGGTAAATGAGGATGTTGGAGACCTTTGTTTTATATATTATGCTTATATTATGCCATGTTTATTGATTGGGTTGTAATGTACCCACATTATGATTGAGATTTTCATGTTTGGATTTGACCTATCTCGACGTTGGTGTCGAGCGAGTGTGACATATCATTTGGTATTTCTCTTATTTGGAATATATGTTGTGAATTGGAAAATGGTTATATTTCTATATTTGAGTTGTTATCATGCTCTTGAAATTAGTTAGCATGTGGTTTATGATTGATTATTATATGCTTTGTGTTTTGGATCCTTGTGGATATTTGGTCCTTGTGAGGTATCGTTGTTGATCATCCATTCAGTGTATTGGTCAAATGTCGACATTACTTGGTGTGTTGGCCACGTGTCGATGTTAGCTTGGCTTGTTGGGTAATTCTTTCTTATTGAGAAAGGTGTGTTCATGTTTTTTTCCTTCTTCTCTTGTCCCTTGGTGCTTGCACTTGGCTTTCTTGTCAATATCCATCCTTGATGAAGAGTATTTTTGACACATGTGGGCTTTATTGAACTTGTGTGACCTTTGGGCTCTCGTTTTGTCTTTTGTATGTTTGCAAGGAGTTCTTGGGTGTTTCTATGGTTTGTAGCGGCCTTGTGGCAGCATGTGTATTTTTCTTGAGTTTGTGCCATTGCAAAATTTCCATTTAAGCACTGCTTAGGGACTATAATGCCCAAGAAGGACTACAACACCTAGAAAGGACTCTAGTACCCAGGAGAACTACAACACCTAGGAAGGACACTAGCATCTAAAGGGGATACTAAAGAAAAGTGTTAGAGTCCCAAAAAAGCACTAGAGTCCCAATGAAACATTGTAGTCCTATTTTGCGCTATGGTCCTTAAGCCTTCGGATAGTGAGAACTTCTTGACATTTTTCAAAGAAACTTTCTATACAAAAGATGTTCCCCTTGGTCCTTTGAGTCCTCAATTATGTTCTTAATTGGATAGGATGTATTTTGGGAGTTATGAGCACTTTCTATTAGGATACATGCCTCGCATGGAGTCGACTAGTTGTCATGGGTTTTGGTGAAGGTTGTGATCCCCTAGTGAATCCCATTCTTGGTTAGATTATTCCTTGTGCTTGGAGGTTGTGTTGTGTCATGATGGGATGGATTTGAGGTGGTTATCATCATCATTCTAAAGTAGGTGGTTGTGAGAGTATGAGGTTGTGGATTGGCATTTGACCTTCATCATGGAGCGAGTTCCCTTCTATCATAGAGTTATCATGGTGACCTTATTGCATGATTGGTTAGCCTTCCACTTGTGTATTGTTGGTGTGTTTGGAACTTGAGTGGTCAATGTGGTTTTTTTCATGTCATGTTCTAGAGTGTCATTGCGAGATGCTACAATGATTCTAAGGCATGATTGTGTCATTGGGACATGTACATGTCACAATTACATCATGACAAATTTATCCATCCTATTTTTTTATGCTAATGTCTTGGTGTAAAAGATAGGGATTTGCAATAGGGGTCTTTGATCCTTCCCTATTTAAATCCCTTCCTAGGTCTCCATATAACCTAGATCATATACAAACCAGTGTATGTTTTATCAATGCTAAGGCCTTATCCTCTATAGTAGGACTTAGTGTGAAACATTTTGAGGTCCCTATTGCTTAAGCTTAGTTATATAGATAGGGCCCAACACCCTAACTTATCCACTAGGTCTTCTTAATGTGTAGAGATGACAAGGCTATTGCTTCCATCCATTAGGTTGGATAATATGGCCTTGGTTTTAGTCATATGAATTTGAATGATTCAAGTTTAGGCATTGTTGCATCAAGGGATCTATAGGTAGTAGAATTGATGATAATAAGTCATGAGAATGGAGCTCTAATCATTGTTTCTTCCCCCCATGTCCTAGATTCTTGGTAGCTTCCCCCTTTCTATAGTTCTTATTTCTTATTTATCTTCTTAATGGCCCAACTTCCCAACTTCCTAAATAGCCCTAACCACTTTTGAATAATTGGGTTTCCCTTGACAAGTAAAGGGGTTTATTGACCAGTGACTCCCCTTACATATATAACTAGAGAGGATTCCTCTATTTCAAATCAACTACTTATTGGCAAGGATGAACACAAATCAGAGATTATGTGCCTAGGTCCTTAAAATATTGTATTTATATCCCAATGTTAGGGATAAAAGGAGAGTTTGAGTGAGTGCAGCGGGATACAAAAGATTGTGATAGGAAATAATATGTGTAGATACTAAGATGAAGCTATTATCAACTATGACATACACCATAACACATCACAAGTTAGTCCCAATAGTTTGTGGTTTCTTATAGTCATATTCATGTATTGATCTATATTCTATCTACTACATATATCCCATACATATTACACTTTCATCTATTTCATGCTCTACAAGGTATATATCCCTTATGCCTTTTTTCTACTTCTTTATTCCTTTTGTCTTTGTGCACCTTTACTTATACCCACATATAAGTAAAGGCTATGTTTCCTTGTGTTGCTTGTGTCTTTTGGATAATTTGTTGGCATAGTCCTTTGCAGTGGGTGACTGTTGCTCTAGTGTCATCTCTATCTTGCTAACATCATCTCCCCTTTGAAATGATGTTTTTCCTTTAAGACATCCTGGTTGTATCTTGCTAGATTTAACAAAATTTTATACCTCAAAATTGTTGAAGACTGCTATACTTTATGGAAGAATATTCTTGTATATCCCCTAAAGGTGAGTATAAATATTTTCCCATTGGATGATTCCTTGCTATAGGATGATTAATTGTCCATTGATATTCAGTAAAGTTTGTTCTCCTTCTTCGATTGTCTTTGGTATATATATTTGTGTTGTGATCGTGTTTGCTTATGCTAGTAGGGCTATTAGTGTTAGTGTAAATAAGGAAATTATTCAACTAGTTATCTTTTAGCCTATCTAGGGGAGTCTTATTCACACATGTTAAGTCTCCACTTAGGGACTTTTACCTTTTTGTCTCACTTTACATGGTTGAGACATATGTACTCACCTTTTGAGACACCTATCTCACGCACACATGACACCTTTGTCATACTTGTCGTATGTGCATGCAAGATGGTTAGAGTCCACGACTACCTTCTCATCTCACCCCTCTTTTATATAATCAAGGGTTCATATGTAATTTGTAAGCTCTTTGGATTCACACATGATGTGAATATATTACATATTTTTGTTGGGATAAGTTGTCATTAATTTTGCAATCCTAACCAATTTCATGTGTCTCTAAAGTTCTTGGAAAGTGTTCTCCAACACATAGGAACTTGAGAGACAAAATAATATTTAATTATAGCACTATGACATGTTGATAACTCCTATGAGGTAGAACCCAACTTGGGCGCCCACTTTGGAAGTGGAGTCCATGGCAACTTATAGTTAACTCTTTGATGTCTATCTTGACTCGTTGATACCTCCTAGGAAGTGGGAGTTAATTTGGGCACTCACTTTGGAGGTGTTTCCAATGAAGACTAGGAGTTTGTTTTTTGTGTGCATGAGTAGATAATGTCAATACACTTTGCATGAACATGATGTAGCAGTTAACAACAAAGTTAGAGATTCATGATATTTGCATGAACATGATGTGGTAGTTAACAGTGGATTTAGAGATGCATGATATCTGCATGAATATGATGTGGTAGTTAATAGTGGAGTTAGAGATGCATGCTATTTGCATGAATATGATGTTGCAGTTAACAGTGAAGTTAGAGATGCATGATGTTTGCATATTGCTTGCATGCACTCACAAAATCTTGCATGGACTTGCATGTTGTTGCGTGTCACTTGTATAAGTTTGCACGTGTTCCATGTTACTTGCATGGACTTGTATGTTGTTGCATGTTGCTTATATGAACTTGAATGTTGTTGCATGTTACATGCATGGACTTGCATGTTGTTGCATGTCATTTATATGTATTTGCATGTTGTTGCATGCCACTTATGTGTTTGCATGTTGTTGCATATTAGTTGCATGTACTTGCATGTCATATGTATGTACTTATATGGTGTTGCATGTATCTTACATGACACTCTAACTCAAAATTAGTTTTGGATAACTCTTGCATGGTGCTACAGGTGGTTGCATGACTCTTGCATGTTACAGAATAATATTGGAGACATCAATCATGAATGTTGTTTGCATGGAAAGTGTGTGTGTTGGTACTTTAGTGATACTTCAATTGATTAAATCTAATTGGGAGTTACTAGGCGCTCATGGAGAGACTTCTAGTTCAACTTTGTTGTTATCAAATTACACTTCAGTTGACTAAGTTTGAGTTTGATTTCTTGAGCGTCCTATTGAGGCTTTCACTTGTGCTTTGTTATTGTCACATAACACTTCTGTTAACTAAGTTTGATTGGGACTTCTTGGGTGCCCATGTTTGAGACTTACAATTTACAATTGATTTCTACTATGCAACTTTGAAGTTCACTATATTGGGCACTTGGATTTGCATAAGGATTCTTCTTGTGTTATTGGATACAGTTTGTCATATGTTTTAGATCCATAGATTCTATATAATGATGCCTTGAGTTGGTATTAAGATAATTGTTATCACATGAAATTACACCCTTGTGTTGAAGCTTTGACAATTCCAACAATTTCAGATTAACATGGGATTGGTCTCAAGGTGTGGGACCTTGCAGTTGAGACCAAACCTCTAGAGGAGGCTGGTTCCTCTTTCTGGACTTAAGGTCCAAAGAATGACAACTAAATAGATAATGCTAGTGCTCACAAGGAAAAGGTGAAGTAGAAACTAAAATTAAAAGGGAGGTGATGCACCAAATTTGTAGACACCCAAAATTATCCATGTCATAACATTAACTAGTCATACATGACCTTGTAAGACATCTTGTAATATTTTACCCTAGGTCATTACATTATCCCACTTATCCCACTTATAAATTCCACTTGATCAACTTTCCAATTAATTAAATAAACCCTTTTATTTAATTAATTCCCCTTCACATGTCTTACAATAATTCAAATTAAATATTAAATCCCTCATCCCTCACTTTTTCCACATTGTAACATGTGTCACATGACTACAACTCTTCACATGCACAAATAATTTAAATAATTTTTTTATTTTAATTATGAGATTCCCACTCACATCCTATTTTTGGCCCCATTCATTGTGCGTCATAGACATCTTTTCCTTCAAAATAAATAAAAGAATCCCACTTATTCTCTCACATCCTAATGTCAGCCTCATGTCATAATCCACTTAATGTGCGTCATAGGCACTAAAATCAACTTTTAATCCTAGCCATACACATCACATAATTGACTTTTAATCTTGGCCTTCAAATCATATCAGCTCTTGCCTATAAATCTAGCCTCACACAAGCCATTTGACATCCATCTTCTTCTAGCATCCTCACTCTGTCAAAATTCCTCTAATCTTCTCATCTTCATCTATCTATTTTCCTCTATCATATTCATCTTATCGTCATGTTGCGAAAATGAGTAATCAATATCAACATATCAAATCATTTAATCATTCAACAATCTTGCATACATCTATCATTCGAGATATTTGAGGTATCGAAGGGTTTGGATCGAGGTAAATGTACTTGTATTGTTTTATCTTTTTCCTTTTGTCCAAATTTTTCGTATACACTTCTGGCATGCCCGGTGGGACACATGTCTCTTGATTTTTGCAAGTTTTTGTTGTAAAAATTTGCATCTTTTCTAACCCTTGTTTGTCAAGTTTTGCAAAGGATTTGTTATAGGTGACCTTCTGGGCTGAATCTAACATCGCCATCGTGTCCCGGGAGGTTGTTTCCATGAATTTTGACTATAAATTTGCCTAGTTTTGGTGACTGAAATTTTCAAACAAAAAATTGAAATTTTTTTAGTTCGCAAATCCGTACAATATGAATCCATACTATACAGACCCACAGAGCCCTCTATGCATAGTGGTCATCGTTACAGTTACAGGCAATGCTCATTCGGTTTGATTTGGCAAAGTTTTGTTTAAGTTTTAATCCTGTAGGGTTGTTCTATCGACTCACTCAACCACCACTTCCTCACTCCTCCTGCCTCCTATCAAAATCTAGGTCCTTCATCAAAACCTTAGTCGCTTATCTCACAGACATCCCAAAACTTTTGTCACCGTCATTTTCTCTCTAGTCGTTGCTCCTTTTCAAACTTGTCGCCACCGTACATATATTCCTTTGTCGTCACTGCTCACTGGTTTTGACTTCTACCACTATTGGAAAATTCCTCCAGTCTCCCTTTAATTGTCGTCACCACCATCTTGAAACAATTGTCGCCCATCATATTGTTCTCACCACCACCCTGAGCTCCTGTCAATGTCTTGAAACCCTAAGCGCCACCAGATTGCGACGTAAATCCACTCTAACCATGATCTAACCTTGAAACTTAGACCTAGATCTAAACCGCCATTCTCCATTGTGATTAGGGTTAAGCCACATTAGTTTTTCCTACCACTAGGATTTAAGCCCTTAAAACCTTAATCCTAGGTCACATTTACACAAGGAGGGGCTAGCCCTAGCGCCCTCCCTTTCTTTTTTGCACTATCGGCAGACTCGATCATATGGATGACCACAGGCTCTACCCCACATAAACCGCCAAGTAAAACCTTGATTGCCAAGAAATTATCTGGCATTAACCATCCCTTGTGAACATAATCTATTTGACTGTTAGCAAATTGTCAGGTTACTTTTTGTCCCCTAGAAGCCTTAATAGGGCATTTTTATTTCTTTTCGCCATAACTTGGTCATACGACGTCGAAATTACGCAAACGAGGACTCATCAGAAATCTGACAGGACGAATTTCGCAACGGTGCAACTTTTATTAGGTGAATGTGTCATTTTCTAGGTTTTGTCTTAATCAAAGTCAACATTGCATGAAAACTTTAAATGAGCATAACTTGAGAAAAATTGATCAAATTTCAACAATTTTTTTTTTAAGTGCATGAAATTTTCTTAATTTTCTATTTATACAATCCATTCAGTTTTATCAGGTCATCTTAATTAGATTTTATCAGACTTCATATTTTTTGCATAACGGTCTTCTATGCAAGTTTACTTGTTTCTTTTTCGATTTGGTGGCTTGTAGGTGAATCAAAGGAGCTAGATCAGCGTTTGGATCAGTCAAAACAACAACTTGGAAAGTGAAAAACAATCAGGTGCACACATTCCATCTTTCATCTCTAATCATTGCTTGTCAACACACATGAATTTGGGGCTTAAAAAGAACATCCTGTTTGATCACACACTTTGATTTGGACTCTTAAAATCAATCTTGTTTGCTGTCACTATTACCAAATTTTCACCTACAACTCAAATTGGTAGAGCTTAAACAGTTTCATTTGAAGATTACTCTAACACATTTCTGCTATGCTTAACCATTGCATATTTTAGGTGCTTGAAAAAAGGATTGAATGAAAGTAATGTCTTGTGTTCTTTATGTACTTTCCTTTATATTGCAAAAACTCTGAACAACAACCTTGACTACCAAGAAATTGCCTGGCATTAACCATCCCTTGTGAACATAATCTATTTGACTGTTAGCAAACTGTTAGGTTACTTTTTGTCCCCTAGAAGCCTTAATAGGGCATTTTTATTTCTTTTCGCCATAACTTGGTCATACGACGTCGAAATTACGCAAACGAGGACTCATTAGAAATATGACAGGACGAATTTCGCAACAATGCAACTTTTATCAGGTGAATGTGTCATTTTCTAGGTTTTGTCTCAATCAAAGTCAACATTGCATGAAAACTTTAAATGAGCATAACTTGAGAAAAAATGATCGAATTTCAACAATTTTTTTTTTAAGTGCATGAAATTTTCTTAATTTTCTATTTATACAATCCATTCAGTTTTATCAGGTCATCTTAATTAGATTTTATCAGACTTCATATTTTTTACATAACGGTCTTCTATGCAAGTTTACTTGTTTCTTTTTCGATTTGGTGGCTTGTAGGTGAATCAAAGGAGCTAGATCAGCGTTTGGATCAGTCAAAACAACAACTTGGAAAGTGAAAAACAATCAGGTGCACACATTCCATCTTTCATCTCTAATCATTGCTTGTCAACACACTCGAATTTGGGGCTTAAAAAGAACATCCCATTTGATCACACACTTCGATTTGGACTCTTAAAATCAATCTTGTTTGCTGTCACTATTACCAATTTTTCACCTACAACTCAAATTGGTAGAGCTTAAATAGTTTCATTTGAAGATTACTCTAACACATTTCTGCTATGCTTAACCATTGCATATTTTAGGTGCTTGAAAAAAGGATTGAATTCAGTTTTGTTGTTCAGAGTTTCTGCAATATAAAGGAAAGTACATAAAGAACACAAGACATTACTTTCATTCAATTCTATAATCATTTATCCATTTCACAGTGTTTCATTCTTTTTGCAAATGAAATAACATAGAATTGCACAAGTGTTGCATTTATATTCATTGGAAAGAAAGGAGTATTCAAATCTCCCACACAAGTCGAGGGAGTAGCTGAACCAATGCAACATAAAATATGCTATATGCCTGAAGATGAAAGAAATGAAAAGAAGCATAGAAGAAAAGACATATCCATCATTGTTTGGCAGAGTCTTGGGTGGATCTTCATTGTCTTTCTCTCCTCCTCGATCCCGATCTTCAAGTGAACCTGCATCATGATAAAGAGTTGATTAGAGCTCCGGATATGAATCTTCCTATGTGCCCTACCAATAGAAATATAGCACATGTTCATGATGCATTCAATCAACAAACATCAGAAATATGCAAGAGAGCCTAAAAATTAAACATCATAAGAGCATTAAACTTCATTGTTTTTATCTAACATGTTTGTTCACTGTGCAAGTATAGGTGAAATCTTGTTGTTGATTCATTTCTGATGACATGTCATAGCATGTGGAGTAAAATGGGCTCCAACAAGGGTTGAGATTAGCATGTTGCCCCAAGTCTTAAGAGGAATGTGGAAACAGTCTAAAAGAGCAACAATATCACATAAAGACCCTGCAAAATAAGGATAGTAGTCACGTGTTTCAGTCATATCTTAAAAAATACGATCTAGGTTTTTGCAATTTTTGGATAAAAATTAGAAGACAATAAAACGAAAAAACTGTTTAAATTTATCACCAACCCAGTTTATAGTTTTCGAGGAATTTTCACAATGGCGGCACCCAAACTGGAGTAAAAAATTTTAAGTGCCAAATAAAGAACAAAATGCAAAAAGGTCTTGGCTTTTACTATAAGACATTTTTTTTTTGCCTTTGATTTTTGAATAAACCAATACCTTGGTTTATTTTTAGATGCTCATCAATATGTATAAAGTATTTTTAAAAATTAGCATATATATTGGTAAACTTTGCATATATTTAGAATTTTACAAGTTGTAAAAGCCAAGGCGGGCCCTCTTTCTATTTTACAAAGTTGAAACTGCAGATAAATGTAGGGCACTATTAAAGTAATGTTTTATAAATTACTTTAATAGATGTCAAATAAATGCAAAAAATAAATAGCAAGTGCAGAACACTCAATAAGGTAAGTCCAATTCACTTGCCTTCTTTTATGCTTGATTTCCCATTATGCAAAATGGAAAGAGGGAGTGAACTGAAACTTCTATTTCTAATTTTCAGTTAGCTCTGACTGATATTAGTATCCATTTGGGTAGGTCCACTAGGTAGGGAAACTTGCCACCTATTTTCACTCAATTTGTGTTAGTTCTAGACCCTCTTTTTGTGGCTTTTTCCCTTTGCTTGAAAATGAGACTTTAGTTTCCTTTTTGGATAGACAGCTGGCTATGTTTTTAGAAAGTCCTTTGGCTATATATATGGGAGAAAAACTTGGTTTTGGGGAGTTCAAATTTGCTTCTTACTTTCTTGCTCACTTGTAGAGAGCTTTGCAAGCTGATATTTCTACTCAAATTTTCATTTTGCATACTCTTTCAGTTTTAATAAATTAGCAGAGCATTCCTATCTCATATTTTGTATCATATTTATAATATTGATTTGATGTTTCATTGTGATCATAAGAATTATGTCCTTTGTTATATCTCATTGTTGTGAATCTATGTGCAAGAATTTCATATGATTCAGGTTGTGTGTTGTGTTTAGTTCAAGCCTTCATGCAAATCATTGTTGAGTTGTATGTTTTAGATGAGATTGTGAGAGTTAATGTTTTGAGAAATTGTTTGTGAGTGAAACTATTGAAATAAGTTAGAATTCTGGTGCATCGCCATAAGGTTTAGGATTTCATTTAAAGTTATTTTTCTAAACCCTTTTCTTAGATAAGTCTTTTAGATTAGGTGAGCTGCCAAGGGAACTAGCCCTATCTGGAGATTCATTCTCACCATAGGTCACTATTGATGATGATGTTACTCACATACAAACATGAAATAAAAGTTACATAACAACCCTTATTTATCTTGAAAGATACGATGAATTCAAAGAATTCATGATCCCAAGTCTCCGTTGATTAGTTCATAATCTACTGACGTTACTCAGTGGTTGATGTGTTTTGTTGTTAATCATTCAGGGGCCTTACATATTTCAATTATTTCTGTGAAGTTCCTCAATATTCCTCCAAATATCATGTCCTTTATATCTGCTCATCATAAATTTCCAACAATTCGACCTATACACTATGAATTCACTCAAATAATGTGCCTACAGGTTGATATTTGCATGATTTCTACCATTATTTGCAATTCTTTGCATGATATTTTCAACACTACATGCATTTAGCTCAAATGTGCTAATGATATTTAGTTATCTACGGGATGTCAACATATTTCTCTGTTCTACTTATTATTTATCATGATTTGCAGTTATGGAAGTGATTCGATGAAATTAAAACGAGAAAAAAGGTTTAGAGAATGAGATTCCCAAAATTACTTGACTGAGATCATTAATCCACATGCATGTTCCGATACAGCAATGAAGAGAAGAAAACTAGAATCATACTTCACCAGGACATTCCACAAATCCACATGATCCAGTGCAAATCTTCAAAGGAAAAGTTGACAACATGCAATAAAATGAAAGCGCTTCTATTGAACACAACATTCACCATTACATATCTAGAAATTAACTTGAAGATTACGTAAAGTTTACAATCAGGATGTAATCTGAAGTTTCATCTCCATTCAGTATGCTTTAGAACAACTACATTTACAATGATCTGAAGAAAGAACCTTAACATTTCAACAATTCAGTCCTCATTAGTCTCGATAATCCGATCTCCTATATGAAATTGGCTTGGTCAGATTTTTAATGATTGACCTCCCTCCCTAAAAAGATAAGTTCTAGCCCTTTTATAGAATAAGAGCCAGAAAATGGTTACAATGATCCAAGTATTAGGATCCTCTCAGAACAATCAATGGTCCAGATGAACAGCACGTGTTCTCCACCAGCTGGCAATTGCATAGCTGGCATAGAATATTCCAGCATTTTGGACTTGATTCGTTCTCTAGCTAGCAAATAAGGCACTTGATAATATCCTCTTCAGCTCAGGTCATGTTGCCTCTATGTCTGCAACTCTGTAATTCAGCTACTTCACTCTGCAACATACAGCCGAACTCCAAATAGTTCCAACATCCTGCAACAAATAGACAAGAAATAAGCATCATCATCATTTAACAATTAGTAGGAAAATTAACATTTATATTAAATCCTGCTATAAATATGCAAGCTTGGATATCAGGCTATGAATATTAAGTATCTGCGAACATCCGCATATCCAAAATGCATATACAACGTTAAGAATGGTCGAGTCAACCATCATTGACCAAAAACATGCTATCGGGTTCTAAAATGGCTCCAAAATCCTCCCTTTTGGCCTTTAATTTCTTTGTATCTCACGAATGTATGTCATAAAACAAACAAGCACAACAAACATACAAAGAATTTTCAATATTTAATTTTCCATTCACATCCGGTCTTTGTATATTTCTCCTTGCATATCAGAAATGTACATCGTAGATATACAAGCATTTAAACATACAAAGAATTTTCAATATTTAATTTCTTTTTACATATGTCCCGTGTATACTTTGCCAAAGATAATACAAAGACTCTTGTATGTCCATTCGGACTCCAACCCTTTTGTAAACCACAGTTAATCCACTTTGGACTCCGCGATATGTATATACCAAAATGCATCTTTTAATATACATTGAGTAATGATGCATCCATTTAACCAAATTTAAATCTCACCTGAGGTCCGCATTGTATGTTCACCACAATGTATAAATTGCAATGTATGTATTGAAACATACAACTTAACTTTATTTCATAACATTTCAATTCCGCACATTGTATCTTCACCTTGTATGTATCACAATGTATGTATACCACAACATACATACAAAGCAAAACATACAAGGACTTAACTTAAATTCACAAATGTTTCGGTTCCAGGCAATGTATATAGCGTTGTATGTCACCCTTTGTATGTTTTGCAATTTTCAAACATACAAACCAAAAATACATGCAACGGGCCCGACGGACTATGCATTTCAACTTTTAACCTCGTTGGGTCCACCTTGCATGTATAAATAAAACATTAGCCAAAATGCATACAAGGATGGACGCGACAAAACCGACGACTCGATATACAAAGGACCTTGTGTATGCATGACCTGACATACAAACAACTTTGTATATGAGAGACTTTGTATATACAAACCTTTTATAGTGCATTTACCAAAAAACACACATAACTTGCAAAATATTAGGAATTTTAAAATGGTTCAAAAAGCAACCCCTATTCATTTTTGACAAGGAATTCACCCGTATTCAGCTCTGGTACTTAATGCCATTTTTTCTCTATTTTCAACAAGGTTTGTAACTTTCACTTCCTTTTCCCTTTTACCACCAAGCGGACCACACACACAAACAGAGAAGCCAGCCACATTAGGGGTCGTCCTCATTTTGCTAAGGAGTAAAATGGGGCTTATTGTGAACATCACAACAATCACCCACAACCTGAGAGTGTTTCCATGTTTCAATAGGATAGTTGAGTCAAATCTTAGCTAGGGTGCAATCCTAATTGACAATAGTTTTTGGCACACCTGGTGGGACTCTGAATAGAGCTTCAGTCCACTAAAACACATGTTTCCTTTGTTGTTTGTTATGCACAACAAGGTTTTTAGCATTTCAGAGGTAAAAATAGCATACTTGGTGACTCAAATCTCTAATTTTCAAGCAGATCTAGTGAACAACACATGAAAAGAGTTACACACTGAAGGATCGGGTGTTTTCTTCAGTATTATCAGCCTTTGGAGGAAAAATCATCAAACACCATGGTGACTCTAAGCATATATCAGTTGGTTTCAACAGCCCAAGAATCTACAATGAACCAGGTTGGTGGTGTCTTTCTTAATGTTCTTTTTACAACTGCCATATGATTCAGGCCTACTATGCAAAATGGCCAGACTGTATCCTTTTGTTACATTTAATGCTGGTGACCCATTGCTGCTTGCATAGCATGATGATATTTTGGTGGCAGCCTTGAGAGGCTTGCCTTTCTTCACTGGTGAAGATAAAACAACCCCAATCGAACATATCAAAGAATGTAGCTACACTATGCTCAATGCATCATGTAACACAGGAGAATGTTGCAGTGAGGCTTTTAGCTACATCTCTGAAGGGTAAGGCAATTCAGTTGTTTAGAGGATTGGTTGTAGATTCAATTACTTCATGGGATCTATTAGGTGAAGCTCTAAATAAATAGTTTGAAGACAAGATAGACAATCTATCATTGATTGAACAATTGGCTACCATCAAGAGAGCCCCACACGGGCATATGACGGATTTCAACCTCTGATTTCAAAGGACTTGGGATCGAATACCAGCAATGGTAAGGCCTACTACTAATCATGTATTTTTGTACTTCCTTAAGGCTTTAAATAGTGAGATATCTGTGATGATTCAGTCTATGGGTGGAATTACACTACCTAACGCTTATTACATAGCTATTAGAGCAAAAAATTGCCACATACAAGCTGGTAGAATAGCCCCAAGGCCTCCTATGCCAATTTTTCCTAAGGTACAACCACCTATACCTATGTCATTACCCCCTATAGCTGTTGTTCCACCTGTTCCTGTCATAGGATGTTAAGCTACAACCCAAGATCATGTTGTTCCAGTTCATTCTCAAGAGTTTCAAGAGATCAGAAATATGTTGAAAGCTATTGGGAATTATTTAGTGAGTATTAAGAAGCAAATTGGCCAAGATACTAGGCCCTACCAGGCCCCATATCAGTCTAATCAGTCAAATAGGCCAACTTTTCAAACTGATTTTCAAGGTCAGAAAAGAAATTTTAATCCTAGACCCTTTCAGTCTTATAATCCTAATGTTGCTAGCTCTTCAAGGAATCTTGTGCCTGTCCAAAACAATATGGCACAGGAGTGTGATTGGTGTTATCCATGCAATCAACCTCATAACCAAGCTACATGCACGAATGGGATGAGAAATCAAGCTTTAATGGTTTAGAATAGTTATGCTGGATCAGAAAGTGTGTTAAAAGAAGATCCAGAACAACATAGTTCTCATCTTGAATATGGCCAACATGATGTAGCACTAATGAATTGGCAAAGTGAGGATTTTTGCAGGGTTAATCATACACAACAAGCTGATAAAAAGCAAGAAATGGGTGGTGATAAGGAAGAGTTTTCTCTTTGGTTTGATGAGATGCCTTCTTTTGTTGACCAAGATGAAGAAATCATGCTCATACCCATAGTAGCTACAAGTCAAGGGCAAGAATAGATTTTGCAAAACCAAGATTAGTTTGAATAGCAGAACATTGACAACTATTTTGAGGTATCCTGTTGGTACAATGATGAAGAAGATCTAGAAAGTCTGTCGGTAAGGGAAGAGAGCCTTATTTGTAAAGAAAGCTAGGTTCTCCATGATTGTGAATCATCTAATTTGTTTTTAGAACTCCCTTTGTACTACATTGAAGAGGCTAGCATGGATGAATTGAAGGTAGCTTTCCTTGAAGAGCAGTCAGGTGAACTAATTGAAGAGGATCAGTCTTTTCAAGACAACTCAATGTTTGATTGTCAAGATCCTACATGTTCAACTTGCAAAGAGCTTACTACTTTGTTGAATTCCTATGATGATCAAGACTCCAAGTTAGTAGATGAAGCTAATCAGTTTGAGGATAGCAAGGGTGAGAAGGCAACAGGACACAAACAATAAATCAGCATTGATCCCTTGCACATTAGTTTATCAAGAGGATGTCCCATTCGACATCTAATTCAATTGGAAAGAAGCTGGGAGAAGCCACTACCTATTAGGCCTATTGTAGAGAATGAGGATGAGTAGTAGGGAGAGGAGAATCAGCTAATTTATCCATCCCAGAATAGCTATATTTTCAGTCAAAGCAAGTGGGTATGGGTTCTTGTTTTTTTCTCTAAGAGAGGTATTACATGTGTTTATTGGATGCCCACCCTTTCCACACCAATTGTTTGATGCTCAGGGGTATAAAAAGTGCCCCAAGTTGGTCAGAAAAGGGAGATATTTTACAGAACTAGTTCATGGTTTTGTTTGGCCGACCTGTTTCATTTGTCAGTTGTAGGTAGGTAGGCACATTCCTTTTAGTTGTTTTCTTTCCCTAAGTGCAGTTGCACAGCTGGTTGGTCCTATTCAAAACCAACATTTGTTTTGTTTAGTCTTGTTTTGCTACTGTTTGGAGTATTTGCAGTTGGTTTTTAATGGTTTTCAAAGTTTAAAGGGGAGCAAAATTTAACTCCATGGCCAATGGATTATTTAAGGCAATTGGTCTATATGCTTAGAAAGCAAGCATTTAGTAGAAATCGCTAGAAATGTTACCAATTTTTCACCTAGAGCTCAAATTGGTAGAGCTCAAACAATTTCATTATATTTAAGGTGAAGAATACTCTAACACATTTTTACTATGCTTAACCATTGCATATTTTAAGTGCTTGAAAAAAGGATTGAATTCAATTTTGTTGTTCAGAGTTTTTGCAACATAAAGGAAAGTACATAAAGAACACAAGAGATTGTTTTCATTTAATTCTGTAATGATTCATTCATTTCACAATGTTTCATTCTTTTTGCAAATGAAATATACACATAATTGGACAAGTGTTGCATTTATATTCATTGGAAAGAAAGGAGTAATCAAATCTCCCACACAAGTCGAGGGAGTAGTTGAACCAATGCAACATAAAATATGCTATACACCTAAAGATGAAAGAAATGAAAAGAAGCATATAAGAAAAGACATATCCATCATTGCCTAGCAGAGTCTTGGGTGGATCTTCATTATCTTTCTCTCCTCCTCGATCTTGATCTTCAAGTGAACTTGCATCATGATAAAGAGTTGGTTAGAACTCCAGTTATAAATCTTCCTATGTGCCCTACCAACAGAAATATAGCACATGTTCATGATGCATTGGATCAACAAACATCAGAAATATGCGAGAGATCCTGAAAATCAAACATCACAAGAGCATTAAACTTCATTATTTTTATCTAACATGTTTGTTCACTGTGCAGGTATAGGTGAAATCTTGTTGCTTATTCATTTCTGATGACATATCATAGCATGTGGACTAAAATCGGCTCCCACAAGAGTTGAGCTCAACATGCTGCCCCCAAGTCTTAAGAGGAATGTGGAAACAGTCTGAAAGAGTAGCAATATCACATAAAGACCCTGCAAAATAAGGATAGAAGTCACGTGCTCCAATCATATCTCAAAAAATACAATCTGGGTTTTTCAGATTTTTGAACAGAAATTAGAAGACAATAAAATGAAAAAACTGTTTAAATTTATCACCAACCCAGTTTGTAGTAATCGAGGAATTTTCACAATGGCAACACCCAAACTGGAATAAAAAATGTTAAGTGTCAAATAAAGAACAAAATGCAAAAAGGCCGTGGCTTTTGCTATAAGGCATTTTTTTTGCCTTTGATTTTTGCATAAATCAATACCTTGGTTCATTTTTAGATGCTCATCAATATGTATAAGGTATTTTAAAAACTTTACATATATTTAGATTTTTGCAAGTTGTAAAAGCCAAGGTAGGCCCTCTTTTTGTTTTGCAAATTTGAAACTGCAAATGAATGTAAGGCACTACTAAAGTAATGTTTTATAAATTACTTTAATAGATGTCAAATAAATGCAGAAAATAAAAAGTGCAAAACACTCAATAAGGCAAGTCCAGTTCACTTGCCTTCTTTTTGCTTGAGTTCTCATTATGCAAAATGGAAAGAGGGAGTGAACTTAAACTTCTATTTCCAATTCTCAATTAGCTCTGACTGATTTTAGTATCCATTTGGGTATGTCCACTAGGTAGGGAAACTTGCCACCTATTTTCACTCAATTTGGGTCAGTTCTAGGCCCTCTTTTTGTGGCTTTTTCCCTTTGGTCGAAAATGAGACTTTGGTTTCCTTTTTGGATAGACAGCTGGCTAATTTTTTAGAAAGTCCTTTGGCTATATATATGGGAGAAAAACTTAGTTTTGTGGAGTTCAAATTTGCTTCTTACTCTCTTGCTCACTTGTAGAAAGCTTTGTAAGTTGATATTTGTACTCAGATTTTTATTTTGCATACTCCTTTAGTTTTAATAAAGCAACAGAGCATTCTTATCTCATATTTTGTCTCATATTTATAGTATTGATTTGATGTTTCATTGTGATCATAAGAATTATGTCCTTTGTTATATCTCATTGTTGTGAATCTATGTGCAAGAATTTCATATGATTCAGGTTGTGTGTTGTGTTTAGTTCGAGCCTTCATGCAAATTACTATTGAGTTGTATGTTTTAGATGAGATTGTGAGGGTTCATGTTTTGAGAAATTGTTTGTGAGTGAAACTATTGAAATAAGTTAGAATTCTGGTGCATCGCCATTAGGTTTAGGATTTCATTTCAAGTTATCTTTCTAAACCCTTTTCTCAGATAAGTCTTTTAGATTAGGTGATCTGTCAGGGGAACCAACCCTATCTGGAGATTCATTCTCACCATAGGTCACCCACAACCTGAGAGTGTTTCCATGTTTCAACATGATAGTTGAGTCAAATCTTAGCTAGGGCGCAATCCTGATTGACAATAGTTTTTGCCATGCTCGGTGGGACTCTGAACAGAATTTCAGTCCACTAAAACACATGTTTCATTTGTTATTTCATATGCACAACAAGGTTTTCAACATTTCATAGGTAAAAACAACATACTTGGTGACTCAAATCTCTGATTTTCAAGCAGATCTAGTGAACATCACATGAAAAGAGTTACATACTGAAGGATCAAGTGTTTTCTTCAGTATTATCAGCCTTTGGAAGAAAAATCATCAAACACCATGGCGACTCTAAGAATATATCAGTTGGTTTTAGAAGCCCAAGAATCTACAATGAACCAGGTTCGTGGTGTCTTTCTTAATGTTCATATTACAACTGCCATATGATTCAGGCCTGCTATGCAAAATGGCCAGACTGTATCCTTTTGTTACATTTAATGCTGGCAACCCATTGCTGCTTGCACATCATGATGATATTTCGGTGGCAGCCTTGAGAGGCTTGCCTTTCTTCACCAATGAAGATCAAACAACCCCAATTGAACATATCAAAGATGTAGCTACACTATGCTCAGTGCATCATGTAACACAGGATCATGTTGCAGTGAGGCTTTTGGCTGCATCTCTGAAGGGTAAGACAATTCAGTGGTTTAGAGGATTGGCTATAGGTTCAATTACTTCATGGGATCTGTTAAGTGAAGCTCTAAATAAATAGTTTGAAGACAAGATAGACAATCTATCATTGATTGAACAATTAGCTACCATCAAGAGAGCCCCACATGAGCATATGACATATTTCAACCTTCGATTTCAAAGGACTTGGGATCGAATACCAGCAATGGTAAGGCCTACTATTAATCATGCATGTTTGTACTTCCTTAAGGCTTTAAATAGTGAGATATCTGTGATGATTCAGTCCATGCATGGAATTACACTACCTAACGCTTATGACATAGCTATTAGAGCGGAAAATTGCTGCATATGAGATGGTAGAATACCCCCAAGGCCTCCTATGCCAATTTTTCCTGAGGTACAACCACCTATACCTATGTCATTACCCCCTATAGTTGTTATTCAACATTTTCCTATCATAGGATATCAAGCTATAGCCCAAGATCCTATTGTTCCAGTTCATTCTCAAGAGCATCAAGAGATTAGAAATATGTTGAAAGCTGTTGGGAATGATTTAGTGAGTATTAAGAAGTAGATTGGCTAAGATCCTAGGCCCTACTAGGCCCCATATCAGTCTAATCAGTCAAATAGGCCACCTTTTCAAACTGATTTTCAAGGTTAGAAAAGAAATTTTAATCCTAGACCCTTTCAGTCTTATAATCCTAATGTTGCTAGCTCTTCAAGGAATCTTGTGCCTGTCCAAAACAATATGGCACATGAGTGTGATTGGTGTTATCCATGCAATCAGCCTCATAACCAAGCTACATGCATGAATGGGATGAGAAATCAAGCTTTAATGGTTCAGAATAGTTATGCTAGTTCAAAAAGTGTGTTAAAAGAAGATCCAGAACAACAAAGTTCTCATCCTGAATATGGCTAGCATGATGTAGCACTAACGAATTGGCAAGTTGAGGATTTTTGCAGGGTTAATCATACACAACAAGCTGATAAAAAACAAGAAAGGGGTGGTGAAAAGGAAGGTTTTGTCTTTGGTTTGATGAGCTACCTTCTTTTGTTGACCAATATGAAAAAAACATGCCCATACCCATAGTAGCTACAAGTAAGGGGCAAGGACATATTTTGCAAAACCAAGATCAGTTTGAACAACAGAACATTGACAACTATTTTGAGGTATCCAACTAGTACAATTATGAAGAAGATCTAGAAATTTTGTCGGTAAGGGAAGAGAGCCCTATTTGTAAAGAAAGTTAGGTTATCCATGATTATGAAGCATCTAATTTTTTTTTAAAACTCTCTTTGTACTACGTTGAAGAGGTTGGCATGGATGAATTGAAGGCATCTTGCCTTGAAGAGCAGTCAAGTGAACTAATTGAAGAGGATCAATCTTTTTAAGACAACTCAATGTTTGATTGTCAAGATCCTACCTGTTGAACTTGCAAAGAGCTTGCTACTTTGCTGAATTCTTGTGATGATCAAGACTCCAAGTTAGTAGATGAAGCTAATTAGTTTGAGGACAACAAGGGTGAGAAGGCAACATAATGCAAACAACAAATCAACATTGATCCCTTGCACATTAGTTTATCAAGAGGATGTCCCATTCGACATCTAATTCAATTGGAAAGAAGCTAGGAGAAGCCACTACCTATCAGGCCTATTGCAGGGCATGAGGATGAGCAGTAGGGAGAGGAGAATCAGCTAATTTATCCACCCCATAACAGTTGTATTTTCAGTCAAATAAAGTGGGTATGTGTTCTTGTTTTTTCTCTAAGAGAGGTATTACATGTGTTTATTGGATGCCCACCCTTTCCACACCCTTTGTTTGACGCTCAGAGGTATAAAAAGCACCCCAAGTTGGTCAGAAAAGGGAGATATTTTATAGAACTAGTTGATGGCTTTGTTTAGCCATTTTGTTTCATTTGTTAGTTGTAGGTAGGTAGGCACATTCCTTTCAGTTGTTTTCTTTCCCTAAGTGCAGTTGCACAGCTGGTTGGTCTTGTTCAGAACTAGCATTTGTTTTGTTTAGTCTTGTTTTACTGTTGTTTGGAGTATTTACAGTTGGGTTTTAATGGTTTTCAGAGTTTAAAGGGAAGCAAAATTTGACTCCATGGCCAAGGGATAATTTAAGGCAACTGGTCTATATGCTTAGCAGACAAGCATTTATTAGAAATCGTCAGAAATGTTACCAATGTTTTACCTAGTGCTCAAATTGGTAGAGCTGAAACAGTTTCATTATATTTAAGGTGAAGAATACTCTTAACACATTTCTGCTATGCTTAATGATTGTATATTTTAAGTGCTTAAAAAAAGAATTGAATTCAATTTTGTTGTTCAGAGTTTTTGCAACATAAAGGAAAGTACATAAAGAACACACGAGATTGCTTTTATTCAATTCTGTAATAATTCATTCATTTCACAATGTTTCATTCTTTTTGCAAATGAAATATACACAGAATTGTACACGTGTTGCATTTATATTCATTGGAAAGAAGGGAGTAATCAAATCTCCCACACAAGCCGAGGGAGCAGCTGAACCAATGCAACATAAAATATTCTATATGCCTGAAGATGAAAGAAATGAAAAGCAGCATATAAGAAAAGACATATTTGTCATTTCCTGGCAGAGTCTTCGGTGGATCTTCATTGTCTTTCGCTCCTCCTCGATCCTGATCTTCAAGCGAACTTGCATCATGATAAAGAGTTGGTTAGAACTCTGAATATGAATCTTCCTATGTGCCCTACCAACAAAAATATAGCACATGTTCATGATGCATTGGATCAACAAACATCAGAACTATGCAAGAGAACCTGAAAATCAAACATCACAAGAGCATTAAACTTCATTGTTTTTATCTACCATGTTTGTTCACTATGCAGGTATAGGTGAAATCTTGTTGCTGATTCATTTTTGATGACATATCATAGCATGTGGAGTAAAATAGGCTCCCACAACAGTTGATCTTAGCATGATGCCCCCAAGTCTTAAGAGGAATGTGGAAATAGTCTAAAAGAGCAGTAGTATCACATAAAGACCCTACAAAATAAGGATAGCAGTCATGTGTTTCAGTCATATCTCACAAAATACGATCTGGGTTTTTGAGATTTTTGGAGAAAAATTAGACGACAATAAAACAAAAAAATTGTTTAAATTTATCACCAACCCAATTTGTAGTTTTCGAGGAATTTTCACAATGGTGGCGCCCAAACTGAAGTAAAAAATGTTAAGTGTCAAATAAAGAACAAAATGCAAAAAGGTCGTGGCTTTTGCTATAAGGGATTTTCTTTTTGCCTTTAATTTTTCCATAAATCAATACCTTAGTTTATTTTTAGATGCTCATCAATATGTATAAGATATTTTAAAAACTTTGCATATATTTAGAATTTTATAAGTTGTAAAAGCCAAGGCGGGCCCTCTTTCTATTTTGCAAATTTGAAACTGCAGATAAATGTGAGGCACTATTAAAGTAATGTTTTATAAATTACTTTAATAGATGTCAAATAAATACAAAAAATAAATAGCAAGTGCAGAACACTCAATAAGGCAAGTCCAGTTCACTTGCCTTCTTTGTTCACATCATGCAAAATGGAAAGAGGGAGCAAACTGAAACTTCTATTTCTAATTTTCAGTTGGCTCTGATTGATTTTAGTATCCATTTGGATAGGTCCACTAGGTAGGGAAACTTGCCACCTATTTTCACTCAGTTTGGGTCAGTTCTAGGCCCTCTTTTTGTGGCTTTTTCCCTTTGCTCGAAAATAAGACTTTGGTTTCCTTTTCGGATAGATAGTTGGCTAAGTTTTTAGAAAGTCCTTTGGCTATATATATCGGAGAAAAACTTAGTTTTGGGGAGTTCAAATTTGCTTCTTACTTTCTTGCTCACTTGTAGAAAGCTTTGTAAGTTGATATTTGTACTCAGATTTTCATTTTGCATACTCCTTCAGTTTTAATAAAGCAGCAGAGCATTCCTATCCCATATTTTGTCTCATATTTATAGTATTGATTTGATGTTTCATTGTGGTCATAATAATTAGGTCCTTTGTTATATCTCATTGTTGTGAATTTGTGTGCAAGAATTTCATATGATTCAGGTTGTGTGTTGTGTTCAGTTTGAGCCTTCATGCAAATCACTGTTGAGTTGTATGTTTTAGATGAGATTGTGAGAGTTAATGTTTTGAGAAACTATTTATGAGTGAAACTATTGAAATAAGTTAGAATTCTGGTGCATCACCATTAGGTATAGGATTTCATTTAAATTTATTTTTCTAAACCCTTTTCTCATATAAGTCTTTTAGATTAGGTGATCTTCTAGGGGAACCAACCCTATCTGAAGATTCATTCTCGCCATAGGTCACCCTCAACCTGATAGTGTTTCCATGTTTCAACATGATAGTTGAGTCAAATCTTAGCTAGGGTGCAATCCTGATTGACAGCAATCACATCATTGAAAGTGGGTTAAAATAAACAAGTGTCTTCCTACACATTTGGATTTTTGATCTAAAAAGAACATGTGCTTCAATTGTTTGCTTACACACATTTCATTTCTAAGGGTCAATTAAGAACTGCGAGTGTGAATCAAGTGCGTGTGTGTATACTCTCTCCTCACACCACAAGGTGACATTAAAGATCAAAAGCACCTCACTTGGTTTGCTTTTGTCATACCCTTCTTAGGAGGCCTGCTTAGAGACACACCACTCCTAGGGATGACCTCAATTGAGGTGTGAATCAAAAGACACCCTCATTTGGGAGTTGAAATCTTGTCACTCTTGGCTAAGCCTCAAAGAACTTTATACCTTTGGGAAGTGAGGGTGAAGGGTGGGTTACCCCTTTCTCTCAGCTGTGTAGCAGGATTTTGCTTTCATTGCATCCTTACTCAACCTTGTGCAACCTATCTTAAGACCTAATTGGCCATACCCCACGTGACTAATCATTAGGGCTTGTTGATGTGTCTTCAACTATTTGCTTAATCATAACATTTAGTCTTGAAAGGAAAATTAAACATTGTGTTTGATGTGTGTTCATGCATTTACATGTGAAATCTTGTGTTTGATATTGACCAAGTCAAACAATCAATAAACATTTGCCACATCATCCAATGATTCCAAGCTAAATCATCCTAGTCATCTTCATCCTAATCACTATCACTATCATTCCACATCATCATCATAATTCTAATGAAGCACTCGCCAAAAGTGTTCTAATCCTTAAACACATGTGTGACACCATGCCAACATTCGAAGACCTAGTACCCCAATTCCAAGACCTCCTCCAAGCACTTTACCAAGAACCACAACCCCTAGACCAATGAATCATTCAATGACTACAAGCCTTCATCCAACAACCTCAAATTCAAACAAGACAATCACCTCAAATGCAACACTTCATAGCACAAGCCCAACACATCATGGCCACTTGTCAAACCCAACAAGCACAACATCAAATCCAATCACCACATCAACAACTTCTACATCATTCCTATGTGTCACCTATATCATCATATCAACCAACTCCATCCACATGTCACATCAATCCTTCATCAACTTATCACACCTCTTCTAATCTTAATTATTATCCATATCAATCCACCTCTCAACAACTATTATCATATGAAATCCCTCCACCACAACAATATCAACCTATTCAACAATTCCAACATCAAATTATACAACAACAACAAATCCTACCACAACAAGTCCAACCTCAACACATTTTATCTCAATCCCAGGTGTCACCTTCATCTACACATCATGTCAATGCCATATCAACCTATCAACATCTACCTCAAGATTATCCTCTTCCTCATTCCAATCTTCCAACACACCACCAAACCCATCCACAAGGCAACCAAGTGTCCTCACAAGAACCACATGAAAGTTGAAGTGGCCCTTTGTACATAAATCAAGCAAGCCCAAGTCCACTTTTGCAGTAAGACATAGTAGACTTAAGTCCACCTATGCTACAAGACCTAATAACCTTTGACAAGGGAGATACCAATCTAGACTTTGCATCCTATGAGAATCCCCCATCACCATCCACTCAAATGCCATTCCATGAGCTTACTAGTCCTATCCCAACACCACCATGTGATCCTACTCCTAGTCGATCGATCCACCAGCCTTTTCATCCATACAACCTTATTATCCCTCCATCCAATCTGAACCTTAATATATCCAATCCTACTATTCCTCCATCCAATTCAAATCCTAATATGTCAAATTCCATTATACCCCCACCTAGTCCTAATTCATCCAATCTAATTAGCCCTCAACCTTATCATGATCATAAGCCTACAACACCATCCACCATTATTGTCCATCGCTTATATTGTTCATCCACCCATACACTTGCAAAGGATGTGATCCAATGGCTATTAGCTAGGAATCAATCATTGCCATGTCATCAAAGTCCCATCCATGAGGCTACCAAAGAGCCTTTAAAGACCTTGCCTATTCCTACAACCCCATCATGTGACCCACAAGCCATCAAGCCAATTCAAGAGCCTCTTATCATGAGCCCAAGTCAAAGTCCATCATGTTATCTTATTGATGAATATCAAGAACCCATAAAACTTACCCAAGACTATCCCACATTCACTTCCATGAAACCACAAGAGTTATGTCAAGAGTATGATCCTAAGCATGTCGAAACATCAAGCCCTAGTCCTACTCAAGATTAAATCACTTTCATCCAACCCATCCATAACACACTTAATCCTATATATGATCAAGCTTCCACCATTTATGATCAAGATCCTACCTTTGATCAAGAAGACCATGATGATCCTCTTATCCAGCTTTATGCATTCCATGGTCGAGAGTTTATCACCCCATCCATCCATATTCCATCTCTCCCTAATGCACAAGCTTCCACTTGTCATGATGAGACACATGCCTCCCAAGAAAACATAGAAGATCAAACAAATATCTTGGATCTTAGTGAACACAATACTCAAGGTACTAAAGATCCTTCCACATCCATTATCGACCATATTTCAAAGCCATCATATGCACTTGGTCTATCCACATTCATTCATGAATGTTCCTCCCTAGGAACACAACAACCATTGTCTACCACCTCATCTTCTCCATCCAATAAGGAACTCGTGTCTAGTGTCCATCCCACACCTAGTCCCATTGTCCACCACATACTCCAAAACATGAACTACCAAGATGAAAGTTTAGGACTTCATGAACAAGGTATTTTGGAGCCCATCCATGTCAAAGTCCCTCCCTACTCATATTGCCTTGGATACACACCCCAAGGTAAATAATCGAAAGATGTTGGTACTTCCTTCATGCATCCTAAATCTACCACTTTCCACCATGAAGCCTATCATATACCTAATACATATGCTACCATTCCACCTCCATCATCTTACAAATGTCAAAAGCATGTGAACATACACCTTCCCCCATCCACTCTACCACCATTACTTTCAACTCCTAATTTCCCTCCATCCAATTTACCACCACTTCTACCAACACCTAATTATCCACCTACCCATAAATCTTCTAAAAATCCTAATCATGACCAATCAATGCACACATTGTCTAAACATGAAGCTTACACTCATTCCACAATACCGATGGGATTCAAAAGCAAAAATTTGGATGCCTCTACCTATAAAACAAAAATCCTAAGGGTCCTCATGCCTTCAGACACAAAAGCAAAGAAGCAAAGAAAAATTATCTAAAAAGCTATATAATCCCATACCTCCAAATGAAAAGGCCAAAAATAAAATGATTTGGGTCCCTAAGAAAAAGGAAAGCAAGTCAAACGAGGCATCCACATCTCAAAAATCCCAACCATCCACTTCCACCTCACATTCCCACTCCATTCAAGGATCTCATATTCCATCCCACAAGAAAAATAAAAGTCATGAAAATACTAAGTCTATATGGGTATCTAGAGCACTTCATCACCCATCTCCTAAGCAAACATCTCCATTGCTTCCTACACCACCTCCTCATCAAAAGTTTTAATGTCTATAATGGGGTGTGCAACCATTGGTCATGGTTCCTTTCCATTCCACGTCATTCATCCACCATCCTACATATTTCACCCATCACCTTCCTATGGTCCATGCTTTTGGCTAAGCCTCCCATTCATCTTTTACATCAGTCCTATACAATCCACATCATAATCCACCATCTTCCCTAAATAATCCACATCATAATCCATCATCTACCTACTCCATCTACCTCTTTCATGTTATCCCTTACCAACATCTATGAGCATAATGACATTTGACATGGTCCATGCGACGACATCCATCTAGTCGGACTATCACCTTTCATGGAACTAGACACTTCCCTCCTATCCTTCTATTCAAAAAATTTAAAAAATTAAAAATTTAAAAATTTAAAAAAAAAAGTAAAGAGAAATCCTTTCATCCAATGGCGAAAACCACCCTTGGTGGCACCTTGGATAAGTACCATGATGAAAACCTGGCAAATAGGTGTCACGTGTAGGTTGATCTTCTATGTCACTTACACTTGGGGGCACAATGTCTCATCTATCCAACTTATCATATCATACCATTTTCATCCTACCTACCATCTTTAGCCATCATACATACCTATCATATTGAGTCCACTTATCCACCCTTCTCCTTTTGAAACATGTTTTTGGGTATCTCTTGACATACCTCATCCTTTCCAAACCAATCTTATCACCATCCTATTGTCATAGGCTTTGTCATGAAAACTCATTAAACATTGTACCTAGAATGGGGCATGTTATTCCTATGCGACATAGTCTTTGGAGATCACATCCTCCCCTCTTATGATGCACACATCCATTTCATTTACTATCACCCATCCTTTTATCCATCCTTTTATCATGAGTCTTCCATTTTACATCCTATCACATACATCCATTTCATCCATTTATCTAATCCTACCTTAATCCTTGCATCTAGACTTGGTTTTTTCCCTTGTCATTGGTATCTAGCACAAAGGCTACCCAAATTGTAAATCTATTGACATCCCAAAACATTTCAAAAAATCTAAAAAATTCAAAACATCCAAAAAATCAAAACATTCCAAAAATCCAAAAAAATCAAAACATTCCAAAAATCCAAAAAAACAAAACATTCCAAAAATCCAAAAAAACAAAACATTCCAAAAATCCAAAAAAAATTAAAAACATTCCAAAAATCTAAAAAATTCAAAACATTACAAAAATCCAAAAAATTCAAAACATTCCAAAATCCAAAAAAATCAAAACATTCCAAAAATCCAACAAAATCAAAACATTCCAAAAATCAAACAAAAAAAATCTAAGCAATAAGATCAATCACATCATCCATTACATAAAATCCAATCAGATCATCAAATCAAAGCAAGCCAATCTATCAATCAATTAAAATTATATCAATTTAATCCATATCATCCCATCAATAACATCATATATCATCAAACATCCAATCAATCCCAATCAATCCATCCACCTTCATCATCACCATCAATAAAACACAGTCAGAACTACATCTCATCTTTATCATTAATGCCTTGATCCCGTGGATACAGGGTATGTAGGCAATCTAGGATATGAAGTATCCAGATTTAGGCATAGGCGATAGCCTATTTCCATCTTTTATCCTTCTAATCTTTGCCAATCATTATCTTTATCCATCTCATTTCTTCTATCGTCTATCTCCTACACCTAAAATCCAATCAATCATCACTTCATTCCAATCAAATCACAACCTCAAATCATCAATCCATCACTTCTTCCAATTAATCTCATCATCAATTATCCAAGCAATAAATCAAAATGCAAATCAAATCTTAAAACCATACCAACCAAGTTAATCAATCTTGCCAAATTATCCAATTGCATCAATGGTCTTGATCCTAGCCTTGTTGTAAACCCAATCAATTAATCAATCATCCTTGTGTTGATCTAGGGATATATCGTTCCCCACAATGACAACAATATCATCATCATCAATCAATCAATTAATCATTGGTTTACAGGTTGACAGGGGCAATACCTTGTTTGTTTTTGTATCATTTGTGCATGCTTGTTTGCTTGCTTGTGTGTGTTATCATTTTTATCTTGCATTTGCATCAAATCTAAATCACTCCCAACTAATATTCATATCTTGTACCTAGACAAGGTTGTATTATGCTAGAGCACGAGACACATTGTCACCTTGGTCCTTATACTTTGGTACATAACGTTTAATGCTATATCAAACATCATGGTTGCTCACTTTCATTGCAGCATAACGCATCATTTATTTCTTCTATCCATTCCCTTATCTTTATTTCTTGACCAATCTATTTCATTTAGAAAGCCTACCTGTGTTTGTCCAAACCCGCCTATCCTCTCAAGGGGGCATCCTCATCCTATCTTTCCATCATCATCCTATCTTTACATTCCTCGTCTTATCTTTCCATCATCATCCTATCTTTACGCCATCCCATCATTTTCCTCTATCCATAGCTTAGCTTCTTTGAAATGATGTCACTCAACATAAATATCATCTTCTTGAACATCATCTCAAAGAGGGGCAAAATGTAGACACCGAAAATTGTCCATGTCATAACATTATCTAGTCATACATGGCCTTCTAAGACATATTGTAATATTTTACCCTAAGTCATTATATTATCCCACTTATAAATTCCACCTGGTCACTTTTCCAATTAATTAAATAAACCCATTTATTTAATTAATTCCCCTTCACATGTCTCAAAAACAATTCAAATTAAATATTAAATACATCATCCCTCACTTTTTCCACATTGTAACATGTGTCACATGACTACAACTCTTCACATGCACAAATAATTTAAATAATTTTATTATTTAAATTATGAGATTCCCACTCACATCCTATTTTTGGCCCCATTCATTGTGCGTCATAGGCATCTTTTCCTCCAAAATAAATAAAAGAATCCCACTTATTCCCTCACATCCTAATTTTATCCTCATGTCATAATCCACTTAATGTGTGTCATAGGCACTAAAATCAAGTTTTAATCCTAGCCATACACATCACATAATTGACTTTTAATCTTGGCCATCGAATCATATCAGCTCTTGCCTATAAATCTAGCCTCACACAAGCCATTTGATATCCATCTTCTTCCAGTATCCTCACTCTGCCAAAATTCCTCTAATCTTCTCATCTTCATCTATCTATTTTCCTCTATCATCTTCATCTTATCGTCATGCTGCAAAAATAAGTAATCAACATCAACATATCAAATCATTCAACGATCTTGCATGCATCTATCATTCAAGATATTTGAGGTATCGAATGGTTTGGATCGAGATAAATGCACTTGTATTGTTTTATCTTTTTCCTTTTGTCCAATTTTTTTGTATACAAAATTTAATGTGTTTAACTGGTCCTGAATTAACACAACAATGACCTCAAAACTACAACGAACTCACACAAACTCATATAAACCATCATAGAGGTTTTGGTGGAAAATTGAAGGTATTAAAGGGACCATTCTTCCCATAATGCAAGCATACAATTCTCAAATAAACATAGTGTAAAGTTACAGAGAGAGGCAAAGTAGCAGTTTGTATTGATCATGAAGGCTAGAAAGCCATTAAAAAAGTAAAACAATTTGTTGCAGAAGAAAAAGAAACAAAATAATCAATTACATTCATGGGTGAACCTCAATCGAAGATATTAAAAGCCTGGATTCAAGCACAATACCTCAAATTCGACTGGTTCTTGCAAATGCATTACAAGGTCCGTAATTTGTAACAAAATCCTCTACTCGTATGATGACCTAGAAGAACAACTAACAGATTATTTACATCTTTTTCTTCATGTATATATAGCATTTTGGATCTATGTGCAACAATAGGCACTGAAATCTAGTCAATTGACCCTGCAAATGCCTACGATGCATTGAATTTAGTCCAAAGGAACTGTCAGAAGATCTACAGAATGGCATAGCAACCATGCTTTTGACAGGCCTGCAACTTTGCAAAGGAAGATTGCTCACATGCAGGTGTGTCAGGCACATTAAAAGGGGAAGGTTTGAAATCCTTCTATGTACCAGCAAAGTCTATTTTGTCCCTTCTTGTACAATCACATTGAAGGTTTTAACTGTTTTAACCACCTGATTTTGACCTTTCAACAACATTCGTACTTCAGGTATTAAATCAATTCTGCAACAATAGAGAATTGTGTCCTTCAATCTTTTACAACACTTTAAAATATTTTAAAGCACTATGTTATGTGACATGTTTTAATTTTACATTGATTTTAATTTTATTTTGCCTTATCGGCAAAATCTTCATTTTGCAAACCACTTCTTCTTGCCTTTCTTTTCTTTATCTCTGCTCTTTGGGCTTTTAGGTCTTTTTCCTTGCCTTATTGGTGAATTTTGACTTCCACAAACCAACCATGCCTCCTTTGTCTTTCATTTGTCTTTATCAATGAGCCTTCCATTTGATGAACTTGACTTCTTTGTCACCTTATCGGTGAATCCTTAAAATTACGAACTTGTTGGCAAGTTCGCCATCATGCTGATTCCTCCACCTCTTTCATTCGGTCTTCGATTTGCCTTATTGGTGAACTTTCATTTTGCAAACCACATTCCTCCTAGCTTCGTCATCCTTTCTTTTCTATCACTTTCTGCCTTGTCGGTAAAATTCCATTTTCACGAACTAGCTGCTTTGGCTTTCTTTATCTCTGATTTTGGTTCTTTTATCAGTTAACCTACCAATTGGTTAACCATGAGGTTCGCAAACCTTAAGATTTGTCAAAAAAGTACTTAGCTACTTCCTACCTGCTCACTCCTTAGTCAACAAATCGATGAATCGGTGAACTAGTGAACCAAAGGTTCTCCAAACTTGGAATTTGTCGACAAGGCAAAAGTAAGGGCAAAATACTTAGAATTCTTTAGGATTTTCTAAGGGGAACCTCCTTCCATTTAGGCTTTCTCAGATTGAATTTCTCTGATGGAAGGTAGAATTTTTGGGCTATTATGACCTGTGTAAAATATGACAACATGTTGGTGACTATGCAGGGGTGTTTGCCTCCTAAACACAAGGATCTAGTTGCCTTATACAATCCATTGGGCACATGGGAAAAAAGAAAGTGTAGCAACATGACCATACATAACTAAAAATGGCCTCTAGAAAACACAACAAAATAAGCAACAAGGCAAACCATCTCCTAATGAGAATGTTGTCTGTGCAAAGGCACTTAGAAGAAGGGAAACCTAAAATAGAAACCAGACTTGCTTCTAATTATTTACAAGAATCCCAAAACCAAGCTTAGAAGTATGGTTTGAGATGAATCCCATTCACTGGGATTGGAAGTGATTCACCAGTTAGCTTTGAGAGTTAAAATGCATTAGCCTGCTTGCAACTGCTGATGATATATGGGTTACTCCATAAGGTGTCAAATTTGGAATGTCTCCTAGCCTTAGCTCTGTCCTCATCCCATGTCAACACTAAATCTCCCTCTTGGATGACTTTGTCAATTGATTTTCTATCAAAGGTCCTCTTGACCTGATCTTGGTGGGTTTCAAGGGTCTTCATGACAACATCCCTCTTTTCTTCAAGCTCCATTAGCTCAGCACACCTGACTGTCATAGCATCATTCTCTAGCAATTCCAACTATTGTACCAACTCAAGGGAAGGCAACTCTAATGATAGTGGAAGCCTTGCCTCCTTTCCATAAACTAGCATGAAGGGTGAATTCCCAATGGCCCTATTGGGGGTGATTCTGTCAGCTGAGAGAGTTATTTTCAACTTGGAATGTCAAGTTCTCTTATTATCATCCACTGTTCTCTTGATGGTCCTGATTAGGTTCTTGTTAGTAGACTCAGCCAGACCGTTCCCTTGAGGGTAGTAATTAGATGATGTCTTCAAGTATATTCCATATTTAAGTGCCCTCACTGATTTTTGTGCCTACAAAGGCCTTGGCATTGTCAAAAATAATAGTGAATGGAACACCAAACCTGGTAACTATTCTCTCAAGGAAATCTAAAATGGAGGTCTTTATGGCATCCTTCAATGCAACTACCTCTATCCACCTTGTAAAATAATCAGTGGCTGCTAAAATCCACTTATGGCCAACTCTGGAGGGTGGATTAATCATCCCAATGAAGTCCAAGCCCCATTTGGCAAATGTTTGATCAATCTGAATTAATGGGTATAGGGGGAGAGTGGCCAACCTTTGTTTTCCTACAAATAATGTACATTCTTTGTAGCTTGTTACCCATCTATGGATGTCTTTGAACAAATTGGGCTAGTAGTAACTAGCCCTCATGATTTTGACAGTAGTTGTTCTTAGAGAATAATGGCCACCAACAGGGCCATTGTGAAATTCTTCTAACACCCTTGAGGTCTAATCTTGTGCAATGCATCTGAGAAGAACTCCATTGATGTCTTTCTTAAACAAGACACCATCAACAAGAACCTAAGGTATGGACTGAAGCCTAAAATGACTTCTTTTTTCTTGATTTAGTCCATATGGGCATCTACCTAACTGTAGAAATGTGACCATATCATGGTACCAGTCAGTCGGAGCGTGTGAACCAGCTGGCTATGCCTGCCCAAGGACACATACATCGTCATCTCTGGCTTCAAAGTCTACAACCATCTACTTACACAAGTCTTTGCCTTGCACTAGTTTGGTGATGTTGATATTTACATCATACTCCATTACCTTTGTGATCCACCCAACTCTTTTTTCATTGACGTCTTTGCTCAAAAGGAATTCTTTAATGCTAGGATGGTTCACCATCAACTGTATATTGCTGTTTGAAAGCATATGCCTGAACTTTGTGAGTGCTTTCACCATAGCAAACACCTACTTCTCAACAAAATCATACCTCAACTCATATTCTTTGAGAGGCTGGCTAAAGAAAGCAATTGGTTGTTCCAATTTCTCTTCATTTTGTTGTGTTAAAACTGCTAATATGTCATCTTTGCCTCCAAAGGCATACCAAATAAAATCCTTTTCATAATTTGGATTTATTAGTGTAGGATCCTGTGCAATGGCTTGCTTGACAACTTCAAAACTATCCTTACCTTCTTTTGACCATGTGAAGGCGGTGTTCTTCTTAAGCATGGCAGTGAGGGGTTTTGCTATTGAAACAAAATTGGGTATGAACCTCCTCACAAAATTAATCTTACCTAGAAAACTTTGTAGGCCCTTCTTATGACTAGGAAGGGAAAGAGACATAATGGCACTGGTTCTTTCTAGATAAATGGCCAACCCTTCTTTTGAGACTGCATGTCCCAACAATTTCCCTTCCAGGACAGCAAACACACATTTCTTTAGATTCAATGATATTCCATATTCTCTGCATCTTTCAAAGACTTTTCTCGAATGACTTAGGTGATCAGTTGCATGCTTAGAGTAAACAATCAAACCATCAAGATACACTAAAATAATATCATTGACCAGGCCTTTGAAGGCCAAATCCATTGCCCTTTGAAAGGTTTCCCCAACATTAGTCAACTAAAATGGCATCTTCTGATAAGCCAAAGTACCCCACTTGGTGGTAAAGTATGTCTTATATTGGTCTGAATCTTTTACAAGAATCTGATTATAGCTTGAGTAGCCGTCTAGGAGTGAAAACCATTCAGCTCCTGCTACTATTTGAAGGATTTGCTCCATGGAAGAGAGTGGATAGTGGGCTTTGAGAGAGGCCTTGTTTAGGTCTCTAAAGTTCACACATAGTCTAATTTCCCCATTCTTCTTCCTAACTGGAACAAGGGTAGCCACCCAAGAGGAATGTTTAATTGGATAGATAATTTTGGCCTCTATGAGTTTGGATAGATCTTTCCTCATTAATGGCTTAGTTTTGGGGTTGGCAAGCCTTTATTTTTTGCAAACAAGTTTTGCATTGGTGTTTAAATCAATGGTATGTTGAATTAAACTAGGGTCAAAGCATTTCAGATCCCTATAATCCCAAGCAATCAAATCATCAAATTCATTACAAAGTTCAACAAAACCTTATCTTTCAGCTTGATCACATACCTTGCCATGTTTCAGAAATCTGCCTTGTACAATTTCTGCTTCTTCATAGTCCTCTAGTTTCTTAGTTGTCATGTTCATTTTATCTCTCTTTGGTTGATCATCAGTACTAAATATGTTTTCCAAAGTGACCAGTCCTTTGGGTAGTTTGTTGGTTTGCAGCTGGATCACCTGGTCACCATATTGTTCTTGCAATACTAATTGATTCTTGGCAGCAAACTCTGCCTCATCTTGCAAGAAATTGACAATCTGCTAGTCACTTTCAAATACTTTCTAGCTTGTCACATTGTCAGGCACAACAGGCCTCACAACAATCTTCACATGCTAATCTAAGATTTGTTTGACATTTTGGGGAATGTCAAACTGAGCACCCACTGTAGCCAGCCTATCAGCATCCTTGTTTCTTTGTCTAGGCATTGCCTGGATATTAAAGGCATCAAAGTCTTCAATTAGGTCCCATACTTTGTGTTTATATGACTTGAGCAAGTCATTCCTTGAAGCACTTTGTGATTTGATTTGGTGAACAACAAGCTCATTGTCACCAAATGCTTGTAAAACTTTTATTCCTCTCTTCTGTGCCAACTGTATACCTTGAATTAAGGCTTCATACTTAGCCACATTATTGGTACAACTATATTTTACAACATTATGGCAGCTATATTTTGATGGCTCCAGATAATGTGGCTCCATTTTTACTTCTGGAGCCATCAAAATATAGTTGCCATACCCCACTCAAATTTGATGTTACCTTCTCACGATTAGGGATGATGGCATCTTCTTCATGGATACAATAATTACCTAGCATTGTGTCTTCTATATGGTCAAGATTATTGAACTAAAAATAGTTTGCCCACTCATCAAGCAGTATATCAGAGATTTCTTCTACTGCTGTTACAACCTCATGCATACTGTTGTCATCCTCCTCCAACTCATGGATTATGTAGTTTATATTGGTACAGTTAGGGGAGTGAGGCTCTATGTGGTCATTAGTAATAGTCTCATCCTTGATGGTCACTTTAGTACCATATCTAGTTCTCAATAACATATGGGACCAGTTTGAAGATAGGTACCCACCTATTTTAGCAGTGAAATCCCTATATAGGCATATGCCAAAGTATGCAATGAGGTCAATGACTGAGATGTCTTGTGAAACAGAGCAACCAGGGCATGCATACAGGGTGAGCTTCATGTCTTTAATAACACCTACTGTCCTAACATCAATACCATCTAGTTGCACTACCCCTTTATTCATAGGTTCATATTCAATGCCTAACTTATCAGCTATATTTTTAGGCATAATAGAAGTACCCACCCCAAAATATATCATGTAATTATGCAACAATTTGTCACCAATCATTAGGGAAATATAGAATGGAGGAGGCTTATTGGTTTTGCTTGTGCTTGCCTCCTCTTTTGGTTGGCACATGCTTGTTGGGATGGTGGCCTTCTTTTGTTGTTCCTACAACAAGTTGATTGAAGTTTGTCAAAGCTTCCTATAGTAGATGCCTCTGTGATGGGATTAACAGAGCATCCCACATAGTGACACTCAGGTTGATCATTTTCATTTGATCAACTATGATGAATGGAATTTGACCGACCTTCAGGGAATTTTTGCTAATAGCAGAGTCGACCTTTGTTTGTTGGCTAGCCTAGGGCTATTGTGTTGGCGTTGAATCACTTGCCCAATAAAATGATATATTTGGGCTGAAGGTGTTTTTGCTATCTTTTATTTTCATTGCATTTTCTAGGGACACATGAGGTGTAGATATGTCAGAAGTGGATGTGTGAGTAGTTGTAGGGATCGTTGTATCTTCAACCCCCCTCCTTTTAGCTCTTGTATTGTAAGCTATTGTGCCTATGCCCTGATTAACACTATAGAAATCATCTTGTGTCCAATTCATCAAGGAAGAATTGTTTGACATTTGTTCCTGCCCTCCTACCATCTCTTGGTTGGGACTGACTTGCTGCTCTGAAGGGACTGACTGGTTCTATATTGTCAAAGCTTGACTGAATTGCCCACTTTGGTACAAATTCTGATCATGTGACTCATTGCACAGATAACACCAATTGTTATCCTAAGCCAAGTTGTTTTGTATGGGCACCAAAGGCCCAAATTTACTTGCTACATTGGGATGAACAATATTTAGTGGCCTAATGTAACTAGGTTGATTTTGCCTTTGCACATTACTTTGGTATGGCAGTCTGTTCTATTGGTATGTCTGATTAGAGGGCTAATATGGTTTTTAGAACACAATCAATCTACTGAGAGGGGGGGTGAATCAATAGATTATCAAAACTTAAAACTCAAACACTCAAGCATCAACAATGAGAAAGCACATAGACATGAATACCAAATTTACATGGAAAACCCAATGTGGGAAAAAACCATGGTGAGAACAAATGCGGCTAGGATCTACTATCCTAATCCAGCCTCACAAATGAATCCTTCGATTACAATTTTAAGAGCACCCACTCTAAGGAATCACCAAATCCCTAATTTTAGAGCATCAGCCCTAAGGAGACTACAATCCCCTGTTTTGAGCACCAACTCAGACCATCAAAGACACCAACCTCTGAAATTAAATTAAGTGGTACGCAAATTATTGGTTCTTCATTAACCTAAGATGCACTTCTTCAATTCTTTTCTTTCTCTTACTCATGTCCTCTCTGCTTCAACACATACACTCTATCATACGTTCTCTATAGCTCTGTTCTATTCTACTTTTTTATGTATATTGATTTTCACGCTCAAGCGCTCATAACAGAACATTTTTGTTCAATTTGACTGATCCTTCACTCCAGTCATGCATTCACTTTGCATGAAACCTTTAACATGCATTTAGATCCTTTCTTCAGTTGATTTCCAGTCAGTTTGCATGAGCATGCCATGAAAATCACATTGAAACCATCTTATTTCGTCAAAAATTTGATCCGTCAGACTTTTGGGCTTCAGGCTTCCAGATTGATGCCTTCCTTTATTCGTCAAGCATCAAACTTGCGATCTTCTTCCTTTTCATCTTCCTTTGTTCATCGGGAGTCAGACTTGTGAGCTTCTTCCTTTTCGTCTTCCTTTGTATGCATATGGATACTAGAAAAGGTATGGATATTAAAATATCCCTATCACTAATGTCTAGATGGCGTCATCAACCTTTTTCCTTTGAAAACTAGCAGACTTCAGACTTTTCCTTCTTCACCTCCTGTTTTCGCAAACCTAGCAGACTTCAGCCTTTTACTTCTTTGCCTTCCACCTAGGAATGTTGCAAGATGAACCTCCAAACACCGAACTCTAATTTTCACCATTCCACAGAAACACTTTACAACAGACAAGTCATTCCAGCAAAACTGTGAAATGATGCCATGTGTACAAATTTGCATTTTGTCAGACTTTTGCTCAATGGGCTTCCTCCCTTTCAGTCTTCACTATATGAAGGGTGAAGACCAAAACTTCAGTCTTCAACACTGCCAATAACTTGTCCAAATTTCATCAGAACTTCACCAAATTTGAACCAGAGACACCCATTTGGCTCTTTATAGACATGAAATCATCATTTTGACCATACAACCTAGTAGCCCTTTGACACCCTTTGACATCAATGACAATTATATCAATAATGGTTGGATCATAGGTTGTGCTAGTTGTCTTCTTTCCAACACCAATTCATTACTCAATCTTCTAATCAGAGCATCTTTCTCATCCTCTTTTTCAATTGCTGGTGTAATTAGAGGATCAGGAATGCTAGCTATTGTAGGAATTGGAGCCACAATACGTGGAGTAACAAGGGCCTTTGGAAATAGGGGCATTGGTGGCCTTGGAGCAATCTTTCCAGCCTGAATCAAACATTTTTTTGCCTTTATCGCTATGGCATATGCTCATGGTAACACATTTCCTCCCATAAACTACATCATGACAGCAATATCAAGATTCAAAGACTTCAAATAGTATATAAATGCAGTATTTGGGGAGGGATTCACCAACAATGGGATCATGTCCCCCGTCTTCTGAAACCTATAATTGAAGTCTACAATATATTCATGAGGGGCTCTTTTGATTGTCGCTAACTACTCCATCAGAGACAAGTGGTCACTCTTGTCTTCAAAATGCTGGCACAATCTTGGTCCCAAAACATCCCAATTGTAAATGGAATTCATTGGCAGATCTTTGTAACATAGGAGGGATTTTCCTTTAAAGGAAGAAGCTAGAAATCTCACAACATTGTCTGTGGTGACATTGTGAACATAACACATGCTAGCAATATCCTGAATATGCTCAACAGGGGTGATAGAGTTTTCACCAGTAAAAAATGGGATTGTTTTTAGAGTAGAGGTGGGGATGTCATCATACTGGGCTAGGTCAAGAGGGATTCCTTTGTTGAAGGCAACAAAGGGAAGGTTCCTTGCCATATTGGGGATATTTAGATTAAATGCTAGGTATATGCAAGGTCCTTCATGAATATTGGAATCTAATTGGAGGGGGTGTAGACTAGGCTCTTGAAGGAAATTGAACAACACTCCTATTTTCCCTCACAGGGGACCTAGACAACCTACTTCTTCTTCTTGAATCAGTAAAAGATAGCTCTATGAATAAAAAATTACCTAAAGAAGAAGCCCTAGTCTGAACTCCAGGCATGAAATGTTGGATTGATTTGAATATTGGACCAACAGAGTCACTAGGTGCCTATTGAATGCTTCCACAGTAGCGAATAAATTAAGAATGACACCAAAATTCTCAATTCAACTCTTACTTAGAGCAAAGAGTCCCACTAGGCATGCCACAAACTATTATCACCTGAAATTGCACCCTTTTGTTGAAGCTTTGACAGTTCCAACAATTTCATAGTAACATGGGATTGGTCTCAAGGTGTGGGACCTTACAGTTGAGACCAAACCTCTATAGAAGGTTGTTTCCTCTTTCTAGACTAAGGATCCAGAGAATGACAACTAAATCCAATGCTAGTGCTCATAGGGAAAAGGGAAAGGAGAAATTGAAAGTAAAAGGGAGGTGATGCACCAAATTTAATGTGTTTAACTGAACCTAAATTAACACAACAATGACCTCAAAACTACAATGGACTCACATAGACTCGTATAAATCATCACAGAGGTTCAAGTAGAAAACTAAAGCTATTAAAGGGACCATTCTGCCCACACTGTAAGCATACAATTCTCAAATAAACACAGTGTAAAGTTACAGAGAGAGGTAAAGTAGCAGTTTGTATTGATCATGAAGTCTCGAAAGCCATTACAAAAGTAGAACAATTTATTGCAGAAGAAAAAGACACAAAATAATCAATTACATTCATGAGTGAACCTCAATCGAAGACATTAAAGGCCTCGATTCAAACACAATACACCAAATTCGAATGGTTCTTGCAAATGCATTACAAGGTCCGTAATCTACAACAAAATCCTCTAATCACGTGATGACCAAAAGAACAACTAACATTATTTACATCTTTTGATTCATGTATATATAGTTTTTTAGATCTATGTGCAGCAATAGGCACTGAAATCTAGTCAATTGACCCTGCAAATGCCCACGCTGCATTGAATTTAGTCTAGAGGAATTGTCAAAAGATCTACAAAATGGGACAGCAACCATGCTTCTGACAGGCCTGCAACTCTGTAGAGGAAGATTTCCCACATGCATGGGTGTCAAGCACATTAAAAGGGGAAGGTCTTAAATCCTTCTATGTACCAGCAAAGTCCATTTTGTCCCTTCTTGTACAATCACATGGAAGGTTTTAACTATTTCAACCACCTGATTCTGACCTTTTTGCAACATTCATACTTCAGGTATTAAATCCTTTCTGCAATAGTAGAGAATTGTGTCCTTCAAGGTTTTACAACACTTGAAAATATTTTAAATTTCTTTAAAATATTTTAAAGCACTACGTTGTGTTACATGTTTTAATTTTACATTGATTTTCATTTTATTTTGCCTTATCGGCAAAATCTTTATTTTGCAAACCACTTCTTCTTGTCTTTCTTTTCTTTATCTTTGCTCTTCAGGCTTCTTGGTCTTCTTCCTTGCCTTATCGACAAATTTTCACTTTCATGAACCAACCATGCCTCCTTTGTCTTTTATTTTACCTTATCGGCAAACCTTCCATTTGGTGAACTTGACTTCTATGTCGCCTTATTGGCGAATCCTTAAAATTATGAACTTGTTGGCAAGTTCGCAATCTTGCCGATTCCCTAACGTCTTCCATTTGGCCTTTGGTTTGCCTTATTGGTGGACTTTAATTTTGCAAACCACATTCCTCCTAGCTTCGTCACCCTTTCTTTTCTATCATTTTCTACCTTATCGGCGAAATTCCATTTTCACGAACTAGCCTGCCTTTGGCTTTCTTTATCTCTGCTTTTGGTTCTTTTATCGACAAATCGACCGATCAGAAAACTTGTCGATCGACGAACTTGTTTGCTCGCTAACTCAAACCTTCACTGATGAATGCCACTCCTTGACTTTTTCCTTTCCTTAGCCATTTTTTGGTCTCCCTTGCTCCTTTGTCTTGCTTAGTAGATGAATTTGCCAATCAATGAACTTGCCAATCGGCGAACCATGAGGTTCGCAAACCTTAAGATTTGTTGATAAATCACTCCTTTGACTTGCTTTCATTTTGTCTTAGTTGCTCCCTGCCTGCTCACTCCTTAGTCGGCAAACTGGTGAATTGGCAAACTGGCAAACCACTTAGAATTTGCCTACAAGGCAACAGTAAAGGCAAAATACTTAGAATTCTTTGGGATTTTCTAAGGGGAACCTCCTTCCATTTAGGATTTCTCAGATCAGAGTTCTTTGATGGAAGGTATGATTTTTGGGCTATTTTAACCTAGGAAAAATATGACAACAATAATCACAGGAATCATAAGAATTACAGATTAATGACAGGTATTTGAAGTTGAAGAGTAACAAAGTGCTGGCAGAATCCAGAGAAGATTTTAGTATTATTGTAAACTCATTTGTATAGGAACTAATACAAGCATAATCTCATTGGGTGTGGAGTTTTTTCTCACATGGGTTTCTCCACATTTATTTTGTGTCTATTTCTATCATGTTTTTCTCTTCTCTAGTAGATTTATTAAATTGGAGAAATAGTATTACATCTAAATTGAAAGTAATTTTTAAATTTACACATGCTTTTCTTTCAGATTTGAAAACATTTAAAAGCTACATAGCTACAATTTTACATTGTTCTCTCTCCCTTTTTCCAACATGTGGTATTAGAGCCAATGGTTCTATTGAGAGAGGGATGATTTTCTCTTAAATCTTGAAGGTATTTTGGTTGCAAGGGAAGTTCTATGTGTTAACATTGTTTTGCAGATCTATGAGATTGGAAGCCATGGTAGTTAACTCTCATATGGATATTGTCAAAAAAAATCTTTGTTGATAACTTGAGGATCAAGGTTATAGATCTTTATGGAGTTGATATTGTGATAGTGATTTGGGACTCCATTTTGACAATATGTGTGTATTATCTTGTTTGGTGGTTTTATTCCTTTACCTTGTGGTCATGTGCAGTGAAAGGGTGTTTATGTTGGATGGTTGCTTTTGGTACCTTGATCACATGGAAAAACATTCACTTTTTGGACTACAGTATGGAGTGCTTATGTTGGGTTCATGGTTTTAGTCCCTAGTTACATGAAAGCACTGGATGATTTATCATTGGTTGTATGTAGGTTGTTGAGTTAGTATTTCTATGATATGGACACTCCTGAACAACCTGGTTTCTTTTTTCTCATATTCATGTTATTTTGAATATGTAGGTTTTACAGTTTTCCTATTTCAAAAGACTGTGGGTTTGTAGTTATGTGATATTCCATTATTTCAGATGACATATTTGATAGTGTTCATTGGTGTGAATGTTTGAATGTTTAAGTGATTTCAAATTTACAGAGAGATGGTTTTGCAGGTTTTACATGTTAACCAAAATTTGTGGTTTGTAGATCTATGGAAAATTGTGTTCATACACTTTTTGGATGCAAACAATTACATATTTGTAAGGCTGTTTGTTGGGTTCTTGTGATCTATGGTTACTCCTATGTGTATTTGTTTGGTAAATCAGGTCTAGCATTGATCCTAGTGTTTGAGTCTTGGAAATCTACATGTTATATCTGGTTACATTTGTTCTGCATGTTACTGATGTGGGATTGAATCTATTTATTCAGTTATTTGAGGTTGAAGCACTAATCATGTTTTTTCTCCTATGAGATGTTGCATGTGTGCATATCTTGTGAATTAGTTGATGTGGATTATATTTGGTAGCTCTTCATGGTCACCTTGATTACATTGGTATTTTTTTGTAGTGAGACAAAAGGGTGGTTCAAAGTACCTGATTTAATTATTCATTGGAATGTATAGCAATTAAGTTATGGTGCATAAGAAACTTTTTCACTTTCAATGGACTTTTGGCAATGATGTTGATCATGATATCATGCATAACTTGGTATCACATTCAATGGGAGTTTTGTGCAGTTACATAACGTGTTCTATCTTCTTTGTTCCAAGATATTGGTTCTAAAGTGTTGTTGTTGCAGTATTGTGAGCCATGCATAATCTTTTATTAGAAGATGGATGATCTTTTGCAATGGTTTTTAGTGTCACAAGGAGTTCTTGGATTATGCCCTTAGTTTGCAAAGAGGGTTCATTGACATCTTTGGTCCTATTGACAGAGGATGTTAGATCTTCATGTTATTTGAAGAGGTGTTGTCATCTTGGTTTACCATGCAGGACTCTTGGAGTTTTTTGGTGAGGTGTTAAGTTTATAACTTATTAGTTTTGCTATATGATCCTTCGTTGAGAGGATGTATGGTATTATGTCTTGATGCACTCTTGATCATGAGTTACAATTTTTTAGCATGATACAAGTGCTCTTGGGAGTAGGATATGTTCATTGGAGCATATGATCTTTTAAGAAGATGTTAGATCATGATGTCATGATATGTTCCTGATTCTAGAGTTGAAACATTGACAATGGTTTGGTTAATTCTCTTTGGTTTTGAATATTAATCATTTGCTTGGAGTTTCAGGATTTTGTAGGTTGCATTTGAAGTTGGCATGGATTGATTGGAGAATTTACTCATGGATACTAGAGAGACTTGGGTAAGGATGGATATCTCTTGAACTTAGAGATATGTGTTGGAATGATTTCTCATTATGAGATGTCAACAAAAGGACTGAGGAGCCTACACTTGGAAATGGATGTGAATCCATTATAGACCTAATGAGAAGGTTGACTTTTTTATAAGATTTTATTGCTTGGTGTTATATACAAAGGACAATCTTGTATCCCACTCTTAGTCTACTTGGCAGGTGAATGATCTAATAGGTGTTGCTCACTTGATTATTAGATGCATTCTTTTGTATCTTGTCTTCTCTTATGCATTAGTCTTGAAAAGGATTGTTGAGAAGTAGATGCATGGGTTTATGGATTTCTGTTGTTCTCATTATTTTTGGTCTTGAGCTATGGAACTAGTTCTAATGACTTGTTTGGAGAGGTGCATAAATGGTTTGTGGTTTTGGGATTATCCATTTTGTTGTGGGAATGTTTGGCTAGTTTGATCTACTTTCAGTGAGAGGTTGACGTCGATTGCTGCCATGTTTTCATCATAATTACGAATGTTAGATGTTGCTAACTTTTCAATTTGGAAATGACGAAAGATATCTTACTTTTCACAGTTTGACACATGTTAGTATTTCTTTGACACTATATGGTAGAGGAGTTAGCCACGTCCTTTATAAGAAGTGATATAGTAGGACTTGTTAATGCTTTGATCTTATTTAATATTTGACATTACCCATGCAGTGGGAGTTCCTGGATATGTATGCTCTTTATTGTCACGATATCTTCTTGGTTGTCTCAGTTTGTAGGTTATTGATGTGAAGATGAGTTTGCATGTTACATTTGTTTTGGATCTTTGAGTTTTGTAGTTTTGTAGATTAGCTACCCCTTGGCTATAGTGGGATGACTCAGATGTAGACTATCAATATCCACAGATCCGTTCAGTGTTATTTTAGATTTTGTTATATGGGCCTTGTCTTTGGTCATTTGTACATTGGTATGTTGCATTTAGATGGGAGGATGGATGATTAGTGTGGTGGATATATAGGGACTTGATTGTGGTTTTGGGTTGGTATGTTGATGGCATGGAGTTCTACCTATGAAGGTTTTGTTTACCCTATTTTTGAGGTATGGATTTTTTGGATGAGCTAGCAACTTGTTGTAGTTGTTGTGTACAAAAGAATGTGATCTTAAAATAGAAAAAATTCAACCAATATTAGCTTATTCTACTCACAACTTCATGATAAGACTAAAGAACTATGCACCTAATTACTATGAAATTTGCACCCTAGTTGACTACGCCTAGTTCTTGATATGTCCTAATGCTATGATTCTATGCTAAATTACTAGTAAGTGTTCAAATTGACAAAATCTTATTACATTCAAATTGCTTGTTAAAAATGGATGGGGATATCTCAATTTATAGATTTTTGGAGGTGAGAATGGAGGACTAGGATTGAATTGGAGGATCAAGGGCTCACATTGCTTGAGGATCCTCAAGAAAGGAGAATTGGACAAGTGTCATAAGGAGGTTGAATGAGAAGAATGCTCCAAGATTCAAGGGAAGATCAATGGATGAAATTGAATGGTTGAATGGATGGATGGCTAGGGTTGGGTAGGTATATGACATGTAAGGACTCGTTTATGAAAAAGTATGGTTTGGATTTTGTGAGAATTTTAAATTTGACATGAGAGGACACATGTAATTTAAAATTAGATGATTAGTGAAGGAATAGTGCCACATGGAATTTAAAATTCCATGAATAGTGACACTTGAAGTGGATGAGAAGAAAATAGGACAAATAGATTTTTTTAGAAGATTTGCCCATACTTCCAAAGTACCACTTGTCATGTACATGCATAAAGATTGAATGACAAGTGGATTTCTAGAAACATGGGGAAATGTAATATGTGCACATGATTAAGAGGAAAATAATGATGATTACTGAAAGTAATCAAAAGTGCACAAAATAGGGAATTAAATAAATAGGAATATTTATTTAATTCTTCGGGGTGTATATGAACTATAGTTTTCCAAAATATTTAATTTTTGAACTATAGTAGAAGAGATTAATTTTTTGCAACAGGGAAAAGTGAGGAAATGTTAACTAAATAATTGTGAATTATTTAATTAAAATGTGTGTTGAGTAAAATAATGGAAATTATCAAATTCGAAAGGTTTAGTGTGCGAATAATATATGAAGGTAGTTATGACGATTTTCAAGTGTCTACATTTTGCCCCTCTTTGATATGGTGCCATTACTTTCAGGGTTCATGGGATATCAAAGAATATGTGGAGAATGTGCATACCCCAATCGGGCGACGGGAGAAGAAAGGATGGTGAGGTGATGCCCCCTCTAGTCGACAGAAAAAATAAAATGTTTCCGGTGATATCTCAAAAGAGGAAGAAGGGCTAGATAGGTAGAGAATAGTGGGAAAAAGGATGAACGGGGAATAGAGGATGGGGTGGGGAAGGGAAATGAGGACTAGGGGTGAAAATCAGGGTTTAGGGGAATAAATTAGGGTTCTGGGGGCTACATATAAGGGATGGGGGGGCATTCTTCTCATTTATCTTATTGCTAATTGTAAATCCTTGATTAGAAAAGAGAACGCTAAAGGAAGAGGAGATGGCATGAATTCCACAAGAGGAGCATTGTGCGGAGTGGGTGAGGGAGTATCTACGATCTGCAGCAGCTAGAGACCCAGTAAGTGCTCTAATGACGCTTCATGAATTTGGTTTGGGATAGCTAGGTGCAATAAATGCTAGGGGGAAGTGGGTAGAAGATAGGCACTAAAGTAGATGATTTAGCACCCAGGGGTTGCGTTTAGCACCCAAACAAGAAGGATTAGCACTTAGACCAAGCTTTAGCGCCTGGTCTGGCGATTGGTGCTGAGCTGACGTGGTTTAACACATAGGAAGACAGGGCAGAAGGGGAGGGTTTAGAGATTAGACTTGAAAGTTTAGTGTCAAGAATCAGTGCCAGCTTTGACGATTAGTGCTGAGAGGGCTAGAAGTAGCGCCTAGAGTGAAATGTTTAGCGTTGAAAATGGTAGGCTTAGCGTCTAGGGAAAAATAGTGCCTGGTCTAGGGATTAGATTCCATGGCCAGGGATTAGTGCCAAAAATGAAGAATTTAGCACCTAAAATGGATTAGTGCTTAGGCATCAAGGATTAGTGCCTAGAATGAAAAGTGGACTTAATGAAGTGTTTTTGGCACATGTGCAAGATGATGAGGATGTGCTATAGTCGCATGAGTGACGACCACCGACAAGTGTTGTGGGACTAGCTAGATGCTAAAGATCACTTCTTTCTTTTCCTGATGGAATTGAGGTGGATTGTCGAGATGTCGATGATTCGAGTGCATAGGGCCATGATGATGGCCCTAGTCGAGAGATGGCAGACAGAGTGGTGTGCTTTCCTGTTGCCCACAAGAGAGATGACAATCACTCTTGAGGACGTATGGTGGATCTTGCGGATCCCCATACACGAGGATAGGGTGGTCTATCACCATAAGCAAGGAGCGCAGTTTGTAGAGGAGGTGTTTCTCCAGCAGTGGTTCCCTTTGATGTGGGGGGGACCGAGATGGTATATGCCCAGGTGATGGGCAGACTACACACTCTACCGTTGTTCGTGGAAAGAGTGATTGTAGGGAAACTAGTACCTGACAAGAGATCCAAGGGATTTCTAGTGGGATAGGGGATGGTATTGTTGAGGATGTTTAGAGATAGAGTGGTTTATGCATGGGGGTCGTGCGTATTAGTGCACCTATACCATGACATGGATGTAATTGTCTACATGCGGGGAGTGAGCTTGGTGTGTGGGGTGACGTTGCTGTACATCTGAGCATGGGATCACATCATCATCACGAAGTTGATGACAGTGAGGGATCGGGCGAAGAGTCGCCCCTATGTTTTTTCTTATAGAGTCCTTAGGCATCACAGGTTGAGTGATTTGAGATACTAGAGACGGATGATTGATGGCATTCAACCAATGATCTGGAGGCCATGGCGTGAGTGTGAGACATGATCAGATGATGTCGTTCAACTATCATATGTGTCGCATCCTTGGTACCTGATGGGGCGGACCGAGTTGATTATTAACAGATACATACCAAATCAGGTGGCGAGACAGTTTGGGATTACGCAAGGCATGCCGCAGGAGCAGGCTATTTTTGCACAGTTTAATGTAGAGACTCCACAATGGGGTGCATCGATCGACCCACAATCAGTGATTGTAGAGTTCAATGGGATACAGGCTAGAGCATGAGATTTGAGGCATCATGTAGTAGATGAGAGGACCACAACACTATATGACCAGTGGTGGGCATAAAAGAGACTAGTTTGACTGACGGTGCCATTAGGTCAGGTAGTCGTAGGGTAGGCAACAGGGGATGATGGGGATAGATAGGGATAAGAGGAGGAGGATGTGGGGATTGTAGAGATGGAGGTAGATGAGAAGGGTGATGGAGGAGTCGGAGGGGATGGTGATGCAACAACAGAGGTGACAAGGCTGCAGGGACTGGAACAGTAGCTGTAGGCGCATGTACAATAGTTGCAGGGGTAGATAGTGTAGTTGCAGGGGAAGCTAGCATAGGTACAGGGTGATGGATAGATTGCCTAGTTACAGGGCCAAGTAGAACAACTACAGGGATAGGTGCAGCGATACCGGCAGGAACACGATCAGGTGTGATAGGCATTGGGGCTAGGGATGGCGGATATGTTTAGCTCTATGCAGCAACATGCATATGAGGTGGGGAGGGAGGTGCAACATTATAGGACCCTATATGAGCGCCTGGTGCCTGCAGGACATAGGGAGAGCTATAGGAGCAGGTCTGGGGCTTCAGGCTCAAAGAGGATTAATCAGTTAAAGAGATCAGTGCAACAACCCATACAGGCATAAGCACTAGTACCAAGGCAACCACCAGTACCTGGACAGACATGTCAGTAGGCCATGGGGCCACTGCCGCAGAGAGGAGTAGGGTCGTCTCAGGCAGGGACATCAACGCAGGACAGTTCGACCTATGGGCTGTAGACTCTCAATTTTAATTGTATTTATTTATTTTTGACAGGTCCTTAAGACTTTGTATCATGATCATTTTTTGATGTATATATATGAGATGACACTTGTGATGAGATGGACTGTGTTGATGGATTTGTTATTGATGTTTATGGATTATAATGTACTAGTATGCAAGATATGTATATGCATGTTTATGAATATGATATGTTGTTATGCAGGGTGAGATGATGTATGATATGATTGATTATGTATTTGATATGCAAGATGTGATGATTTTTTATGTATGATTTATGGATATATGATTTGATTGGTTATATGAATGTTTATATGGATTATGATGTGGATTAGGATATGCAGGATATGGATGTATGGTTTTTGATGTGGATATATGATATGATTTGTGACATGGTTTTATGATGTATGATGCATGTATAATTTATGGATAGATAGTTACATGGATTATGATATGCATATTTTTTTATCCATAAACTATGGGAAAGGCCCACATCCTTTTATTAAAACATAAACGAAAATATGTTACACCAAACCTGCCAAGCAAGAAGCAAAGAACCAGAAAGGAATTGAGAGAAGGAGAAATGCCAAGAGGAAGAATAAAAATCCTATACAAAACTACTAAGAAGAGTAAGGACACGAAATCACAAGAAGAGACAGCTACCCAAAAGCAAAACAGCTAAAGGCTCCTAGCCAACACAAAGCTTAAAGGAAGCTAGGTGTGCGGAAAACGCTTCCTACACTAATCTATTGAGGAGAGGGCTATGCAAATTCAACTTTATCCTAACTATTACAGTAATGTTAAACCATTAACATGAGATATTGCAGCAAAACACAAGAACCAGAAAGTAGACAGAAGAAGAGAGACAAAGATTTACAGTGGGGAAAACCCTTATCAGGGGAAAAACCCCACACTTAGAAACCTGCACAATGTATTAACAAATCTGAAAGAATGTTTACAATACACTTGCAATGCAAGCTTCAATGGTCTTCGACACTCATGTCTGTAGTCAATCTGGTAGCATAATAGTACCTGTAAACCTGTAATACAAACTCCATCTCCAAGCACGTATATAAAGAAAATACAAGGCAATATTGGACCTGTCTTGGAATGGGCGTCCAATATGGCATGTTGGACCAAAACCCATGCCTAGGGACACTTGGTCAACATTGTAGAATGTGTCTGACACTTGTCCACATCTCCCATCCCAAAGAGGTCGCCTATTTCTAAAATGGGCGATGACATATGCTCTTACGACACTTACGACCATCATAGAATCTGTCATAGCGGTTACAACTTCCAGCTGTAAGAGAATCTATCATACACATGCTATAAATAGAATATTCTCTTACAACACATCATATTCCACCTTGGGGCACCCAAATATGCCTCATTCAAAGATGCTACATGACACGTCATTACCTGTCTTACAACCTTCTATTCTCGACTCTTACATGTCATAGATTCGTCATAGGAATCTGTCATAACCGTTTTAGTCAAACATTCCTTACACAACATAGAAGATGCCGACACATGGCAGAATATTCCTACCACTAAGTGGGATGCCTATCTCCTCATGTGAGGACAAAAATACAAGTTGTCATAATCCATGTAGGATTGACACATCACCGTACCACATCCCACAATATGACAATATGGATTTTCCAATTATTTACAACATAGGCAATTAAATAATAAATACAAACATTACAAATGCAGAGAATTACCAAGGTTGAGACACCTTAATTCCCAACATTCTCCCACTTGTCGAACACCTTGTAAGAGCCAATAGAAAAATAGGATTTAACTGCTATAGGCCGAGAGGCCCATAGACTCCGAACACCATCTGAACTTCTTTGTGCCCACTGGTTTTGTCAATGCATCTGCAACATTCTTCAAAGTATCTACCTTCTCCAAATTTACCTTTCCATCCTCAACCATGTCCCTCACAAAGTGAAACTAAACATCAATGTGCTTGGTTCTAGCATGGAAAGTTGGATTCTTTGCAAGGCAAATTGCACTATGACTGTCACAACTGATCGTGATCTGACCTGCATCAACACCAATATCTGAACACAATCTCTTAAGCCAAATGGATTCCTTACAAGCATGAGTTGCTGCCATATACTTAGCTTCTGTCGTGGACAAAGCAACAACAGGTTGTCGCTTACTCATCCAACTAATAGCACCACCAAAAAGTGTAAAAACATAAACACTAGTGGATCTCCTGCTGTCAATGTCACCTGCCCAATCTGAATCCACAAATCCATGAATATCAACAGAATGCGGAGGTCCTGAAACATTACCATGATAGCAAATAGAATACTCGAAAGTACCCCTCGAATATCTGAACACTCACTTAACTGCATCCCAATGAACCCGTCCAGGATTAGCCATAAATCGACTAAGGACTCCCACTGCTTGGGCAATGTCTAGTCTTGTGCAGACCATAACATACATCAAACTACCAACAGCACTAGCATAAGGTACTCTGCTCATGTCGTCCACCTCACTAGGAGATTTTGGACAATCCTCAATAGACAACTTTGTCCCCAAAGAAATGGGAACACACAATGGTCTACAATCTGCCATGCTGAATCTGTCCAACACGAACTTCACATACTTACTCTGGCTTAACCAAAGTTTTATGTTGGTTGTGTCTCTTCTGATTTCCATTCCTAGAATGTACCTAGCTGCACCTAAATCTTTCATTTCAAACTGAGTTGACAACTGAGATTTAAAATTAGAAATCATATTTTTACCCTTCCCAATGAGCAACATATCATCAACATATAGTGCAACAATGAGAATACGATTACCATCAAATTTATAATACACACAGTGATCCGATTTTGATCTCACAAATCCAATTGACAATACAAAGGCATCAAACTTCAAGTACCATCTCCTAGGGGATTGCTTCAAACCATACAAAGACTTCTTAAGTTTGCAAACCAAATTTTCTTTACCTTTCACCATGTAATGCTCTGGTTGTGACATGTAGATCTCTTCCTCCAAGTCACCATGAAGGAAAGTTGTCTTCACATCCATCTGTTCTACCTCCAAGTCATAAGCTGCTGCGAGTGACAACAGGAATCGAATGGATGTCAGCTTTGCAACGGGAGAGAAGATCTCACCATAATCTATACCCTCCACTTGTGAATACCCCTTCGCAACCAATCTAGCCTTATACTTCTCAACACTGCCATCTGCACCAATTTTCTTCTTGAACACCCATTTGCATCCAACAAGTTTCTGTCCAGGAGGCAAAGGCACCAAGTCCCAAGTTTGATTCTTTTCCAAAGAAGCCATTTATTCCTCCATGGCCTCCTTCCAGGAACCTGCATCCTTCATATCCAAAGCCTCTGATACAGTTCTAGGTTCATCATTGTTAGTAATCAAAGCATAAGCACAACTAGAATCAAGCAATGTAAAACCAAACCTTTCAGGTTGCTTTCTTATCTGTGTAGACCTCCTCAAGAGCTAAGGTTGAGGTTTAGCTTCTTCATCTAAGCTTTCAGAGTTGCTAGAGCTCTCCTCATCATCCGGTCCAACATTGTCTTTCTGTTCAGTCTTCTCATGGGTGAGAGGAAACTGAACAACATCCTCTTTCTTTTCTTTTTCTTCTAGCTGCAAAATAGTGGAAGAAGGTGTAAGCTCTCTAAAGATGACACTTCTTCTATACAACACTTTTTCAGCCACGAGGTCCCAAAGCTTGTATCCTTTCACACCAACACCATAGCTAATGAAGATACACTTAACATCTTTGTTCTCCAACTTTGACCGCTTCTACATAGGCACATGTGCATATGCCTCACAACCAAAAACATGAAGATGCCTTACTGAAGGCTTTCTACCAGACCACACCTCCATGGGTGTCTTTCCAACAAGAGATGATGTAGGAGATCTGTTTACCAGATAGCAAGCAGTGGCAACAGCTTCAGCCTAGAACTTTTGTTCTAGACCAACTCCACTAAGCATACTCCTAGCCTTCTCCATCAGTGTCCTATTCATCCTCTCTACAACTTTATTTTGTTGTGGTGTGTATGGAGTTGTTTTATGTCTTTCAATCCCAAGTTCCTTGCAATACTTATCGAATTCTGTAGAACAGAACTCACCACTGTTGTCAGTTCTCAAACATTTAATCTTTTTACCAGTCTGATTTTCAACAAAATCTTTAAACTCCTTAAACTTGCTATAGACTTCAGATTTGCTTCTGAGAAAATAAATCCATGTCCTTCTACTATAATCATCTATAAAAGATACAAAATATACATATTTTGATAATGAAGGAACATTAACAGGACCAAACACATAAGAATGAATAAGGTCTAACACACCAGAAGACTTATGAGAACTCGAGTAAAACTGAACATGGTTTTGTTTTCCATAAATGCAATGTTCGCAAAAGTTGAACTCAAGATTACAATCATCTAACCCCTCAATGAGGTTCTTATTTTTAGGGTACGCAGACCCTTCTCACCAATGTGGCCAAATCTCTTATGCCATAACATTGTCTTTTCTGCAGGAAGTTTAACTTCCAATGCATGATTACAACCATCAAGACTAGAAACAACAGATTTCTTCACTACTCATTCAGATGGTGGGGATGAAGTGACATCTGCCCTCTTCCTTAAGTCAGAAGAACTGTTGCATTGTGTAATGCATGCTTCCAGCTGAAACAGAGTACCTTTTCAAGTACCCTTAGCAAGCACCATAGATCCTCTAGTCATCTTGCATCCTTCTTTCGAAAAGACAACCTACACACCTACATCATTCAAACTACTTACAGAAAGCAGGTTCCGTGCTTAGCCTGGGATGTGCCTAACCCCAGAGATCCCCTTCACTCGACCATCAGGGAATCGGATAGAGACTCTTCCACGACCAATGATCTTCAGATGAGAGTCGTCACCCAGATACACCTTTCCACCATCAAACTCCTCATACTTAGTGAACTAGTCTTGATGTGAGGTCATGTGGAATGATGCACCAGAGTCAATTAGCCACACATCATCAGATGCATGGGTTGCAAGGGCTGCGATGAAAGCATCACCGTCATCTTGTGATTTGTCAAAATCTGAATCAGGAGCTTTCTTCTTTTTCTTCTTGTCCTCTTTGCATTCCTTTTAGAAATGCCCAGTCTTGCCATAGTTCCAACAAATAGCCTTGGACTTTCCAGGAGATTTGGATCTCCCATGGGATTTGGATCTACCCTTCTCAGCTTTCTTGTCCTTCTTCTTCCCTTTCTCCTTGGGTCTTCCACAAACTGCAAGGGCTTCTTTGGCTACCTTAGAAGAATTTCTCTGCATCTCTTCAGACAATAGCGAAGAAACCACTTCTTTCATTTTGAATGTGGATGTGGTGCTTCTGATTGCCATGACAAGATGATCCCATGAGTCCGGTAGAGAACAAAGTGGGGTCATACACCGATCCTCCTCCATCTTTACACCAATAGATGTTAATTGTGCAACTAGCATATTAAAGGCATTCATATGCTCAGCCACGGATCCTCCGTCCTCCATTTGAAGAGAATACAACTTCTTTCTTAGGAAAAGTTTATAGACTAGGGATTTTGCTTGATACACATCCCCAACTTCTTCCAAAGGAGTTTTGTAGTAGTCTTCTCATGGACATTTAACAACACAGAATCGGTAAGACTAAGTCTTATGAGACCCTTAGCCTTTCAATCCTTGAGATCTGACTCATCTTGTGACATTGTAGTTGGTTTAGTTCCGTTCACACTTTCCCAAAGGTCTCGGTCTACTAACATGTCTTCCATTTTGAGCTTCCACAGCTCGAAATTACTGCCATTGAAATTCTCTACTTCAAACCTTCCTGATGTGCCTGCCATCTCCTTACTGCAATAAGATACAAAATGCTCTACACAGATTCCCACTCAACCTAAGATTAGCTCAAAAAACCTCTACCCTACAACTAGGACCAAAGGTGATCAAGCTCTGATACCAATTGAAAGGAAGCTAGGTGTGCGGAAAACGCTTCCTACACTAATCTATTGAGGAGAGGACTGTGCAAATTCAACTTTATCCTAACTATTACAGCAGTGTTAAACCATTAACATGAGATATTGCAGCAAAACACAAGAACTAGAAAGTAGACAGAAGAAGAGAGACAAAGATTTACGGTGGGGAAAACCCTTATCGGGTGAAAAACTCCACACTCAGAAACTTGCACAATGTATTAACAAATCTGAAAGAATGTTTACAATACACTTGCAATGCAAGCTTCAATGGTCTTTGACACTCATGTCTGGAGTCAATCCGATAGCATAATAGTACCTATAAACCTTTGATACAAACTCCATCTCCAAGCACCTGTATATGAAGAAAATACAAGGCAATATTGGACCTATCTTGGAATGGGTGTCCAATATGGCATCTTGGACCAAAACCCACGCCTAGGGACACTTGGTCAACATTGTAGAATGTGTCTGACACTTGTCCATAGCTCCCATCCCAAAGAGGTCACCTATTTCCAAAATGGGCTATGATAGATGCTCTTATGACACTTACGACCGTCATAGAATCTGTCATAGCGGTTACAACTTACAGCTATAAGAGAATCTATCATACACATGCTATAAATAGCATATTCTCTTACAACACATCATATTCCACCTTGGGGTGCCCAAATATGCCTCATTCAAAGATGATACATGACACATGTCATTACCTGTCTTACAACCTTCTATTCTCGACTCTTACATGTCATAAATTCGTCATAGGAATCCGTCATAACCGTTTCAGTCAAACATTCCTTACACAACATAGAAGATACCGACACATGGCAGAATATTCCTACCACTAAGTGGGATGCCTATCTCCTCATGTGAGGACAAAAATACAAGTTGTCATAATCCATGTAGGATTGACACATCACCGTGCCACATCCCACAATATGACAATATGGATTTTCCAATTATTTACAACATAGGCAATTAAATAATAAATACAAACATTAAAAATGTAGAGAATTACCAAGGTTGAGACACCTTAATTCCCAACAAAAGATAAACTCTTTTATTATTCTTCCGAGAAAGGCGAGCATCCATGGTCCATTAAGAACCCTCCTCAACAAATTCCTTGCCTTCCATGCAAATTTTATCACCCTCAGGCTTCCTTTTTTCTTCGATACACCAAAATCTAGTTTGGATTTACTACTCTCAATCTTAGAAATCCCACACTTCTGTGGATGAGCCAACACAAAGTCATGATCAAATTCAGGATTAACATCATCCAAATCCTCCATAAAAGGAAAAGTACCTTCCGACTCAAAACCATCCTCCGCCTCAGAAGGAAAATCAGTCATATTACGATGTGTGGGAATAACAGGAGGAGGTGGAACCACTAAAGGCAATGTTGAAGGGAGAGACTCCAAAGGTTGAACGGTGACAGACTCCGAAGCTGAATTGGGCTCCATAAATCTGCCATGATTTTGCCAAATGAAATCATCGTCCAGAGTTCCAAATTTCTTCATCCATTTTTTGAGTCAAACATGCCTAGATCTAGACAAACACTTGAGAGTGTAGGCATCAATTTTGTGACCCAGCTTGTTACAATGAAAGTGTCTAAATAGAAGCCCTTCAAAGTTTAAAAACTAAGTCCAAGAACCAAAAGAAGAGCAAATCTAGATAGAATGAAAAAGAGGTTTTGAAATATCTACCATAGCACATGCCTTAATGAACCTACGCGTAGAAACCCCCTTTTCTGAGTCAAGCTTTACAAAGGAACCCACTTCATTGATTAGATTTATGATGAGTTCGACGCTCTACATGACCAAGGGCAGATTATAAAGCCTGATCCATATAGGAACATTTGTGATCTTGGCAGAAGTTGGGTAAAAAAAAGGAGTCCATGGAGAGAGAAAGAGGTCTGATTGCCCAAAAAAACATAGACCATTCTGAACCACAAAATGACAATCAGTAACAGAGGAAAAACTAAACAGAAAAAACCCAAAATCTAAAGGTTCAACCACTGGGGTAGTAAGATTGCTCCAGGTAGATTTAGCCCAATCCACAACTGAATCAAAGGGCGTACATCTGCAAAAATCTCAAAATCAAAGAGCAGTCTCCAATGTCAGCTTCCATCTCCTTGACAGAATCATCAGAAATGTGAAACTTTGTTGGTTCGTTAGAAAAAGTCACCTCTGAATCCCCAAAAGAAAAAGAAACACCTCCATCAAGATGGACTGGCTCCATGATGGGAGAGAAGGATAGATCAGATGATGGCTTAGGAGGAGCAGGGATAGGGTTACCCCGATGAATCTGCTCCAAACAAAAATCTCTACACTCATGAAAAGGGTTTGATCCGTTTCTGTAGGTTGTTAGGGTTTCTGGGTCCAAACATGAAGGCTCTAAAGCATTTGCATTCACCGCACCCTGAGCTGACTCCAATGGATTAAAGGTTAGTGACAGAGGAGGAGAAACTGACGTTCCCTAAAGATCCAATGCCAAACTAGATCTGAGAGAGTATCAATTTCTCCCCACTCCAACCTCCGCATGACCTTCACCTTTTTTGGCACCAACATGTTTCTTCCCTTTTCTAGTGCCCTGAGTGTTCACACCAAGCTTCTTAGTTCTGCCCCGATCCTTACCGCCACTTCTTTGCTCAATCCCTCCCGCACTCGCAACCAAAACACATGCGCAGTGGTGCGATCTGGAAGGTTGCCTAGAAGATTGTCCTCTATGTCTTCTTTGCTGCCATGCAGGAACCTTATAACCAAAATTCCTTTTATAGGTTTTGAGTTCCTTTTCTATCCTCTATTTGTCTTCATTAAGGTCCTTAATTTTCTGGATGTGTCTTTTTCCTACAATCCACCTTTGTTCTCTAGATTCTATGTCTTTGTAGGGATCTCTATTTTTCTCTTCTTGCAGACTTTTTCAACATCTTTGAGTTTCTATTTGAGCATGGTTTCTACATAATTTGCATCTTCATCATCTGAGCTATCTTCTTCTAACGAAGACACAATTATCTTATGTTTTTCTTTCACCATATTGTAGGAGTCTGCTATCTCAATGAGCTCATAATATTGAGCTTCATGTTGGGAATAAGCTTGTGTAGAAGATAGAATATCCCAATTGATACTTTCAGGGGTATGCTAGAAAGCAGCATATTGGGGAGCTCCTTTAGAGGTAATGTGCTTCTCTTCAGTTGCATAATGAAGCCATTTACAAATAAAACATTTTACATGCTTAGATACCCTTTTATTTGCCTTTTTTAGAAGATATGGGGGAAGATTAGAACCTTTCTTCTTGAATTGCCTTTTATGAACTAGGGTAATCCTATATCTTCTCTTTCTTCAAAAATATTTAGCTCCAAACCACCTTGTATCTTTTGACCAAACCTTTTTCTTTTTGTAGCATTTTCTGCATCCACAATTGGAATGACATCTTTTTTTACCAAAACTTTTTAATTCCATGAATTTATGAAGAGTGTCATGTGGAGGTTGTTTGCAATATCCTCTCTTGTTGCAAGAAGAATTATACTTGTCACTATCATCAAGAGCCCTTTGAAGACATAATTTGTTCAATTTATGACCAATCAAACATTTCATCTCAACAAATGTTGTCTCTTCAATTGTCTTCTTTTTTTATTGATGATATACTCTTCTGCAAATTCTCCCATTCCACAAGGAAGAGAGTTTAAGAAATGTCTTTTAGTTGCTTCATTATTTTGCAATCGAGTAGTGAAAAGATACTTTTCAAAACTCAAATCATATTGTTGATAATAAGCTAAATTCTTGAGCTTCATGCTATACAGAAATCTAGTGGTTGGTTTAACATGATTCTTATCAGTCATTGAAAATTGATCTATCATACTTAATTTAAGTTGTTCCATGCCACCATCAACAATATCTAATTTTCCTACATCTATATCTCTAATATGTACAACTTGAGTCTGATCATCTGATTTTGTTGTGACTTCTTGTGACCCTGGTGCTCTATCTATCAGACCATCCCACCAATTTCAATTTTCCTGAAACCAATCTAACTGCATAATAAACTTGTGAATTGAACCAGTGTGGTTTGTTTTCAAAGAAATTCCTTAGAGAATTATACCACGTACAAATGGCATCATAGGGGTCAATTAATTTATCAATGTTAAGAAAATAACCAGTGCTTGCATTTATCCTCATTTGTTCTGCTGGAGTATTTTCTGACAGAGATTCTTCCATAATCTCATCAAAGCCATCATCATCAATTCTTGCATACTCTTCTTCCCAATCTCCTGGGAATTCTTCAGGAATTTCTATTTCTAGTTCTTGTTCTGATAGATTCTCTGATTCAGAAGAGATAGATATTTCTAGGTCTACTTCATGAGTAGACTCATCTTGTTCAACAAAGACATGCTTGAGCATGTTTTCAGTGACACCTACTTCTTCTAACCAATCATTTTCTTCTATTACAACATTAGAGTGTTTCTTAGACTTGTGGATTGATTTTTTGTATGTCTTAGTAGGTTCTTCATCATCATCTAATAAACCCTTTCTTCTTTGAATTATCCTTTTCTGCTTAGGGGCAACTACTTCTTTTCCTTTGGTTTTATTGGATTCTTCTTCTGAACTATCACATTTTGTTTGTGTGACTCTGATCTTTTTTACATAGGATCTGACTTTGTCCAATTTTCTAGACATGTGGTCTATCAAGAGCTTAGCATTTGTAATTTCACCTTGGAGTTTTTCTTCAGTCCTAGAATTTTCGGCAAGGGAATTTTCAAGGGTTGTTTCTATCTTGATACTGTTGTTATGTATCATAGTTATAGTTGTATCAAGTCCTCTAAATTGGTGTGCCAAATTAATGACATCTGTATGAGTTCTGACTGCATATGATTCTATATTTTGTCCTTTAGTCTAAAGATTATGTCCTAATGATAAAGCATCTTTCATATCTACAGCTATGTCATCAATGTTTTATTGAGTAGAGATTTGCCACTGAACAATCTAGTTTCTTTGGGCTTCAGAACTTTTATGTGATTTACCCACTGTTGTATGCAATCTAGATTCATACCTTCCCTAGAAGTTGGAATCCTCATTTAATACTGTAAGGGGTTGGTCACCTACCATGTTCATAGCTGGTAATTTCTTTTGTTTATCCTGGGGCAATTTCTAACTGGAATTTTGTTTCCTTTTCATCCTTGACTCTTGGCAAAGATTCTCTGATCATGGTTGTTCGTTCAGGCATCTTGGTGATCTTATTTTCCTTTTATGTCTTTCTCCTCCTCTTCCTTAGGGGTTAAGGCAAGTTTAAGACTAACTTGTCGTGCTAGTGCATCCATCAACTAAGGATTACTACTTAAATCTATCAAAGTAGCCATTGAGGCTCAAGATGGGTAAGGATTGACAGACATTTGTTGTCGCAATGTATTATGAGGAAGAGTGGATGAACTAGGAGTTTCAGGAATGTAATCAATGTATGGTTTCTTATTTGTGTGGGCTTGTTGCAGACTATGTCTAGGGCTATTCCTAAGCATGGAATAACTGCATGATGATCTCAAGGATCTTCATCCTGGTTTGAGGTCAATAGCTTGCTCAAAGATAGTCTGTTGAGGATTGGTCAACATATCAATGGTAGAGATTCTCCTGCATTGAATACGAGGAGTATTAGAAAGAAGAGAAGAGGATGGGATATCCAAATCCTTGAATTAGGGTTTTTCACCATTAATCAGACTTTCAATTACAAGAAAACCAAAATCAAACCCAGTATGATCAATAGTGCGACCAAAATCAGACAAAACTTTATTTCCTTTGGGATATGAAACTCCTGTAGGAAATTTGGAAGGAGGGAAAATTGTATTAAGCAACTTATAGATACACCCACTTGATTGATCAAATTTCTGATAAGATCGACGCTCTACATGAGCAAGCGCAAATTATAAAGCCTGATCCATATAGGAACATTTGTGACCTTGGCAGAAGTTGGGTCAAAAAAAGGAGTCCATGGAGACAGAAAGAGGCCTGATTGCCTAAAAAAACATGGACCATTCTTGTAGGAGTCAAGGACAACACTGAGAGGGGGGGTGAATCAGTGTTGTGTGAATTTTCAAATCTTTTTGTAAACTTTAACTTTCAAAACACAAGGAGAGAAAGATATTATTGATTTGTCAAACACATATGCACATGACTAAGAATGAAGAAAGAGAACAAAACCTCATGAGTAAATCATACACACATAGAGAAGATCAATATACATTATGACACAAGATTTGCACGAGTGAAAAACCCTCCAGATGTAGAAAAACCACTCCAAAACTGCCTCACTGGCTTTATCAAAAATCTCACTGATTACAATGTTTAGAAGCACCAACTTCAAGGAGCACCAACCCCTAATATAGAACAAACTGCAAAGTGTGTACGAAGTGATTGCCACTCAATCTAATTTGCACCATTACTCAACATGTCTTCTCTGAATTTGCAATCATATTCAATCCAATCTGCTTATCAATTTCATGATCTCTGTATAATCAAATTACCTTATTCACAATACATTCTCAATATCTTCCTCTGTATTTCATCTTCAATAAAAATAATTCACCTAATTATCTATGCATTCTAATTCACCTGATGCAATCAATTGTCTTTCTGATGATCTTGTCAATCTCTATATCTGATTCACATAATTAATTTCCAATCTGTGTCATTCAAGTTGTCTTCAATTTTTCATATCAAATCACACCCATTTCAATTGTATTATCAAATTAAATAATCATTGATCTACACACTAACACACACATCAATCCATCTGCAATACTATTAAATATGAAATGACCTTTCATATTCAAATTTTCACCTGCAAGGAAAAATAACCTGACCTTTCATATCTCTCTTTTCTCTGTATAAACAATTCAAAAATCAATTCATTTTCTTTTACAAAAAGATCATCTGAAAAAAAAAAAAAAAATTCTTTTTCTTTCTTTGACGTTTCTCCTCTGTATATACAATTCATTTTTCTCTCTTCATTCTTCTTCTCTCTCAATCTGAAAAACTTTGCACGATGCTTCATATTCTTTCTTTTCAAATTCCTTCAATCTATTCCAATTTCTTCATATTCCTTTCAAGAAACTTCATTTCAATTCTCATCATAAAATATTCTTCAACCTGCAAGAATAAAAAAAAATATGCAAGTATATTTTCTTCTCTACATCATTGTTATCCTATTCTTTTTGAAATTCTTCTCTGTAATTTTTCACAAAAAAAATCTTCACTTAATTCTTCAATGGCATGGGAGAGAATTTAGAAATAATTTTCCAAAAAAAATTGCTTTTAAAAAGCAATAACCATCTCCTTTAAAAGCTCATATACTTCCTATAATTTGAACTCATGTTTTTTAAAAGATAAATAAAATAGAAATTTTAGAAACAAAGCCATCAACCCTTCGAATTAAATGATGCTCATTCGATGGTTTCTATATAATTTTCTTTCCTTAAAAATTGCTCTATAAACAAGGCATAAATCATGCCCATAAACATGTGTATTTTATGCTTTGTATAGACAAGGCTTTTCATCGAAAAGGTAGATGCTTTTTTAAAAACATAAATCCCTTCATAGAAATCAGGTTCCCTCCTCAAAATATATATTATGCTCCCTAAAACAATTCGATGCCTTTTCTCATATAAAAGGAGATCATTTTTTGGGCTTCAAAAGGTTTTATTTTCCCATTCACAAGAGACCGAACCCAACAGTAAGAGATGTGAAGAGGGCCGATAAAAGCATGAGTAACATACCCTTTACTAGGTCACACTTAAGTGACATGACCTGCAATTACAGGTCAATGGTTATTTAAAACAAAACATGCATAGGTCATAAGATAGAATATATAAGGATTTTGAGAGATGTTTATTTAAGACACATTTAAACCATTTTCCTGCCAATACTATCTTAATCTCTTCCACTGAACCTCTTATATAATGAATGTGTCATGAGGTCTGTAATTACGATGAAGAGCAAGTGAAACCAAGGAGTCCAAGCAAGTGAAACCAAGGAGATGAACATCAAAAACATCTATACCAATGCCAACACCCACTGATCCTCTGACCAACACAAACAAGTTACTATGATTTCATCACCATACTTATCACTACAAAACATTTGAATCAATTACTTTTGTCTCAACAATGTGACCACCATAAGCTTGTGCAAGAACAAATCTCCTTTCATAGACTTGAATTATCAAGAACTAAATGAATATTCATGTCCTCTACATGTTTCCTTATGTGACAAACTAATGAGATAAATTGAACTCATCTGAATTCTCCTCAATCATGGATGGTGACTATTATCAACTGAATCCAACAACTTGCATTAACTCAACATCTTGCGTGAAGAAATGAACAAGAAGAACAAGAAGCATAATAACATAAATGCACTGCAACTTACCATCAAACAACTTGATTCCTGCCATATACTGCTGCTACATCCTTGAAGGCACCACACTATATGAAAGATATACACTTATCAAGTCAACATCCTCAATGAAGACATGATCAACACACTTATCCTGATTGAGTGAACAACACCTGATTGATTCCTTGTGAAGATGCACAACTCAATTCTCTCAATACCTTTTGACATCAATGACAAACTATCACCATCAATTCTGAACCATAAAATTACAATCAACAAAAAAGTAAAAAGTAAATAGAATGAACCCAAAATCCAAAGGTTCAATCATTGGGGTAGTAAGATTGCTCCAGGTAGATTTAGCCCAATCCACAACTGAATCAAAGGGTAGGCGTCTCTGTAAAAATCTCAAAATCAAAGAGCAGTCTCCAATGTCAGCTTCCATCTCCTTGATAGAATCATCAGAAATGTGAAACTTTGTCGGTTCGTTAGAAAAAGTCACCTCCAAATCCCCGACAGAAAAAAAACACCTCCATCAAGATGGACTGGCTCCACAATGGGAGAGGAGGACAGATCATATGATGACTTGGGAGGAGTAGGGATAGGGTTAGCCCAACGAAACTGCTCCAAACAAAAATCACTACACTCATGAAAAGGGTTTGATCTATTTTTGCAAGTCGCTAGGATTTCTGGGTCCAAACATGAAGGCTCTAAACCATTTGCATGCACCACACCCTGAGCCGACCCCAATGGATTAAAGGTTGGTGACAGAGGAGGAGAAATTGTTTCCTGAAGATCTAGTGCCAAACCAAATCTGAGCGAGTATCAATTTCTCCCCACTCCAACCTCTGCGCGACCTTCACCTTTCTTGGTACCAACATGTTTCTTCCCTTTTTTGGTGCCCTGAGTGTTCACGCCAAGCTTCTTAGTTCTGCCCTAATCCTTACCGCCACTTCTTTGCTCAATCCCTCCCGCACTCGCAACCAAAACACGTGCAGTAGCCATTTCTCCCACCTGGGCTCCCTTCACACATCTTTGCTTCCTATGGTTATGATAAGCATATTAATGACAATGAGATGCTTAGATTAATAAACAGATTATTAATGGTTATGGAAATGGATTAATGTAAATGGATGGATACATTACTAAGGAAGCAACAAATGTATGATGATAATGAAATGATAGGTGATATGTAATAAATTAATGATTGAATTATGTACTCTAAATAATAACTAATGGTAATGTAATGAGATGATGGATGGATAAACATAATAAACTAAGGGATAATGATGATTATAATGGACTAATGGTATGTAAATGGATAAGGGAATATAATGAACTTAGTAACTAACACAAATGAAATGTGATGCAAATGGACTAATGATAATGGAAGTGTTGAGAAGTATAAAGCACGGTTGGTTGTGAAAGGTTATGTTAAAAATGAAAGCAACACTACTTTAATGGAAATCTGATTCGAATAAATTTTAGCAATCTTTCAAGTGTGCATTAACAATGGAGATTGTAACAAAACATAAACCCACAATACAAAAATATACCAGAAGCAGAATGAAGCACATAACACAAGTGTTTAACGTGGAGAAAACCCTTTCAGGTAAAAAAACTCCACCAAGAAAATAGGCCAAGTTGTATTATCTTCACAAAAGGAGATTACAAATACATTCACTTCCTCTGTCCTTCAACCTTCACTCCGGCAGAACCTGGGTACCTGTAAACTTTTATATATCTCATTTACTATGCTATGGTTTATATAGAATTTACACAACCTCAAGACATTAAATGATTTCTTACAAGCCCATAACACTTGTCAATAGTCAACAATACAACCTTGGGCGTCCATGGCCAAGAATAGGCTCTTACGGGGTCATAAATGCTGTCATACATACATCCTACACTTGGGAAAATGTGCCCATGCAATCTTGAACACCTTGGGGCAAAAAATAGCCACTTACAGCATCTTATGACGTGTCATATGCTATTATAAGTGTCATAGATTCTTATGACAACTTATAGTTGTCATAGATTCTCTTACACCTTACAGCATCTATGACGTGTGTCATAACACTAAAAATAGATTATTCCTCCACATGTGCACCCCACTTTGACCAATTACCATTTACCATAGTAAATGGCATCTCGTAACTACCACCGGTAACTCTGAGACTTACCGCGCATTAACTCCGTAATTACCGTGGACAGTAAATAATTTTTACCACTACCAGTGAAACTTGTACATCCTTTATGGGTAATTACAAATTACAAATAATAAATGGAATAAATACAATATTGGGATTTACAAGGTTAATGGCACCTTATCCCAATAGGTTACTCTCAAGTTGAGGGTGTTGATTACGATGTGATATTTTTTCCTGTTGCAAAAATGACATCCATTAAATTCTTGCTTTCTATTGTTGTTGCTTATGATCTAGAGGTTGAGAAAATGGATGTGAAAACGACTTTCCTTCATGGTGATTTGGAGGAGGATATTTATATGACACAACTAGAGCACTACATGGTGAAAGGTAAAAATAACTTGGTTTGTAAATTGAAGAAATCTGTGTATGGCCTCAAACAAAGTCCTAGAATGTGGTACCAAAAATTTGATACATATGCGTTAAGTTTGGGATTTGAGTGTTCTAAATCTGATCACTATGTTTATTATAAATCTGATGGTGATCATTTCCTGTTTATTGCATTATATGTTGATATGTTATTTATTGGTAAAGGGAAAGGAATGATTTCGGAACTAAAGTCTCAACTTGCAGCTAAATTTGAAATGAAAGATCTTGGTGTAACTAAACACATTCTTGGGATGGAAATAAGAAGAGATAGAGTGAACAGAAAACTATGGCTTGGACAAAGTATGTCAATTCAATTTTACAAAGGTTTAACATACAGGATTGTCGACCATTGTGTGTTCTTTTTATAGTTGAAACGAAGTTATCTGCTTCACAATGTCCAGAGTGCAGTCAAAAGTTCACATGGTCGAAGCAGATAACTTCGTAGGTTTAAATGAGTAGAGTGCCTTACCAGAGTGCAGTCAAAAGTTCGATGTATGCTATGGTCTGTACTAGACCAAACATTGCCCAAGCAGTGGGAGTTCTTTCTGATATATGTCTAATCCTGGTAGAGTCATTGGGATGTAGTTAAGAGTATTCAAATATTTGTGGAGTACATCAGAGTATTTATTTTGTTATCATGGTAATTTGATAGGAGACATGCATTCCCTTGATATTCATGGTTTTGTGGATTCAGATTGGGCAAGTGATGTTGATAGCAGACGATCCACTAGTGCTTATGTGTTCATTTAGTGGTGCAATTAGTTGGATGAGTAAGTGACAGGTTGTGGTTGCTTTGTCCACTACTGAAGCTGAGTATATGACAACTACTCATGCTTGTAAAGAAGTCATTTGACTTAAGAGACTACGTTTAGATATCGAAATAAAACAAGGTGCAATGACAATTTATTGTGACAGTCAAAGTGTGATTTGCCTAGCTAAGAACCCGACATTTCATGTCAGGACCAAGTGATATACAATATCATTTTGTTAGAGGTATGGTCAAGGATGGCAAGGTGAAGCTAGTTAAAGTAGACTTTGATGAATGTCTCAGATTCGTTGACTAAGCCTGTGAGCACAAAGAAGTTTAGATGGTGTTCGGAGTCTATGGGCCTCTCGGCCCGTAGCAATTAAATCATGGTGTTGATACTCCATTTGCTCTTGCAAGGTGTTCAACAAGTGGGAGAATGTTAGGAAAGGTGTTTCAACCATGTAACTACGAATGGTTACTATTCTTCCCAATTTTAGTCTTTTCGAATACCCTTAATCTTGAAGAATGGTTTAGAACTTTCAAAGTTTCCAAAAAGAGCTAAAATGGCACGGCTTACTATTTTTAATAACTTACATTTGAGCTCGAATGGACCCAAAATTTTCCCAAAAGGTGCGGAACTGTCAAGTAAACATCTTGGGTGAGTTTCAACTCAAGATCATACCTGGATTGCAAGATATTAAAATTTTTGTTTTTTTTAACTCTAAAAAAAAATTCTAAACTTAGATTTGAGGCACTTAGAGGTCCCTAAACATCCTAAAAGTTGTCATAATCAACGAAGTGGGTTATAGCTTGACAGATCTCTTCACGAGCTTTCTAACGCATCAAACGGTTCGTCAATCGGACACCTAGATCAAAAGTTATGACCTCCAGAAGTTGAGCCTCTCGTTTTAGGAAATGTGAAAACGTGTCGGACACTTAATAGAGCTATAAAAGAGAGTTACACATGGTGTGATTTGGCACATCACAAGGCATCTTTGATTGGAGATAATTTGGGCCACTTTTGGGTGGTTTTGGCTCATGGTTTTGTAATTACCGTTGACGGTTTACTGTATTGTATCTTCTATATATCAGGAGCTTGAGATGGAGGTTGTGTGTGTCTTATAGATGTTGAGTTGCCTCCAGATCTCTAGTTGGTTATACTCATGTGAGAGTTTGCTCCACAAATATATTAAAATCTTCTTGATTCCTGAATAATATATTGGGCGGCTTTAGAGTGTGGAGTTTTTCTCCCGAAAGGGTTTCCCCACGTAATTACTATGTTATGGTATGATTGTTATTTGTGTTTATTTTTGTAACTGTTGTAAAGATCTGAAAAGTTCTGCATATCCCTCCCCTCAAGATTAGTGTAAGAAGTTGTTCCGCTACCTTAGCTTCCTTACAAGAGAAAGTGTGCTTCATTATAAATCTTCATGACTTACACCCCTTCTATCCTCAATTGGGATCTAGGTGAAAAAGGATATGCCACTTTTTGTGTGCCAAGCAAAGTTGTCATCGTTTGTTGCCATTTTTCATTAGTTGGTTTACTCTTCCTTGCTCTATCATTCCTTGCTCTTATGTTGCCCTTGATATTTAATCATTTATTTTAAGAATTGGTATAAAATGCTATATACTATGTAAGATTTGGCTATGAAGGTATCCACCCTAGATCTATGAGCTTCAATGAAAGGACAAGAGAGACCCAAATGAAAGAATAATTCTACTATATCAAAGGATGCAAATACACAATATACGTGAATGAATAAGATTACAATAAAAAGCCCTTGGTTATATAGACTAAAGTGAAACATATGACAACGTAAGATTATGACAAGTGTTTTAATCTTATGACTTGAGACACAAAGTGATAACTATCCTTAGTGCACCCTAAATATGTCGTAGATAAACTTAACTAGACAAGTGTGAATAGGACCTAATGTGGAACTAATTAGGTAATATACCCCATTTACACCAACATTTACTTCAAACTTGTGGCCATCATCATCAACCTACAGAAGTCATTATTTGAATTACAAAGACCATCCCATGACAACCTTGCAAACTAGTTGGGGAGACCACAAATTAAATTGGATTGAAAACAAACAACAATTAATTTTATGACAAACCAAACAAGAGGTAATAAGAAAGTTGAATTTTGTATGGGTACAACAAATAATTGTGGAGATCCATTAGCACCTCCATCTACTTGTGATGACTTCTTCGTTAATATTTATTTGCTAGAAGTTGCAAACATTGCTACCAAGATTTTTCCTCTTGTTGATTTACGCTTATGACATCTTTCTTCACCATGTTCATACATATCTATAGAATCCACCTCATTGGGATACATACTTACCAAACATCTCACATTTGTTTGTAGAATCTCACCATTAAGATCTCGATAACATTAAAGACATTGTTCTCCCCTTTGATGATAGCTCTCCAACAAATTTGTAACCTTCTTTGGATGTTATGAAAATACATAAAAACCCTCATGTTCACTCTCCACCTCTACATATTTTCATTATGACACACCCTATAAGTATACCTAAGTCTATTGATCACACCTAGCGACATTTCAAGATAGGAATGAGGAAATATGAACATTTTCCAAAGATTTTCATCGTCTCCCTTGATTCCACCTTTGGAATAAGAATTGAACATATATACAATATGGGGTTCTTTCTTCCAAAAGAGAGATGCATTGTTCAATGGGTGAGGCCTACTTCAACCTTTGTTACAAGACTATTTGTTTTGACCACCCTCATCATCTACAACATGAGGGAAGTTGATCGTTCAAGGCTTGTCTCTCTTTTCTCTCTTCTCTCTCTCGCTTCTTTGGGAGGGCATCTCTCTTTGGGGAGATACATTTTTGTACGTGGGTACCTAACATGGCTTATTTGTCGACCCACCTAAGCTACATGTAAAGGGAATGTTAATGTAAATAATCCATTATTCCATGAGTTCAAAAATAAAGTAACAATTCTTGTTGTGTAGAGTGTTGGATCCTATCGTTGAACAAGCTAGGTTACAAAGGTTGCACAGAAATATGATATCTCAAAAACTGGAAGTGACAAATGCCTCCTTTATTCTTCAAGCATTAATAGCTATTTCAATTTCCCCTCAACACCATAAATAGTATATCCTCTTCGCTAAACCACTAAGCAAGGATCAGATTAGATGTTGACACATGTTAAACTATTCTAATCAGCAAGAAATGCATGATCCATGCTCAAACAGAAATCAAACACTTGTTCTCAAAAACCATAGGAAGAATAATTAAATTTGAAAATAAAGAGATGTGCATGATTGTAATTTCATTATGGATAATGCCCCTTTTTTCAAATCAACATTCTCACATTGCATTGATCTTCATCAACATATGAAGTTTGAACTGCAAAATCATTTAGTACAACAAAAAATATGCATCATGAATACACCTGGAATAAATAGAACACCCACAACCATCTATCCATCCTCAAGCATTTCTCTATGGACATGCATACATGAGGTGCTACAATATTTATAGTTGTATCTATGGAAAGGTACTTTTCCAGCCAATGAGATTGTACAGCATGAGCACCGAATATCACAACTCACATCCCTAGTCCCTACATTGTTTGGTAGTGCAGAAGCAGTATTTCCAGAGTTGCTGCCAAGCACTGAAAATCTCTTCATAGCAGCTGCAGCTCGTTTTTCTCTCTCTATGGCTTGTGCCTTCAATAATTCCTGTAACAATTAGACAAACATGCTTAGAACCCATCAACCTTCATGTCAGCAACAAATCTTAAGCCTCAAAATGCTATATAATGTAGATCAATGACATATGACAAAAACCTCTTGAAATGCTTGTGAATTCATGTTGGGCAGTGCCTTCCCTTTCTGAAGTAGGTAGGAGACACCATCCTGTCCATAATGCACAATTGCAGAAGCTGCTTGTTCATTGACTGATTTTGCCTGCAGCAGAAATGTAACCCTAAATTGAGAAAAGACAAATAATATATTATAAGAATAATATTTCATTAAAAATTAGATTTCTAGCTTGTTTTTGTTCAGTAGTAAGTGTCAAGTCTAGATTACAAAGCACATGTTCATTAATGTCAGAGACTACAGTGAGCCATCTCTGAAATTCATAAGTTCAAAAAGCAGGGTGATATGAACATTCCCATTCAGTCCTAAATGGCACAGAAAGCTAATAGAAACGAAAAATATATTTGACCATAAGGACAATCTACCTGTTCCTTTTCTTTTTCTTTACGCAATTTCTTCATCTCCTTTGCTTTAGCTTTCCGCTTGGCATCTTTCTCTGCCTATAGATGTAACAGATTAGAGAAGATTCTATCTAGAAAAACAGATCAACCATAAACAGATGGAACAAGAATATAGAGAACATTAAAGAACAGCAATTCACGACAGACTAGTAAAAGATGGTGTAATCTATTTTCCAGTTGTGATTCATGCAAGGAGTATAAGCATGTAAGAACTTGAAGAGTTTCAACATAGCATAATTGAATGAGGTTGTATGAATAGTAAACGAATATAGAATTAATGAATCCCTCTGAGGCCTTACCAAAGTCATCAAAGCCAAAAACATACAGTATAACAACCAACAGCAGTGTGTCAACCTATTACTCAGCAATGTTTTAAGGCATCAAGAAGAGTTAAAAAGCAATAGTTAACTGCTTAAACAAACAGGAAGAAGACCTTGCAATAAACTATCCTTGTTACCAAAGTGCCTTAAATAGAACTGAAGCCAATGAAAGGATCCTGAGCAATGAAAGGGCAAGAATAGAATATACAGTGGCTGCACAACAAATTCAGCACTGCACAGTCCCCAAGAGAGACTTCTACTCAGAATTTTAATCTATCTGAATTCACAGTCCAAGCTGACCCCTGGAATACATTCCAAGGTGGTCAAACACAGGGAGCTGCAGCAGTGTGGTCCTGAAATGCTGAAGAAAGACCCGACACTGGCCTCTACACTAGTAAACATTAACTGTCCTCTCAACAGGCCAAACCTCTGAAGATATCCTCCACTAATAACTTCTAACGACATGTTTTATATCTTTCTGTCTTATACATATGTATCATTGGTTGATATTTCTAGTTTTGCGTAACTCTAGTCTCTATCAGGATGATATCTCTTGATCCTCTATGTTCCTTTTCATCCGTATGGCTGTTTTGTGAAAAAACCCAGTCTGATCCAAGTGATCTGTACCTAGGATCTTTTTACTTTTACTCTTTATAAGTTCATTTTTATTGAAAAAGACTATAGAATCTTTTATTTTCCTTCATAAAGAGGTCAATAAAACAAAGCCATCCTATGATCATGGAGGTTTGCAAAAATTTATGCATATGTGATTCAAAACAAATAAAATTCAAGATCACCTAACTTATGTGAATAATAAAATTGAAGTTGCATTGGCATGATAAGCTATAAAAAGTGCTCCAAGAAGAAATCTATTCTATGAACATGAGACTCGTTTCAGTGTTCCCTTGAAAAATATAGTCATGGTTTTTCAGGGCCTCATCAGACAACTTTTTGCCATAGAGAACTGATGCATTTCGCATTAAGCAAAACTTCAGCATCTTAGAACTTATTTAAATTCAGCAGTGAAATTCATATTACCTGTTTTGCTGATTGGGCAGCCTCAATTTCTGCTGTCAGTGGACTTGGCACATTGGCCACATGCCAATCCCACTTGTCAGGATACGCAGCCATGAAACGCCGAAATACATTTCTTGTTTCCTTGTCCACTGCCAATAAATACGGTGTCCGACCCTTCTCATCTTTAATGCAAGGGTTATTGTCTTGCTCCAGCAGCTCAAGAACATGTGCTGTGTTGCCCGACTTTGCTGCTTCGTGGAGAGGGGTTGACTGGTTTACCATTGTTGTGTTGCTGATATTACTAATATCGGAAATGCATAAACCATTCAGATGTTCCAACTCAGAAGAAACTCCAGGGGTTATTTCCTTTTCTATTTTGTTCTTGGTTTTCACTTTTATTTCAGTTACCACTTTGTTACTCCCTTTCTCTCTATCTGAGCTTGTAGCTAGTTCTTCTAGTTGTTTGGGAACCCGGATCTCTGCTCTTTCAGCAAAGTGTACACACGTCAATTGACTGTAAATCCTATTTGCTTCTTTCAGAGTTGGTCTACGTGTGGTGAATGGTATGCGTCTGACACGAATATCGTGGTAACTCAAAGGTGGATTTTCACCACTGAAAAAGATCTGACCATTGCTTGAAGGAGCATAAATATATATGCACAATGCTAAGTCCAAGTAACTTTTCCAAGCAGCAAGCAACTCTAGAATTTCCTGAATAAAACAATCATAAAATCAGATTACTTTGCAATATTTCACTGGCAAAGTGACAAAAACATAAAAAGACAACCATTATATTTAAACAAAATGGCAATTGCTTATAGTATTCTGCAAATAAATTCTACTGAATGCAAGCAGACACACAGTTATCAGTGAATGGTAACATATACAAACTGCTAAAAAGAGAACATGGAAAACAGTGTTGAGAAAGAAAATGGATGTTTCATAGAACTGAATGTGTATCCCACCACACTCCAAGGGTCCAATGTTCACACACCAGTGTCAAAAAATATGAAGAATTGTTCTAAGGGTCATAAATAGATAGATCTACATTACTTTTAGCACTGCAAAGAAGGGATAGGATTTAATAGAGACTACTGAAAACAGAATTCATCAGAACTACGTCTGTGTTCCAACAAAAGCTTATACTAATACTCCAAACTATATGGCTAAGCAATTATTCAATAACAGATGTGGTGGTGTACTGGCAATGGGTGTAATGAGAACAAGACATGTTATAATGCCCCTCATCGCAATAAGGTGTCCCATTAGCAAAATTTCCTGAATAAGACGATGATAAGATCAGACAATAAACATACATAAATAACCATTAAATTTAAACAAAACGTCAATCTGTTAATAGCAGCCTGCAAAATCATTTTACTAATAGTGAGCAGCAACACACCTCCCAGTAAATCATACAATGCATAGGCTACAAGGAAGAGATGGGATGTGGAAGAAAAATGATGTTCATAGAATTGTGTGCATAGTCCACCACAAAAGAGGTCCAAATTTAAGTCCCATAACACTTCCTACAAAGTATTTTGTCTTAATTTCATGTAAAATACAAAGACATTTTTTAAGGCTCACAAACGGATAGATACACAAATTTTAGCACAGCAAAGAAGGGATAGGAACCAACGGTATTGAAAACAGAAATCATCAGAACCATGTCCATACTCCAACAAAAGCTTATACTAATATATAGTATACCAAACCAAAGTTCAAATTTATATTCATTGGCAACAGCTATTCATAGCCCTGCCACAAAATTTACAGAAAAACATGATTTGTTTGCTTTTGTGTCAGATATTTGCATGTGCATACCATAAGGGAAAACAATTTCACAATTATTGTCCTTCATACTGAAACCAACCTTTTCTTTCTCCAAAATATCCTAAAATGCATAATCCATTCCAAATACATTTGAACTTGTTATGGCTAATCAATCGTGCACATTACAAAACCTTAATTCTGTCCACGGGGTTGACCGTTGATGTATTGTTAATGGAAGGTGTTGATGCGTGTTTTACGACCACAGCAACATTAGGATAGAAGGCACGGAGCGTTCTATCCTCTCTTGAACAAAGGTTCTCAGACGCTGAAATTTGTGATCGAATGAGACTGCTCCAAGGTTCCTTTTGTGTCAGATCTTGACAGGCATGGGAAAAGCTGTGTGGAATGATGTGATTTGCTGGTAATCACGAGGGGGACTTACGTGCGGGACTTAGTGTTCTTTTGCAGGGAAGGAGAAACTTGGATTTCGCTAGGATTTATGGAGGCAAGGCTTGGATTTCTCAATCTATTGCAGAGGAAAAGGCTTGGATTTTATGGCTCCTTGCACAGGAAAGGTTTGGACTTCCTAAGCTCTATCTCTTCGAACAGGGGAATGATTTATCAATAAGCTCTCTATGAACTAATCCTACACAGATCTAAAGAAAATGCAAAAGAAAGATAAGGGGTAAGGGTTCAAGAAACCAATCGACAGAGAGAACTACTGTTGAGGATGAAAACTGGAACCACGCTCTTGCTTCGTCATGAGGCAACAACTTAGACAGAGATGGTGCTATCTTCTAAGGAGGAGTAAGGAATTTTAGACTACTCCTGCAAGAGGCATGGAACTGAAACATGTGGAACAATCGAAGTTAGACTTGAAATAAGTTCAGACCAACCATACACTGTGATTTGCAAGCCACAAATCACAAATGGTGTGAACAGTTAGTTTCAATCATGCATCAATAGTAACAATCTCCACCATTCTAACTAATAAAGTTAAAAGATAAAAGGAAATGAAACAACTTCAACACTTGGAGCTCAAGATTTGCTTGAAAGGAAACAGAAAAACCATGTCATGATCCAAAGAACTCTATAAACACCAATCCACAATGTTCATATTATTGATTTGGAAGATGTTTCTACAACAATCTTGCTGATCCTTTGAAGTTTTCTGCTCCAAGAATGGAGTGATACAGAAATGAAAACTATCTAGCTAGGTGCTTTAAGAGCATGAGAAATATCTATCAAAAAAGAGGACACCCTCAAATGAGGCGCCCCAGCCTTTATATAGGCAAGCAAAGTACATAGGGGGAAGAGGAAATCTGATTTCCTTGAAAACTGTGCTTAGGTCAGAAACCCTAAAGGTGGTAGGTGGGGTCGCCAGAATATGCATGTAGATGACTGCCACCTGTCCCGGGCACCCATGGTGACTAGGACGCCTGGACAGGACAGTCTTGTTCCTCTGGAACTTCCTCCTACTCCCTGGTCTCTGCTTCCACGAACCTGGTCAAGACAACTTCCAACTCCTCCATAGGAATACTAGGCATGTTCTCCAACCTGAATTTCATGACTGACGAGATGGTGGCACAAGTAGTGAGAATATTCTCCCAATCCGCCCTCAGCTCCTGGATACTGTTCATGAAGATCAGGAATGAAGATGCATCCTCAAGATGGGATCCCTAGGTAGGATAATCAGCCTTGAAGTATATGTTCCGCATCTTTTCTCTCAACTCCTCCAAGTTAATGACCCCATCCTGTGCCACCTCCAGATTGAACCAGGCCTCCATGGACACGAGGATTTTGTCCTGGATTTCCCTCAACATGGTGTGGGCCTGGGTAGTGTCACCTTCAATCTTCTCAAGATTATCCCTTTTCATGACCAAGGTAGAGTACCAATTGAGGAAATCATAGACTGAATTTGCCTGTATTACCTTGTCTCGAACCAAGTCCTACTTCGAAGTGTTCATCAGTGCCTTCAGTCTTGGGATGGTTTCCTCCCAGACAATAGTGAATTGTTGACCGACTTCCAGAATTGCCTGAGTCTTGTCCATGAGAGTAGCAACTCTTCCGTACACCTGGACGAGATACTCTATAAACTTATGAGCCTTATCTGAGACCTTCTCCATCCATTCCCTCGCTGCATGACCAGCCGATGTCAACACTTCAAACTCTACTAATGGATCCTTGGTTATGCTTGCAGGTTGGGTCGTCACTCCTTGGGGAGACTGTAATGGGCCCATAAGATGTTGGATGTACTGCCTCAATTCTTCATTCTCCCTCTTCAGTTGGTTCTTCTTCTCTTCCTCCTTCCTCAACCTTTCTCTGACAGCAGCAACAGAATCCTCCAGCTCCTCCATTTCCTGCCACTTTGTGGTTGGTCCAAAGTCGACCATCATTATGTCATAATCCTCAGGACTAATATCCTCCTTTGCCTTGTCCACTCTTGGAACTGCAATTTCTACCTGGTGAGACCCTGATTCATCTCTAGTGATCCTAGAATACTTCTTTGGCTTCTTTGGGTCCACGGATTTTCCTATCCTAGCTAGGAAGTTCCCAAGTTCGACGGAAGGATCATTCTTCTTGACTGGCTTCTTCTTCAATTTATCTTGCGGCCACTTGGGTCTTGTGGACGGATTGACTTCTCTCAATGGTTCCTGCGGTTCCTGATCCACTTGTGGTATGGATATTGGTACTTCACCGGAATTGAACTCCTCGTTCAAGAATTCCAGATCAGGGTGATGAAGCATGTCCTCAAGTCGGACCTCCCCCGGATTCAGTTAGGATGATTTCCTACAGCCAGGCTGGGAGTTCGTTCCCAGGCGGATTCCATGGACTCATTGTTTCCCTCTCAGCTTGCTCATTCGGGATCACTTCCTCCTCCATGGGCCCTTTATCCTTAGTTGTTTGCATATTGTCATCGGAGAATAGATCAATCTCCTGGACAGAAGAAGTGCTGGCGGAATGAGGTCTACTTGCATTCTGCTCTTCCTGGTCAGGCCTCCTGATAGATTCCTTCCGGGCCTTTACTCTCTTTGTTGGCGGATCCTCTGCAGTTCTGTTTCTTGCTTCATTTCTCCCTATGCCTTGCTCCCTTGCGGGTGTTCCTTCAGTCATGTCCTCTTCGGAAGACTAAGAGTCCAAATCTCCCATAAAATTTTAGGTTGAACAGATGCCTTTCTTATGCAATCTCTTTGTTTGTTGGTTTATCCACTTCTGTGTTCTTGTCAGCACGGGTGCCATTAGTTCATCCAAATGGGTGAGCTCAGGCTTGGACCAAACTAGTGGTGGAAGAGATTTATCTTCTTCCTGTTTGAAGACAGGCTGGACCTGCTTTCCATCCTCCTTAACTTGATCCGGAACTGAAAAGACCTTGGTTGCCCTGATCATGTCCATGGATAGCCAAGAACACATCCTCCTCCTAATCTCGAAGTCGTCCTCAGCATTTGCCCAGTGATCTTCTAGGTGCACCTTGTGTCTATGCTTCCTTCCACATGCAACCCAGGTGGTGTTGAATGGATCAAAGTTTGCTCACGAGGAATGGGTCACCAAGTTGTAAAACTGTAGTTCCTCATTGGATCTCTCCGCGGTTTAGAGGGAAGGACACACCTCGACTACATCCTCCGTCTGGATTGGAAAAGCTATCCCGGCCTCCTCCTTCTAAACTTTATCATATGCTGAGAGTTGCCTTGTTAATTCTAGTAGGACTATCTTAGTTGAAGGATATCTTGGCAGTCTATACGGGAAGGCAGAGAATCCTTGCACCCGGATGTATGTGAACTTCGGAAATTGGATGAACCAGGAGCTGTATGTCTTGATCAACTGCTTGGACTCGGGTGACAACCTTTGGTGAGTACCTCCTTGAAGGGTCCTTGTGATGTGCATGGCGAATGCTTCATTATACCTCCTGAAATGAGCTATATTCTGGAGGTGAAGCTATGGATAACAATCATAGACTCTGACTTGTCCTTCAGAATTCCCAACATGTACCTTCCATGACAGTCCCTTGTATCAATTGTTCCTCACCAGCATGTAAATTACGTAGGAACTCATGTAAAAAGCCTTTGAATCCTCCAGATTCTGGAACTGTTCATCAATGCTATCGCTGGGGATTCCAGCCCAATCTATCATCTTTGTCCCTGCAGTGACCTCCTCAATATAGTAGAACATCCATAGCTCGAAGGTTGAAGATTAAGGACTTCCCATGATCTTGTTTAGCATGACGATAAGGTCTCCATGCTCCTGCTTGAAGTCGGATTTGAGGAGACCCTTAGGCAGCTTGGAATGGTGAGGTATTTTCTTCTACATCCAGGAATTGTTGATGATTACTAAACAGGTTGCAAGATCGGCCTTGAACATGTCGGATGCTTCCTCCTTGCTTGTGTACTCAATGGGGCTATAGACCGGAATGTTGAATGCCTCGGCAATCTCCTCCTTAGAGAAGTAGGCTATCACAGTGTCGTCCCGGTCTACAATCATACGACGTTTAGGATCATAGCGCATGAAACACTCCACGATCAACTCAGAACAAGGAATGGCAGGTGGAAAACATGCAACGGGCACAATTCCACTTCGAACTAGCTTTGCTATGGGCTGGGATGGAGGGCGTCCATCTACTCCATACATCCGCTTCCTGATTTCCTCCATGCTTGAGAGGTGGATGTTGGTATCTCCAATGTTCCCCCATTTCGAGATGATCCTAGACTATGAAAGTGTTCCCTTGAGGACGTTCCGCATTTGAGCTTGTCTTGAAGAACTGGTCTTGGTGCTTGCCATGACCCTGTGGAGTCAAGGAAAGAATACAAAGTATAAGGTTCGAGGAGTAAGAGTAAAGGCGGGATGAGGGACTTTATTCCCAACATGAGAAGCAAGTATAATGAATCTATGCATGTGGGACTAAAATATCATAAAGCCAATGCATAGGAAAGAAAGAATAAGAATATTCTAGGTGAAAAGAAACCTATGTCTTACTTGCCCAAACCTGTCCTAAAATTCTGATTTTCAAGAAGATTTCTGATTTTATGATGAATTTCCTGATTTTTGAATGTTTCTGAATTTTGTGCAGGAATTTCTGAACTTCTAATGGATTCCTACCAAGAAATCTGCCCTTCAACTTCAGAAATTTCCAGTCTTTATGAAGAAACTTGTCTTGGAATGATAAATTCTGTCCTTGAACTGCAGAAATTCGCTTTTATCCTTCAGAAAATTCTGCTTCTATGGTGGATTTTGCCTTGGAAATGATAAAATCTGGTTCTTCCTTGATAAAATTTGACCTTCTAAAAGATGAAATCTGATTTTCTTGTGCTGAAATCTGCCTTGAAATGCTAATTCTGCCTTTTGTTGTAGCTGAGCCTGCTTTTTTTTTGTTTTGGATTTGAGTTGGAATGATAGAAATGAGCTTGGGCGCCCTCCTTATATAGGCGCTCAAGCTCCCCCTTGCCACTTGGCCGACCAGGACAGGCCGACTTGCTTTTTGTCTTATTTAAAATCCTTAACCGCCATAACTCTGGCCAACCTAAGGTTTTGTCTTTTCCTCCCGATGGTGGGCGCATTTTAGGGGGTGTTGGGGATTTCGTGTCGTCAGGGATTCTTCCTTGTCTTGAGCACAATTTGGATGAGGTCGGGGATTCCTGATGGGCAAGGAATCATTCCTCCATGCTCAAGCGCATATTCCAGAGGGTGTTGGATTTTGGCAACTTGAACTAGAGTTTCATAATTTTGCTAAGGGTTTATCAATCTTGGCCTTTGTTTTACCTTGGAATCCTGCAAGGATGGACTTCACGATCCTTATCCGTCACTTTAGTGCAAACTTCATGGTGCAGAGTGTATGTCCAAGGGGGTCCAGGAGTCTGAGCGCATATTCCACCTTGGACAGGAATATACCTCCTAGGTGCAAAATCCAATGGGAACAGGAACTTTGACCAGGAGCACATTTTCCAGTACCAACAAGATTTCTCACCTAGGGCGCATACTCCAGTGGGAATAGGATTTTCACCTTGGGCACAAATTCCACCTGGGTCTGGATTTTCACCTAGGTCGTGTTTTTCACCAGGTGGAGGAATTTGCGCTTTGGAATTTCTTCCTCAAACTGGGACCATATTCTAGTAGGAACTGGAATTTGCGACTTGAGACAAGACCTCATGGATTTTGTCAAGGACTTATCATTTTGTCTAGAACTTTGCAGGGATGGACTTTGACATTGATCAAAGATTCAGTATTTTGAAATGAAAAACCAGTATAAGATGCACCTTTCAACTTCCTCAGGAAATTCCAGACTCCAGGGCGCACTTTCCACTTGATTAGGGAATGACTTAATCCAAAGCGCAAATTCCACTTGCTTAGGAAATTTTTCTCCAGGTCGCAAATTCCTGATGGTCAGGGAATTTAGACCCCTGGCGCATATTTCATCTTGTCAGGGATTCCTGACCTTAGGTCACAAATTTTAGTACCAACAAGATTTTGGACTCCAGGTCACACTTTCCAGGGTGTTCAGGAATTTGACTTGTCAGGAATTCCTGCAAGGCAAAAAGTCACATTTTCGTAAGGGTCAGGGAATTTTTCTATTCCAAGTCGCAAATTCCACTAGGAACTGGATTTTGACAATTAGGAATTGTTCTATAACCAAAGTTGCAATTTTTTTAGGATGGGTCTTGGAATGGAATTGGATTCATCTTTCGAAATTCTTCTAAGTCTTAAAAAACCCTATTCATTGAATTTCCTCCGAGTCATGGCCTTAGGATTTTTGGGATGAGTCCTGGAGCGGGATCGAAAATGGACATCCTTCGGATTGGACTCACCGGAGTAAGGTTGTAGGATTGGAACGGGCCTTCATGCCGGGAGTGAGATGGTGAGAGAGTTCATACCCCTTGGCGAGATGAATCCCTATCCTAGACTAGCCAGGTCTGCCTGTTAGGGTTTCAAACCTATGTAGGAGGCATCCTTCATTTTTTTGTTCCTCAAGTATCAGTGAGCTAACTGCACTAGGACTTCATCTCCGGTCTTAAACTGAACTCATGCTAGAAACTACGGGATCAAAGGAAAAAACTACAAGCCAGGTCAAAAAGAGGGGGGACCCCATCTGCAATGGGGTGATGTTGTAAAATGGTCACAACAGAAGGAACTTGCAAGAGCATGCCAAATTCAGTTCTCCCTCACCACAATAAGATAGACAACAACTCAGAAGACATATGGCAAGGCTGTGATGTACAAACATTAAGAATGCAGTCCAAGCTTACCCCACACCATGCTAAAGGCAGTCCATAACCTCATTGAACATTTAACAAGCAATAAAAAAAAATTCCAAGACCAGGAACCAAAACTTGAAGAGCTTGTGTAATACACTAGTTGCAACTTCTTTAATATACTGAAGCAAGAAAAAGATGCATATTAAAAACTCTTAACCTATACAACCACTTGTCTAGACTCCAGATATACATACCATTTCTTAGGAATCATACCAACAATTTTTTCCTCTAGTCCACATAATTCTGAGTGGTTACAACTTGCCCTAAAAATGAAATCCCTCTTAACAACTTTCAGCAAATAAACTCTAACATCATCATTTAGTTCAGCTCCATTAAAAAGGTAAAAACACATAGACAAACAAATAGGCAAACAAGTCATACCCTTAAGCCTTATGTACAACATATAGCTATGGAGATATTATTTCTATCCAAATATCAGGATGGCTTATCAAAACTTGCAATTTCTCTGTAGGATTCTTGTTATAAACAACCAGAAAGCAACCTATCTACTTCTATGTTTAGTACCTACTGAAAGAAGTAGGTGAACATTATCCCACATGATACAGCTCAAGTCCTTACAGGTAAGTTTTATCCAAAAGGAAGAATTAATTTCTATAAAAAGCAAGATGTAGAACCTTAAAGATAATTTTGGAACTTGTCGAGAAATGTGATTAGCTATATCAGGATAAGTGATTAAAGTAGGCATAATACTGTACTAAAAACATGATTATCTACTGACCAGGACATTGGAACCACCAAAAGGCCACAATACACTTCAATTCATCAAGGTGCTACCCATGCATCCATATGCATGCATCAATGAACCTACAACTGAACTAGAATATAAAGATATGTGCCACATTGGCAGTAATTTGCCAGTCTTGTTTGGTGGTTGTTGGGAAATTTCACAAGATGTTTATATTTAATATCCCTAATGGATATTGGACTGAAATTTTGAATGCTCTGATACCACTTTAATATCCCTAATCAGGGTATCTGTTTAAATCATGAATTGCTTCACTTCCTCTCTATTGATTTCTGAGTTTAATGCAAACTGTCTATGATGTTCTCTTATGAAATTTCTGTCTCATATCAAACTGACATTATAACAAACATATTTCATGCATTTGCCAATTAGAAGCATAACCAAAACTGATATAGATCACTTTCAGGTTATAGAGTCTAATAGAAGTTCAAATTAAAGATTTGAACAATAAGATGCTGTTTCAAATCAGACTTACATAGATATTACATTCAGTGCAAAATACAAGCAACATTAAATCAATCTCTGACCTTGAGAGCTGCCAATATATCCGGAATCTGTCAGTCACCTGGAGAATGCAATTTCTGAGTATTGTAGCAGCATAGACCATAAAGTAATATTTTCAGAATATCTGTGATATTACTAACACCGTATCTGATTTCTTAAAACAACAACCACCTTCTGTGTTTGTTTCCATGCTTCATATTAGTGTCTTCGACTTCCTTATCATTAGTTGATGTGTATACCTCCTCAGACTTATCAATGAATGCAACTGGCTCTTAATGATTGTGACTCCGTCACCTTCACTAGCGCTTCAACAAGCGATCCAAGTCTTGAGAGACTTCCACAATGATAAGTCTCAAGGATATCAATCTCCAGCCAAGGATCTCAGACGAACGGATGCGTGAGGACTCCTTAATAAATTGGCGAACCCATATGGATCTCAATATCTGCGGATTTGACTCTGGCACAATGACTTACGATCCTTCAAACTCAGCGAACTCTCAAATGAATAACACATATATTCTTAGACTATTGAAGACTGTGATTCCTTCTTATTTAATTGGCGATTGCTACCCACGCGATTCCCTTAATCCAGTCGCACAACTATATATTGCAGTGTCTTCACCGTATGGCTCCGCCACTCTGATATGATGTCTTCGGCATATGATGTTTGACACTAGATTTGGTGATCACCATCTGTACTCATAAAATGCTATCAAGATGCCACGATTCCTTAACTATCTGATCGGTGTTTGAACCAGATAGAACACGAGTTGCAAGATATTGGTCGCTGCTTCTATTGTGACCAAAAGTGTTTACAAATCCCTTCTGCGACAATTGGTGTCTGGGGACAATCCGCACAAAGACTTGATTCTAAAAGTCTTTATAAACATGAATATCCGATGAAAGTGCCATCCAAAACCTTCACGCCGAACCTCTGCTAAGACAAGCCCACAATTTATTTCTAATATTTGATTGCTGCCTTTGTTATCTCTTAAGTCTAGCTGCAATTGAATATGCGTATCTATTTTCCCAAAAGAGCGCACAGGTAACACCAAGACTTTGACACTATATCATATATCTTACCAATGGATGCCACCTGCGATCTGACTGGGTCCCACAATCTGTCAGAAACTAATGATATCTCCAACCCACGAATACTCTTAATATCATATAAAACTCTTCACAAGTCTATTTTACATAATCTGAAAATTATTAACTCAGATAACTAGTCAGACCTTGTACCCTTATTTGCAACAAACATAAATAGATATTCTAAATAAAATATTCAAATCAAAGCTTCAAACATCAGATATATATATATCGATCAGCAATTGCAAATTTATATTTATTTATAAATTAATAAATTTGCAAATAAAAAGTCCTCTGCACATCAAATATGCATAAACTTTATTCTGAAAACTGCATACAAATGATCTCCAATGATATCGATAAAATGGTCTCCAACCAAATATCGACAACTCCAACAAAATACCAAAACCCAAAACACTTTGAAGCACAACTGTGAAATCTGAGATGATTTCACCTCAATGACGGTCAGGGAGCATCACCAAACCGACTAGTGCAAATGCAAGGGAACATCTCCTTGACATCAACTGAATACAAGAACTTTGACCAAAGACCAATACAAGCATCTGAAAAAGCATGCTCAACAATGACTCTCAGGCTTGCTTTTAAAGCCATTACATTAATTAGGCCCAGCCTAACTTTATTAAATGAGAGTCTACATGTACACATCAGACCAAAGCATTTTAAATGCTTTTACATGAACTTTATTAAATGCTTGCATTTGTACTTTTTAAATGCTTGTTCACAACAACATGAACTTTATTAAATGTTTGCATTTGAACTTTTTAAATGCTTGTTCCTAACACTTTTAATAAAGTGTAGTACTACTGACTTAGTAACTTAAATAAAATATTAATTTTATAAAGTAAATAAAATACTTTACAAAATTAATTTACAATTAAAACAATTTTAAGTTACTCTAAAATTGGGGACATGACATTATATGGCACCAAACTTCATTTTTCTCTTATATTCCTGAAGATTATGAAGGATATTAGGGAGAAAGCTATAGCTTTTGAACAGACATAAGAATGCTCATTGAAATAGAAAGTATTGTTTATGAAATACTGATTGTGTTGTGAGATTAGCTACATCTTTCTCACGAAATTATCTGGTTTGGATGATTCTGCTGAATGAAACAACTCAAAGAATACATCATAAAAGATATCAGCTTTCCATAACCATTTCATAAGTATATCTTAGTTTGATGCTGATTATTGGGTTCGTCATTGTAGTATATTACTTGTGTACTTTGGCATACAAGGAAGGGCTGGGAAGGGCTGAATAAAGTAATAGGTATTGCATTATGCCCTCTTTGCTAAATTTTAAGCATCTGTTGTAATGTCCGCTTTTTCCAAGTGATCACCCAATGGAGTCAGCTAGCCTATTTTATTCCCGTAGGCTACGGTCGGAAGTGCAAGAGAATAATCTAATTAGTTAAATACTAAGTAATCCTAATCATTTCGGATTATTTATATTTAATTAATTTTGCTGGACCAATTTGTGATGTGAAATGACTTTTACTATTTTTGTGAGCCACTTGGTGAAATAAAATAAAATAAAGAAAATTGCCAAAAAGGTGGGCGGCCAAATTTAGGATAAAAAAATATAAAATAAATTGCCAAGGGGGGTCAGCCAAGAAGGAAGAGACTAGAAAATAAAATAAAGTATATATTGCTAGAGGGAGGTCGGCCGTGATGAGGTCTTAATGAATGGCTATAAAAGAAGGCAAATTGGAAGTCATTTTCATCATTCACATTCATATTGTTTCATTGGCGATTTTCTCTTTTGGCTACAACTTTGGTTCAGCATATTCCAAGGATGAAAACCCTTAGGACTATTGGTGGATTGGACGAAAACCCAATTCCATCTTGGAGGTGAATTCATATGGAGTTCACATTTGCACTTCATTGGAGATTTGGAAGGAAAGAAAGAGCTTCAAAGACATATTTGTTTCTGCAGAAACCCTAGGGCCAAATTGTGAGATTTGTGCCAAATGCAATTTGGAAGATCAAGGATATATTCAGATTCCAGATCATCTTTGAGCGCCACCTTTTGGAAGGTATTGAGCATTGATTGTTGCTAGGGTTTCACCCTAGGTTGAACGCCAAGAAAGACGATTTCATAGTGAAGTTTTGGAGCCAAGCCCTAGCCGCCGCCGCCTTCATTTTGCATGCCATTTGTCATCTTCAAAGGTGCACTGCCTTGTTGGAGGAGTTCACCCATCTAGGGTTTGATATTGGACTTCATTCTTTGTCATTTTTGGTATGTATAAGCATATGTTTAGGTCTGATTTGTAAGAGAAGAAATCTGGGCTATGTTTGGGCATGTTTGAGCCTATACATTTGATGTAATTTCAATTCAGATTATTCTGATTTGTAGCAGCAGACTTTAATATTCAGAAATCAGAATTATAGATCATTTGTTTGCATTTTGGATGATGTAGAATTCATGGTTGATATTTCATCATAAGGATACATTTTTAGCATGTTTATTTTAACATTTGGCACATGTATATTCAGTGTCCAAGATCATTCATGATTCAGAAATAGAAAAAGCAGAACCTTAGGGCAGATCTGGTTAGGGATCTTACATCTATGAGGGCTTGTTTTTGTCATGTCCCCTTTTCTAAATAAATTGACTAAGGAAATATTTAATAAAAATAACTTAAGTTGTCCTAGCAACCTTATTTCATAACATTGTTAAAAGGACAACTTATATATTACTATTTAAAAAAGGGCCCAAAGTAATGTTAAAAAGTGTTTTTAAAACAGGACCTAGTGTAATATTAAAAAGTGTCACTAGGAAAGAGGGCCTAATGGTGTTTCTAGACACTTCTAGAAGGAGATGGAGTAAGAAATAAAAAATTAGACAAGGTAATTATAAAAGGAGAAGCTGGGCTGAGAAGAGATGATCCATCGTGTTGTTGTCTAAACCCCTTTCCCTGAAGATCGAACCCTTGTGTTCATTTTTTCTGCCTAAGGACGAAAACCCTCTTATTCATTGAGGCAATTCCATCCAGTGATTGCATTGGATCTGAAAGATCGAAGTCTATTTCCAGTTTTAGTTGGTTAAAAAGGACTTTTGGAGATTTTCAGTATTGCTGCTACAGTACTTCCATACCGATGCTATAGTGTCGCACTACATTACCACTATAGTTGCATATTTTGGCTGCTAGCCATACCTTCTTCTAGCCATACGATTTGGGTGATATCTTCAATTTTTTGAGGCAATGTTTGTGAGTTAGGTGATCTACTGTTATATGTATTATTTTAACCCTGAGTTTCCGGATTCGCTGGAAACCTAGCCGGATCCAGGTCCGATTCGAACCCGGTTCAGATTCGGAACCGATCCGGCTAAGGTCTGTACACGGTTCGAAGAAAACTTCTGTGGGTTCGTCCAGGACGAACCCAAGCGAACCCGTCTTGAATTTGGCCCTATTTCGAACTATCATGACAGATCCAGACATTTTTATTTATTTTTTTCCTGTTTTGACGATTTTCCATGCATTTTTTAATCAATACAAAGGGCGTTAGACAACCAAACTCCTACGAATCATAACCCTGGTGCATATGAATCATTCAACAATGGTGGCTTATGGCAGAAAGAAATACACAAATAGGACAAATTCATGACATTTTTAAATGAAATTTAGGGTATTCTGAAATCGTAAATCGCCGAATTGTTATTATGCAATGGTTTAATGATTAATTAAAATCCACCATTTTGATTTCATTTTGGTTCAATCGGCTTCATTCCGTAATTACAATAATAACAAGCATTATAATCTACAATATAACAATTATAATATTATAATACAATATTATATTTATAAAATTAAATATTATTATATAATTATTATATTATTAATATATATATATATATTGTACGAATGAACCCAACCCCCAAATTTTTTTACGAACCAAATCCACAAACCCGAACCAGGATCCGAACCAGAACTGGCAACTTAGTTTTAACCTGATATGCATGAGGGTTTCAGCTGATTATTGCTGTTTATTTCAGAATTTATAAATGCCCAGATTGCTGCAATTATTGGCATTGTTGTTTATTTCTGAATAATGGTTGCTTATGGATTGGGCTGAGAAATATTAGTAATTTTAATGAGTTTCCAGTTTTCCAGCCAACAAATCAAAATAGCAGAATAGTTGATGTCTGTGTAAATGGCATTAGATAGGATGGGACCCATTTTTTGAGACAACCAAATAGCTGGACATAATTATCAAAAAACATTAGTTGGTGCCCACAGGTCTCAATCAGAAGAAAATTACGTCAGTTTTACCATGGAATTTGTTCCCTATCCTACAGAACTTGTTTTTCTGGAAAGGACTCTGTCCCGAGGACTTAGGAAATGTCCACAAAAAAGGGTGATTTGGAGGACTTTAAGCCCTGTCTTCCATGGCACTCCTGTCATGGAATAAGAAACTTTACTGGATCAAAAATATATTAAATAAAGCCTTTTAAAAGACAAAAATACCAAAAAAATAATTTAAAAAATGTTATACTATATTTTGAATATAATGTTATACTTAACATGAAAATGCATTCTAAAATAATTTAAATGTAATTTAATAAATATAATAGTTACCTATATGAGGCATTTGATAACGTGTTGGACCAAGTGAGGATCGAAATGTTTTGGAAGATATACCACAAGATAACTCTAGGATGAAGGGACTAGACCCAGCATTAAGAGTTGGTGGGATCATATGAACAGACCCTTGCACATGATAGCTTTTGTTTTGAACCCAAACTGAACATGGAAAGCTGTTCCCATTAATGAGGAGGTAAATAAAGACTTTTGTGATGCTATCAAGAAGTCTATTGAGGAGGCCACAGTGCTTCAAGAACAGTTTCTTCAGTGGCAAAAATTTCAACAAACTCAATGCAACTAAAACAGACCAGATTTGGCACAAATGGCATCCACATAAGAATTACGCAGTTGTCATACTGCTCCCATTTCACTCATTTCTATGGGTTTCTATAAGTTTCCATAATTTTTTGATACCATAAGTTTTCAACTAATAGGAAGTTGTCTAAATTCTGGGGTTTTGTTGCATGCCTACTCATCTGTCATACTGCCACCATTTCAAGTTTCCATAAGTTTCCACCTAATAGCCCTCCAGCCTCCAGCAACCAACTAAAGACAAACCTACCTGTACCGATCAAGATAATAGGTAATCAGAACTAAATAAAAGAAAAACTTTTACAAATTTAAGAGAAATTTATTGATTTGCGCTTTACTATTACATGGAAACTTAAAAGTCGTCGTATCAGAAACTACTCATTTTGTGCACTGATCAAGAGAAATGGTATCAGAATTTTTTTAGCTTTAGAATTTAGTGTAGGTTTTTACAGATTTCTTTTTTAAATAAATAAATTTCAGTTCAAGTGCTGAAAATGTACAAAAGAGTTATCAGAAACAAGGAAGCAAAAATCGTTTAGGGAAAAAATCGGCAAACCAAAAGTATAAAACTTTTTCAAAAAATCGTGAAAAAATCGGGAAAAGATCGGGAAAAAATCGCAGGGGTAAAAATCGGCAAACCAAAAGTATAAGATTTTTTCATAAAAATCGTGATTTAAACGGGAATAAATCGGAAAAAAATCGGATTTCAAAAAAACCATTAAAAATGTAGAAGAAGGGACAAAAACTTCTTGTATTTTAAATTTAAAGGCATTTCCATAACATAGAGATATAGAGAGCAAATAAAATCGAGAGTTTTGCCCATGACTTGTAAAATATAGATTGTAGTTGTTTATATTCGTATCGCTGAATCACTGATTACATTGCATTGCACAAAGCATACTTCATAGTGCATAACTAATAACTAGATGTTGAAAGTTGACAAAATTTCAATTACAATCCAATTTATACAATGTCCATATAGAAACTGAGTACAAAATTCCAAAAAACTAGACGTAGCCAATGAGTCTTGCTACTACAAAGAGAGCTACACTAGAGAGTTGTAGGTCTTGATGATGAAGCTCCCGGGTCAGAGCCTGTCCTAACTCGTTCAAGTAATTCACTACTCATGTTGCTCTCCATTAGGATATCAAGATCGTCAGGTTCAAGAAAATCATCATCATCATCATCATCAGCGGCAATCCACTCAGACTCTGGATCAATTTCATCAAGGTCAATTGGCGCGTCATCCTCAACAGTACCTGATTTTGTCCATATATATAAACTAGTCGTGGCAATAGAAAGTGAAAAACATAATGAATACAATTTATAACTATGATTGCAAGTATATTAGAAGTCTAACCTTGAGCTTTCTTTAGCTTCAAGCGGAGGTTGTGGTGAACGAACACCAAATTATTCATCCGTTCTTGTGTTAGACGGTTGCATTTCTTGGAATGTATGTGTTCAAAAACACTCCAAGTACGCTCACAAGCGGATGAACTACATGGTTGGCTCAATATGCGCCTTGCCATCCATCTAAGATTTGGAGTTTCTTGACCAAAAAAATCCCACCATTGTGCTGAAAAACACAAATTATTACCATGATGATTTCATGTAAGATATATTAAAATCTTAACATCTTTAATCTACATGTCCACAATAAAGAGAAATTGTCCAAAGCTAATAGAGTGTACCTGGTTGGAAGGTCTTCCTGCCTTGCACCGCAGCCATACTTGAGAAAACACCCCTCGCCTGCTTGTACATTGGCAACTCTGCCATAACTGAGTGCAACTTTCCTAGCGTAGGGAACAATTTTTCCATGCATATGAATAGGCCACGTGTGACTTCAGAATCATCGTCTTTGAATGAGGAGCTATAGAACAAGGATGGATTGAGATAATGCCCAGCAGCATGGAGAGGGGAGTGCATCTGTTGATCCCATCTCCTATCAATTATGTCCCATAATGGCATGTACCTGTCCTTGTCATTTTCCATCCTACCCCTCATCACCTCCTTAGCCCTATCCATGGCCTCATACAAATAGCCCATGGGGGATTTATCCCCATCCGCTAGCCTCAAAACTTTGACTAGAGGCTCAGAAAATTGTACAACTTGTTCAATTGCATCCCAAAAACTTGCAGAATAAATGTACTGTACCACCTTTTTGCCATCTGCTAGCCTTGTGAAGCCAGACTCTATCCACTTAGGAGAAAGGAACATTCGCTTCAAATTTAATTGTTGTTGCCAAAGAGTCTGCAATGCAAGGAAGTGCGTAGCAAATCGTGTCACCCCTGGCCGAATTAGCTCCTTGCCCTCCTTGCCCTCTGTGAAGGAGCGCATTAGACACAACAGCCTCGTGTGATTGTAGATGAACTTGGTAACTGTGCGAGACTGTTGCAATACCTCCATCACCCATTCAAGTTTTCCAAAATCCTCTAGGGTTAGATCAAGGCAGTGTGCCGCGCACGGAGTAAAAAACATAGAGGGATACTTGTCCATCAGGAGTTTCCCAGTAGCGACACAAGCAGCAGCATTGTCTGTAATAAATTGTACCACATATTCTGGCCCTACATCCTTGACCACATCATCAAACAACTCAAACATTTCAGCTGCAGATTTGATCCTATCTGATGCATCCAGAGATTTCAAAAAAATGGTGCCAATATCACAAGAGACAAGGAAGTTGATGAGGGTTCGGTTCCTTCTATCTGTCCATCCATCTGACATTATGGTGCAACCAGTCTTTGTCCTCGCTAGTCGATGTTCAGAAACAACATCATTAACATCCTCTACTGCATCATTGAGCATACCAACTCTCAATGTCTCATAAGATGAGGCTTTGAACCCAGGACCTGCACCTGCAATCGCATCCACCATACCTTGCCAATATGGAGATCTGGCAACATGGAACGGCAAGCTAGAGTAGTACCAGAAATTTGCAATTGCCTTCTTTGCATGTTCATGGACGTTCTTTCTCCATCCTGTACTCTCCAAAGTGGTTTGTGATCCTGGTGTAGTCCGAGGTGCAAAGAAAGAATTAATGTTTCCTCCACCTGTGTTTGGGCCATGTGTTGTAGAAGAAGGCGTTGACACAGACTCCTTGAAAGACATTTGTTCACTGCTTCCCTCATTCGAAGGATTGCTCTTAGCATATGTAGAATTTAATGCCATTTCTGTCCCAGTTCTTGCCCTTTTTGCCTTATTATCAAAAATGGCCCCAAGAGCTAGTTTTGCCTGATATGTGACATCTGCAGGGCAACCTTTGCAAATAATGGTCTCATGTCCTACCTCCTTTGCCAAATGCCATTTGAAGCGATAAATGCCACCAGGCACTTCAGCTTGACACCAATTGCATTTGACCCTGCTTGTACCCGAGACTGATGTGCAATGAGTCCACGCAAAGTCTCTTGGACGTGGCATTATGATCAAAGCTGTAAAAACATTTGAATTCAGTCTTTCATGATAAATAAGTTTCTACACGAAAATGATGTGCTAACTATTAAAACTTTGAGATTTGTACAAGTTAATATTTGAAGTCATATATTTGGATATAACTGTCGTCAGATCTTTCCTTCCAACATTTCAGGTTCAGAGACATTGAAAGAAAAGGGTGTAAACATAATTGACTAATCTGCTATTCTTTCATACCTGTAATAGTATGAAAGAATAGTATATTAATCTGCTAATCTCACTGGCTTCATGTTAGTAATCAGTTGGAAGAATGGTACCAAACTGTATTACAAACTGCATTAGTTTGAGAGCTCGATTCTACAAAATTATGCTCAATATTTCCAATCACTCCAATCTGATATGTGAATGGGGTTTGGTGAACTGTCTAATAGATTTAAGTTCTTAAGATTTGTGAATGGGGTGGCTTATATGTTGTGACCAAGCAGAGGGGAACCTAGAATAAACAACCTCATTGAATAGCTGTGAAATAGGGTAAGCAATTGAATCCACACCATATTTGAGAAGCTAAGCACGAAGACCCCACAATCAGCTGCTTTGCTGAAGCAAAGCTTCAAAATAGCTCTCTGGACGTGACCTATAGAAAAAACAAGTGAAAGTGGGGTGGGAAGGAAGAGGGGGTTTTGGTGTAGGCTGATCACGGATACCATAGAAAGAGTTAGCATAAAAGGCTCAAGCAAATAGGGTGACATGAATGGTGGGGGGGTTCCTCGAGAGGTGGGTATGCTAGAAGATCTTACGGAATGATGGAGTGCAGCAAATTGTGGAAATTTTATGGTTAAATATTTTATTGTGAAATGAGGTCTACAAAAAGTTGCAATTAATTAGAAAAATTGCAAATTGGTTGGTAATTTTGTTGCTTATGTTATGAGGGCATCTGTCATTGTTGCGTAGTTTTGGGTGGTTTAACATGGACTAAATTTGATTGCACCACATTTCATAAGAGTCGAGCATTTAAACAAGGAATAATACACATAAGTAACTGCTAGGAAAACATCAAGAAGTTGATTGAGCAGAAGAAGCCGGCTTTTCTGCAGGACTTTTCTTATTTGTAACAGCAGTTAGAGAAGGCAGGCATCAATTAGCAAGAAAACAATGTAATTTACTCTGTGGTAGAAGTAGTTTATTTCTGTATATCTTAGCCTTATTTTTATGGAGTTGTATGGAGTGGTGAGATACTTCTACTTTTTCCTTTGTTGGTCAACTAGGTGTAAATCTTTTGAACGCAAATACAAAACTTTCTCTTAAAATTTACTAAATTCTACACTTGTACCAAATGTTGCATAAAGAAGCATGTGTAAGAAAGGACAAATTATTGTCTATGGAAAAGAAATCAGAGCTTCAGACAAGCCATTCATGTTGTTCCAAAAGCTTAGGAGATTCCTGGAAGTAGACAACTCTGTTCTTCTATGTCAACGACTAAGTGCTTATTTGTCAATTGCTTTGTTCTATTTTTGTTCCATTGAAAGCATGGAATATTTCAGTTTGTTACAAGTAAATGTTAATGTTTATGCCCTTCTCATGGGTTTCACTTGTTCTGCAGTCTACTGTCAATGTGCAAGATTTTCAGCAAGCTGAACCTGATATTTTCACTCATTCTTCTTCAGAAATTATCACTCATGCATAATATCACCTAAACCAGTTCCAAAGCAACCAAAGACAATACTCCACAGTCATTGATTAAAAAAAGACAATACTCAGTCATCGATTAAAAAACAATACTGCAGAGTCCGTGTCCTTTACGAAAAGGAATTGCTATGCACAAACATTGCTGTCATTGATTAATAGGGAAATACCTCCAAAAACAAACTCGCCAAATCGAGCTACGATTTGCAGAAATCCAAACTCCAGGCCTCCAGATACGATTTGCTCCAGCTACGATTTGCAGAAGTCCGCTTCCTTGAGAGACAATGCGGGGTAAAAATGCCTAAAATAGGCAGAGACGAGACGCGAATACGCGCGTAAAATTCCCGCGGACGAGACAAAATCGCGAAATTACTCCCGCCGAAATTACATGACGAAAAATCGCGTTTTAATCGGCGTTTTAATCGCGATTTAAACTGCTAAAAATCGTTGAAAGTCGCCGGTCAACGGTCGCCCGATTTTTAGCGATTTTTTAAGGGTTAAAATCGGGTTTCTTCCCGATTCGCGATTTTTTGCAGAAATCGCGATTTTTACCCGATTTCTGCTTCTATGATCAGAAACACCAAAAACATGCTTAGAAGTTATTGGAGCTTACATGGTGCAGTATTAGATATTTTAGTTTTGAGGGGTTTTTCACCATGGGTGTTACTTCAATAATTAAGTTAATCACTTCAATGATTATTTTTCATGACTAGTCATTTCTTTTGTGATCTTTCCCTTATGTACACGGGTAAAAGTCACAAGGCAAGGGGACTCATAAAACATGCACCGAAGTGATATTAGTACCTGATATAAGGATAATGTGTAACATACACCCCACTGTATGTGTTTCTCTTACTGATTTTTTTGGTATTTTTTGTGTTTTCTGCTGTTTAGGGTTTATGGGTTGTTTTGCACGTTCGATTTTTGCATTGCATGTGCATAATATGAAGTAGATAAACAAACCCAGAAAATATACAAAGATTTTGCATAAACTAAAGACAACCCAGATCATAAAATATACTAAAACTAATTATGGAAACATACCCATTTGCAAATCTTGAACTTCGTTTATTGCCAAAACTGGACCAGCATTACAGAGCTATGGAACTTCTTCAGTAATTACATACAATGGCTGGTAAACAACAAAATCAAGTCTGCAGTAGTAACCATGTATCCCAATGCCACCAAAAGGGGATAGAGTTGATACTAGAGGGTGGGAATCAATTTCCAAGAACACCCACAATCAGACTCCCAGTGTACGGCCTGCCTGGAGAATACTAGCAGCAACAAATGCAATGAAAAACTCAGAAAACCTGGTCGACTCTGCCTGCAGCCCTTCAATAACCCCAAACGCCAAGGAAAAACATATCAAATCCTGCCCAGCTCTTCAAAAAATATTACTAGACAATGGTACGGCCTTGCTAAGGAGGTACGGCTTGCTGGGTGGGTACGGCCTGTCCTTACAATCTCTGCAGCAGCTAAAAACTTAAATAACAATGTTTATTCTCATCCTCCAATGCTGAAATCAGGTCTGCAACTCAAACTCCAAGAAGGTATAACATTCAGCTCAAACCACAACCAAAATCCGTCAATGAAAGCACAGAATGGAACTCCTGAATGAAGCTCCCTCAAAACCCCTTCCTGATGCACTCTCTCATACACAAGGAAAGGCGAAGTGCAAAGGTTTCCGTCTCTGCAATTCGATGATCAAAGCCAAAGGGCCAAACTCAAGACCCCCAAGTGCTAGAGCAACTCAGTACCAGAGCAAAATCACATAAGCAAGCATAAAGAAATGAACTCTTCTTTTTTTGCCCTTGTACTCCCTCAAACCCAACGCCCAAGAAAGAGTGGGAAATATAATTTTTCATTTTAAAACATCCCCTTTATTCACCATGAGGTGGGCGCTCCTCCCTAGGCACATCACCTTTAAGACTTTAAGTTATAACTTAATGTTATAACGTTAAATTATATCATAACTTAAAGTGACCACAAATATAATAAGTTAAATCTTTAATTTAACTTATAAAATCGACATAGCTTTAAAAGATTTGACTCCCAAATCTCGCCCTGGCTCCTACACTACACTGCCCTGCCAAATATGGAAACTAGCTCTGTCATGACTTACCATAAATAGTAAGTCCTCAAACTAAGTCCCTGAACACTGTTGTTAGCCTACGAGAATCCTGTGATAGGCTAACCCTGATCTTCTGAGGTGGTGGGCTAAATGGGGGACATTACATAATGCTAACCAATCAAAGCAGGGCCTTGCACCCAAAGTCATGCTTCCAAATTTGCATATCTTTTGGTGTGTAGTGCCTTACAAGCCTACCTTGACTCATAATTATTATCGATGTAAGATATTCTGATCTAAAAACTTGGGATGGTATTCAATCTGGAATGTCTCAATGTCAGGACACTGAAGGAACCATGAAGGTTCACCTGCCACAGCACTGCAAGTGTTCTTGTTTGCTGAAAGTGTCACCTGCAGCATACCTGAAAGAATCCTTAAGCCTTCCAAGCAACACAAGGTCATTTTTGGAGTTATTCCTAATCTTGTGTAAGTCATTTGGGTGTATTTCTTCTGTTGGAACCGCTCCAGTTGGATGATTCATATTGCTTTCTGCAATGTTGTGAGTGGCTGAATGGTCAAAGGAACAAATCAAACACCAAAAAAGATGGACAGCAAGTGTTTTATTTGGAGGATGGTTCTATTGACATTTTGATGATGGTCTAGAACATCATCATTGTGTTTGGAGTCAACTATTCAAGTTAACCACGAGCTGGAAGTCAGATTTTGGGTGTGCAACAAAAGTTGAAGTAAAATAGCAGTTGGAATACCATAAGGACAATGGAATGTGAAGGGGCATAGTTTGCCTGCACAGGTGACTGTCTCCCTTCTACACACAGGTTGTTCCATTTCCCCTAATGGCCGCAACTGTTCCCATTCTATGAGCAGGTAATCCCTCATTTGCCATTGGCAATCACTGTCATTCTAGGTGACCGTTCCCATTCCATGCCTGGGTGTGTATGGAAGAGGATATAGGGCAGAAAATGGATTGGCTCTTTTGGAGGTCTCTCATGCCAGTTCAAAGAGAATAGAGAGATGTGTGCAGGTTATTTGTGAGGTCCAGGAGTCAAGTGGAGGTGAAGGAGCTGCCAGATTCCTAGAACAGCTCCAATGTACCATTTGGTGATGTAACCTCTATTTACTGGCACTGAAATTAGTGATCGGATGCTAGTTTCGTACCCTTCCTCCAATTTTTCACCCAATTGGGTTTTCTCCAAAAGATATTTCATGTTAAGTGTTCTTTCTATAGTGTTTGCCTTATTTTCTTGTTTAATTCTTTCTATTAGTTTGAACATATTATACTATTATTTGTTAATAAACCACTAAGGTAGTGATAAATGAGTAACAACTTGTAATAACCACCCTAGTTTTTTTTTTAATATTTCCATTGGAAATAAGATGCTAACATGCAATCTCAACACTTTCTAATCACCCAGATCCCAAGATGGGCAAAGTGAGCATACAGTGTGTTGGATTCTCACAACTATCCAATGTAGCTACAGAGAGTATGCAATACAAGCCACTGCAACCACCAAACAGCCACACCATCCACAATCTATCGTTATTCAACAGATTGGTTGATCCAACACAAGAATAAATGCACTAGATGGCAAGCCGACCATAGCTACACTTGTTGAATGAAGTGCATGATGCAACAGAATGAAGGCATGCAAGGCGGCAAGCCTACCTAATCAACACCTCTTCAACGGACTACATGCATGTAAGCCACTGGCAGAATGTCTAAACTTGTTCAAACCAAATTGGTTGATATAACAAGTTTGTTCATGCCAAAAGGCTGAAATATGAATGCTATAATTACCGGCAGTAAACCATCCAATTTACAGTATGATTATGCATGATAATATGACCCATGGCGGTACTACCATCTAGGGTTTCCATTCATAAAACAATTGCAACTATTGAATTGAAATACAATAATAAAGAAGCTGCAATATCAACTTATAATTCTGATATAAAACTCAACACACTGCTGCAACATAGTTCATGATGGAAAAGCACTGAATATTACTCAAAACAATGATAAATTATACCCCACTAAAGCATTTTTGACATGGATGAATTTGTAGGCCACAATCACCAAGATATCTCACCGTAACCACTGAAAACCCACTGCTGACACTGCTGTAACAGTCTAATATGAAGGAGCAGCACTGGCAAAACCCTCAAACAGCAGTTGCAAACATCAAACCCTTCCAAAACTGTCATTGAACATTGCCAAAACCAGATATTTGATGCCCCAAGGCCAAGGTGCCTCAGGTTTGAACTGAAACAGCAACCAAAATGAGGCGTTTGGAGCCTCAAGTTCTCACACCTGGCAACTAGAAGGTACAGCCTGTACCTGGGCCATACTATCCCTTCATATGGTGAATCGCCATCCTCAAAACTTTCAAATCTGCATTAAGATGACCTCCTACAGCAGGCACCACGTACATGTGAAAGTGTTCAGTCATTCACATTAATTTTTGCATTGAAATCCACAGCGTAACAAGCCCTAAATGGTACAGCCAGCTTAGATCTTCATACCACTTCAAAAGAACACCAAAAATTCAGTCATTTTTTATCAAAATGATCTCCAAAACAAAACATAACATCAAACCCCAATATAAACTTCAAAACTTATCAAAATCCTCCATTGTAGCGCAAGTGTGATTCCTGGATGAAACCACCACAACCAGCTAGGGGGGTTTTCATCCCCAAAACTAGTATTTTCGAGAGGGTTTTCGTCCTCAAGAAAATGGAAGAACACAAGTTCTCTCAAAAGCAAAAGATAAAATCAAATTCATCAGTAACCTCAACAATGAGCTCCAATCCTCCTTTCATAACTTTTTGGAGCAAAAACTCATTTTGGAAAATAAATAATAAACTTATTTTCAAAATAATAATTCTTTCTCATGAACAAAGTCCCCCACATGCCTAGAGCCCTTGTTTGCACAACTTAAAATCCTTTCCAATGAATAGTTACACTGTACACACATAGTTGCCTTTTTGAATAAAGTCTTTTTAGACAACTTTAGTAATAACCATTTAATAAATTAAATTACTCACCAAGTTGTGGAAAGTATCAAAATGATATAATTTTGAAATTCTGATCACACCATGATAATACTGAAGTCAAATAATGAAGAATTGAAGCAACTCGGCACCAACCTAAAAATAGTTTGCCTCTCCAAGAAGTGTGGAGAGCTCCCAAGAGGTTGGAAACATAAATGAAAGCATCACGGGGCTCAACAAAGTCACCTGAACTCATTGCCATCAACAAACACACTGCTCGATCAATCTTGTGCTCTCCAAGAATGTTGGAGTTCTCCCTTGCACACCAATTAGCCTACGAGAAAACTAGGAAATAGGCTAATTGTTCACAATTTGATTATGCACAAAATGGGGACATTACACAAGTGTAGAGCTAGTGTAGGAATTCATATTTGATGTATCACTGGGTTATAATCCCAATGTTTATGGATCAAGTGGTAACATAGCTACAAGTTTCTAGAATTTGAATAGGCTTGTATAAGTCTATGCCAGCTACGAGGTTAAGTGTCAGTGGTGATTTAGTTCCATACGAACCTGAGATCAAAACAAGGCAGTGGACAAGAGCTAGAAGAGCTATGGCTAGAGAAGAGGACAATGAGAAATCTTGTTTTAGGTAACTAGAGGAAGATTGATCTAAAAATTGGGTCTCTTTTGACATTTGGTGTAATGTCCCCTTCTAGTAAGCCAAAAAATTTCACAACCTTGCACAATTTCAACTTAGTAAAAGAGAACATTAGTATTCAATTCTTCTTATATTTCAGCATATTATCATTAAAGCTAATGCACATTTATTCATATCAATATCAAAATTCTTATACTTTCACTTTGCCACAAATATAACCTCTTATGTAATGTTGGACTGCTTGTAAATGGATGTTGATCCTTTGATAATGTTATCAATCTTTTCTTCAACTGGAGGCAGCAATTATATATAGATGCTGATATGTTTATCCTTGCTAACTAGGCTGTCTTGTTAATAACAATCACTTATTCTTGTGCAGATCTGAATTTATTATGCAGTTCTGATTTTATACTTAATGCTGAGTGCTGCTCCAATATTTATGCTGGCTGAAAGATAATCTAAATTGATAAATTCCCCCCCTTTTCTCTGCCCATTGATCATTATTTATACTCTTGAGGGCTCACTTGGTAAGAGATGTCACTTTTTATAGTGATCATGTCCTTTAAAACAATCTAATCACTTCTATTTAATTGTTAGCCTGAATGTTATGAAATCGGGGGTTTTGTATTATATGTGATCGCTGCTTTTGTTTAATAAGGACCGCTGCTTATAATTTATTCACTGCTTTAATGTTAATATATGCTGCCTTTACAAGACTACCTCTTAAATACATTCGTATAAGGAAGTTAATGTTGCTTGACTTATATGGGTAAAGTTTGTCTATTATTATAAATTATGATTTATATTTATTTTCATATTTACATATTGTATAAATATATTTATAATTATGCTAATATTTAAATTAACAATATTTACATTTATATTTTATATTTATATTTATACATTATATAATATATAATATTTATATTGACAATTATATTTATACTTATATATTATATTTATATTTGCTATATTATTATAATCATCTATAATATATTTATTATATTATTATAATAAATGATTATAATAATATTTATATTATTATTTAAATATATAAATATATTTATTAATATATTATATTGTAATTATAATAATAATATCAATATTGATAATATTATTTTTGTATTTATATTATCATTTATAAAAGTTTTTATAAAATAATATTATTTAATATCAAGGAAGCAAAAATCTTTTGGGGAAAAAATCGGCAAACCAAAAGTATAAGATTTTTTCAAAAAATCGAGATTTAAACGGGAAAAAATCGGATATTAAAAAAAGGTAAAAAATTATAAAATATTATAATTTTTAATATATATAGTTATATAATATATTATAATATTATAAATTATAAATTATATGTTATAATTTTTATATAAATAATAAAATTATAAATTATATATTATATAAATTTAATATATATGTAAATAATAAAATTATAAATAATTTTAAAAATATTTTAAACTTACAAAAATTAAAAATATCCAACTATATTCTATTTTATAATTTTTAACTTAAAAAATATTATAAAAATCGGATATTAAAAAAAGGTAAAAAATTATAAAATATTATAATTTTTAATATATATAGTTATATAATATATTATAATATTATAAATTATAAATTATATGTTATAATTTTTATATAAATAATAAAATTATAAATTATATATTATATAAATTTAATATATATGTAAATGATAAAAATAGAAATAATTTTAAAAATATTTTAAACTTAAAAAAATAAAAAATACCCAACTATATTCTATTTTATAATTTTTAACTTAAAAAATATTATATTCTATGAAATTAAAAATATAAAAATATTTACAAAATATTATTTAAAAAATAAAACAAATTAAATTAAAACAAAATTAAAAAAATTAATTAATTAAGAATTATAAATAAACTCTAATTTTTAACTTAAAAATATTATATTCTATAAAATTAAAAATATAAAAATATTTACAAAATATTATTTAAAAAATAAAACAAATTAAATTAAAAAAAATAAATTAATTAAGAATTATAAATAAACTCTAATTTTTAACTTAAAAATTTTATATTCTATGAAATTAAAAATATAAAATATTTACAAAATATTATTTAAAAAATAAAACAAATTAAATTAAAACAAAATTTAAAAAAATGAAATTAATTAAGAATTATAAATAAACTTGATTATAAATTTAATAAGTTAATTAAATAAATAATATAATATATTAATTTATTAAAAATTATATAAAGCAAAATATTACGTTTCTTTATAATTTATAATATTATAAGTTAATAAAGGCAATTATATAAAAAAAAACAAATACATATTAAATTGCAATGCATCAAAATATTATATAAAGTTAATATTAAAATGAATTCAAGATGCGGCCTGGCTGTATCCCCGCGAAACTGTTTCGAGGAACCCGTTCAAGCGCTTGTTCAGTCGTTGATTTTTGCCACGGAACCCGCGCTCCCTTTCATTCCCGAAACCGGAAGCACTCGAACAACCTCCTTACTCCCTCCGTTTGAATCAAGGGCCATAAAAAGAAACCCTACTTTCTGCGGTCTCAAAAATGAATCGAAACCCTAGTTTTAAACGAAACCCTAAAAAGTGTTGACAGTCGGTCAAAGATTCGCAGTAAAAATCGGGGGTAAAAATCGGGATTCCACCCGATTCACGATTTTTTGAAAAAATCGCGTTTTTTACACGATTTTTGCTTCTATGTTTAATATTATTGTTTATATATACGATTGACGATGACAAACACTATATTTGACGGAAAAGATTTCTCCATCTTAATCATGATGTTTAAATCTTTAATTTAAACAATGCCTTAATATGGGACATGACATTTGGACCATTGGCGTCATGTCATAAGTGCACTTTTGTTGCAAGGCAAAAAAATAACAGTCAAATGGAGTCAAAAGTTGAATATTTTTGCATATTCAGATTCTTCTTGAAAAGCTATGCAATTTCAAAACAAACGGCATCATGTTTCAAGTCTAGATGTGAAAATTATGGCTCCAGAAATTTGTTGCTAACAAAGTACTACTAAAGTTTGTGGGACTTTTTTCAACCCACAAAAATAATGTTTGAGTTATTATGACAGCTTATACAGGTAGCATTATAATTATATGTAGCAAAATAGACATCATACATGCCGCCAAAACATAACAGCAACTGTACGAAAGACAAAAACGCCCAAAAGAGTGACTTTTGGCGTTCCAAAGTATGTGATGTTTGGTTTCTCTTCCTTTAGTCTTCCATTTGGCTAGAGGAATGCTTTAGTAGCGATTCCCATGCCTAGAAGTGGGTGGGCTCTCATTCTATTGGTGGTTCAAGTTTGTTGTAATAGTTTTTCTTCATGTAGAGAGTAGTTGTAGGTACAATGAAAGTTTCAGATGTGTGTAAGAGCTCCATTGATGCCAAGAGGGCATGTTATATACCTATGTTTAGCCTTATGTTAGGTTTCTCTCATTTATAATGGAGGATGTGGGAATTAGTCATTTGGAATTGGGGGTTCTAGTCCTTCTCATCATTTGGAGTTGGGGGTTTAGTCCTCTCTATTCTTTGGAGGTTATAGTCTTTTTAATGCTATAATAAAGGAGTTATTGCAGTTATATGTCATCTTCAAGACAGTGTGCAGGAGCTCACAATGTGAAGTGTAGCTTTCTAAAGCCAAGAGGCCAATTAAAACACTGGTGTTATTGTGGATTACTGCCATGAGGAGCAAATGCTCACTCTTCTAGAGTTTTCTGCCCATTTGAGGGTTTCTGTAATGATAATTTGTGTGTTGCAATTGTGTTGTTGCAATATTTGTTTGCTTCCATATGTTTGATTTGTTCTCTCTTTTTCCTTGATTTGCACGTCATGGAGATTGGCATCCATCATATGTGGTGTTGATGCATGTTGAGGTAGTTTGAGGGCATCTCATTAAATCCATTTGTTGATGGTCAAAGTGCAACATACCTGGCCTAGTTTATGAATCATGTGATATTATAGCCGATCTCTCCTTTGTGGAAGGGGTATCAAAGCCAATCTTTCCTTCGGGGAGGTGTTATCAAAATGTGTCTTTCTTTGTGCTTGGGGCTTTACTAACAACCTTGTTTAGTTATTCTCCAATCTATGGAAGTATAGGATTTCATGGTTTGTGAGGTGCATCCATGGGAAAATCCAGCAGACTTGTGGAGTTGGAAGGAGACAACCAGCTCATTCGAGAGGAGAACTGAAGGTTGACGGAGTTGGGGCAATCCTTTTTCGAGGGAAAAATGGAATTGTGAGCTCAGATAGAGAGCAATGGAGAATTCCTATTGTGCATTTTGAGAAGGATGCAAGAAGAGTTGCAAGCCAAGGATGAGATGTTGACAAGTTCACAAATTGTTGGTGGAGTGGAGGGGAAAATTGAATCCTCTATGTTAGATGCTTAAACTCAAATAGAGGTAAGCATGGGAGGCATTCCTACAAATTGGTTTGTTCCCTTACAAGACTCTTTTGGTGGTTTTGAAAATTGCACTAAAGCATTTGATTCAAGGATGTTGTCTAAGATGGGGTATGAGAGAAAAGGGTTTGGAAAGCAAGGCCAAAGAATGGTCAATCTCATAGAGATTACTGAGAGACCTCTGCATGTTGGTTTGGGATTCGTGGGTAGCATTCAAAAGAATAGGGAATGCTCTGAGAGGGTTGCTACAAAGAGTGCAAGCAAGAACAAAGGCTGCAAGTCACCAAAGCAAGAGAAAGAGTACTTTGAAAGTAAATGTAAGTTTACTTTTGTTAAGGCAAGAGAGGATTTGAATTCTCCAGCCATCGAGCAAGTTGCCAAGGAGGTTATGACACCTCAAGGGGAAAAATCAGAGGCTCCACAGAAGATGGGACAGCAGCTACAATGTGGAAAGGGTTGCCAAGAATTCCATGACCATTCGTGTAAGAGCGAGGAGGCACCACAGAGTTGACAACTGATAGACAAGGGGAAAAACATTCAAAGTGAGTGCAAAGCATCTCCTAAGAGAGGAGATAGAGCCAAGGAATCTTGCAGCCCAAGGAGTGGTTTGAAGAGCCCAAAGAGAAAGGCAAGGTATGAGAAGAGTTAAGTTTTCCATTGTGTGCTTCTTTTGCCATAGAAAAGGGCATATTGCAAAGCATTGTTGGGAAGCATACCCTTGTTCAATATTGGGTCTAAGAAATCATTTTGGAAGAAGAGGTCCAAAAAACCAAAGATCTCCATGAGGAAGGAGGGTAAGTTTTGTTGCCTATTGCGATGTTGCAGCATTTGTTTAAGTGCAGAGAAGCTGCAATGTGAAATGTGCAGGGGTTGCATACTCAGTAGGGGCAGCAAAAACAAGGGAGAAAGATGGTGTGTCTAAGTCTTAGGTTGCTTCTTGGGGCCAAAAGTTGCACTTGGGTGGAGGTAAGGGACATGAGAGTCAAATAATGCTTCCAAGGACCTGTGTAGATGGCTTTCCTTTTCAGTTTTGCTCACGTGTTGCCTGGATCAGTCAAGGAGCAGGTCGCCATGTTTGATTCACCATGTTTAGAGAATGAGTGGACTCGGGTGTTGCCAAGCCATGTTGAGGAGGATTCTTGAGTTGAGAGATCATCAATTTATATTCAGTTTGATGATCTTTTGGGGACCAAAAGCTTCCTGGTAGAGGAGGTGTCATCCAAAATATCGAGTCTCTTTTGGCATCTAGACCATTGGGGTCATGTCATAGGTGCACTTCTAGTGCAGGACAAAAAACAATGGTCAAATAGAATCAAAAGTTGAATATATTTGTATATTATATTCCTCTTCAAAAGCTATGCAATTTCAAAACAAACATCACATTTCGAGTTTGGATGTAAAAGTTATGGCTCCAGAAAGAAGTTGTTGAAGAATCACAGTTTGCTGATGAAGTGCTGTTGAAGTTCGCAGAATGTTTTTTCAGCCCATAGAAATAATGATTGACTATTTTGGTGGCTTATACGGGTGGCATAATCATTATATGTGGCAAAATAGAAATCATATATGGTGCCAAATGTAACATACACCCCTCTGTATATGTTTTGTCTGACTGATTTTTTTTTTTGTAATTTTTGGTTTTCTGCTGTTTAGGGTTTATGGGTTTTTTGCATGTGTGTTTTTTGCATTGCATGTGCGATATATGAAATAGATAAACAAACCCAGAAAATATCTAATGAATTTGCACAAACTAAAAGCAACCCAGATCATAAAATGCAACAAAACTAATTATAGAGACATACCCATATGAAATACTTCAACTTGGTTCATTGCCGAATTTGTAGCAGCATTACATGGTCATGGATTTTGCTTCAATACTCATCCAATACAAGGAATTTGCAGGTTCTGATGAATGCTATGCTGAATCAGACCCTAGGTGCCTCCTTTTGACAGTATTGGAAGCTTCAACAAGGAAGTAAATGCATGCAAGGACACCCACAAACCTGGTAGGACTGTACGGCCAGGCTGAAGGAGTACATCAGCAGAAAGTTACTTCAAATCAGTTCATTTCCTCCTCAATACTGCTCAGAAATGTTCTCTCAGATTGGGCGATCAGATTCCAGCCCAAATCCCAACCAAGTATCACTTCAAAACTGCCAAATAACTCTACACAGGGCATGGCCTGTACCAGCAGAGTATGGCCTGCAGCTGGTGACTTAAACAGCAATAAAAACCTCTTCTAAATGCCCAAACCTGCCTATGATTTCTGATTCTCAGGTCTGCACATTAAAATCCTCGAATATCTTTGTTACTTCTTCAATTAATCTCCAAAAATGCTTTCCTGCATGCACAAATGGAACCCCCGTATGAAGCTCCCAAACCCCTTCCTGATGCACTCTCTCATACACGAGGAAAGGCGAAATGCAAAGGTTTCCGTCTCAGCAAATCAAAGATCAAAGCCAAAGAGCCAAGCTCAAAACCTCAATGCTGGAGCAAACTCAATATTAGAGCAAATAATATAAAGCAAGCATAAAGCAAAATGAGGCTTCTTTTGCTCTTTTATCTCTCTCAATCTCCAACGCCCAAGATGAGAGGGAATTCTTTTAATTTTTATTTTTTAAACAACCCCTTATCCCTCCATGAAGTGGGCGCTCCTCCCTAGGCACATAACCTTTTTAACTTTAAGTTATAACTTAACGTTATAAAGTTAAATTATAACATAGCTTAAAGTCATCTTAAAATATAATAAGTTTTTTCTTTAATTTAACTTATATAAAATCGATATAGCTCTAGAAGATTCGACTTCCCGAATCACATGCCCTGGCTCCTACACTGCCCTGCTAAAGATGGGAACTGGCTCAGTCACGACTTACTATAAATAGTAAGTCCCCAAACTGACTCCCTGAACACTGTCGTTAGCCTACGAGAGTCATGTGATAGGCTAACCCTGAACTCCTGGAGTGAGCTAAGTGGGGGACATTACACCAAAACATAACAGCAACATGTTTTGAGCAAAAAATCCCAAAACAAGTGACTTTTGGGGTTCCAAAGTATGTGACACTTTGGTTTCTCTTCCTTTTGGTCTTCCATTTGGTTGGAGGAAGGTTTCAGTAGGAATTCCCATGCCTAGAAATGGGCTTGATTTTAGTCCATCATAGGACTGTTGCAAGTTTGTTGTAATAGTTTTCCTTCATGTAGAGAGTAGATGCAAGTACAATGGAAGTTCCAAATGTCTGAGGGCTACATCAATGCCAAGAGAACATGTTATATACCTATTTTCAGCTTTATGTGTAACAATCACACACAATTTTTTTTTTAATTTTTGCAAATTGAGAATGCAAATGCAATGTCCGAACACGTTCTAATCACCAAGATCCCAGTGTGGGCAAGGTGAGAGCATACAGTGCTTTGGACCACACAGCTGTCTATGATGTATGCAAATACAGAATGAAGGCGGCAAGCCAACCAGAGCACACAAGCAATAGAGCCAACCCAAATCTTACACCTCTTTGGCGGACAAGCGTACGTAAGTGCAATTACAGAAATTAAAGCACGTAGGCAGCAGAGCCGACCCAAATCTACACTTCCTCAGCAGACAAGCGTGCATAGATGCAAGGCCACTGGCAGAATGTCTAAGCTTGATCACACCAAAATGGTCAATAACAAGCAAGCTTGTTCAATGCCAAAACGGGCCCAAAAGAAATGCTATGTGAACTGGTGGTAAACCATCCAATTTTACAATATGAGATGCATATAATGATAAGCCACCGTCGGTACTACCATCCAAGGTTGCATGAAATGCATTACAATATTTCAAATATAATGTCAACTGCTGCAACTCATATATATATATATATATTCTGATCAGCCAAAGGCACTGCTGCATCATATAAGATTAGCTCATAAATTCATTGAATCACTGAGAAATTAAACTCACATTGGCTGTATTATCAATTCTAGCTTTGGTGATTGAAGGAGAAGGTAAGTGTAGGTCTGAAAACACACTTCTATGCTGTTAACTCTCTTAAATCAGATCTGTTACCTCATTCTAGAAGCATCCAACTGACTCTCAAACACTATATAAGTGTCCACTGACAGTAGAGCAGTAACAACAAAAATAAATCATTCTAAAGACTCAGATTATTGCTGCAGTTAAAAAACAGGTCTGAAGTACCACAGAACAGCCCAAATACACCTAGTACGTCACCCCTAAAAGGCAACAGTGGAAAAAACACCAATATGTGAGTCGCCCACCTCCCAGCAGCAAGGCAGACCCCACAAACTTCACAAAAGACAAGCAAAAGGGCAGCGATTCCTTCTAAGTATTTCCCGTGCCTCTTCTCAAGAGTACGGCTGGGTAGGAAGTACATCCCAGCCAATGAAGTACAGTCAACAAAATAAAGTTAATAAAATTAATAACTTTCCTTCATTCGCCCAATCCAAACTTGTACGGCACCAACAAATTGTCTTCAGCTTCAAGAAAGATCAAATGCCCAGCTCAAGAAATTAAAGGTAGGGCCTCCCAAGGATGGCACGGACTCTTATATCCAATCTCTGCACTTTGAACATACCACACTCAACCAAGATTATTATTAGCATTGGAAAATATATCAAAAAGAAACTCCAAGAAATGAGTATCTGGAAAATTTCAAAACACATCAAAATTCTCCATTATCAACAACTTGTCAAAACTCCACGTGCAATACAATGGTGATTTTAGGGTGAAATCACTCTATCCAGCTAGGAGGGTTTTTGTCCTCGAAACTGGTATTCCAAGAAGGTTTTTCTCCTCAAGAAATATGGAGAAACTCAAGTTCTCACTCGAAGCAAATAGCAAAGCATTATCCAATCTAACCTTTTCTCTATGCACAACACCTCCTTTTATAACATTTTGAAAGAATAAAATATTAATTTCTTTTTTCCTCCATATTCTCAAAATATAAATAAAAACATATTTATGTGTGTAGAAGTCCACCTTTTTTGCCCCCTTGTGCCTAACACCATTTTATAAAGTCACTTTTTTGTCTTCTGTTAAAAACGCCCTTTTAATAATATAACATAAGTTGCTTAAATAAAATAAAGTTACTTTTGCCAACTTAAATTAAATTATTAACTTACGGTATGCACTGCAGTATAGAACTTCAGAGCTTACGGCATGTATTGCAGTATATAACTTCCAAACTTACAGTCTGCAGTATATAACTTCACAACTTACAATATGTATTGTAGTATAGAACTTCACACACAACTTACAGTATGTACTGCAATATAGAACTTTACAACTTATGATATGTACTGCAGTATATAACTTCGCCAATAGAAAGTTGGCACTCTCCAAGGATGATGGACTTCTCCAAGAATCTTGGAACTTTCCAAGTGTTGGCAATATTGTCATTGATGTCAAAGAGATTGTTGTCATTGATGTCAAGTGTCATTAATGTCAATGAAGAGATTAGACTGAAATAGTGAAAGTAAAAGCAACAGTAAAGGTCAAAGTAATATGGAGAAGTATGAAGAAGAGCGTTAAGAATATCAGGAAAGCAGATGAGGTTCAAGATGGCCACAAGGAACAAAATGGACAGTTTGAGTAAGCAACTAGAGTTGATATGTTAATATGTTCCTGAAGAGTGCATGGATATTTCCGAGTATACCAACTAGATAAGGAAATAGAACTCTATATGAAGAACGCGATACATTTCCAAGAAAGGATTGTTATAAATGGCCGACTATGTGAAGAGTACTTATCACAATTTAATCTGCATCAAGGTAGCACCAATATATGATCAAGATAATGACAAGTACATTGAAGATGGCCGACCTCATTCCTAGAGTCGACTTGAAGAATAAGAATGATCTCCATCATGGCTGACCCTTACAATAGAAATTGTTAAAGATTTAAACTTTGTAAATAGACCAACTGCATCCTTGATACGGACTTGGCGCTAAGGGTTTAAAAGATTTAAATGGTAGAAGTAAACACCTTTTGTTTTGGCGGCAAGATCAGATTTAAGTTTGAAATAAACTTTTGTTAGAAGCCGACCTCCCTCAACAATGAAGCGCTATCTATAATGTCTTATTAATATAGGATGTTGTGGTGTGATCAATTAGGGACTATGAGATGCGATTAATGTTCTATGAAGTGATGTGATTAACATATGAAGTGGTGCAATTGAATTTGAAGAAGAGGTGAGTATTGGAAATTTGAAGGCATCAAATATACTTTAGAGGTGGCCAATCATTTAAGAAGAAAGCACTCATGTTTAAGAGTAATGTTAATTAAGAGTTGTTGTTTAAGTATTAAATATATGGGACGCCTCCTTTGGATAAGGATGACTCCCTTGGAAAGAGTTCACCTCCCTTCATAGAGGCATAAGAAGATATATAAATGGAGTTAGGAATGTGAAAAGGAAGTAAGTGAGCAATGTAACATCATAAGAATTTGAGCAGATATGTGTGGGAAACAAAGATATATCGTTTAGACACCTGCGGATCTGCACATGAGAAACTAAAGAGAAGATCTTAAATAGAGGCAGAAATATAGAAGGAGATCTATGAAGATATAAAAGAATTAGGCAGAAATATAGAAGATCTATTGAGATATAAAAGAGTTAGGGCAGATCTCAAGGCAGAAATTTATGAGAAGATAGTGCCATGATTTGGATCAGTTTTGTGAAAAGAGTTTGTGCATGATTTTGGATCAGATTTGTGAAAAGAGTTTGTGCACGATTTGGATCAAATTTGTGAAGAAAGGATATTGTGTGGGTTGTGATCAGATTTGTAAGAAGTATACTGACATCCAGATTGTGTGAAGACATATCATCCATTGAAGAATTCGTAGGTTGGTGCCTTGCTGGGTTGGTGCTATGTTATGCAGATTGGTGTCTCCAATGGGTTGGTGCTTACGAATTCTACAAACAGGGATTGGTGTCTCTAGTGGGTTGGTGCTCATAGATTGTACAAGAGGGGATTGGAGTCTCCTGGAGGTTGGTGCCTACAAAGCTTGTAAGAGAAATATATATAAAAGCAATATTTTGCCATGATTTTCTCCTATAAGGGTTTCCACGTAAATCTTGTGTTCTCCTTGTGTTGCATAATTGATAAATCTTGTGTGATTGATATTGCTATGGTTGTTAAGATTTGAAAAAGGTAAAAGATTGTATTATACTGATTCACCTCCCCCCCCCCTCCTCTCAGTATAACTGTGTGCTCATAAATTGGTATCAAACAGGGTTCCTTTGGAGATAGTTTAACCACTAGACGGTAGATCTCAAAAGCACACATGGAGAGTCAAGAAATCTTTTCATCAAATAGAGCTCCATTGTTCGATGGAACAAACTATGTTTTTTGGAGCATAAAAATGTGCACTTACTTAATGGCTCTTGGCCTTGACATTTAGCAATCAGTTGTATGCCTTAATTGTGGAAATGTAGGACATCTTGCTATCAAATGCCCATATACAAAAAAAAAAATTAGTGATGAGGAAGAAGAGTTTATGTTCATGGCAAGAGAAACAAGGAGTGTTGTATTGTAAAGTGAAGACAACTTTATGAGTGAAGATAATGAAGAGGTGGATCTTGAAGAGGAACTTCATTTTGCTTATGATGAGATTGAAAGGCTTCAAAGAAGAAACTCGAAACTAAAATCGAAGATTCAAGAAGATGATGAATCCAAGGCCAAAGCGCCCCAAGCTCTTGAAGAAGCGGAAAGGATGATTGTAGACCTAAAGGTTCAAATTGAAGAAGCAAAATAGATTGAGGAGGAAGTAAGAAGCCAGTTGGAGAAAAAGGAAGAAAATTGTGAGAAATTAGAATCTGAGGTCGTCTCTCTAAGAAAGCAATTAGAAAAAACAATGGCTCAACTAAACATGGACTTGAAGAAGGAAAGGAGTTCAGAAATATTGGACAAAATTCTCAATGCTCAAAAGTCTACATTTGACAAGAGTGGTATTGCATGCGAAGAAGGTCAAAGTTCTAAAACAATGGAAATAAGTAAAGAAAAGCAGAAGACCTACTTAAATGCTCTTCAAAGCTCTATCAAAAATGAAATCAGAAAAAGGGGAGAACCAGAAGCAATGCATGCATCCAGAAGCTAAGAAAGGCACATTCAGGAAACCCCTTCCACCAAGGCAAGCGCAAATGAACAGGTTTCATCATCCTTTTTATGGTTATTGCCATTCTTGTAATAGCTTTGGATATAAAGCAATAGATTGTTGGGCACATGCAAAAAAATTTGGTTGGACCAAGAATAGAAGTTTTTATGAGTTGCCAAATAGAAATTACAATATCATATGTTATAAATGCAACAACTTTGGTCACAAAGCAAGAGATTGTAGAACTCAAGCAAGAAATGTTGGTTGGAACTGTTGATGTTTTAGCTTCAGGAGGTATTACCCCAATCGGCCAGAAGACAAGTAAAAATTAATTATAAACAGAAATTATATCTGCTGGGTTGGTTCAAGTGGAAGCCTATTTCTAGATTCGTATAAAAAGGAGAGAGACTCTCCTCATTTATCATTAATTCATTCATTTTTTGTTTGAAGACTAAGAAGAAGATTCGTTGCTCCAGAAGAAGACTTATTTCTGCTCAGAAATTCAAAATACTTACAGTGCTAGATTATCTTATTCTTGTCATGATTCTCAAGTGCGATTTTCTGCACTATTGTACCTAATAATTTTTTTTAGTAAAGTGTTGTTGGGTTTTTCTCCCTTGAGTAGAAGGGTTTTCCCTGGATAAAAATCTCTGTGTGCATTGTTCTATGTTTATTCCTCTGCTTACTGTCATTTCTGATTTAAAATTAACATGGTATCAAAGCCAAGTTTCAAGAAAAGCTAATCAGATTTGACTAAGCATAAATCAGGGTTGTGTGGAAGACAATTCCTAGTTTAGGGCAATTACTCAGAAAAGAAGATGGTGACAGGTGTCAAGGTAGAAGATAGACTTGATGGGGCTTCAAACTTCAACTCGTGGAAGTTTAGGGTACTCATTACCTTAGAAGAAAATGATCTACTAGAATTCGTAGAAGTTAACATGCCTGAGCCGACAAAAGACTCAGAGAAAATCCAGTGGAAGAAAAATTGTACTAAGGCTAGAAAGATCATGAAAAGACTCTGTGAAGGACCACTTAGTACCGATCATCTCCAAGATGAAGACAGCTAAAGAAATGTTTGATGTATTAAAAGGACTGTATGAGATCAACAATACCAGTAGAGCCCTCGCCCTGAGACAATAGCTCTATCATGTAAAAATGGCTAGAGGGGAGTCAGTCATTTCATTCTTTATGAAGATCTCTGATCTGAGAGATCAATTGAGCACTATTGGGGATACAGTTGCAGATAGAGATCTTGTTATATTGGCTCTAAATGGTCTTCCCCAGTCTTGGGAACCTTTCATTCAAAGCATCAGTGGGAGATCCAAGTTGCCCAAGTTTGACTGCCTACAGGTTGACTGTATTCAAGAAGAAACCAAACTAACAGCAAGACAAAATGGGCGAAACCTCCCATAATGAAGAAAGTCAAGTTCTTGCTGCACATGCTACTCGAGTTAAAGGAAGAGAAGGAAAACGAGGCACCTTCAAGAGAAATAGAGACAAAAAAGCAGATTTTGTTCCAGAATCAAAAAAGAAGGATCTTTCTCATATTCAGTGCTATAGGTGTGACAAGTATGGACACTATGCTCGAGACTATACAGTGTAAATTAAAGTTAAAGCAGCATGTTTCTACTGCAGACATTGATGAAGAGAGATCAGAAGGAGTCAAGACATTCAAAAGACGATTCAGAAGGATTCCTATTCATCTCTACTCTTTCAAGTAATGTACCAACTGACAGTGCTAGTTGGTTGATAGATAGTGGTGCTTCACGTCACATTACAGGCTACAGAGAGCATCTTACAAACTTAGTAGAGAAAGAGTCAAATTTACAGGTTATAATTGGAGATGATGCGAGTTATGCAGTAAAGGGAGCTGGGGCCACTTCCTTCCAGCTAGATTTAGGTATCCCTCTCCAATTGAGCAATGTATTGTTCGTACCAAGGATCATAAGGAACCTTGTCTCCATTTCAGCCTTGGAGGACAAAGGGTACAAGGTTGCCTTCTTCGAAGGAAAGGTTCTTGCATGGCCCAAGAACTCCAACATAAATTCAACTTGTGTGATTGGTATTCATCAAGAAAGCCTATACAAATTGTCAATTCAACCAGTTCAGGCATTAGTACATGGATCTATCAGTCTGAGTGAGCTATGGCATAGGAGACTTGCTCACTTACACTACAGAGCCCTTCCCACTATGGAGAAGATTGTTACTGGTCTTCCAAAGCTCAGTATAGAGCATGATGGCATCTGCAGAGGATGCGCACTTGGTAAGAATACCAAGAGTCCCTTCCATAGCAACAACAGTAGATCTAAGGGGATCTTAGATCTCATTCATTCAAATTTGTGTGGACCGATGTCTGTGGTGTCACTGAGTGGATTTTGGTACTATGTGACTTTCATCGATTTATTCCGAGAAGACTTGGATTTACTTCTTAAAATCCAAGGAGTCTAAGAAAGTTCTTGATAGATTCCGAGAATTCAAGGCACAAGTTGAGAACATGTTCGGGAAGAGAATTAAGGTTCTGAGATCAGATAATGGAGGAGAGTACACTTCCGGAGGATTTCACAATTTCTGCATTGAGGCAGGGATCAAGAGGGAGTTATGTGTTCCGTACAACCATCAGCAAAATGAAGTTGCCAAAAGAAAGAACAGATCTATAGTAGAGGCAGCTAAGGCTATGATTCATGATCAAAGTTTGCAGAATTTCCTATGGGCAGAGGCTTCCAGAACTGTTGTATATGTTCAGAACAAAAGTCCTCATCATATATTGGGGAACACGACCCCTGAGGAAGCCTTCACAGGTGTGAAACCTGAGGTTAGTCACTTGAGGATATTTGGCTGTCCTGTGTACATTCATGTGCCCAAGGACAAAAGAACAAAACTAGAACCTTCAGGCAGGAAGGGTACATTTGTGGGCTACAGTGAGTCTTCAAAGGCTTACAGGATATACATCCCAAGGTAGAAACAGATTGAGATCAGCAGAGATGTCTCCTTTGAGGAGGAAGTAGCTTCCAGGAGGTCTAAAGGATATCACATGGAGATAGACAGTGAGGAGCAAGAGGCTCCAAAGGATATGGATTCATCTCTAAATTATACTCCTCCCATTCAGAGGGAGTCTGACGAACCAGCTGAGATTGTTGTTCCAGTTGATCCTATAGAACCAACTGATGGACCTATAGATATTGCCATAGGTCAGAAGAGGCCCCTGTGGGCTCGACAAACCATGCAGGAGGCAGAAAAATATGCAGCCATACCAAAGGGATGTGATTCCTCCAATGGGAATGGCTGTGAGCAAGTTTGGCCTACTAAAGGAAGTGGCGGCAGCTAGGTTATGGCCTTCAAAGCTCCACAAAACTGCAAATCGTCCCCCTTAATAATGGCACTCACACTAGGGTAAATCCCTTATGCAAATCTCCAATCAAACCCTCAATATGAGGTGCTAAAATGTGTTACCCAAATCTGATGTAAAATCTGAAACAACCTGTGATGGATTCTGAATATGAATCTTCAATCACCAAAATTGTATTTGGCCACAAATCTCACAATTTTAGCCCTAAACCTCCTCCAACACCAATTTGCAGAAATATATATGACTTTGAAGCTCAATCAACTCCTCCAAATCACCAATGACGTGCAAATGTGAATCCTGGAATGAATCCACCTACAGAAATATATATGACTTTGAAGCTCAATCAACTCCTCCAAATCACCAATGAAGTGCAAATGTGAATCCTGGAATGAATCCACCTCAAGATCGAATTGGGTTTTCATCCAATCCACCAATATTCCAAGGGTTTTCTTCCTCAGAATATGTTGAACCTGTAGTTGCAGCTAACAAGGAAAAACTCCAATACAAATGACAAGCCAAGAATGATCAAATGACTTCCCTTCACCTCTTTTTAAAGCCACAAGTGAATCCTCTTTTTGGCCGACAAGCTTCACTTCTAGATGATTCTCTTTTTTTCTTTATTTTATTTTATGTTTTCCTTTTTAAAAGTGACTTATTTTATAATTTATCAATATAATATTATATAGTCACTTTTCTCACTAATAATAGGTCCAGCTAATTAATTAAATATAAATAACCCAAAAATGACTTAGGATTATTTAACATTTAATTAATTAAATTATTCCCTTATAACTCCCAACTTAGCCTATGGGAAAAAATAGGCTATTGGACCCCGCTAGATGATCATTCGGAAAATGGAGACATTACAGGCACCTCTAAGCAATGTTAGTACTAGAAAGAAGGATGATTCGAACTTCACAAAGTCTTTTGGTGCATGTGTTGTGTTGACTCTCAATTATTATCAATTTTAGCAGTTTCCAGTCACACTCTAAGAGTTTATAGAAGTTTTTATGATACCATAATGTTCCAAAATCCCTATAACAGGTTCCTGGCTTACTGGAAACCATTTTCAGGATTCAAAGCTTTAATGTTTGGATGCCCCAATGGCACTATTAAATGCAAAACAAAGAAAGGCATCAGATTCGCACATGTTTATTGTTATCAAACAAAATAGTACACTCAAAGGGAGAACTATGTGATATTGAGAAACAAGAAAGCATATAGGAGAATACAAGCATCTCTACCTCAAACAACAATAAAGACGTAGACCATGCACTGCTCAACTAGCAAGTATGCAAGTATACATACTAATAATAGCCACTACATTTTATGTGAAGTGTTTCCATCATCCAAAAAGCCTCTCTAGAATTCTGCATTTGTAGATACTTAGAAAATAAATTGGATCTAAGATTCTAAAGACATTACCTTTTTCAAGGCCATTTCATTGTAACGCCGAAGGGAAGCCCCTCCAGACTTTGGTGCTCTCCCAGTCGAATCTTTAGTTGACTGCCTTCCGCCTGCCTTTGCCCTCACTACATACCTGTAGAATATTCAATAGTAAAAAAAATACCTCATAAGAGAAGCTGAAAGGATGACAGGGTCTGCAATACAGGAATAAAACTAGGAAACTTTATCCACTTGAATTTTGAAATTAAACAGCTCCACAATTAATGATAGAACGGTAGTATAAACAAACATTCTGTATTTGTAGATAGTAGGAGCAGCAACTAGAATTGGCAGATCAACAGTGATCAAATAATAACTTATAAGTAGACAGAAGGATACTAAAAACATGTCTTTGTCCTCATGGGTTTATAGAGGTACCCTCATCATTGTGGAATGCACAGAGAAAAGCATATAGACAAACAAAAGTTGATGTGCTGTAAACCAATCCCCTGCAAACTCAAGGGATTTACAAAGAACCACACAAACATGAATTAGAATGGTAGTTGTATTTAATTACACAATAAACTGATACCAACAAATGTCATAATAAGATAAACCATTAAATATTATATGAGTACTGAAATTTTGAACATTTAAAGTTTAAAGAATGATGAACGTTTAAAATGTTCTAAGGCAAATGCAGAGAGGATTGATTTCCATAAGGACAACAGTGTTCAAGCCTTGTTAGACATACTTCCCATATTAACATAGATGCACTAATGCAGAGAGAGAGAGATTCAATCAGGCCTATGATCCAAAGTTCAATTGATCCTCTCTTGCTAAGGGTGGTGAGTGATGTCATAATCATGAAGAGACAACTTCCACAAAATGTTCTAGTTCAACAATATCAAGGACATTGAAACAAAAAATCAGATCCTTCATATCAAGGACATTGAAACAAAAAAATTTGGTCCTTCTAATGCAAATAGTAGACTCGGGCTACCTCCTCCACCTGTAAGGCCACCTTTAATGGCACTTCTAAGTAATAACATGATTAATTTATGTACTTTTCATGAGACAAAAGAGCATAATGCCAAGGACAATCCTAAGATGAAACATATGTTGCAGCTCATGACTATTTCTAGGTCAAATCATCAAAGTGTTTCAAGTAACTCTAGACATCTTCTAGATGAGCCCAATGGCAACTTTGTAACTAGATATAGTCAATACAAACCTATTTTTGATAAAATAATGAACAATTTATATAGATATGTGCTCCATGACTAGACATGCTTGTCATCCCAAAAAGCTAAAAAAAGCATGGAGAAGAAAGAGGAAAGCGTGAGGAGAAAACATGGATAGTCACCAATGGAGTTCTATCCTCAAGAGTGCATCTCTTCCTTACATCAATGAATCACAAAGATGACTTGGTGATTCAGCCTACCATACAAACTTTACTTAAGTTCCATAAAGGGAAAGAAGGATTGTTGATCATGGAAGAACAATAGCTTGTATTGGCCACGAAAAATTGCACAAGTATGTCATATGTGGAGGAGGCCTTGCAAGCACTTGCAAATCAAAGTTGTGTTCCAACCCTTTCTATGGGGCAAAATGACATCAACTGTGCCACAAATGATGATGAGTTGTAATGTCCCCTCAAAATTTCTTAACCTTGCACACAATTTTAACTTGTAAAAGAGAACATTAGTAACCAATAAATCCTTAACATATTGCAATTAGGGTTAGTAACCACATAATCATAATCAATATCAAAGTTCGTTACATATATGCATTTCACATTTTCTCATTTCTATCATATAGACATTTCCATGATATACCTCGGGAGAGTCTCTCTAGTGCCTGATCGTTAATCTACTCTACTTCACCCACCCCATATGAGTACGGTTACATTAGGGCGCTGGTATACCGAGACCCACTACCATAAGCCCAAGGGTTTCATTGCTACATCCAGCAATTCTTCACCTCTTGGCTCAAGGGGCTTCACGCTATACATCCGGCGATACTTCACCCTCTTGAGAGTCACCTACCGTTAAGCCATTATAATAATAATTAGGTCTACGCAACCATAGGCCCAAGGGCTTCACGCTATGTAGCCAGCGATACTTCATCACTTGGCTCAAGAGGCTTCATGCTATGCAACCAGCGATACTTCACCCACTTGAGAGTCACCTAGGTGCTAGATCCTAACCGCCCCTCCCTAACTCACCACCATACTCGTAGGGTGATAGATATATTAACGGTGAGGCTACCTACTCTTGTCCGAGTATACCATGGATAGAATTATGAATCATATCTTATAGGAGTTCATCCTTACCATCTGGTTGATTGCCATTCACATTACTAGGCATCATACAATATTCTTCCTTAGAGGAATAACATTCTATCATTCTAATATGATTTTAAACATTCTTTTGTTATAAGCATTCTTATTCTATCATGTTATAAACATTTTTATTCAATTACGGTTTCCATGCCACTAGGATTATAACATTCCTATCCTATCATGGATAAGCATTCTTTATGATAAACATTCTCATTCTATAATGGACATTTTTATTCTATGATGAACATTCATTCTATTATATTTTATTTCTTTTATGATAAACATTTGTCTATTCTACTATGATAATCATTCCTATGCATTCATGTCTGATTTAGAACATTCATAGTCTAATTATTATGAGACATTTTACTTAAGATAATGCACATACCTTGTAAGGTCGATAACTCCTAGTAATTCCTTGTGCTATATCAATAGAAGTCCACGATCTGTGTAATGTCCCCAATTTTCCTACGCCTAAGGAGTAATAATTATTTTAATTATTTAATGTTACTGGCAAAAAAGTACTAAGTTTAAAGGGTAATATTAAATAATTATATTAAAAGGTTATAAAGTGACTTATTTTAATGTCAAATCAATAAAGTCACTTTATAATATTAAGTTAAGTGTTTTAGGCGGGGAAAATTAAAAAGGTTCTTTGAGAGAAGTAATACGAAGAGTCAAAAGGAAATAATATTATATCCCCCAAAAAAATTATAAAAGGACAATAAGAGCTCTTTTGGAGGCATGTTGGGAATTTGTATTGTTACTTTGTTGGATTGAACCTATGTGTTCTTCCATTTCTTCCTTCTTGAGGACGAAAACACTCAGAAGATGTCCAGTTTCGTTGGTGAAATATCCTGCCTAGCTGAAAGAAAGCAACTTCATGCAGGAGTTGCATTGGGCCAAAACTGAAGTGATTGATTTTGGAAGTTTTGATATGAGATTTTATTATTATCTTGCTTGATCATTGATTTATGAATGCTATCTGAGAAATGAATGCAGATTTGTGAGTTTGGTGTGCATCTTAGAGCAGGCCATACATCTGGGCCGTACATGATATGAGGATGATCTCATTTTGTGATTGGAGCTGCTTGGTTCATTGGATCTTTATGAAATAGTTCTCTTTTCAATCTTCTAGCATTGTTGTTACAATCATGTGCAGAGTATTCTGTGTTTCTCTCATATAATATTTGCATAATCTTGAATTTCTGGGCCGTACACCATGCCGTACTGAGCATAAAGGCAGAAATTAATATTGAATTTATCTTTGCTGTTGGAGCCTTTGATGATTGGAGTTTTATTGTATGATATTGGTGTCCATTTCTGAGCAATTGTGAGTGGATTAAAGTCAGTCTAAAGATTTTCTGTTGCATCCGTACCATATTCAATACCGTACATTTTCAGGGGCATGATTTCAAGTTTGGATTGTATGTTTATTGTTTGGTGCAAATATCATAAGGGATGCTATTGTTTAGTGATTGCCAAGCAATCTTGATCACTCCTTTGTAATTCTGGGCAGTTTAAGATTCATTTAATGTTTTTAATGCTCTCCATTGCCATACAATGCAAAGTGGGTCAATTCTGATCAGAAAATTATTGTTGATGACTTTTGATGCAAATTTGTTTGGAATGCTTTGGTATGGACTTGATATGACATTCAAGATTGATTTCAGTATATTTTATGCAGTTTAGATTCTGTTCTGAGGATATCCGTACCTTGCTGTGCCGTACAATGCAGAATGGTACGATAGGCAATAGAAATAAATGTTGGTGTTTTTGAAGATAAAACCTTTTGGGATGTCATTGTATGAAATATACACCTCTTTTAAGACTCTTTGCAGTGTGTTTGAAGTATTTTTGAGATTGCAATAAGGATTCCCATACTGTCATGGCCGTACAAGCTGGAAAGGGACAATGATGATCAGAAATTATTAGATGAATATTTGCATTCCTTGTTGATTGGTTATTGTTTGTCATGTTTGATTGATCACATTGATAATGATTTTATAGTGTTTTTGATGAAATTTGAATTTACCACAAGACATCTGTACATGTTGGTGCCGTACGGGCTTGAGAGGAAATCAGGGATTTGACTGTGCATGGTTATACATCCTGATCAGTGTCTTTTGCAGAGTTTTATATGTCAGTTTGGTGATATTCAGTTGGCAATGTTGAAAGGGATATCATACATTGTGATTATATGTGATTTTCTATTTTGCCTGCACAGCCGTACAGTTTCAGAGGTTACTGATTTTGCTGCAGTTCTATTTGGGCAGTAAGCAACTTCTTTTTGGCAATGGTTTCATGTATTCACCAGTGATAACTTGCAGGTTATGATCTCTTCTTTAAGATCTTCAGGGATAATATTATCAAGTTTTAATCATGTATGACTAATTATCACTGTATTAATTTACATTGTAATCTTTATGCAATCACATAATAACCCCTAGATGGTATACTGCCAGTGTGGAGAAATGACCCTTTCTTATTTGTTCTCACCCACTGAATAAGTGATGAATTCCCACTAGACAAGTGGATGATTATTGTAAGTCTTTCTTGAATTTCCACCCACTGAATATGTGGTGAATCCCCACTGTACAAGTGGATGCCTGCTCATTAGCAGATGATAGTACTTACCTTGTTGCACAATCTTTATCTGTGAACCAAAACACATTATGCTCTCACCTCGCCCGATTTGGGATCTTGGTGATCAGAAGTGTGGAGGTCTTTAGTGGTTTATGCAATTGATGCTAACGTTGTCATATCCTTGTTCATTTTTTTTGAAAAAATTGGGGTAACATCTTACAGTGGTATCAAAACTTTCAATTATCCTGCCAGCCTGTTGGGTAACTGAACTTGTTGCAATTTGTCAAGCCAGTTCAGAGTTCAGTTGGGTTTCATCGCTTTTGAGAGTAAGCCACTGCAAGCTTTGTTCAAATCACTGGAACATAATCAATTTTCCATTGAAGGGGGATTTGAAAGATGGTGCAAAGATCAAGAAGCCATCTTAGATTTTCAAGAGAAGCTGAAGATTGTTGGTAAGAAGCTTGAACATGTACCTCGGGCCAAATAAGTTCTCCTTAGCAATTTGGATGAAACAGAAGGTTGCCTATGTAAGGTTGGTCAATCACCTTCTCAGGCAATGCGTAAAGCGTTGGCTACTTTGATGTGCTCGTTGGTCAAGCCAGAGATGATGAGACATCACAACGTGGAGATAAGGATTGCAACTGTCACTTGCATTAGTGAAGTTGCAAGGATTTCAGCTCCTAAGGCACCCTATGACGATGACACTATGAAGGTCATTTTTCCGCTGATGGTGGAGAGTTTACAAGGGCTGCATGATGTAAAAAATCCTACCTTTGATCAAAGGGTGAAAATTCTGGAGATAATGGCGAAGGTTAAGTTATGTCATTCGCTGATTGATCTCAAGTGCAATGATATGATTCTCCAGATGTTTGACTACTTCATTTCCAGAATCAGGAGACGTCATCAAGAAAGTGTGAAAACAAGTATGCTCGGCATCATGTCCCTGATCCTAGATGAAGGTGATAATGATGTTTGCTCACAGTTACAATCAAATTTGTTGATCATTTGGAGGAAAGAGCAACATGTCTCCACTACAGCATATGATTGTACGACAAAATTGATGGAGCTAAAGATTGAGAAGTTCAAGGGACAATTGACTGCAAAAGAATTAGTTTCATTTGGCATACAAGTTCCATTGTCTCTGCAGGAGGATAGCATGTCATTATCCAAAAAATCAGCTGAGTTGGATGATGAGTTCAATAATCAAATGAAGCCCTTCTGAGGTGACACCTAATAGGGGTAATGATGATGATTTTTCAAATGGAATTAGCGCTGTCCTAATTCCAAATCAGAATGAATGTATGGATGCTAATGAAGAAGAAAATAGCTATGTGACTCTAGAACATTTTGATGAGTTTTCGTGTGGAGAAGGGATTGTTCATAAATCAAATAGTCCACACACTTTGGAGAACCAGTTGAAGGTGAGTGAAGTTGAGATTGTGGCAGCGTTGTCTCATCATGATAAAATGCATAAGCTGATTGAAAATCACCTTTGCGAGGTTCGATTGGAGAGAAGACAAAGGGGAATTGAAGAAGAGTCTTCTCGTGACAACTTGCAAGTAATCAAAGAAGGTATGGGGGTAATGAAATCTAACTACTTACACCTTTTTGATTGTGACCATCTTCTCAACCTCGTTGTAATATATTCAGATGCATTGAGAGGGAAAGAAGAGGAGGTTGTTAAGCTCACTCATGAGCTTAAGATTATTAAGGATTTGTTGAAGTGCACGCAGATGGCCCTTCAAGAATCCGAAATCCATGTTGATGAGCTTTGCTTGGAGTTAAGTTTAGCTCAATGTTCATCATGTACAGCAGAGACTCAATCGTCTATGGCAGCCAGGGTACATGATGGAGAAAGCAGTGTGAGGTCTCCTATTGTTCACTCTCAAAATCCAAGTGCAGTCCCTCTTGAGTTGGTGAGGCAAGGGGAGTCAATTGAAGAAGAATGCCATAGTCTTGATTTCAAGAAGTATATGCTCGAGTGTCCAATGTGGATTGGTGATAGGCATAAGGGTGGATGTATCCCAGCCCAAATCCCTTGCGTTCTACCTCCTATCTTATTGATCAATGGCTGTCCTACTTTGCTGGTCAGAGTTTTGTCAGGATATACTTTGAGGACAGCAGCTGTTTGGATGAATAGGAGAAGTTGGGATTGCCACTCTGGTGTTAGGAGTTTGATTGATGATGAATTCTTATCATTCCTTGACACTAGTGATGCTTTTTGCCCCATCATGGACTTGATTCACAAGTTACATGGTGTTGTTCTGTTTTATACCAGCAACTTGATAGGGGTTGGTTTATGTTGTTATGCACCAATACTGGGCATCTTTCACATCCTCAGGAGACCACTCAATGTGGAATGGATTATTGATGATGGAGACATATCAAGCTTGGTTTCAAATTCAAATGTCTTCGGCGAGTTGGGCACGAGATTCTACATCGGTAATGTAGAGATTGTTATAGGGCAGCCATATCCGGAGAAGTTGGTTCCTTTTGAATCTTGCACATTGGGCCTTAGTGTTGTCCCAGTTTCCTTTCAGGAGAATTGTGGGACTTTTTCTTACAAAGAACATGGCATTCATAATGATACACTTCTTAATCCTGAAGACAAATCAGAAAATTCTTCCTATGCGGATGATAGAGATAATACTGTCAAGGCTGCAAAAGGTAATGATGTTGCTACAAGCCCAATTCATCATGCTTTGTGTTGTTAGTCATCTTCTAAAGATGGTAGTGTAGGATGGAATACACATGGCTGTTCGGGTATTCCATTGTTTCAGATAGGAGAATTGCACCTTAATTGCATAATGAGGTGTGTTCATCATTTTATTTTCAGCCCACATACACAAGAATTGACTGTCTTTGATGTCATGAAGAGGTGGGTTGAATAAAGAGTTTCCTAGTTCACTCTATTGTGATAAATCCTTGACTTCAAGTGACAAATCTGAACTTTACAAGTCCATTTCTTTGCCTTCTTCTGATAGTTGTTACCAAAATCAGGAGTTTGGGACTTAGCTTGTTTGGATTCCAATGGTAATCAGAGTAGCGCAGTGGAAGTCGTTAGGCGTTGGGAGTGATGGACTTCCTAATTGCACATGGGACCCAAGTGGAATCCATCTTTGGATAGTCATGATATATGAGAATTATCACCACAGTTCGTCGAGTGGGTGCGTTGAGGATAATATTCAGATATGGGATCCAGGTGGGATGGTGGTCAGGTGCAGTTAGTTTCCACTCTGGCATCAGGTGCTATGGCAGCTTGGTGGATTGCAGTTGCAGATTGCTTGGGGACAAGCAATCTTTGAGAAGGGCGGATTGTAATGTCCCCAATTTTCCTACGCCTAAAGAGTAATAATTATTTTAATTATTTAATGTTACCTGACAAAAAAGTGCTAAGTTTAAAGGGTAATATTATAAAGTGACTTATTTTAATGTCAAATCAATAAAGTCACTTTATAATATTAAATTAAGTGTTTTAAGCGGGGAAAATTAAAGAGGTCATTTAAGAGAAGTAATACAAAGAGTCAAAAGGAAATATATTATATCCTCTCAAAAAGTTATAAAAGGACAATGAGAGCTCTTTTGGAGGCATGCTGGGAATTTGTATTGTTACTCTATTGGATTGAACCTGTGTGTTCTTCCATTTCTTCCTTCTTGAGGACGAAAACCCTCAGAAGATGTCCAATTTCGTTGGTGAAATACCCTGCCTAGCTGGAAGAAGGAACCTTCCTGTAGGAGTTGCATTGGGCCAAAAATGAAGTGATTGGTTTTGGAAGTTTTGATATGAGATTTTATTATTATCTTACTTGATCATTGATTTATGAATGCTATCTGAGAAATGAATGTAGATTTGTGAGTTTGGTGTGCATCTTAGAGCAGGTCGTACATCTGGGTTGTACATGATATGAGGATGATCTCATTTTGTGATTGGAGGTGCTTGTTTCATTGGATCTTTATGAAATAGTTCTCTTTTCCATCTTCTAGCATTGTTGTTACAATCATGTGCAGAGTACTCTGTGTTTCTCTCATATAATATTTGCATAATCTTGAATTTCTGGGCCGTACATCATGTCGTACTGAGCATAAAGGCAGAAATTAATATTGAATTTATCTTTGTTGTTGGAGCCTTTGATGATTGGAGTTTTATTGTATGATATTGGTGTCCATTTCTGAGCAGTTGTGAGTGGATTAAAGTCAGTCTAAAGATTTTCTGTTGCATCTGTACCATATTCAATACCGTACATTTTCAGGGGCATGATTTCAAGTTTGGATTGTATGTTTATTGTTTGGTGCAAATATCATAAGGGATGCTATTGTTTAGTGATTGCCAAGCAATCTTGATCACTCCTTTGTAATTCTGGGCAGTTTAAGATTCATTTAATGTTTTTAATGCTCTCCATTGCCGTACAATGCAAAGTAGGTCGATTCTAATCAGAAAATTATTGTTGATGACTTTTGATGCAAATTTGTTTGGAATGCTTTGGTATGGACTTGATATGACATTCAAGATTGATTTCAGTATATTTGATGCAGTTTAGATTATGTTCTGAGGATATCCGTACTTTGTTGTGCAGTACAATGCAGAATGGTACGATGGGCAGTAGAAATAAATGTTTGTGTTTTTGAAGATAGAACCTTTTGGGATGTCATTGTATGAAATATGCGCCTCTTTTAAGACTCTTTGCAGTGTGTTTGAAGTATTTTTGAGATTGCAATAAGGATTCCCATACTGTCATGGCCGCACAAGCTGGAAAGGGACGATGATGATCAGAAATTATTAGATGAATATTTGCATTCCTTGTTGATTGGTTATTGTTTGTCATGTTTGATTGATCACATTGATAATGATTTTATAGTGTTTTGATGAAATTTGTATTGACCACAAGACATCCATACATGTTGGTGCCGTACGGGCCTGAGAGGAAATCCGGGATTTGACTGTGCACAGTTATACATCCTGATCAGTGTCTTTTGCAGAGTTTTTTATGTCAGTTTGGTGATATTCAGTTGGCAATGTTGAAAGGGATATCATACATTGTGATTATATGTGATTTTCTATTTTGCCTGGGCAGCCGTACAGTTTCAGAGGTTACTGATTTTGCTGCAGTTCTATTTGGGCAGTAAGCAACTTCTTTTTGGCAATGGTTTCATGTATTCACCAGTGATAACTTGCAGGTTATGATCTCTTCTTTAAGATCTTCAAGGGTAATATTATCAAGTTTTAATCATGTATGACTAATTATCACTGTATTAATTTACATTGTAATCTTTATGCAATCACATAATAACCCCTAGATGGTATACCGCCAATGTGTAGAAACGACCCTTACTTATTTGTTCTCACCCACTGAATAAGTGGTGAATTCCCACTGGACAAGTAGATGATTATTGTAAGTCTTTCTTGAATTTCCACCCACTGAATAAGTGGTGAATCCCCACTGCAAAAGTGGATGCCTGCTCATTAGCAGATGATAGTACTTACCTTGTTGCACAATCTTTATTTGTGAACCAACACATATTATGCTCTCACCTCGCCCAATTTGGGATCTTGGTGATCAGAAGTGTGGAGGTCTTTAGTGGTTTATGCAATTGATGCTAACGCTGTCATATCCTTGTTCATTATTTTTGAAAAAATTGGGGTAGCATCTTACAATCTGTGTAATGGAATTATATTTCTGAGAGCTGATCTGTGATTCTTATGAATGAGATGATATCGGTTTGATGAATTGAAATCACTGATGATCTGAGATATGCTGCTGTTATGTGATTGGATGAGATGATTGTTGATATCAGATGTATTGAATTGAAGTTGTGATTTGATGCTCCCATTGCCTTTGCTTTTACACAATAAATATCTCTCCATAGGCTGCGATGGGTCAAAGTGTATGTCTCTTCCTTGACCAATTCATGTAACCATTTGTTAATCTTAATCTTTTGTCCTTATTATGGATCAGCGATTCCATAGGAGGAAGATTCTTTGTCTTTAACTTAATTTGTCTTATTCCACTCTTGTCTTATTTTGATTTGTCCTCTTATGGCTTTTGTCTTATTCCTTGATCGCTAGGAAATGTCGATTATAATCAATCTTATCTTATTTTGTCTTTAGCGATTGCAATGTCTTGGTTGAGAAGCAATCGAAGTCAGTGTTCTATGTGCAATTGTCACCAATCACTGATTAATATAACGGTTCGTATTGCTGGCTTCAATTGTTATTATGGCAATCATGATGATCTTTCTTAAATGATAGCAGTGATGGCCTTGATAATGGCATACTTCTCTTGGCAAGGTATGATGATATCTATAAATGTGCTGATCCATCCTCCATATCAGAATCTGCCATGCTTCAAGACAAACAATGATACTGTTTCGACGGCCTTGGTGTAAATAGTTTTATCATTCCAATCTTCAATTGGAATGAGATAATCGATTTGATGTGGGACATGACATGAGTCAAATCGCTTATTTTCTTCATGTGAAGGGTTGTTCGAAGAACCAACACAAAACAAAACTGAGGGCCAGTCTACTCAAATTGCTTGAGTGATATCTGCTAAGGAGATGGAGAGTCTCAAGCAAGAAGTTGAAATTTTTCGTAAGAATCTAACTCCACTGCTAGGGGACAAAGATATTCTTCTCTGCGAGGATGTTTCTGCTTTAAATCCAACAACTTTTATGCACATTCATGATGAAGAATTTCAATCGTAGTTGATATCTCTAGAAGTCGACAGTTTGATACCAAAAGCTGAATTTCTTCTTCAAAATATTAATGAAGGATCACAGCTAGATGAAGAACATGATCTTGTTTTTGAAGATAATCTAGCTCCAAATTCACGCATCAAGTCAAAGATATATATGGAAAGTTTGAGGCTAGAAATTGACATTTTCTTGCAACATCTTAAAGGGCCACTACTAGAGGACATAAATATTTTTCTCTTGAAGTTTGACTCAGCCCCAAATTTGATAGTTCGCATGAGCATTGGTGAAGTAGGCCCACAAATTGTAGTGGTTGATGGTAAGCTTGTGCCAAAGGATGATACTGCTTCAAAACTAGAGATTCTAAGGTTCTCCCATGACCCAACTAGGTACCATGGTCCCCAAATGAAGCCAAATGTTGTATACATACAAATAAAAATAAGTAATGCTTTCTAGTCTGATATAAGTCATTTGTCCTCTAAAGAGATTATGAAATCTTTGTCTCCCATGTTCTTGGATGTCACGCTTGTAGGTTTTAATCAATGTCATTGCATAGCCAACAAAAGGTACTTTCCAATGCATCAAACGAGGTGTAAATCAGAGCTTGGACACGAGTCTCTTCTGCCATTTTGTCAAAATTTATTTCAAGGCATGGAAAAGTGGTGGAGACAACTCCAGAGAGTCGCTTCTACCAATTTGTTAAAATTTGATAAGGCATGGGAAAGTGGCAAAGGATCCCAAAGTGCTCACTTTGCCTAGCAAGCACCTCGAAAAGTGCACTTTGCATAAAGTTGACTAAGATTAAGTGGCAAAGTGTCCCTTGGAGCATTCCAAGCAGTTGTTTGCTAGGTTAAGTAGCAAAAGTAGCAAAAAAGTGCTCCTCATCGGAATATAACATGTTTTAAGTGGCAGGAAGTGTCCAGAAGTGCTCTTTGACCAGTTCAGCCTAGTTAAATGATGAAGACCCATTAAAAGTGATCCTCAAGTGTTTTATGTTAAGTGGTAGAGTCAAGTGTGGAGGGCACCTAGACCAACTTTGCCACATGTTTGAGTGGTAAGGACATAAAAAGAGCTCCAAACAAATTTAAACACAAGTTCAAGTGGCAAACATCCATCTGGCGTGCTCCTAGCAACTATTTCTCAAACATCAAGTGGCAGAGACACCTCAAAAGCACTCCTAGCTTAATTTGAACATAAAGCAATAATAAAACATTAAAAGCAAGAGTCATATTTGCGTGCTCTATTCAAATCAATTTGTCATCAATTTTCAGCAAGCTTTTTTAGTGTTTATCATCTTTATCAAGGGCGTGTTTCAAGTTTGGAGTGTTATGTGCAAGTGTTTGGTCCTGATATTGCAAATCCTAGAGTTTCAAGTGTATATTTTCATACTACTATCAAGGTTTTATAAAGCTTTTCAACATTAGGATTTTACTGATCTGAAAATCTACATTCCATGGTTTTCCCAGCCACATAGATTTTGAAATAATTTATTGCAAATTTGTTTGTGATTAGGGTTTTGGAGGACAATTCAGATTTATAAGGATTTAGTGAAGTTTCAAGCTAGAGTTCCAGTGTGGGTGAAGCCGTCAATGAATTGGTGGTTAAGGTTTCAAGATTCTTCAAAAGAGTTGTCATGTTTCAAAATGAAAGAGCTATATCAAAATCACTAAGAAGATTCATCAATCAGACTATTATTTTAGCCATTGCTATTTTTAGCAATTTCTTTTTTAGAGGTTCTATTTTTGGGCAAAATGGTTGGGGGCCTATTTTTAGGGTGTTTTAGATAGCTTTTTTTCAGCTTTGTTTAGGGTAATTTTATGTTTTAAAGTGCTTTAATTCCTACTTCTTCAATAGTTTAAGGTATTTTTCTTTAAAGAATGATTCTTGAGATAAATTAATTATTATCCTAAATCCCAGAAATTGGGTTTTTGTAACGTTATAAATAGGTGCTTGGAGCACAAGTTTTCTTAATGATAGTTGATGCTACACCTACACTACTGAAATTATTGTTCGATCTAGTTTTCCTATGTCTGTGTTTGTCATTTCAATAATTAATTTGAAAGTGGATAATAGCTTCAAGCTTTGTATTGATGTTATTCATCTACCTAGGTTGTAGTTCTGTATACAACTTAACTATTCAGTTTTTGGGATCATGTGTTGTTTGTCAAATTTATTATTTCTTTAAAATATTGTGTGCACTAAATTACCGGTTTCTACTTTTAGACAGTAGGAAAGTGTTATTGTTGCATTTAGGATTAGCCATTTTTATTCTTAAAATCACTCATGAGACAAGAACTGTTACCAATTTTGTGCTCGTATCCAATGCAAAAACATAGGGCAGAAGTTATTCACTTATTTCAGTATTGCAAAACCTCAGAAAATATTTTTTTATATTGGAAGAAGTATACAAATGTAGCTCAGAGAGCATCAATAATATCAAGATTACAAATTATAAACCACAGCAGTACAAAATATGACCAATACAAAAATTATTCCATTATTTTATTATTGCAAAGCCTCCCAAAAAATATTGTGAATAGTGTTAGTAATTGTATATTTTGTCTATAGCTTTGTGTCTAGGATTAGTTTCATTCTCAGGAATCTTCCCCTTATAATTTGAAGAGAGCTTTCACCTGACATACTGTTCCAATTTGAGTTGTCTAGCAAAAGACATATTAAAGTGCTAACAAATACCACTATAATTTTGTTAACTTAAAAGTCAGAAACTAATATTAGGAGAGGTATTTCAAGAAACAAACACAAAGACCAAGATAAAGTAACAATAATATTTCTAAATCTCAGCACCACCTTCTCGTGTCAAGCAACTCAAAAGTGCAAGGAAAATATAGAAACTAATTTTCCAAATTTACAAAGAGTTCCCATACCTGTGGTATGTTTTATGAGCAACAATATTATTTCCATCAAAAACACAACCAGCAAAATGTCCCCCACTTGCAAGTAACACAACCCTAAAGTTTTTGTTATCTCTAGATTCTCGAACCAAAGACTGCAACCTCCTAAGGAGCTCCTCATCAGTTACATGCAAACTTTTAGCATCATCATCCTTAACTATAGAGCTCCTGTCTTCAAGTACATCCTCTCTGTCACCTATACACAAACTTCTCCAAAGCAAAACAATTTCTCCTGATTGTAAAAATATTGAAATCTGGTTCTTCATAGTTGCAATTCCATTCCCAGATTCGGTTTGAGGCTGACCATCACTACTTATCAGCTCATCTGAATCTTCATCAGATCCAGAAATGCTAGAAACGTCACCCTCCTTCAGAAGCATTTCTTGTGCCACTTCCTCAAATTCCACTTCCGTGATAGGATTTCTTCCCTTCATTCTCCATTTTACCTGAGAAGAATGCATAACTAAATTAGCAGCTCTGTTTTCACTTGTGTGCCCAAAGATATTCAATTATAACAAGTTAATAAAACAAAACCAATAAATAAAATCTCATAATTTGCTAGCCTAGCTACTTGATTAAAAACAATTAGATCTTTCATATAGACTATACTCTTTTGGTATTTTAAACAAAAAAATAAAGAGTTTTTTCCAATGAGCAATCTACTCAGTTTGGATTTAAATTTTTTTTTCATAACTAGGGTTTCTGCTATACAGATTACAGCAGCTATACCAAGATCTACAATTGGACTTACAAGTATGGTATCAGAGCCACTGCCTTTGCTTCCTGGGTGCCTCATGCAAAGAATAACTGAAAATTAGAAATTGAATTCTTGATGAAAGAAGCAGCTGCTTATGGAAAAGATAACTTTAGATGGGTTAACCTATTCTTCCTTTTGATTTCCAGCATAGCAACAAGAGATGCTTAAGATTTGCCATTGCTCTGAGTTTTTGTCTCTCCCTTTGTTGTTGGATTATTTTTGGAGGATAATCCTGCCACAGAACTTCCTTGAGTAGAACTCAAAGTTTGATTTATTGTACCTTGAAATGTGGCCCAAGCATTGGTACACTTGAAAAGCCTTTCTTTTGGTTGTAAAGAGGCTTCGTCTTAGGGACACTAGTGCAAGACCCATAGAAGAATCATCATGATTGTAGTGTGACAAAGATCTTCAACGGCATTTAGAAGGTAGAAGAACAATACATCCTATATGTGCATTGAATACTGACAATAGATATCACGTTTCACATGTAGGTGAACTACTCTTTGAAATGTGGACCTCAACAGTATTTAAAAGGATTGATTAACAATCTGGGTACCATCAAATAAGGGTGAGGGAACTGGGTAATTCAAGATAGATTTTCCAGCTCCTCATGGCCAGTATGAATTTTAAATAATGCTTTTTGGGCTAAACAATGCTCAGGGCACCTTTCATGTTAAAATGAATCAAACATTTTAAGTTCTATTTAAGAAAGCTTATTGCAGTTTCATTAAAAATATTGTTGCTTGAAGCAGAACTTGGAAGATTCATTTCAACCACTCAAGAATTGTTTTTAAACTCTTGCAGATTAATTCTTTATTTGCAAAAGAATCAAAATGTAACTTTCTAAAAAGTGAAATTGTGTGCTTGGGACAAACTATTAATGATGAGGTTAATAACTGGTGTCGCGGAAGAATATGACTAGTTGCAGCTAAAGTTTTATTGCAAAAGAATCAAAAAGTAATTTTTTAAAAAGTGAGCTTGTGTACTTGAGAAACGTTATTAATTAGTAAATCAAATGTAATCCCACTAAGATTCAAGCCATCCTTAACAAGCCCCTCATACTTGCACTTCCATATTCCTTGCAGCCATTCAGTGGAGTGTGATGCATTAAGAAAAGGCATGGGGCAGTTGTCATGCAAAATGTCTGTATTGATGGAAAATTCTACAGCTAAATGGTATGTCCTCATAATCAATTGGCTGCTCTCATGTCATCCCAGCTTGTTATTGTCGAGCTCTGTCTAGTAACAGTGCTAGTTTATATTGAGATAAATCCTTATGTATTTCAGACCAATTTGGTGAATAGCTACATCTGAGGAAGTTATATAATATGCTGTAAGATACCCAACTATACTTAACTAAAATTTTTCTTACTTAGACAAATTTACTTGCACTTAACTCTTCAATTACTCAATCTACTTAACATCATTCATGGAAGATAACAATGACAAGTTGCATGAATCAACTTGAAGTTGGACACTTGTATTATTACTTGATTCAAATCAATACAATTGTCTTATTACAATAGATGATGCCCTCAATGGCATGAATATACAATCTTATTCAATTGATTACAAAGAAAGGCCTTAAAGCCTAGATGTATACAATGACCTCACAAATGAACAATCTCTATTGAGCACAATGATGTCAACTATGTGTTAACACCTCACAACTTGACAAGGGAGCATCACCTTATCACTGTTGAGGGAGCATCACCCCAACTACTTGAAACTTGCAGGCCTCAAGAACACAAACATAATGCTTTGCAGAGAGAAAATTTACCAAAGATAAGATATCCAAATGAGAGGTGTTCTCATCCTTTTATAGTGCCCTCAAGGCAATGAAGGCACGTTTTCCAATGCACAAAGAAGAACCAAGGCACGTTTTCCAAGAAGCATATCCAAGGAGAATATTCCATCTGACAACTCATCATGAGGTGGCAACCTTACCCAATGAACTGGAACGGATCCCAATGTCATCCTGTCGACCAATGAGAGTCCAGGTGGTTATACATACCTTATCTTCTGTCTAGGCGCCAAGTTGAGATCTCTGGGACATGAAAGTGCGCCCTGCTTGTTCTAGGCGCCAGTTGAGGAGGTTGCATCATGAGATTGCGCCTAACTTGGAAAGAGCTTTCCAATGTTGTCAATTCGATCTAGAAGAGTGTCTTGACGCTCAACTCATTCAATCTTCCTGAGGTGCTCATTGGAGTTGATCAAAGCGCCACTTGAGGTTAGGCGCTAGATGAGGCATGTAATGCCCAAGAAGTGCGCCTCACTTCTTATCCTACTCCGGAAGGTGTCTCCAACACTTGATCTATTCAATCTAACTCCTTTGATGTTGTCTAGAGAAATCTACATCTTGGGCGCATTCTCTAGAGTATCCAAAGTGATCTTCAAATCAAGGCGCCAAAATCAAAGTGTTTCATCAAAATGTGCGCCTCACATAAACTTCAATCCTAGGCGCCAGAATTGAGGAGTTTTGACCAAACATGCGCCTAGGCTAGGAGTTTCCCTCTTCAACTTTGATTGTTCATCCAAGTGACTTCTCCTAACTTCGAAGACTTCAATCTATCAATCATCCATACTAGGCGCTCAAATAGAGGAATCTTGGCCCAATATGCGCCTAGGTATCAAGACATCTTTACTTGACAATTCCAACTTTCCACTTGATCTCCTTGAGAGTGAGGTTCACTTGATAAACTTGAAGAAGTTCCTTACTCATTCGATGGTCCGAACAACCAATCTCAGATCAAGACGCCCATTTGAAGTGCTTGAACTTGCATTGGCGCCTCATGAAGGTTAGGCGCACTCTGGGGGTTGTGAGAACAAGAAAGTGCACCTAGCTCAATTAGGCTCTTTCAATGACCCCAAACACATGTTTGGTGAATGATAAAGTACAAATGATGCTCAACTGGTTAATAGATGACTTCATCTTCTTGATTCTTGCCTTCAAAATCCAAGGCGCACATTTGGTGACTTCAACATGAAATTTGCGCCCTAGGTAAATTATACCTTCTTCTGACTTTCATCATCACCTTAATACTTTCTGGGTGATCACTCAATGTTTCCTCTAGCAAGCGCCTTGATGAATGAGGTCAAAACAAGTTGATGTTCATGCTAGGCATAATTTTGAAGTGGAACTGCAAGAATTAGCGCCTTGTATTAAACCTTCCAATTAGGCGCCAAAATTGATACTTCTGGACTAAATATGTGCCTTGCACATGACTTAGAGGATTATGACTTGAAACTCCTTGATTGTACCTGCAAAACTACACACAGCGTTAGTCAAAACCCAAATTCATTCCCTCATCATTAGAATTAGCCTCCGGGAATGAGGAATAGGCTAATCCATTCTTCACTTGATGATCAAGCCGGAAACGGGGACATTACATATGCTGGCATGCATCTCAAATGTTATTGAGTGAGGCTTCCTCCTAAAACTGATTTTGTAGGAGATAAAGTCATACAAATACCAGATCTGCGGAAAGAAAAGCTATGTTTCAAACAATACCTGATTTGTTCTTTGAGAGTTTGACCCATTGCCCTCTTTGAGAAACAGAATGTTTTTCAACTTTTGTGGGAAGCAGCCCTGAAAGTAACCTCTCAGAATCACCATTATGTCCACAAGGCTTGATGGTTTCCAACTTGTGTATAGCCATTCCTTGAACATTTTTGGCTATGAATATGATTCCATGAACCTCAGATCAGAGATTTCTGCTTTCTGTGACATAGCCTCTGTTCAACTACTTTCTCAAATAAGCAAAAAATGAATCCCCCAAATAGAAATTGAACTTGTAGAGCCATTTCTTCCCACTGATAGAATCAATTTACATGTTTGTTTGGACTGTAGATTGTATAACTGTCTTTTTTCATGTTGCTGCAAAAACCTCAGTAGATCATCCCTGGCAATTGTATTCATATTGTACCTCCACCTCGAGTAATGAGAGTTGTAAGAGACATAGAAGGGGTTGGAGAAGGTTAAAGCCTCCTCTATTTTGTAAATCTTGATAAGTTTATTAGTCTTCTTCCAAATCTAAGTCTTATCTTTAAACACTACTTAGTAAATTCATGGACATGTCAAGAAGAAAAGCATAGAGAGGTCGTTCAATGTGTGAAACAAAAAACAATGGTGTCATCGAAACCCAGATGACAAGTACTTCTCACTACAATAAGTAATCACTCATAGTTGACAGCAATATATCTAAGAGATCTTTTACTGAGCTATCTATATTCTATCAAGTCAGCTGGCTACTAATAGATTATCTGATTTGGATCCCATGAGATGATCAACAGACATCACTCTCAATTGCGAGAATTCAAATGTCTGATATGTAAAAGCAAATTATAAATAAGAAACCCATAACCAGAAATAAAATTCATCCATAAATCCAATGGATGTCTATTAGTGTTCTGTAGGGACACATCCCCAGGGATCCAAGTGACATCCCCAATGCCCTAGACCTCCCAGGGACTTGAGGACTTGGCAGGCATGTTCCTTTTTTCCAGGACTGGATAGCTTGCTCCATTTGGTGCATAAAAGTAAAATTGGTATGTTTTAAGGAAAAATAGGGTTAAGACCTAAAAGCTAAAACGGGGAGGGTTGTCATCACAACCAGTGCATTGTATTTTTACTTTTTGAATTTTAACTGCTTTCAGTCTGTTTAAATTACTTTAATAGCCGTCCCCCTACCATCCCCAAAATTCAGGCAAATTCTTGCCATCCCGAAACTGTGTCCCCATGTCCCTGCAACTCCCTATCCTGGAAACTTGGAGAAACACTGATGTATATAGAATTGTAACATAATTTTATTTATCTGAACATTATATACTTGACATTCTCTCTAAGGAAATGAATGATGTCTCTCATCTTTGTTTAACTCAATCTATGTATGTATATATGTTATTGGCGATATAGAAGGCAAAGGAACCATGATGGAAAATGAATGTCTGCTCTTCCACATGTGGCTCTTCATCTGCTAACAATTACAGGTGAACTGTATCAACCAAGAAGTAACAGTCAATCTCAGTCTTGGCCCTCGAGGGGTCCACCCCAGAAAGTAAAGGAAGAAAATTAGGCATAAGAAGATCTAGCATCATTGATTGCTCATAACAATGTTAGTGCAGGAATAGCTATTGATTTTACACTATTTCTACTTCAATTCGAAACATAAAATAAGATTGAATCTCGCTGTTCTAAATCAGAAATCAACCTTATACAAATTAACAATACAATAGAAAAGGTAACCAGAACAAATAGCAAAGAAAGAACGACACAAGATATATCTTGGGAAAATCCTTTTAGGTTAAAAGCCCAGCCTCAAATGTAGATCTCACTATATTGTAATAACAGAAATTGAATACCTTGCAACTTCATTATGTTTTTGTCTCCATTTTGGCATCCATTTCCTAATATGTTTTTAGTCCATTTTACACCTATTTTTGCCATCCTCAGTAATCACAAACTAATAATGCAACCTTCCTAGACCTTAGGCAAACACCCCAAACCACCTCAGAAAGCACTTGTATCTACGCCATCCTCCCCACCCCTATATAGCACAGATGAACTTTTTGAATTTTTTAACCAAACTTTCCTTGAGTGTTTATGCCCTAAGCCTAACTAGGTTTTATTGGCACAAACCCTAAAAATTAGTATAAGTCCATCTATAAGCCAATCATTTCATCCAATCCATCATTAGGTCATGTCAATCCAAAAATATAACTTAGTAGCTCTCCTCTTCTCCAACACAAGTAAATTGCAGGTACAACATCAGAACACCCAGGGCAGCAAGCTAGAATTGAAGATATGAAGTAGTGGAAGCATCTTGATCAACCCAAGCTATGGAATCTTGCTAGTTTCCTTCTCTTTTTTAATGCTACCATATCTATTTCCCTTGATTGCTCCATTTGTGAAGCCATTGAAAACCTTTGTCAAACCCCCAAATCTGCATAGACCCTCTAGAGTCATCATCCTTAGATTTAAAGCCTTTTGCCCTCTTGTTTGTCATTTGTGATCACCCATTTCCATCTCCTTCATTACCCTCCATTACAAGCACACCATTTGTCATAGATCTTTCCCCCTAGGGTGTTTGTTTTGTATCCATTGTTGTTACACATCATCACATAGATCTACAAACTCTTGCACCTTTCCAATGGTGCTTTTTTGTGGAAAGTTGAAAAACACTCAACAGGGGATTGACTGAGGCAGTCTCCTTTACAGCACAACCAATTTTTCCTGTCCCACACTAAGATCTGGATTGTCTCAGCATTCATAGTGAACAAGGACTAATTGCAGGTGAAAACAGTGTCCCAAGGTGAAGATACAATCTCTCGGAAGTTTGAAAAGCTTCTAACAAAAGCTCATCTACAACCCCTAAGGTCTTATGCGCCCCTCTGGCACTACAGCTCCACCCCATAAGGTCATCAGCGCCCTCCTAGTGTGGCAGCCCCACTATTTATCCACAAATTTGATCTTATTGCTTCTAGATTTCCCAGACAGGAAGTTTTGGTCCTTTGCAGCTTATTTTCAGTCTCAGGATCAGTTTTTATCAAGTGTGAGTCATTTTTTCGTCATTTCATTTCAATAAGCATTTCAACTTCTATGTTTCCAATTCCCAGCTCCTTGTACTTACTATTTGTAAGTCAGATTCAATTGTTTTAGAGCTGAATGTTTGATATATGTCTGATTTATAACAGTTAGTGCATTAGAAAGAAATAAGTAGCTTACACTAATTAGCTCAGCTAAAGTAATATGGCTCAGTTGACACTTATGTAGCTGTTTTTCAGAGACTCTCCGTAATGGTTCCTGATGTATCAAAGAGGAGACTTGTTTTATTCATTGAAGGATTGGCTGAACCTCTTAGAAGATGGGTTAAAGCATTTGACCCACCTACCTTACAAGAGTCGATAAAGAAAGCAAGAAACATGGAGTTCTCTACTCCAAAAAGTAAATTTCAGTCTAAGTCTTTAGTACTTTACCACACAGGAAAGATAAGAAACCATTTCAAAAAAGTTTCAACCAGCCCAAGAGTTTACCGCCGAAATTGGATGAGGAGGCCAAAAATGAGTTAAGAAGAAAGAAACTTTGTTTTACATGCAAAGAGCCTTGGATCCTGGGTCATAGGTGCCTTGGAAAAGGCCAAGTTCATTAGATAGATGTAATATCCCCTTTTAGGAAGTTCAAAATTTCTTAACCTTGCACACAATTTTGACTTGTAAAAGAGAACATTAGTAACCAATAAATCCTTATAATATCAACATATTGCAATTAGGGTTAGTAACCACATAATCATAATCAATATCAAAGTTCATTACATATATGCATTTCACATTTTCTCAATTCTATCATATGAATATTTCATGCTATAACTCGGGAGAGTCATTCTAGTGCCTAATCGTTAATCTACTCTACTTCACCCACCCCATATGAGTGCAGTTACGTTAGGGCACTAGTATAACAAGACCCACTACCATAGGCCCAAAGGCTTCATTGCACACCCAACAATTCCTCACCATTTGGCTCAAGAGGCTTCACACTACACCCGGCAATTCTTCACCCACTTGAGAGTCACCTAGCGTTAAGCCATTTATAATAATAATTAGGTCTACGCAACCATAGGCCCAAAGGCTTCATGCTACACCCGGCGATACTTCACCACTTGGCTCAAGGGGCTTCACACTACACCCGGCGATTCTTCACCCACTTGAGAGACACCTTGGTGCTAGAACATTAAACCGCCCTTCCCTAACTCACCACCATACTTGTAGGGTGATAGATAGATTAATGGTGAGGCTACTTACTCTCATCCCGAGTATATCACGATTAGAGTTAGGAATCATACCTCATAGAAAACTTGTCCTTACGATCTCGTGATCCACTACTTTGATCACATTGTTCCTCTACGGGAACTTGTCATTGTACCATCTCATATGATGGTTAAGTATAATACATTGATTGCCATATATCTATATCATATTTATTACTATGGCATCATTCTTTCTTAGAGGAATCGGACCTTGTCCTTCTTCCTTATAAACATTCTCATTTATTATGTTTAACATAGAGAGATCATTCATAAACTCATTGCTATGAGACATATTAAATAATTATTAATACTTACCTTGACTGTCCTGCTGCAACTTATCTCTGAATACTTATCTATTTCTGTAGAGGGTTGCTGACCTGAATTGAGTTGCTGCTGTTTTTCTTTATCTTCCAATATTCTCCTTGATCGATGATGCTAAGGAATATTCAATTGTCCTAATTGATCCCTGTCCTTTGAATGGGTAAATCGATCCCTATTTAAATTGTTTGAAAGCTGCATAGAACGGTCACCACTTTTCAAAGCAGCAATTACCCTTAATGATATCCGCTGCCTTGTATAGATATTCGTTGCTTTTGTTTTAATCATTGTGTTGGGAAATCAGAGTCTCTTTAAGAGGCCCAATGCATTAGATTTATATTTATCACTTATTAAATATATTCTTATATATATATATATATATATATTAAGATAATACATATATATATATTTGTATATTATAATATGTATATTATCACACATATATATGTATATATATTTGTTTATTATGATAATATATATATTCATATATTAGGAATTATATATTATAATTAGTAGTATTATTATATTATCATAATAATGCTTAAAATAATATAATAAACATATTGTATTTTAATTATATATAATACTATTTAATATTATTACATATTAATAATACTATATATGCTTATTAAATATTATCATATACATGATTATCATTCAAATCAACGACAACAAACATCATATTTGATGGAAGCGATTTCTCCGTCTTTATCACGATGTTTAAATCTTTAATTTAAACAATGCCTTAATATGGGGACATGACAATAGAGGTGGTTTCTGATGATGAATCAAAATCAGAAAATTCAGAACAAGTCGATCATGAAGAAAATGAAGAAGAAAATATCACAGAAGAACTAGAAGAGAAGAATACTGATAGTTCCTTTGCTCAACTTTCAAGCAATCAAAAAAATGATCCTTTTAGGATCTGTGGTGTTTTGTGTGGCAAAGAATCACTACCTTAATTGATACTAGTGCTACACACAACTTCATTGATGAAGGTATTGTTGCACAAAGAGGGTCGAAGAAGGATTTAATGTTATGATTGTGGATGGTTTCACTCTTCATTGCACCAGAAGAATTCCAAAGATGAGTCTCCTTTTAGGAAACTATTAAGTTAAGGATGATTTCTATGTGATAAGTATAGGAGATATTGATGTCTTGGGAATTCAGTGGCCTCATTCTTTGGGGGAGATCACATTGAACTTCCAATCTATGGAACATAAGGTCCATGTTGATGATAAGAAGGTGGTTTGAGAGGCATGTCAAATGGTACACCTCCTGTTGTTACTGCAAAGAGGATGGAGAGGATGTTTTATCATGGGCAAGTTGATTGGGCAGCCCAATGCTTAATCATGCCTACTACTTCTCCTAAGGGGAAAAGAGTACCATGTGGATGTGCAAGCCTTGTTGGATAAGCATGGCAAGGTTTTCAGCGAGATACCACATGGAAGGCCTCCGGATAGATGTATTGAGCACATGATTGAGATGGAGGAAGGTGCAAAACCTATTATTACTACTCCTTATCACCATCACAGAAGGCATAAGGAAGAGATTGAGAAGGCCATTAAGGAGATCCTAGAGATGGGACACATATGTCCTAGCAAAAGTCATTTTGCATCTTCTATCGTTTTGGTTCAAAGGAAAGATGGTACTATGCAATGCATATGTGCATAGATTAACGTGCTCTAAACAAGAAGACCATCAAGAATTGGTATCCAATTCCGAGGATTGATGAACTTATTGATGAGTTGCACGGTGCAATCTATTATTTTAAAATAGAATTAAGATCTAAGCATCACCAAATCAAAGTTTGAGAAGAAGACATCCAGAAAACTGCATTCCGATGCCATTATGGCCATTATGAGTTTTTAGTCACGCCTTTTAGCTTGACAAATGCACCTGCTACATTCCAATCTTGCATGAACCAAGTCTTCAATCAGCAGCTTAGGAGGTTTGTTTTGGTGTTCTTTGATGACATCCTCATTTATAGTAAGACTTGGGAAGAGCACTTGAGGCACTTGGATGAATGAGGTTTTGGGAATTCTTGAAACTCAACCTTTGTTTGCAAAAGAGTCCAAGTGCGAATTTGCTATGACAAAAATTTTGTATTTGGGTCATGTGATCAGCTCTAAGGGTGTTAGAGTTGACCAAGAGAAGATCAAGGCCTTGTTGGATTGGCCTCCACCAAAAACTCTAACACATTTGAGGGGTTTCTTGGGTCTATGCAGTTTCTACAAAAGGTTTGTGAATGGGTTTTCACAATTGGCTGCCCCACTTACTGATTTGACCAGAAAGGGAGGCATTTTCATGGTCTACATCAGCACAGCAAGCTTTTGATTAGTTCAAGGAAGTTATGAGCTCTTGCCCTGTTTTGGCCATACCAGACTTCTCAATGCCTTTTGAGCTTGAGTGTGATGCCTCGAGAGAAGGAATTGGTGTTGTATTGATGCAGAATAAGCATCCAATTGCCTTCAAGAGTAAGAAGTTGAGATGAGTGAGAGAAGCTACTCCATCTATGATAAAGAGATGCTTGCCATTATGTACGCTTTGGCTAAAGCCAAAAGGATCTTAATGAAAGACAGCAGAAGTGGGTGAGTAAGCTTGTAATGTCCCCTTTTTGAGCCAGGCTTGGAAAAAAAAATATTGCTAGATCCTTGGAATTTGGAAAGTTGGCTCAACTATTTTTCTAAGCTGAAACGAAGTTGGAAGAAGACTTTTGGTATTTTTATAATATTTTTAGAAAAGTCAAAATAAATAAAATAATTAACCAAGAGGGAATAAGTCCCATTTGGGAGATTGGAAAAATGAAAAAAAATGGAAAAAGGTGGAAAAAAAGAAAATGAGATGAAAAATAATAAAATAATATTTTATTATTAAAATATTATATTTTTCCTCCCAAGTCGCCGCCCAAAAGGAGAAAAAGATAAAAGGGGGTCATTTGAGTTTATTTGGCATCATTGAATCATTTGGCTTTTTCACTCTTTGGAGATTTTCTCTTGGTTGTAACAGAGTTTCAGCAATATCTAAGGACAAAAACCCTTGGATTTGAGTGGTGTGGACGAAAACCCATCCCACTTTGAGAGATGGATTCGCCTAGGATCCATTATTGAGCATATTGCAGGTTTTTCATGGAGATAAAGCTTTCAAACATCTTGCATAGTTGAAGGCATACATATTCAGATTTGAAGGCACTTGGAGGATGATTTCACTATTTGCATTCATGGCCATGTTGTGTTGATGATTCTACATGTTTTAGAGGCTTCATTGGAGGTGAAATCAATTGTTTTATATTCAGAAATTCATATCAGACTGCTACAATTTCATATCAGACCTCAGATTGGAGTGTTTCCAGCCACAACATTGATGTTGGATTGTCATATTTTCATCCTAGAATCATAGCGCTTCAATTTGGGTACATTTGGCTAGGGTTTGAAGGAGTTTCCAGCTTGTTTTGGCTAGGGTTTGTGCTTTAGATTTCATATCAGCACCTACAGGTTTCAAATCAGTCACTTCATCTTGGGTTTGGCTTCATTTCTTCATAAGATTCGATCATTTCTAAGGCGGCCAGCAAAGGAGGATATCATTGGATCATTGTTGTATCATTGTGTGATGATTTGGATCATGTATTGATCATATTTGCATGCATATGTAAGTCTGAAACAAAAATCAAACCATCTCTGTTCGTAATCAGCCAACATCATTTCAATAAAGTGGCCAAGCTTTCATCTAGGTATGTTCTATTGTGTTTTTGTATGTGTATGTGAGCTAGTTTAATTCATTCATTCATCATTACATGTTTTATGAATGTCATATTGCAACGTTTCAATCTTCATATCATATCAAACTTGTATGTAAAAACAAAACTTCAAAAACCCAAGTAAAACATCTAGAAAACAAATCAGAAAATTCAAGCCAGCAAGCAAATTTTCAGTTCAGATCGAGACAAGTTTCTTATAAAGCTGCAAGCTTACATCTCTGACATGGAATATGTGAAGGGGAAAAAGAATATAGTGCTTAATGCTTTGTCAAGAAGGCCACATTTGAATTCTATGATGGAAATTACAGCAGATTGGAAGGATCAAATTTTAGTAGAATATGCTAAAAATCCATTTGCCACTAACATCTTGGAGGGTACTTTGCAAGATGAAAAGAATGTAGTGGTAAATGAGTTGATCCTTTACCAAGATAGTATCTTTCTGGTGCCTGAATCTAAGCTTAAGGAGAAGATTTTGAGAACATTTCATGATGCTCCCTTGGCTGGTCACCAAGGATATTTCAAAACATATAAGCAGATTCAAGAAAGATTTCCGTGGAAGGGGCTTAAGGATGATGTCCTAAAGAGTATTAGAGAATGTGAAGTATGTCAATAGAACAAGAATGAGCATACTTTTCCTGCTAGTTTGTTGCAGCCCTTGCCCATTCCCAATCAACAATGGGAAAGTATATCAATGGACTTCATTACTAAGTTGCCTAAAGTGCAAAGTAAATATCGCATTTATGTTGTTGACATATTGACAAATTTTTCACACTTCTTTGCTATTTCTGCAAATTTTAGAGCATCTCAGCTTGTTGATTTCTTCTTCAAAGAAGTGTCTAGATTGCATGGCTTGCCAAAAAACATTGTAAGCAATAGGGACAACAGGTTCCTGAGCTTGTTTTGGCAAGAGTTGTTCAGATTGACTAGGACTAAGCTCACTCCTAGCACAAGTTATCACCCACATACTAATGGGCAAACAGAGATTGTGAATAAGTGGGTGGAAGGATGCTAAAGGAATTATGTTTTAGGACAGCAGAAGGCCCTCCCCACTCAAGATTGCTTGTCCTCAAGCAATCACAACGAGTTCTTTCATTACCTTGCACCTTTTAGCGTCTACCTTCCGATATGTTGAGACGAAATTGTGGTTTTGATCTAGAATGAATATTGCTTTAATGAAGAGAAAATGATTGTGATTCCATGAAAGAGAATTTGCGACCAAAGAATACTTGAAAAGTCTAATGAAAGACGAATGTATAGGTAAGCATTTGTTCGATAATGATGTGATGCAAGTATCATAGATTCAATGCTAAAGAAGATTTTGAGAGTATTGAGATTCCAAGATTCCAATGGATGATGAAGACATCTTGATCTTTGATTACGAGATTCGGTCTTGTACTTGCCATCTTGAAGTTTTACCTTTTGGTGTTTTTATTGAGAAGAGTCATGTTATTGAGGAGTAATTGATTATATGATGTCACAGAAAGAAAATTTATGATCAATTGATTTTGAATAGCAATGTGATTGAAGTGTTATGAATATGTAGTTAATCAAGTGAATATAGAAAGGAAAATCTTTTCAATGTTAAAGAAGAAATTTGGGAGTATTGAGAATCCAAGATTGGAGATTGATGAAAAATCTGAAAGATGAGCTAATGATGATGTAGAGAAGATAAATTCAAGTAAGACTTTGATTGCTGATCAAGTTGTAGAATAATCAATGAACGATAATAAGATAACATGGAGAATGATCCTGGGATTTGTGGGTTATGGGACCACAATATAACTGAGCATAAGATTATGTAACAACTATCATTCACAAGATGGTAGGAAGACTGCTCTGATACCATTTGTAATGTCCCCTTTTAGGATATTCCTAATTTCTTTACTTGCATACAATAATATCACTAGAAAGGGACATTAGAAATATTAAAGATCAATAAATTAAGATACTATTCAGTTTAATTCATAACACAATTCAGTATCGACTATGTTCAAGTCGTAATTCTTATTTCTATTTCTACTCCTCAACCTTGGATGGGGAATTACTTGTCTAGGGCGCGCTAAACCTTCTCGAATGTAATTGGGATGGGATTACTCCACCTCTCCCTAACAACATTGTCTAGGGCGCGCTAAACCATCTCCAATCCCATCGGGATGGAATTACTCTGCCTCTCCCTAACAAAACCACCTACCCTCAGGTTGCAAGCAATAGAAATATATTTCAACATACCAAATGATCACTATGTTCACATCTCAATCTTATTCTTCTAATCCTCAATCATGGATGGGGAATTACTTGTCTAGGGCGCGCTAAACCTTCTCCAATGTAATTGGGATGAGATTACTCCACCTCTCCCTAACAACCTTGTTTAGAGCGCGCTAAACCATCTCCAATCCATCGGGATGGAATTACTCCACCTTTCCCTAACAAAACCAACCTACCCTAAGGTTGCAGGCAATAGAAGAAAATAGGTAATGAGATTGATCATACCATTACTTAATATATATATATATATAGCAAGTTTCATAATGTATATATATATGCATGTCTAATGATAATCTTTCCATTATATGCCATTACTTAATATATGGCATTCATCATCATAAACATAAGGTCAGATACAACATACCAAGTATATAATTCTTGCACTTTGTATCCTTGGAGATTGAGTGTTGACTGAAGTAGTATGAATTTAGATCAGCAATATATCTATATTCCTACTTGTGTATATATATTTCTACTTAACTCAAAAATCTGTTTTCTTCATTGATTGATATTCATTTTCTCTTCCTCTTATATTCAGTCCATATATATTCCCTATTCTTCTTATTCCTCCACTGTCCCAATATATATTTTCATTTGCTTTTGATCTACTCATTCTCCATCCCCTATTTCTCCTCATTATATCTCCCTTATTATATATTCAGATGTATTTATAAAATCAGAGTTATGTATATTCATTTTCTGCCTTGGACTTTTATTTCTTTTATTTTCTTCTCTCCTATATCTTCTCATTCCCAATCTGCATATTCCTATCTGTGTATCTGCTGATGTATCTAATTCTATATGATATCTTGCTTGCTGCCTTTTTAAGACTTATACCTTTTATGCCCCTATCCCTGATTCTTTTATGACTTTTATATCTTTGAAATATAGGATATGACATCGTTGGTAAGGGATATACCCCTTCCAACAGTCATACTTTTCCATTACTGGGTTCGCTGTTTAGTAAACAGCAATTAGCTTAATTAATGCTTTATGTACGGTCGGCACACTTCATACTTGGGCTCTTCCTTGGATCAGTCGCTTTCCTTGAGGATGTCGATCCTCTTAATGGTATTGATTTATAATATGTAATTAATTAATAATAATTAATTTATAATATTTATAATAAATAATTTATAATATTTAATTTATATTTATTCTTATATAATAATATATATTATAATAATATTTAAATTATTAATATTTATATTAATAATTATATTTGTTGTTTATATTTAATAATATATTTTAAATACTTAAAGGCTATTAGGAGTGGAGAATGGAGGTCGATAGAGGTTTGAACGCATGCAGAGCGGAAGTTAGTCTGGAAGAGCGACAGAAATCTATGGAAGGACAAGAATCTAGGCACTCCAGAACTTGGGCAGAAGAAACAGAAAAGGAAATTCCTATTAGCAAAGTTCAGGATCGTGCGTTTCGTGAACCATGGAGAGCGAAGGAAGCCCGACATTTTTGGAGACCCCAAGGCAAATATATTCCTCAGGATCAATACTGGAGCAGGTGGGGAAACAAGGGTCAGCAAAAGACTCAAAGACGATCCTTTGGTGGTCAAGGTGGGGTTCGCTGGGGACAATCCTTCGGTGGAGAGGGAAGCAACGGTAAGAAATCTTTCAAATACAGGTATGATAAAAAAACCATGGTTTTAGGATCGAATCTTCTAAACCCTTCCATTGATTTCATGAAAAAGTTGGGAGTGATAGGGAAATGGTATGGCCTTAAATTAGATCTGGATGAGCTAAGAAGCTGGTGGCAGGAAAGATGGGGAAAAGAGTTATCTATTAGAACCCTAGCGAATGGATTTTTCTTCGTGTTATGCCCTTTGGAGAAGATCAAATCGCAAATCTTGGATGGGATATGGTTATTCAATGGCATTAGATTCTATTTAAGAGATTGGTTTGTGGGATTTGATCCGAACAAACACAAATTGGGTCGATCTCAGGATTGGTATAGATTGCCTAACTTACCATTAGAATTCTGGAATCAAAGGATCTTAGAAGAGATTGGTAATCACTTGGGGAAATTCATTTGTGCTGAGGAATGGAAGGATCCTAGGGAAGAAGGATCATTTGTTAGGATTTGTATTGAAAACCATTTTCCGGTGCAGCGATGGAGAAATATCGAGATTTTCACAGATTGGGGGATTTTGAGCCAACCCCTGATCTATGAACCGAAACCAGATGGAGTATGGGTAAAAACAATAGGATGGAGAGACCGGGAGCTGAAACAAGCTAAGTTCACAGACAAAAGTTTGGAACAAGGAGTGGGTTAGGGAAAAGATTCAGGTCAGGGAGCGACGAAGCAGAAGGTCGACTAGATGGAGGAGGTCAATTCTCAACCAGAGCAGCCTCCGAGTCAACTGGAGGAAGCGCTGCCTGTTGAGGGGGTCCGGAAAACAATTTGTGAGGAAAAGATTCCTGGAAAAGGCGGCGGAGATTTGAAAGAAGGGGGTAAGTTTATCTTTGAGATGGAAGAATTAGCAAAATTTTCTCATAATATTAACAACAAGATCACAGAGACTCTAGAGGCGATTAAGCCCAACATGCAACAGGAAGATTTTGATTCTTTGATCGAGGTAGGCAGTGAGTTAGTTCAACTCGCTAAAAATGCCAAAGAGAACTCGTTGAGATCGGCAGAAGATGACTTGGAAGACGACTGGGAGCTGAATAATGAGAAAGGATTAGAAATTTTTGGGTTTGATAATGAAGCCAATTCTATGGTCCTTAAACCACTGGAAGAGATCAAGGATTACAGACCGTTGGAAACCTTAGGGATTGGACTGATAGATTCTGAAAAAGCAGCTCCAGATTGTGGAGAACATAAGGCTAGAGGTCGAATCCCTAACAAGGAGAAGCTAAAGTGGGATGGGGAGGCTTGTGGCCAACTTAAATTGAAGGATTTGTTGAAAGTAGGGAAGGGGGGTCCCCTTCCTGAACAGCAATGAGAATTGTGTCCTGGAATGTTAGGGGCATGAATGCCCCTAACAAGAAATGCCTTCTAAGGCACATGTTGAAGACTCTTCAACCAGACATTTGCATGATTCAGGAAACGAAACTAGATGAAAGTGATAACCAAGCTTTGGCGAAAAGTTTACGCCAATGGAAGATAAGTAAAGTGAATTCTAGAGGTCCTTCTAGAGGATTGATGACCCTCTAGTGACCTCAATCGGTTCTATTGGAAGAAGTTGGGTCTAGCAATGGATGGATAGCCAATAAGGTTAGGAGTTTGGCCTCAAGTTTGAGCTTTCTCGTTGTTAATGTCTATGGTCCTAACTCCCAAATTCAGAAAAAGGAGCTATGGGCGGAACTAGATGCAGTATGTAATATGAGAGCTTGGGATTTCTTTATCCTAGGGGGAGATTTCAACGCCATTTTGAGACCTGAAGATAAATTGGGAGGTGTTGGCCAGAAACTACAATCGCAGAAGGATTTTGAGGACTTTGTGGAGAGGAATGCTTTGATTGAGATCCAGCTGGGAAATGGAAATTTCACCTGGAATAATAGAAGGATAGGCTTCTGCAATATAGCAGAAAAACTGGATAGGTTCTTGGTGAAAGGGGATCTGAGTAAATTCCCTTTTACCTTTGACAGCAAGATCTTAATGGAATCGGGCTCAAACCATTTCCCAATTAGTCTCAAGATTCAGGGTGAAAGGAAACCTGTAAGATGTCCGTTCAAATTTGAAAACATGTGGTTCAAAGATCCTTCCTTTTTTGCACTGATAGAAGAATGGTGGAATAGTTGTAATCCTGGGGGAGTTGGTTTATTCAATATTGTTACCAAACTAAAACTTATTAAAGTGAATTTAAGACAATGGAATAAGGTCCACTTCAAGAATATTTTTGAAACTAAGAATCAAATAGAGGCTGAGTTACAGCTTCTTAACGAAAAAGTTTCAAAAGTAGGGATGGATAATGAGTCTTTTAGTAAGGAAAAAGTGTTACTGGGAAAGCTAGAGGATATTTTGGCAAAAGAAGAAGTGTACTAGAGGCAGAAATCTCGAGAGTTATGGTTGAAAGATGGGGATGCAAACACCAAGTTCTTCCACAATTCCACTAAAATCCGAAGATTGGCTAACAGAATTTCGGTAATAAAGGATAGAGAGGGAAGGATCACTGAGATTCCATCAGAAATAAGACAAGCAGCAATTGATTTTTTTCAGGATCTTTTAAATGAAGGGATTGGTTCAGATCTTTCTGCTCAATAGGAATTTGTAAGAGTCATACCCAAACTGGTTTCAGAGGAACAGAACCTAATGTTGTCAAGTAAGTTTTCAGAAGAGGAAATTAAAGAAGCCCTATTTCAGTTAGGCTCAGACAAGGCCCTAGGACCCGATGGGTTCCCAGCTGCCTTCTTTCAGAAATGTTAGAGCATTGTGGGCAAGGAGTTAACAGAGGCCATTGAGGAGTCTAGGAGAGCGGGTAAGGCTCTAAAGGAACTCAGTAATACCTTTCTAGCTTTAATACCTAAGAAAGCTAAGCCTGAATCTTTTGAAGATTTCAGACCAATTTCCTTGTGTAATGTAGTTTATAAAATCTTGGCAAAAGCAGTGGCAAATAGACTAAAAAGGATCCTTCCAGACATCATAGCAGAAGAGCAAACTGGTTTCGTCCCAGGTAGATCCATTTTGGATGAAGTACTAATTGCTCAGGAGGCCATCCACTCGGTTCTCAAAAATCTTAGAGGCCTTTGGGTTCCAACAAGAGTGGTTAAATTGGATGTTTGAATGGATCGCCAGCCCCAGAGTATCAGTCCTTCTCAATAGCACTCCAGAGGGATTCTTTAACATCTAAAGAGGACTAAGGCAGGGAGATCCCATCTCCCCCTTCTTTTTCATTATCATGGCCGATGCCTTGGGTAGATTTATTTCAAATTCGTGTCAGGAGGGGCACATCTCAGGTATCCAAATTACAAGAAACATGCCCCGATTTTCACACCAACAATTTGCGGACGACACCCTACTTTTTGGGAAGGCACAGGAAGGAGAAGCCGTAAGGTTTAAAAGAATTTTAGATCTGTATTCGAGAGCCTCAGGACAAGAGGTCAGTAAAGCTAAATCAGAGATTTTTTTCTTTAATACTCCCCCGGGAAGGGAAGAAAAGATTTTAAGGATTCTGTCTTTCGGGAGAGGATCACTACCCTGTAAATACCTCGAGCTTCCTTTAGTAAAAGGGATTCATCCGAGCAACTCCTGAGATTCCCTATTAGGGAAGGTCAAGTCCAAATTAGAATCATGGAAAAGCAAATGGTTGTCTTGGGCAGGGAGATTGACACTTATCAAGGCAGTCCTAGCAGCCATGACTATCTATATGATGTCTTGTTTGCCTCTGGCTAGTAAAATACATAAAGATTTAACCCAACTGATGAGGAATTTCTTCTGGAAAGGCTCGATGGAGCAGTTCAAATACCCGCTCGTGAAGTGGAAGACAGTCTGTGAGCAGAAGGTAAAGGATGGGGCTGGGGTTAAGGACCTTCTTTGGCAGAATCAGGCTCTTGGCACGAAGTTGGTCCGGTTAATGCATGTTAGGCCAAACCTCAAATGGGTTAGATTACTGAAAAATAAATATTTGGATAGGAGAGAAGATAGTATTTTCACCACTAGACTCCTTCCAGCTGGATCCAGAATCTGGGACTTTATCAGTAATAGCAGGGACTTAATCTCCAAGTACCTTACCTGGGAGATTAAGGAAGGTAAGAATGCAAGGTTTTGGGAGGACTCTTGGGAAGGTTATCCGGCCTTGGAGAGAATCGCGGATTTGGCTCCCTTAATGAACATCACAAAATAGGTTTGGGGAGATAAAGTTTTCAGCTATCTCTCCTTCCCTTCCACAACTCTTGATCCTCCAGTTTGGAAGAGTGTGAGGGGTTTGGGGTTGGATCCGGGTCTGATAGACAGGTTTGAAGAGGAGATGACTAGAAGAAGCATCTGTTTTAGAAGGGCTTTGGATACTTTGAGGTGGAATGCGTCAAAATCAGGGGAGTATTCAGTTAAGGAAGGTTATAAAGCTCTTGCTGGTTTAAATGATTCTCCAGGTTTGATTCCAACAAAGCTTTGTTGGAATAAACATTGTTTACCTAAGGCAGGGGTCTTCTTGTGGGTGGCAGTCCAAGGTAAGGCATTAATAGCTGACAGACTTAGAAGGTTAGGCTTTGAAGGTCCTTCAAGATGTGTGCTCTGTAGAGAAGCAGAAGAAGATGGAGATCACCTTTTTTTGCATTGCCCCTTTGCAGCTAGGGGGTGGCAGTGGCTATGGAATAAGTTTCATTGGAGCTCAGCTCTTTCGAGAAATCTCAGGGATTGGCTGACCGCTTGGCCCTTCCTGTTCCAGAAAGCTATGTTTGGTGGCTTGTGGATTGCTGCTCCTTCTATTTTGGCGTGGGAGATTTGGAAAGAGCGCAATAGAAGAATTTTCCAGGAGAATGAAATGCCTTGGGTTTCGCTTCTTAACAAAATTGAATCAAGCATAGTTGAAGTAGTAAACTCGAGATTATCAAACAGAGATCCTGCTCATCTCACTCACACAGGGTGGGATGCAGAGGTGATGAAAGGTTGGAAGGGCCTTGTGCCTACCCCCTTGGTGGGAGCAGGCAGTCAAAGCACTAAGGAAGCTAGGAGGCTGGTCATTTGGACTCCCCCGGAGGAAGGTTGGTTTAAACTGAACTTCGATGGAGCTTCCCGGGGTAATCCAAGTCAGTCTGGAGCAGGTTGTATTATTAGGAACTCAGCTGCGTTAATGGTGGGTAAACTAGCAGCTCCCCTCAGAAATGGAACCAATAACGAGGCAGAAATGCAGGCTCTAATTCTCGGTCTTAGGTTGGGTAGGGAGATGGAGATTAGAAACTTGGAAATAGAAGGAGACTCCTTGATTATCATCAACGGACTTAGAACCAAGAAGCTTGTAAACTGGAAACTACAAGCGAAGCTAGACCAGGCCCTCTCCCTGCTGGAAGGATTTGAGAAAGTAACTTTTAATCACATTTTGAGAGAAGGAAATCAGGAGGCTGATAGGCTGTCTAACCTTGGGACAGACGGTTTTTCGATCAGAGAGATTCTTGTTACTCCAGCTTGTGGTCCAACTTAAGAGAGGAATGTGTGGGTGGTTGGGAGGGAGCCTTGGCACCTCATCATGGGTGGCAAGGCCGAGACATATCAGGAGGATAGATGGTTCATAGAGGCAGAGATTTGGCACGAGCGGAAGGGTTGGCGCATTCATTAAGGTTAGTGAGAGTCTTGGAAAGAGCTGGGAGTTGAGTTGGACGTCGAGAAGCTTCGGCAGGCTTTGTGATAAGTAGCCAGCGGAGGTTGCAATCCCTACAAGTTTTCTACATCCGTTAGCAATCTAATGCCTTCGCATTTTGTGGTGATCGTTTCTGTAGATGCCATCCGGTGTGGGGGAATGGACACCCCGATTAGGCTTACTAGCAAGAAAAGGCAGATGGCCTTTCTTGGGGCTGTTACGGATTTAAGACTGCAGCGAATGCTTCGTCGCTCGAATGAGCTGATGGTCGGGGCGGTGAAAATGCTGCTCGAAAAAACCTTCATGAATAACAGTGAAAGATACAGGATGGATACCGATATTTCCTCACGGGTGTTGGCCATGCTCCTGGAAATTGAAACGGATAAGGCAGAGGCAGCGACGATCATGAAAGGAATCTTCAACTCTGAGCATTTAGGAGACCTGGATTTCTCCCTACAGGTTGCTAGGCCAGGCGTTGGTATTCCACGGCCAAGGGACTGGCATTTGCTCGCAGATTCAGGGGAGGTTATCAAACTGTTTCCTTTCATTTTGGATTCCAGAGGCTTCGAGTTGGTGTTGATGAAGGAGCGGGCCGAGATAGCAGCGGATTACATTAAAAGATCACTTGGGATAACGCCGGTGGATGGGCTCGATTGGGTTGAAGGCTTCAGTAGGAAGCTATCTGACTATAGTAATTAGAGGTAATTGGTGCCTGTGCTTCCTTTTGTATAGACGAAGCAAGGTTTATACAGGCTGGTTAGTGATAAGTTTGATATTAGTTATAGTAAATAGTTAGCGGGGAATCCTGTGGGGTTAAAATAATTGTTCCCCAGTTTTGGTGGGTCTCCTATATGGTCCTCTTCTCCAGCCATGAATTGGCTGTAATCTTTGTAACTTTCTATCTGACACTTTAATATAAATCAGTATTACGAATCAAAAAAAAATAATATATTTTAAATAAATATATTATATGTTAAATTATATTAATTTATAATATTGATTTAGAATATATGATTTATATAATATTTTAAAAATATATTTAATCTATATTATTTAATGTAAATATATTCGATTTATAATATTTAAAATGGATTTTGAATACATAATTGATTCAATTATAAATTATTAATATAAGGCCATGACAAGATAGTCTACTCTTAAAAAGGGTGGAGCTAAGAAGCTTAAGCTACGGTTCTATGGTCCATTTACGATCAAAAGGAGAGTTGGAGAGGTGGAGAGTTGGAGAGGTGGCTTATGGAGCTACCAGGAAGGATACTAAAGGAATTATGTTTCAGGACAGCAGAAGGCTTGGGTGAGATGGTTCCATTTGGGAGAATATTGTTATAATTCCACTTATCATATGTCTATTAAAATGTCACCCTTTATGGCATTGTATGGTTATGAAGCGCCAAGCTTCATTGATCTTTTGTTTTGTGACAGTAGGGTACCTAGAGTCTCAGATTTATTGCAACAAAGCCAAGATGTCTTGAAATCTCTAAAAGACAACTCCAGCATGCCTAGAATCAGTAGAAGTTGTATGCTGATCAACATAGAGTTGAACGCACTTTTGAAGCGGATTGTAATGTGTCGTACCTGTTTGTATTTTTTAAAGATCTTTTTATGTGTGATTTTATTAATTTTTATGTGATCTTTCAGACTAGACAGAAGAATGCAAAAGGGGTTTTCAGTTTTCCTGCAGATGTGTTGCCGGAACATACAATATAGAGCATATAACCAAAACCCAAAAAATATACAAAGAATTTGCATAAACAAACATTGACCCAGATAGAAGAATGGCCAAATATGAATTACTATGACATACCCATATGAAGATTTACAACTTCATGTCGTGGCTGTAGCCAGACCAGCAATGAGTATGGTTGGAAATCACTCCGATCTCCCAAGAAATACAAGGAATGTCAATACAAGTGTTTTCAACAACAAGGAGGCTGCAAATCGCTCAAGAAATAGGTACAAGACTACTGCAATACTAACAACTATCTCCCAAAATCAAATGTCTCTCTAGCTGGGTGGTACGGCCATGGCTGGAATGCAAACAGCAATACAAATAACCCAATCCCTGACTATTTTTCTTCCAAACCAGGTCTGAAATGGTCCTTGGATAATGGCCATCAAGTGTGGCTGAAAGAGCTGCCCTTAAACACTTCAAAATACCTCCTACAAAGTGGTACAGCTAGCTAATATGGTATGGCCAGCATCTGCAAAAGAGAACAGTCCCAAACACCAATAAAATCTGCTCATCAAACACCAATAAACTGATCTCTATGACTGAATATGAAGAACTAAATGAAATGTGTGAGAAATATGCTCAGTCCTTCCTCAAAACCTCAGAATCTAGACTCCAATGAAGCACAGTTGTGAATACTGGATGTATCCACCATAGAAGCACCGTTGGGTGGTATTGCACACCTGTAGAATGCTGTTACTTAGGGAAGTTTTCGTCTCCAAGAGCCTCTGGTTCGAATCCCTTCAAACCCTAGAGCCAATGCTCCAAAACCGTAGCAAGGGAAATCTCAAAGAGAGAAGAAAATAATAAACCAAGCATATCCAAATGAGAGCTCTTTTCCTTCTTTTATACTTTTTCAATTGGGAGTCTCTAAAATCCTCTTGCATATGGGATAAAACATGAGAGGGAAAATATTATAATTCTCTTTAATTCTTTTCTCAACATCACCCTCAAAGTCCCCTCTTTTAAAACAACATTAAGTTGTCGTGCCTAGGCACCAAGGTCCAATATTAAATAATAATGTTTAATTTACGGACTTTAAAACGGAGGCCAAGATGATGTCGAAAACCAATGATCTATAGCTCATTGGAAAGGTCTTGACAAGACGAATACAAACCCACTCTCAAAATCCCGATCCAACCTCGAACCCGAACTTACTAAAAATAGTAACGGCCATAAGCAACTAAGCCCATACAGAGGGTGCCAACAGGACCCACAAACCATCTGATAACTCTGAGCTCAATGCAATGCCAGGAAAAGCCAACAGCTGACTACCAAATCACCGAAACAACGCCAAACTGACACTTACTAAAAATAGCAGTATACGCCGGGGACCAAAGAGAACAAACCCAGAAAGATCAACGACATGCAAGCACTTACTATAAACAGTAAGTACAGACAAGTGGTCCGAAATCTCTCCGGAAAGTGTCAACCAACTCCACTGGATCACCTAAACACCCTAGTGACATCAAAAAACTCCTCTGATTATGCTGTCACCAACCCAAAAAGTCAACTCTAACTAAACTATAAGAGAACCCAAAAATGGGGACATTACATGGATGATATGGTGCATTTGAGGTTGCAGCCCTATAGACAGTCTACTCTTAAAAAGGGTGTGTTGATGTTTGTTTTTGGACAAGTCAACAATTAGAGTGAAATACAAAGTATCTAACTCCCTCTTGAGCAAAGCCTCTCGAATGCTGAACTATGTGATCAAACAAGATGACTCCAAGGTTCCTTTCTGATGATTTTGTAAGAGATAGCTCAGTGACTAAGTATGATTTTGCTGTTTAAACACAAAGGGACTTACGCAATTGTTCAAATAAGCTGTTGTTTCAATGATTACGGAAGCGAATGCTGGAGAGTCTAAGTACTACAACTGATGACGTATGATTTGGCAATTGATGTTCTTGGTTCTAATTCTGACTAAATAGATAAAAAAAGGACAAAAGATGTAAGGTTTAGAAACACTAATCTAATCCTAGATGTAAGGATGATTACTACTCAAGGTGAAACCAAACCAAATCCTGCTTCGCCAAGATAGACAACTACACAAGATTGATGCAATCTTCTAAGGTGTACAAGATGTTTAAACCACTTATGCTCATGAAGGATTCAACAAACATAAAGATCAAATTGATGTCCAATTTTGTTCAGACTAACCATGCACTGCAATTTGCAAGCCACAAACTACAAATGGTATGAACTTATAGATTTCACCACAAAGCAATAAAGAAACCTTCCATTAACTAACATAAACTTAAAGAAAACTTAATCTAACTTAATATTCGTTTGAAAATCTAAACCATGCAACACCTAGAAACACAAATAGAATCACCAAAACAATGAATCTTTTATTATCTCAGAGAGCTCTTGCAACAATTCCAGAGTTTTCAACCGTACAAATGAGAGCAAGAAGAGCCCTTTTATAGACCTCAAATGAATGAAAGGTCAAGATCGGTCGGCCAAGCCAATGGACCAGATCAAGCCACATCACAAGTAGTTGTAACAAACTCTTCTTTATTAAATGAAAGAGACCAACTTTATTAAATGAAGGAGGTTATCTATATTAAATGAGGGAGGCTATGAAGAAAAGAACAAAGGCACGCCTCGCAAGAAGATAAGAATGATATATCATTAGCTTATGAAGAATCCCCATGTGAATATCCATCACTAGAAGCTTGGCATTCAATGAACTTGAACACTATTTGCTTGACTTCCTCCAAAGGTACACTTGGCGCATTCTGAATGGTTCCTTCAGCTTCAAGTACATCAATTAAATAAAGGCCAAGTGTCTTTTCCCAATCAGTTATCTTTGCTTTGTTGTCGCCAAGGTGGACAGCAAGTGAAAATATACTATCAAGCCTTTCATCAGATACATCATTTTCTTGAAAATAGAAAGCTTGAACTTGTTCTTTCATGTTATCAAAAGTTATCTCCCCAAATGGATTACAGATCTTCATCAAAGAGGCATGTATTCCATCCTGAATCCTTTGAAGTACACTTCTAACTCTTGACATGTCTATTTCTATTTTATCCAGCAACTGTCCTTTGATGCGAAAGCCATAATACCAGGAGAAGTTATATGTTTTACCTTCTTCAATGACTTCAGCATGTAAAAACTCATCAACTGATGTTTCCATCAAGCTCTTCAAGTGTGGCAAGTATTGATCCTGGATGTCTTTGAATTCAACACAAGCTGTCATCAGTGCAAATACCCTCTCCTTAAGACTAGTAATCTTATCACTTACTTGCATAATATCTCCCAGATGTCTAAATGTAGCCTCACCTCCTTCGACCTTTTCATCCAATCCTTCATTCTGTGAGATGAAAACTTCAATTCTTCTAGGTGTTCAACTGTTTCTGGAGGAAGGAGAGATGGGGGTGTAACAACTCTTTCCTGCTGATGAATAGGATGAACTAAATGCTGAATGTACTGCTCTAGAGCTCGACATCTTTGCTCAGCTTTGATTCTGCCTTCTGTCTCTTGTCTTATGATAGCTCGAGCATTATCAATTGAATCCTGAAGCTCTTCTTCTACTTGCATTCCCGTTAAAGGACCCAGATTGATTGTATTGATGTCATAATCATCAGGTGTTACATCCTCTATATTCTTTTCAAGCCTGGGAACTGCTACATGCACTTTCCTTGCTCCTGTTTCATCTTTAGTGATTTTGGAAAGGATATTTGCCCTCTTCTTTGGTTTCTCTTTTGACATGTCCAAGAGTAACTCATCAACTGGAAGAGGACACTTCTCAACTTCATAATTCTCTCTGATCCTTTCCTGTAACCATTCTGGCAGTGATGACAGATCTTGCTGCTGTTGTAATTGTCTTCCTTGTGCAGGCAATGATTCCTCTTCAGCCTCATCCTTCTCCTCGGTACTTGCTTCATCGATGATCTCAGTGTCATGTGGGCTAGAAGGTACTTCTTCAATTGGAGCTTCTGGAACTACATTCTCAGCAGGTACTACTATGTCTTGATTCAGTGGGATGTCACCTGGCTGTCTAGAAGAAGCAGTTTCAATACTTAACCTTTTCTTCTTTCTACTAGATTCTCCTTGAACAATATCAAGTTGTTTTCTTTTCTTTCCCTGTCCTGAATCTTTTTCACTTCCTCTGCTTCGTGAATCTTTACTAGGTGCTTTATGTTGTTCTTGCTGATCCACTTCTCCCATCTTAGTATAGGTGAGTCTCTTACCTTCATCAAGCAAGGCTTGTACTTGTTTATTTATCTGTTCTTCAGTAATAGCAATGATAGGCCTTATCAATCCTTCGTCATCAACCTTCTCTCTATCAGCCCAGTTAACTTCATAAGGCAAATTGCAGATCTTATCATATTCATCACCAAGAAGAGCTCTTTCACCTTCTAACTGATCAGGAATCCTTAGTACCTTAGTAAGTCCCATTTCAATCTTGAACACTTTTGCATCCTGATATCATCATCATCTATAGCATCGGCCCAGTGATCTTCCAGTTGTTCTTTATGCTTGTAAGAAGAATAAGACTACTTGATGGCTCCATGTGGATCAAAATTTTCTCTTCTCGAATCATGTGGATGCAGATGATAAACCTGAAGCTCAACTTCTGAATGCGCAAATGCCTGTAATGATGGACAAGAATAATATCTACCCAGCTGAAGAGGAAACTAAACCCCTGCTTTCTTCCTTGCTTTCTGCATCTTATGAAACTCTAACAGCTGTCTTGAAACCTCTAGCAATACCATCCTGTTTGAAGGATATCTAGGCAGTCTATATGGGAAAGATGTAAAACCTTGAATCCTGATATAGGTGAACTTGTCATACTGAATATAATACCTTCCATACTTCTTGATGAAGTTCCTAGCAGCACCTGTTAGTCTCCTATGCAGTTCACCTCTCAACTTCCTCACTATGAACATGGCGAAAGCATCATTGAATCTCTTGTAGTGATTGATGCTCTTCAGGTGGAGCTGAGGATAACACTGATGCGAGAGAATTTGTCTCGGCTTTGTACCTACTTGCCCTTTAGCTGTTAATCCTTTGTAGACTACATTTCTTGCCAGAATATAAACAAGGTATGAAGTCATGAAGAAAGATTTCGTTTCATCAAAGTTCTCAAACTGTTCATCCAGGCAGTGGCTTATAAGGCCAGCCCAGTCAATCATCTTGTTCTTTGTAAACATATGATCAAAGTAAGTATACATCCATCCTTCAAAAGTAGATGATTGTGGCCTACCTGTTACTCGATTCAGGAACATGATCAGGAAACTTATCTCTTGCTTAAAGTCAGCCTTGTGATACTTGGGGTCTTCGGAGTTGTATATCTTCATCGATGAATCATTCATCCACTTCTTCCTGATTTCTTGCATGTAAACCTTGGAGTTACCTTCGAAAGTCATCTGGGCAATTGTAGGGCATATGAAGACTCCTTTTGCTTTCGGGATGTTGAAGATCTCCTGAATGGCTTCCCTTTGAAGGTATGCGAGAACAGTTCCATCCTTTGCTATAATCTGTCTTTTCTCTTTGTCATAATGCTAAACACACTCCAACACTAGCTCGGCGCTCGGCAAGGCAGGTGGAAAGCAAGCTGCCTGTACAATCCCGCTCTTTGCGATAGCTTTGATGTCTTCGTTCCTTGTGACGGCGAGCAAGAAGTCTTTCACCTCCTTCAGGTTGACGTGTCCCATGTTGGTGTCACCGACATCCTTCCACTGCGTTTCTAGCTTGGACTCCGGTATGTTAGACTTAGCATCCATCTTGATAAGGACTTGTCTCTCTTTGGCCGCCATTCCCATTTACCTACAAGACTAGACTCGAATAAGTAGATTGAAATAATAGATTCTACAAGCCTTCTACCTCAATGATATCATGTTAGATCACTTCATCAACTTCTAAAGGACAATCCACCTATTCAATTTAAAGTTATGAATAAAAAGAACCTGATTTTTGGATGATAAACTAATGATAAATCTGGAAATTTAAACAAATACAAGGTAATTTTATAAAGTAGAAGTGATGAACACATACCTTGTATCCAATTTTCTCTTTGAAGAGTGCAGATTTCTAGATTGAATAATGCAAATCAGTTAAAAAAAAGTCAAAATCAGGAATAAAAATGTGGGATCAGCCTTCTAAAAGCAGGTCTGCCCTGAAAATTCTGTTTTTTCTTCAAAATCCACTATTTTCTTGAAGCACTTCTATCTCCTTTTACTAAATTTGCTGATCCTCTAAACAAAAATTGCTATTCTTTTTAAGAAATTCGCTGCCTCCTTAGTAAAAATTCGCTGCCCTTAAGAAGAGTGCAAGGTAAATGATGTAAAAAATGAAGAGGAGCGCCACTTTATATAGCAGTTCTTTCTTTAATAAATGTGGGCGGCTCACTTAATGAGGTCGGCTAGCAAGGGAAGTCAGCCTATGGTATTTGCTTTTGCAATTTTCAAAAGTTTAGAACATCCTTTTGGCGCCAAAATGGGTGGAAACTTCATGAATCTGCGCCTAGAAGACAAAAGCAAAACAAACCTCAAATTCCACCTTGCAAATTAACGCCCAACATACTGAGTACCGTATTTGTCATGCTAAGGCTTCCCAAACGCCTGTTTGTCAATGGCAATGATGATTGAACAAGTCTTAGCCTAGGGCGCACATGGAGGTTGCCACAAATCAAAGAATGCGCCTAACATGACTTAAGTGGTTTCCTTAAGTTCTCGAAGACTCCCATCAAATGTATAAGTGACTTGAGGAGTTTTTGCATTATAATGATCAAACCCAAGGTTTAAATCTTTCTCCTTGTGATTCAAACTCTCTTCAAGGCGTTAGTGGATAGTTGAACAAGTGATGGTGCGCGCTATGTTTTATTTAGCTGAAATTCTTGCTTCAAAATAAACGTTTGAGAAGACTTCATATCTCAAAATGATGTCTAGGCGCCCAAATGATGCCTTTCACAACTGCAAGTGCGCCTAACTCCTTCAATAACTCTCAAAGCCTATTTGATGATACCAATGATGATGCAATCCAAGGCACACATAGAGGTGTTTGCTCTTCACACCAAGGCGCTCCATCTGATCTTCTCTACCTCCAAGGCGCACAAACTTGTCCCAGGCGCAGGATTCTTCAACTTACCTCTTGAAGCTAAAAATGGGTTGTCATCTTCAACTCAACTCTCTAACAACTCAACTCTCTAAGGCGCATAACTTCAAAGCCTCCTAGGGCGCTAGAATCAGTTATTCATCCAAGGCATTCAAAATGTTCATCCAAGTGCTCAAATGTACCATTCTCAAACACCTAAGGCGCCAACACCTTCTCAAGGCGCTCATAGACCCCTCTAAGGCGCTTAAACATGACCTAGGTGCAGTCATCTTCCAAAGGCGCATTGATAATCTTGAATGAATCTTCAAGGTATTCAACTGTTTCTCCTTAAGGCGCAATTCTACCTTTGGCGCCAAAATCTTCTAACTTACCTCTAGGCGCACATCTTCTTAAGGCGCCAGAATGCACTTACTATGCAGGGCGCCAAAATCTTCTAACTTGGACAAACATCAAGGCGCTCATTCTCTTAATGCAAGTTTCCAACATTTCATTCTTTCAAGCATGCAAACTCTCCAAGGCGCAATTTGATAGGCTTCTTACCTAGGCGCTATTTGATTTGGATTATGCCTGCTTCTCTTATCCTAGGCGCATATACTCCTCAAGGCATAGTCCTAGGCACATTTCACCTTTGGTGTCTACTACAAAGCTAAAGGCGCTAGATGGTGGGCGCTCAAAACTACTTCCTCTTATTACATAGGGCGCCAAACTCTGGAGTTGGGTATCTTGTCTTCTAGGCGCCTATACTCTTTCAAACTTCTATGAACAATAACTCCACTTTAGGCGCCAACTGATGATGATTTTCCTCAAGGTGGCGCTTCCTCAGTGATGCTCTCAAGGTCTTCACTCATCTTACATTTCTTCAAGGCGCCAGAATCAAGACTCCAACCAAGGTGCTCTCTTCTTTAGAATCATTCACTTACCTTGAGACCCTACTACACTAGGGCGCCAATCTCTACTAGGGCGCTCTATCTTCATGATGATCTTTAAGCTCAAGGAGTCTCTTCTACAAGGCGCATCATCAAATCTCCATCATCAACCCACCAAGGCGTATCATCTTTCACCATCAAGGCGCACACATCCACTGCTAGGCGCTTTCTTCAAAGCACTAAAACACTCCTCCTCAAGGTGCTCAAATGTCATGTTTCAAGGATTCCAAACTCAACTCACCACCAAGGCGCTCATTACCTCAGGGCGCTTAATTCACTCTTAACACATCAAGGGCGCAAATTGGAGGCGCTTCAAACTAGTCAAGGTGCTCATAGACTTCAACTCTAACATCCACTCCAAGTTAGGCGCCAAATGGTCTCAACCAAAGGCGCATTTAAAGGTTGAAGTAGTGTTATAGGAGCGCCCAGATATCTCATTCTCTTCCCAAACCAAGTAATCCCCTCCAAGGCGCTCTCTTCAAGGCACCCAAATTCGCTCAACACTTCCCTGGAGGTCCTTTGGTTTGGTCTCAGTTTAGGCGCATTTCATCTCAAGGCGCAAATCCTCCTTCAAAGCAACTCAAGGCGCCAGAAGTTCCTCCTCAAGGCGTAATGTGATAGACTCCTATATAACATTTACCTAGGTGCTCCATTTTTTGAAGTTTTCTTTGAAGGCGCCAAAATGAAGCAGTCTCAGATGAAGGCGCAAATTTGATGACTCAGATAATGCAATTGTCAACTAGTGAAACTTAGTACACCTTTATTCATTAAAGTCTTTCTTGACAACCTAGTTCTCCGCATTCTTAACATTCAGGACCCTATGCAAAGCATCTGAGCTCAAAGGGAGTCCCTATGCCTAATGGGGTGATGTGTGATTTGGTCACAACAGGGTGGAGCTAAGAAGCTTAAGCTACGGTTCTATGGTCCATCTAGGATCAAAAGGAGAGTTGGAGAGGTGGCTTATGAGTTGGAGCTACCAGAAAGTAGCAAAGTGCACAATGTTTTCCATGTTTCACGCCTTAAGAAGGCACTTGGTCACAATGTGGTTGCTTCTATTGAGTTGCCTCCTTGGATGAAGAAGGGGAGTTTATCTTGATTCCTAATGCAGTGATTGATTTCAAAGAGCGCAAATTGAGGAATAGAAGCATTAAGGAATACTTGGTGAAGTGGAGAAATCTTCCAGTTGAGGATGCTACATGGGAAGGTAAGCAGCTATTGGAGCATCCTGAGTTGCAATTGCTTGGGGACAGAAGGGACGACTATAATGTTCCCTTCTTGCACGTGAGCAGTCGATAGCCATTAGCCTATTTTCCTAAGTTTTCTTGTACGCTAATTGGTATTGGTAAAGGGATAATAAATTAAATGATTAATTTAAGTTGTCAAAAGGTTACTTTATTTTATAATTTTATTTGACAACTTATTTAATTATTTAAAAAAGTACTTTAAGTTGTGGAGATAAAGCAATGTTAGGCACAAGGGGCCAAAAAGGTGGACTTTTGCATTCATAAATATGTTTTTATCTATATTTTGAGGAGAATATGGAGGAAAAAAGAAATTAATGTTTTATTCTCTCAATAAAAACTATAAAAGGAGTTGTGCACAAAGTAAAGGTTAGACTATGATATTGCTTTTGCTATTTGCTCTAAGTGAGAACTTGAGTTCTTCATATTTCTTGAAAACGAAAACCCTCCTAGCTGGATAGAGTGATTTCACCCTGAAATCACCATTGTGCTGCAAGTGGAGTTTTACTAGTTTGTTGTTGATAATGGCAGTTTTTGATGTATTTTGACAAGTTTTTTAGAGTGCTTTGATATTTCGGTTTCTTGTTGAAGGTTCAGCATAATCTATGGAGAGTTTGAAGGCGACTTTTGGGGATTCAAGAGGTCATACCATCCTTGTGTAGCAAGCCGTACCTTTGGGTACCTAGCTAGGTCGTACAAATTCACATTGGGGCCGATCTTGTTGTCCATTTCCTTACCTTTTCCTATCAATTGAGCTTCTTCTTCCTGGCTACCTAATCATTCTAGCACTAATTCTTCTTTTTGGGGCCGTACCATTAGAAAGTACAAGTCGTACCTTTAGGAACAGGTCGTACATGTTGAGCCTTGGTGTGACGATGGTTGTACCAGTTCGTTGTCCATGGTGATAGGTTTTGGGAGTGGTTTTATGGTGTTTGATACTATTTTGGAGGTGCCAAGGCAAGTAGATCGAGGCAGGGGCAATTTCCGAAATCTGTGCAAGGGCCTCATGATGTGTGAAGGGGGTCGAAATGGCCTTCCGGCAAAAAAATTTTGCCTTTCTGACTCCTAACACTGAAACTAGGCAAATAATATATCAAAATTCGTCTGCGACGCCTCCTGGACGCAATGGCAAGGTCCTTTTGGCCTGAAAATGCTCCGAACAGAAGATGACCTTCATATCCAAGCTTACAACCCCTATTCCGCAACTGTGTCAAACGATCTCCGATTTCGATGAAATGAAAGCCAAATATGACTTTCTTCAGCCTCCTGGACGCATTGGAACAGCCAGAAATGCCGCCAATATAACCAGAAACACTGCAATCACCCAGATCTCACAGAACACATGCAAAACCCAGAGGTTAAATTGTTTCCATAAAAATTTTCTGATTCTCTAGATCATCCAAAGATGCAAGAGAAGAGCATACTAGGTTTTTGGGAAAACCTGCAACAAAGCTTATTAGCCCCCCCAATAATCTCTCAAATAAGGAAACTACAATCTATTCTGCACTAGAAAAGCTCTGATACCATTTTAGAATAACCCAAAAAACTAGTGCAAACAGATAGCTATTAAACTATGAAAGCAAATGATTCAAGATCAAAATAACAACACAGAGTTAGTCTCCACGAGAGTGATGCAAATGCTCAGAAGCAAAATAGCATTATGAGGATGCAAAAACAAAGATGCGTAATACAAGCTAGGTAGCATGTTATATAAAAAAGGGAGAGAGTGGAGGTGGCAACACCAACCAATAGGAAGCAACCATCTATCGAACTAAAGATAGCAAAGTATCTTCCCAAGATAGCTAATGGATGCTCACTTGTAGGAAGGTGACACCTCATAACCCACTCACCTAATTAAACATGCTTTATGAACCTAAGCAAGATTAATAAAAGGTGTAGGAAAAACTTAAGAATAAAGGGAAAATAAATAACCCAACTAGGAAATAAAAACCTACACTAACAATTTTATGGTGTTTGATACTATTTTGGAGGTGCTAAGACAAAGGGACTGTGTGTCATACAATTTGACAATTAATATGGGTGTCTTGTTGGAGTTCAATGGGGGCATACTACTGAACTCTGCATAAGTACAGTTCTGATTTTACATCAGAAAAATCTGAGTTAGAGTTTAATCAGCTTTTAGTGTTTGTGGGTGTAGTGTGAAGTAGTTATGAGTCTCTTTTCAGTTGGTGTGCATTTGTGCTTCTTGCTCAATTTTTAGTTGGAGTTATCTGTATGTTTCAGATGAGGTTTCAGTTCTAATATGTTAAGTTATCAGCAGAGAAGTGTGTTTTCAGACCTATGTGAGTTCATTTTTCAGTGATTCTATGTTTTGATGAGCTAATCCTTTGTGTTGCAGTAGTGTACTTGGCTGATCAGAATTAATATATATTTGAGTTGCAGCAGTTGATTTTATACTTTGAAATATTGTAATGCATTTCATGCTTGTCTTGTAACCCGAATGGTAGTACCGTCGGAGATATTTCATAATATGCATTTCATATTGTAAAACTGGATGGTTTACCGCCAGTTCGTATAGCATATCATTCAGTCCATTTTGGCATTGCACAAGCTTGCTTGTTATTGACCATTTTAGTCTGATCAAACTTAGACATTCTACCAATGACTATGCATTAATGCACACTTGTCCACCAAAGAGGTGTAGATTTGGGTCGACTCTGCCGCTTGCGTGTCTTTCATTCTATAATTGCATACATCTTAGATAGTTGTGTGGTCCAAAGCATAGTTTGCTCTCACCTTGCCCGCATTAGGATTTTGGTGATTAGAACGTGTTCAAACATTGCATTTGCATTACCTTATTGCAGAAAAATCTAAAAAATTGGTGTGGGTTTGTTACATGTTCTTGTGGATACGTTTTAGATGTTGATACAAGGGACAAGCTGACCACATTTATTTTGAAGAATCCTCCAGAGAATAAAGCAGGTAAAGATAAAATGGCCTGGAGAAGAGCAGAAAAGGAATGTTTAAAGGTTAGTGAGGCGGCTGATGAAGACATGAAAAAGGCTGAAAATGATTCAAAGAAGAAAGGTCATCAGGTAACTTATTTTGAAAAGAATCCTGAAAAAAAAATTATAGCCACTTTGTTGGCTTTTGTGTACATGATAATGATGGTATTTGATGTAAGCCAAAAAAGATTATTGCAGGTCTGACTTGGGTCTTTTGGTTTTCATACAAAGGACATTCATTATCAATTTCTTTCCCAGTTTTTACCTGTTTTCTACATTTGAACTCAAGACTATTTGAAGGTGAGTTTAATTGTCTTAAAACTCTGATTGTTGTTTTATACTATATCCTACAAAAAAGGGTTGAATATGACCATACAATTTGGATGTATAAAAGCATTGAGTACTTTTTCCAAATTCTTAAGAACATATTAATTGGCAAATAAGAATTCTTGCTAGAATGGTAAAACATTCAACAAACTTTCTCTATGTTCTTTTGATTCAAACATATTTCCCAACAGAGAAGATAAAATACTAAAAAGCCTAAAATATAAACTTTAAATCCTTTTGATCAAACCTCTTTCCTCTTCATTGAATATAATATCAAGGTCTGAGCTGCAGTATGAAAGACAGACAGTCACCATAGTTGAAGCCACAAATTAATGCAAATGTGTCACCAGTTGAAGTTGCACTAAAATGGTGGGTAAATGTAGGTAAAATCCAGCACAAGAAGAAGACAAAAGTAAAATGCCCTAGCCGCGGGAAATGTGCCTTCCAAATGCAAAATAAATGAACTAAAAATCCTCAAAACAAATGACTATAACGCGTGTAAAACCCTCACACCAAAAAAATCACAACCCGGCAAAAAAAAATTGTTGAAAATTGCATCAACCACAACTATATGTGTTTTTGACTTTTTTGCAATTTAATCGTGATTAACTGTAAAAAAATTGGTCAAAATACATTGAATTTTTTTTTAAAATGCAATTTTTTAGAGGAAAAAATCACGAACTATGGTGCTTTTCAATTACTCACATTTTTTTTGCGATTATTGTTTCTACAGTTTTGGTAATGCTTTATTTATTTAATTAACCTAGATTGTTTGTGTGAATGTGATTTTTCCCTTACAAAAATTAAAAGAATAATTCTAGAGGAGAAAAACTTTAACCTATTACTCGAGTGCTATTCCACTATTTAAACCTTGTTTCATCAATTTTATGCATAATAACAAGAAGTTAGTGGCAACAGCTTTGAACAGCAGCTAACAGAATCTGTGCATGTTGTTGGGCAGGCTGTGCACGGAGTTATTCAGCTTTGCATGTGACAGTTTTTGTCTTTGCAGGTTCAGTTTTCTCTTATTTTCTGGTTTTTTGTTGTTTTCTGGGCTGCAGGTTCATAGCTGACCCACGTGAGTCTTTGGGTCCCTCTCTCTCCTATAAACTCGCTATGCTTGGTCCTCACATTAGTCATTCCATGCATGAGGCTAATGTGGTGAATATTCTTGCAAATCTAGCTTAAAGGCAACAATTTTCTTCGGAAAAAAAAATGATTATCCTCGAAGCAAGGGGATTCCTAGGTTATTTTAATCCTGACTCTATGGTAAAGGATTTAGTTTTTTTCCAGAGACATCCTTATTTGTAAATTCATGGGGGTTAAATTGAATCTAAGGATGCTAGAGGATTGGGCTCACAAAGCTTGGCTGATTGAAGGAGACATGGAAATAAACCCTAGTTGCCAATGGCTATTTTTTTGTTTCTTTTAATAATGTTTTTGATTGTATCTAGATTTTATAAGGAGGCCCTTATTTCTTCAAACATGTCAATCTTTTCATGAAACCCCAACATCTAGATTTTATCCCAACAATGGAACTCCTTTCCAAAGTTTAGGTTTGGATTTGTCTATTTGCATTGCCGTTGATTTTCTAGGAAGATGAATTCCTAAAAATTTTGGATGATCTATTGGGTTTTTATTTGTACCTCACAGATTACTAGGGATAAAAAAAATTCTAGTTATGCCCAAATAGAACTAGATTTAAATAAGCCCTTGCCCTAAGCTCTTAATATTTAGGTGGGAGATTTTGTTTGGCATCAAACCCTAGATTATGAAGCCATTACTTTCAGATGTAGGGAATGTCATCGTTATGAACATCTATTTTGTGATTGTCCCCAATTTAAATAAAATTATTCTTCTAAGAAATCGGCACAAGTTGATAAAAAAGATAAACAACCAATTCAGCAAGAGAAGGGTTTATTATTGGTCCTTCTAATGCCGATGGCTTTACCATGGCTCACGGTAAAGCTCAACCCCCTCCAAATCCTCGAGGATCTAAAGCTAGTAATAGAAATGAAAATAAGTTTGCTATTCTAAGAGAAATCCCCACCAAAATTCAGGATGATCAAGATGAAAACCGGTAATGGATGGCAGCAAATCAAGTGAATGATGAAATAATGAAGGATCAAAAAGCCAAGGTAAACTGCAGGATGCTAATTTTTTCAATGAGAAGCAAGATCATACAACACAATAGCTTCCACTTTCAAGGATTTCTAGGGAGATTCCGGATATGCTTGTTACCATTGTTAATGTCCACCATGCTCCGTTGATGCCAAGTAAATCTATTGTTTTTGCCCAAAACCCTCTTTTGATTCCTAACTACTCTCAAACGCTTGAAGTTCAAAAGACTCTACTTGCCTTTGAAAAGATCGAACATGTGCCTGAAACCCTTGTCATGGACTTTGATAAACGAGAAAATCTATCTATTTTTCATTCAAAAGATAACTTGAAATCAGAATTGTTCAAAAAAAATAGGTAAAAAGATCCTCCAACTTGGGCTCTGGGTATTAAACAAAGAATAAAAAACAAGGGAGGCAAAAGGCACTCAAAGCAGGTCGTAAGACTGACCATGACAAATTGAAACTTTTGGGAGAACACCTACTAGCTTCAGGTCTTCTCAATCAATTGGATTCAACCCTCCCTCATCCATCTCAATCATGATTATTTCCTAGAATGTAAGAGGGCTTGGCAGCAGACCCAAACAAAATGTTGTTAGAAGAATGATTAAAGATTTTAACCATTTTATGTTGTTAATTCGGGAAACTAAGCTTCCCAAAGAATTTTCTCTACAGCATTGGTAGATATTTGGAAACTATTATTATTTTTTTCCCATGGTCTACCTGGTGGTCTTATGTGTTCTTAGGATTCCAGATTTTTTTTTCCAAAAAAATTCTTTAATTGCAATGGCAGTCTCTCTTTAGAAGGGGTTCTCACAACCAACAATCTCAATGTCTTGATCACTAATTGTTATGCTCCCCAAAATCTCCAAGGTAAGGTTAAACTCTGGGATTGGAGGTGACTTCCATGTTGTGTTATCCCTTAATGCGAAAAAGGGTAGTCTTCCTACTCTCCCTCAGGCTAGTTGTCTTCTACTTCAGAACATTAATCAACTTCAGTTAATGGATATCCTTCCTAGCAATGGTTCTTTCACTTGGAACAATCAAAGAATTGGGGATGCTTTCATTGTGAAACATCTAGAGAGATTTTTTGTTAGTGATTCTTGGCTTTCTTAGCACCTTTGGCTTGCTTCTTCCATCCTAGAGATTGTGGGTTCGGATCACTAGCCCATAGGTCTCCACTAAAAAGGATCCTTTAAGCTTCAAAATAGCCCTTTTAGATTTCAGCTCATGTGGTTAAAAGAAGATGACCTGGAAGAAAAGATTAGCCTTTGGTGGCAGGAAGGTAAACCTCATCATGGAACAGCTTTGTATGTTTTGTTTTGCAAATTATGTTTTGTCAAACAAAAACTAAAAGAATGGAATTTCTCCTCATGTGGTAATATTATGCAAAGAAAAAGGAATAGTTTGTCTAAGCTAGCGGAGATCCAAGGTCGTATTCAGAAATAGGGCTTAAGTAAAGATATCTTAACTCAAAATTCTAAACTCCAGAATCAATTAGAAAAAACTAAGCTTCAAGAGGAAATCATGTGGCGACCAAAATCTCGTGCTAAATGGTTACAGGCATGGGACTGAAAAGTCCCGTTCTCAAATATAATGTTATTAGGTATTCAGTATTGTCATAAATGAAATGGTTGTCATTGAACTGAGAGAATAAGAATAGCTCCTTAAATCTCCATTGAAGAAAGATAGTGAAATGATAAGGCCAATCCAGAGTTTGTATTAAAGTTTAAATTAAGGATTTAAACTTGATTTGGCCGACTTCTCCAAACACTCAAGTTAAAAATACTTATGTTGTGGCTGACTATGAAGTGGTTTGCATTCAATAAGATAAAATGTCTTATTACTAAATAATGATAAGAGGTGCAATCTAAAATGTTATAAAATATATTGACATGGCCGACTCCCTCAAACAGCAGCATATTTTAAAATACTAAAACTTGTGGTGGCCGACCTCTCCATATATTAAGACAAAATGTCTTAAGTCTAAAATACACGAAGTGAAGCAAGCTAAATAAGAGAAAGTGCTGCGATTAAAAGAGAATGTGGAGCAATTTGTAGAAGGCAGTAGAATAAGACAAAAGTCTTATTTAGATGTGATGTGGTGGTTATGTGATAGATTGGGAATAAGACAAAAGTCTTAGCAAATATAAGTCAAGCGATTCATAACTAAGAGGAGGTGCGATTCTCATTTGAATGAGTATCACTGATATGTGATATGATTAATACATGAAGTGATGAGATTAATAAGAGGAGGTGGTACGATTCATGAAGGGCGGCGATTTATTTTAGAAGATAGTAATTATCAAAAATTAGCATTAAGAAGAGGTGTATTATTGAAGAGTTGTTTTGCTTATGAGGAGTTGTGACTCCTTCAAAGAGCAGCAGCCATATGAAAGATTGTGACTCTTCCTTTCCAAGAGAAGATATAAATTGGACAAGGAAGGAACGGAAAAGGGGTCATGAAGGATAAATCATTCATCAAGGAAGCAAGAAATAAGAAAGAAATATATATTTCAGCAGAGATAATTTGCAAGAATAGATCAGCAGTGATGCCTATATATGCAATAATTGATAACAGCAGAAAATTAATTACTGCAGCCATTCTATCATGCTAAAACTCTATCATCCTCACATTCCATTAATCTATTATTCCATCTTTCTATTATTCAAATATTATATCATTCTCTCATCCTATTCTTCTATCATTATATCATTCTATTCAATCAATCTATCATTCTATTATTCTACTCTTCTATCATTCTATCATTCGATTATTCTATCCTTCTATTATTCTATCACTATTATTCTACTCTTCTATCATTCTATCATTTGATTATTCTATCCTTCTATTATTCTAACATTCTATTGTTCTATAATTCTATTATTGAATCAATCAAATCAGCAAATATCTGAGATATCAATTAGCAATCAGAGGAAGCTATCTTCATTGGAAGGAAGTCACATAAGAATCAAGCAAAAGGGGATCATATTCAGAAATATATCTACATTCAAGCAAACAACATCTTCTGAATATTAAAAACAGATCGAACAACAAGGCAATAAGAGCAGATCAAACATAATTATCTGCACTCAGCAGACAAGAGCAGAAGTCAGCATTGGCTAATATATTTGCATCTTAGAATATAGCAGTCTTATATTTTAGCAAGTATTGCGGTATGCACTATTATGATTATGAATCTAGATATGTTTATTGATGTAATTGTTGGTCAAACAAGATTCTTATTAGTCATTAAATTGCTCATTCCCAATAAGCAACCATGTGGAGGAGTGGGTAAATACAAGAAGGGGGAGCAGATACTAGATTTCCTTCTAAGTACATCACTCCATGATGGATGCTCGTGTGTCTGCCACGCCAAGGGGGTGAATGTCGACCCTTGGGCTTGGATAGGAGATTCTACGGGCACCCCATTGTAGCTTTCCCTCTGATCTCTACATGGGTTGGTTGTTGAGATGGATTCAAGGAGTCTCAGTCATAAGAAGGATGGATAAGACAACATGGATAGAGAAGGCAGGTACAAGTTTATCCACTAAGCACACCACCCCATGTTGGATGCCCGCATGTCTGCCACTTGGGGCCAAGAAGGATGGTATATCCGCTCTTGGGCTTAGCATGAGGATAGCTTCAGGCGCCCTATCATGTTTCTCCTCCAAGTCCTATTATGGCTAATCTTCCATCATGTACTATAGATATTGTAGGTTTGAAGTAGTTATGTATTTTACATGGTTTAAATAGATAAGACATTCATTATATATGTTTTGATCATATGAATTATATTTCCAATATTATCGAACATGATTGCAGGACCTAAATCAAGATTCATCTCGTGTAAAGCATTTAATGGTACATTATAACCCTAACTACATTAAACTGGTGATTCTAGGGCAAGATTTAGGGCAATCTCAGGAAGGGGACATTACAGACAAGAATTCTTCTTTTTTCCATCACTCTGTTGTGGCATAGAAACATGTTAATTCTTTCAAGAAAATCCAAACAGAGGATGGGTCTAAGATTGAATCCATTCAAGACATCCAATTAGAGGTTGTTTCTCACTTCTGTGAGTTGTTCAAAGCCCCTAGTGATTTCTTTGTTGATAATAAACGTATCATTTTGAACCGTACTCCTAGACTCACCTCCCCTCAAGATAATTTCTTCCTCAATGGCCCTATTTCCATGGATGAGCTAGAGTAGGTGGTGGTTTTAACTTTTTATAATGAAAAAAGATAAAACCCCAACTCCAGATGGATTTCCTATTGAGTTCTTCCAAGCTTTATGGGCTATTGTCAAAGATGACATTTTGGAGGTTTATGAGGAACTGTGCACTTCCAAACAAATGTTAAAAGCTCTTAATAACTCTTTTTCTGGCTCAAATTCCTAAGAAAGATCGTTTTTTATTTTTTTGATGTCCGACCAATAGCTCTCTGCAATACTATCTATAATATTTTTCCAAAACTATTGTTGAGCAGCTGAAACAACTTCTTCCTTCTATCATTTTTCTAGAAACGGGGTTGGGGGGGGCGGGGGGGGTGTTGTACAAGGACACCAGATCATCAATGTTATTGTTATCAAGTCCAGTAAGTTATTCACTCTATGCATGTTAACAAGAAAAGTTCTATGTTCATGAAAATTGATCTTTATAAGGCTTATGATAGGGTCTACTGCAAATTTCTGGCAGATATCTTATGTGCCTTTCGTTTTGATGATAACTAGATTCAATGGGTCATGGCTTGGTGTACCTGTAATGTCCCAAATGGACAGAAATATGGCAAGTTCGGATTTCCCGGGTGTTCCAAATGATTTGTCAAATATACCTTCAATTTCTGCCCTACCTAGGTCTGCCCAAACCCTAGGTCTGCTGTAGCACAAACAGACTTGCAACAAAATATAGATTTCCACCACAAATGTATGCTCAATGAACAATATAAATCACCACAATGATTCGCCCAGATATGCAGATCAACTATATCATGAAATAGCATGCAAGAAGTATGATAGCATGACACAAATACAGGATGAATACTCTGCTGAAACAGTATCAGGTCTTCAACTATATTGACTGCTGAAAGTATAAAATATGGCATATAACAATGTCACATGAGAGGCGAATTAGCCCAGCATACAAGTGTTCTCCAATGTCAATGGTTACATACTAATTTGATAGGAATATAATGCTAATATTAATGGCTGTAGCTTATGCTGATAAACCCTAGGCGCAGCAGCAGATATATATGTGATTAGCTCTCCAAAGATGCTCCAAATCCACCTCTATAGAAGTTCGCTCAGTCCTTATGTGATTCGCCCATGGTCGATGCTCAAGCTGGTATGAATGTTGTCGTTGAAGCACAAGTAGACTCCTGTTATGGAATCTCCACAATGAAGGAATTAGGTCTGCGTCCAACTCCTCCCAAGACTTAGAGTTTTTGTTTCAAGCCTTTCCTTGAGATTGCTCTCGATGTATGAATGAATGATTGCTGATTGATGCCTTTTGGATGCCAAGTCGATGGGATATATATACACATTATGTCTTCCTTTTCCCTCTTGGCCGACCTAGGAATATGTGCCTTATTTGAATTATAAATTCCCTCCAATAGGCCGACCCATCTAGAAGCTCATTTCCTAATTCAAATTGAATATATGAATTAGGGAAGGTGCCAAAAGTAATAGTTAATTATTATTTTATTCCTTTGTTTATTTCCTTAGTGGCGCACATAGGAATAATATATTATTAATGCCTTATGATGAAACCACTTCGCCCAAATGTATGAGCGCCTAGGAGACAATGCAAAGATGTATCATATGATGAACTCCATGAACCATCATGAACCAAGAAGGCATCCAATAGTGAAATAGCACCATCCATACATGAGAAGCTCGATCCTCTATCTCGAATCCACATAACAAGCCCTCCAAGTGACGGACTCCGAAGAGGATAATGCACTGAAGACAACATACTCAGGTGACAATCTACCTCCATGGCTCGTGATGTCCTCAAGATGTCCTGAAGTGAGATGGAAAGCCTATCCAAGACCATTGGTGACCATTCCCAGAATGGGGACATCACAGAACCTCTCCTTTTTTTGTGATTATAAATGATTCTCCCTCTGACATTTTTCATTCTAAAAGAGGCCTACATTAGGTAGATCCTCTCTTCGTATCTCTTTATCATTCCAGTGAAAGGAATTGGTAGGTTTTTAAAGCACCTCAAGTGTTCAGGCTCTATTTCTAGCTTTCACATTATGCAAAGTATGGATCCACTTACCCATCTTCAATTTTTGGATGACACTTGTTTGATGGGCAATGCCACTCTTGAAGAAGCAATTGGTCTTAAGCAAACACTTAACATCTATATCGGTGTGTCTGTGCAACTCTTGAATGAACAAAAGTCTCAAGTTTTCGTCTTCCATACAAGCCCTCATCTTCAAGAACAGATTGCTAATATTCTTCATTTCCAACTTGCTTCTCCTCCTTTCAAATATTTGAGTATTCCTCTTGGGAAAAAAGATTGGAATGTTATGTTGGATTCTATTCGGTGTCATATCAGTCATTGGACACGTGGATACCTCTCTTTCACTAGCCATATAGTCCTTAAAATTGTGATTCAAGCTCTTCCTATTTATAGATTTATAGCTCTTGCAGATTCAAAATGCATCGTTCATGACTTGGACCATAGAATACGAAAGTTTATTTGGGAAGGAAATGCAAAGAAAAAGAAATGGCATTTGGTTGATTGGGATAAAACTCGTCAGCCTAAAGAGAGGTGGATTAGGTGTGAGATCTTCCCTCCTTATCAATATAGCTCTTGTTGCCAAATTATATTGGAGATGATCTATGGAGGAACAGACTTTATGGGGGGGGGAAGGAATTCTTAAGCTCAAGTACCTAAATCTGGAGAATCATTCTGTCATTCCAAGGATGTTGACCCTTCGCAAGGGTTCTTAGATATGGAAAACAATGAAGTTGGGTAGTAATTTGATTAAAGCTAAACCTCTTCTAGATTGTAGGGAAGGGTGGCCTTGCTCTTTTCTAGGATAATGTGTAGGACCAAGTCCTCTTTGTGTGGAATTCCTTGATCTCCTTCAATCAAAATATAAATGCGTTGAAGTTGGTTGGAGTTATGTTTTTGAATTTCACTATGAAATCATATAGGATGGTGTGAGAATTTGGAAATGGAAACCTAAAGATCTTTAGCCAAGTCAACAATTCCCTCTTCTAATTAACCAATTAGCTCAAATTTTAGCAACCGGTAAGGTCTCTTTAGATAGACATATGATATCCTTGGATGGGGTTGACAGGTTATGGGATTTTGTAATATCCCCTTTTTCCGAGTGATCGTCCAGCGGAGTCGACTAGCCTATTTTATTCCCATAGGCTAAGTCAGGAGTTATAAGAGAATAATTTGATTAATTAAATAATAAATAATCCTAAGTCATTTTTGGGATATTTATATTTAATTAATTAGTTGGACCTATTTTTTATTATAAAGTGACTTTATAATATTATATTGAGAAATTATAAAAATAATTCACTTTTGAGAGGGAAAATAAAAATAAAAAATAAAGAAAAAAGAGAATCTTCCAGAAGTGAAGCTTTGTCGGCCAAAAAGGAGGATTCACTTGTGGCTTTAAAAAGAGGTGAAGGCAAATCATTTCATTAATCCTTGGCTTGTTATTTTCATTGAAGTTTTCCTTGTAAGCTGCAACTACAGGTTCAGCATATTCCTAGGACGAAAACCCTTGGAATATTGGCGGATTGGACGAAAACCCAATTTCATCTTGAGGTGGATTCATTCCAGGATTCACATTTGCACGTCATTAGTGATTTGGAGGAGTTGATTGAGCTTCAAAGAGATATATTTCTGCAGGTTCATATTGGAGGGTTTGATTGCCAATTTGTGAGATTTGTTCCAAATACAAATTGGGCAATATATTCAGATTTTATTGCAAGACTGGTTCAGATTTTATATCAGACTTGGAGGGTTTATTCCAGCGCTGGAAATAGAGGGTTTGGACTGATTTTATGTTAAGAGATTGATGCCAATGCTGGACACCTTCATAGAGCATAGGCGATTTGCAATTTAAAGTATATTTGGGTACCATTTGTGAGTTGCCGCCCATTCCTTGTGAGCCACCGCCATTCCTTGTAGTAGGCTGATCCGCATTAGAGGTGGTGTGAAGGGTTTCAGGGAAGTCGCTGCCAAATTGAAAAGAAGTTGCCACCCTAGGGGATGTCAATGTGTCATTAAGAGCAGATCGCCCAGCTAGGGTCATTGCAATCTATTATTTTGGTATGTAAAAGACCCTTGATTATCATTATAATGATCTGATTCTGAACAGCAAAGACTTGAGACATATTTGGGCATGTTTAAGCATTGCAATTTGATGTTATTTCAGTTCTGAACAATCTGATTTGTAACAGCAGTTGATCATATTCAGAAATCAGATTTATATATCATTTAAATTGCATTATAAGGGCCTAGTTATGTGATAGAATATATGTTTGATGAGTTCCTTCATAACTGCATATGAATTTCATTTAGTTTGAGCATTTGGAATGCATATATCTGCTGTTCAAAACAAATTACATTCAGAAACAAACAAAATCAAACTTCATGCAAAGTGTTTGACAAAATGTCAAAGCATTAAAAATCAGAAAATTCAAGGCAGAATTAGACAGGGATCTTACAGATTTACATGGTGCAAACGGGTTATAAAACTCTTTTGGCAGAAAACCTTCAAGTTAAGAACTCTAAGCTTTGGAAAAGGGTTTGCCATCCTAAATGTTGGCCAAAGGTTAATGATTTCATGTGGCTAGCAAGTTTATATAAATTTCATCGTGATAATCTCCGGAAACATGGGATTGCTAGTCTAAATGGATGTATCCTCTACCTCCGAGATAAAGAGAAACATCTTCTTTAGCCTGCCCTTTGCCACTTTCCTTCGCCTTTTATGGTGTGATTTGTTGGGAATTTCATGGAATAGTTATGATTCTACTCAGGACTCTCTTGTGAATCAACCACGACCCTCTTTGAAGCTAAAAGCCCTTAATCTATTGCATGATATTGATCCTAGTCTAATCTACTAGAAATATTTGGTGGGAATGCAATCAAAGGATCTTCAATGGTACAACTAGGCATATTGGTCAAGTTTGGGCTAGAATTATGACCAATTTGAAAGAAACCTATCAAGTTTGGATTCAAGATTATCAAGCAAATTCTTGGTGGGAACTCAAGGTTCTTATGAGACTTGGTATTCCTGTGGTTTCTCCCTCTTCTGTCTCCTCTAATAATAACCCTCAGAAAGATCAACTTACTTAATGGGAACGTCTTCCTCCAAGCTTGGTTAAAATTAATGTTGATGGAGCTTCAAAAGACAATCCTAGAAATGCTAGCATGGGAGGTGTTTATCATGACCCTAATGGCAGGGTTATGTGCTGGTTTGTTGGTGGTCTTGGTGTTCGTTCTAATAGTTTTGCTAAGGCTGTGGCTATTTGCCAAGCTCTTTTAGAAGCTAAGCTAAAGCTTTTTACTCACTTAAAAAGGAAGTCTTCCTCTCACTTATAGCAATGGCAGTTGAATGAATGTAAGAAAGACATCAACGTCCTCATTCGTGATTTCAATGTTGTTAAGTGGAACCATACCAGAAGGGAAGGAAATAGAGTTGCTGATTTCTTGGCTAAATCAGCTTCTAACTGGAATAACATCAAAGTTGATGCTGAAAAATAATCAAGATTGCCCTAACCGGGACTTGAGCAAAGACTTTAGTGTTTTTATGAATGCTCACTACAATGCCTCTCTAGATTCTTGATTCTCACTAGTGGGTCAGTCCTTGTGGTGTTCTACTTGTTTATTCTTCTATGGTTAACATTATTATTGCTATTTGCTTTCAGCGGTTTTCCTACCGGTCCCATTTTTTTAACATAAAGGGAAGCATTACTTCCAACACTCAGAGCATGTACAATCTTCAAGAGAACAAGTGCTTATGCCCTGTCTACGGATTTTGGTAGGTTCCTCCTCTCTTGTTGATTGTCTATTTTCAATCCATTTGGATTTTCTAGATTTTTTAGAATTGGTGTGCCATGAATTTTTTAAAACTAGCAGACCTACTTTATAATGAATCATTGTTTTAATTTAAAAAATTGCCTTTATATTTAAAAAACAGACTAATTCTATTTTAACTCATTTATATTAGTTTAAATTGTTTATGTGAATGTAATTTTTCTTTATAAATATTAAAAGACTAATTCTATTTTTAACTTTAAAACTATTAGTTGTAACTTTCATTATTATAATTAAATAATAATAAGTAATGGAATAAACCATATAAAAAATTAACAAATTATGTTATAAGGTGCACCCAAAAAAAACTTTAAAAAAAAAGAAATTACAGACTAACATCTTTTATATTTTTTTTAAATGCCCCAACAAAAAAATTATATATTAATGCGGCACCATCTTTGATGATGTAAACCCAAACTTTAGGTTTAGGCCTTTGAGCAGTGCTAAGTTAACCCTGTAAGAGCTTGAGGGGTGCAATAATTAGCCCTGATAACTAATGAGTCCTCCTGTCTTATTAAATGAGAAAGCTATCCAGATATTTTAGTCATTGCCATAAAACACTGAAAAATCATCCAGATATTTAATTCATTGCCATAAAACACTGATATATAGATGATTTTCCAACGATAAGTGACTGGTAAGTAATCACGGCACACCAGATAGCGGCAAACGAACAAAACCAAAGAGATTTACATATAAATGCCTATCCAAAAACCGCCAACACAAAACACAGCAGAGAATTGCCAAATTTTGAATAAGAAATAATCAAAAAAATCGGGATTGTGGAGAAACACATACATTGAAACGATGGAAATCTGACTTAAAATGGGAGCGCTGTTGTTGGAGAGATGAGAATTGAGCTGCACAAGTACTGCAACTCAATCCGTTTCGCATAGTTATTTCATCTTCTTTTTCTTCTTCTTCATGGCGATGCGCAGCGGAGAGTGGGGAGAGATCTAAGAGCTTTGAGGAGGTCGAATGTGAATTGCTTACAGAGGCAAAATCGAAATAATCCGGTGGCAGATCAAAGATGGAACGCAATCCTGCCTTCGCCTTGTTATTCTCGGAACCCATTTCTAATGACCTCTCAAGTTTGGGCAGTGGAGCAAAAGCGGTAGTGTTGCATTATTATCAATTTTTTTTTCTCGCTATTATTTATATAACTTCTATCTAACGTGCTTATTAAATAATATCTAAAATAAAATTGGAGAAAAGCGCGCACCCACGCTTCTTCTTTTAAGTATCATGTTTTAGGCCAGGTGCGCTTCTTCTTTCAAGTATCATGTTTTAGGCCACTTTGGGTCTATGATATATATACTAGCACTTGCAGCCATATGAGGTTCAAGGAATGCAACGATAGAACAACCCATGAGTTTTGAAAATTTTCGGGCGTGATTTTTTTACCGTGTGAGACAATTCTGAGCACTATAATGCTCACATATAAAAGTCTATCGGCTAATTATAATTGATAGATTGGAGACGCAATCCATTTTTATTATACTCCATCTTCATGTTCAAAATTTATTTACTCTGTTTTTATTAGCTTGCTTATCCTAGACAAGATTGTATCTTCAATTTTGTTCTTTACATAGATTAGGGGTGCAATCATTTCTTTTGTACAATTTAAGGTTATAAATTTCAATATAATTGTTACATGTATGTGTGTATTAGTAAGTTTGAATTGTGTGTTTAGGGCATATATTTACAGGAATCATCCATCAATCATTTATTATAACACATCAATATACTTGTACATTTGTCACTAATATTTTGTGACTCAATGCATCAACTTCTCTATCTTCATTAACATCCAACTCCACTATCATTTTGTGTTTATCATTGTTAACTCGATCTCAACATTTGACTAAGACACAAGGAAGTCTATAATTTCAACCTTGCATAGCAGACCGCATAGTGCTCCTTAAAACCCCCAAGTCTTTTCCTTACCTCAAATATTAGTAGGTAAAAAAGTTCTACAGGTGTATCCAAGTATGCTTAGGATAGAATCATAGAAATCTAAAGTGAGTCAAACTAAATCCTAGACACTCAAGTTCTCTAACTTTGGTTGTCTTAGCTCTCTAATCTAAAATCCATTCCAAATCTCAAGTATCATTATGTTATCACAACATCACATCAATTGAAGTTTACATTGTGTCACTTCCAAGGTGTGCAACCCTAATTACATCTTAAACCATTTTAAGCACATGTTCAATGACAGCCTCAATTAGCTTACTTGAGTTGCTTTACATACCCAAATCTTGTATTTAGAGTGTTACTTATGCTTAATTGATTTTATTCATTTATTCTAACACTTAGACATTTTGAAGGGTGGATTTTATTTCCCTTCATTTTAATGAGATTCATAACTAAGTACTCTAATTAGACAATTATTTTCCAACTTCGATTGCTCTTTGTGTAGTTAGTGTTTCACAATTATTTTCCAACTTTGATTGCTCTTTGTGTAGTTAGTGTTTCACCCAAGGTTTGGCCCTTAGCTAATTGTTACCTTCTATTAAATCCTTAAATCATGGATTCCAATCAACCCTTATCTTCTGCCTCTATTCTTGCATGCCTCAAAGATCTCAAGGTGTTTTTACAAGTTAGTGCAACAAACCCTTCAATGTTTTAAGACATCATATACTTTTATATAAAAGAGTATGCTTCATGTTCTAGTATACATTGGTTAAATGTGTTGCTAACTTTTCATCCTTTCTAAAACATATTTGCACTTCTCCTTCTTGTGAGAGGACTTCACTTCATTTGTCCATGCACTTTATAATGATCACACTTCTTACATGGCATATGATAGTGATGATCTATAGATGATAATATATCTTGTTCAGCTATTCATGACGTTAGATCTTTAATAATGATGATATACCTCATGCCACTCATGATAGTCCATCTATACCTTTGGGCTCATGGTCTATTAATGATTTGTTTAGTGAGGAGCATGGTGACACTTAAGTAATGAACATCATTTGTCCTCTCCTTCATGTGATATTGTTAATGGCTCGTTATAACATAATGAATTGGTTCATGGTACAAGTATTGTTAGCAAAGGCTTAATGTCTAGAGGCTTTAATGGTAATAAAGATGTATCTTTACACGTGTTGGTTAACAGATTTGTCACCTAACTCTATATACTCACGCCCAGACAAGTGACAAATGTAATCAACAGTTGAGCCTAATATATTGGTGTTTTACACAGGCTCTCTGCTTATTTAACAAGGCGCAACTACCTCTGACAGATATTCTAATGAATAGGAAAACCCAAAATTGCTTTTAACCAGAAAGCAAAAATAAAGGCAGAGCTTTTGACCAGAAAGCAATAAAGGTAGATTTACAACCCGATTACTAGGAGTTCAAAGACTTCCAGCCACATAACATAAATTGACAACACACCACACACACACAAATATATATTCACCACTTCAAATGACATATCAACAGATAAACGATCCTCAATAGTGAGCAAGATTCATGAATATCCAACCACTAAGACACGTGAATATCATTAACACCAGCAACAACACATTCAACTTAAGAAGAACATGAATTCAAATAATCACAACACAAATTCTATGATCACCCAAATCTCTACTATATTAACTTGCATTGCATATATCAAAGTAGTTGAAAACAAAATTAACTATCACCCTTGCAAAACAAAGTTTGTCCAAAGATCCATAATTCAACTAGCCATCTAGAATTTATAGCTAAGCCAAATTATAATTGTCTTCAAAACCATAATGACTTCTTGAAATAGCTGATTTAAAGATTTTTAAACAATAATTATAATAAAAGGGGCCCTCCAGAGCTAATAGTTTTAGAGCAAATATGAAATAACTAAACACGAAATTTGAAATTAACTGAGGATTTGTAAATCCCCATTGCCATCATCCACCTCGTCCATCTCTTCCTTTAACTGCTCGCCTTCTCCTGTGACACTTTGCGTCGCTTGAGGTACTTGTGCACGTAACCTTGCTTTATATGCCCTATACTTGTTTATGACAGACATCAATGACATGCCAGGTGGAGTTCCTGTCATACTAATACGATGCTTCCTCTTCATGATTGCCTTGTTGGAGTCTACCACCTTACAATGCACCTCATCAAAACCATTTCTGCAATTGCTAATATAGGTCGCCATTTTAGAGAGTCTTCCCAATGAATCCCCTGTGATTGCATCATAATTTACTATTTCTTCAATTACCACTCTCTTGAAATTTTGTTTTATTACTTTGACATCCAAGAGTTTCTCATCGTCAGACACATTGGCTTCCACCTCTAGAGTAGCGAAATCCTTTTTGATTCTCATCATTTCCTTGTAATAGACTGCAATTGCTTTCCCCATCTCTTCTTCTGTTGCAGTTATAAGACAAAGTTTCCATTCCACTGCATCAGACCACACAAGTGTGTCTAGCTCTCCAAGATTGGCTATAACTTCTTCAGCCATCAAGATACCAAGATCCATGTTGGCTATCTCTTGTATCTCCTTAGAGGCTACGGTCAGACTGTGGTGATCACTTCTGGCTTTCTCAAACTCTACTATCAAAACCTCCCTCTTCGCATGTATGGAATCAAACAATTTCACCATCTCCTCAATAAAAATGAGACCATCAAAGACAATCCTTTTGACCCATTGATCCATAGCTTTTCTCAGAGATAGAGAAGTTTTGACTTGTTGGAGCAAATTTGGATCAAGGATACGGAGGTCAGCATTTAAGGGGGCCTTAGTTGAAGGTGTTATTATTTTAGAAATTGAATCAACAAAAGAAATCAAGGAACTTACATGTGCTAGCAGTTTTGAATTTTCCTCCTGCAGCCCTTTAACCTCTTTGATATGTTATTAACTGAATATTTGACATGATACAAACCTCCCTCAGCAGTTGACGGCCCCAGATCCACTCTGTTAGTGCCTGAATTGACTGGTAGTTTTTTGAGCAATTTTCATTCAGGCACTCTCCCTAAGTATCCAAAAAATGTTCTAAGTGTTGGACCTCCTCAGCAGTTTTCAGCTACATCATCATATTTTCTTGAGGAGGAGGTCATCATCATCATGTTTGTTTCGATGAGGGTCAGCATCATCATGTTCTCCGTCGACCGGTTTCTCATCGTCATCATCATATTTTATCATCGGGTGATCTTTGGTTTTTATCCTGATGATGCTGATGAGCTACAGTGCGCCCTGATCTGCTTGCGAGGGTGATTTTTCAAAGTACCCGGTGATCTTGCACTTATCACCTTGCCCAAACATGATGATGATGTTGCCCCGTTATTCTGAAGGGGTTATTCTCTAAGTTGTTCGACCTGACTTGTTCTTTCTTAAGGGTCGTCATCATCATCATCATATTTCCAGTTATCACCGTGTTGCTTGCGAGGGTCATCATATTTTCTGCCTTCATGATATTTCGCCGGGGTGATATTTTTATCATCGGGTGATCTTGGTTATGATCATCCTGATGATGTTGTTGAAGAGTTCTAAGTGCGACCCGATATTCACTGGGGTCATCATATTTTGAACGTCAGGATGATCTTAGTCAATATCATCCTGATGATGTTGTATCACTTCTTGTTCGATTGTTTTGTCATCCTGATGATGCTGACGTCATCCTTATATCAGGGTGATATCTTTCTTTCTGCCTATCTGCATCATGATATTTCTGAAGGAGGGGGTGATATTTTCATATCACTCGAGTGTGTGTTTGTTCCAGCATCATGATGATGCTGATATCAAGGAGATATCCGCCTGCCGGCTTCGTGCGCTATCTAGAGGGGGTGATCTTTTCGAGCATCATCATATTCATCTATCGCCCCGATCTTACAGAGGAGCTACAGTGCAACCTGATATTTGCACATCAGGATGATATTTCCAAATATCCGGTTGTCTTCCGAATATCATCCTGATGTTAATATGATGATGACGTCATCGAGGTCCCCCGATATTTGCAAACATGATGATGACGTCATCCGGATATGAGGAGGTGCGCAGTAGGCAGATATGATGATGACGTCAGCAGGATATGATGATGATGTCATCAGGATGTTCATCGGCCAGACTTTTGGTATAGGCTCAGCAGGAGGATGTTTCTCCGATGGATCAGGTTGTGCCGATGAAGGCGATTATCATGCAGGTTGTATTGCGATATGATGATGACGTCAGGGTGATATTTCGGGCAACAGGATATCATGCTGCTGGAGGATGATGATGATGAAGTCTTATACTAGTGTCGTCAGGAGCAAAAGCACCGACATGATATATGCTCATGACCTAGTATATAAAGTGTTAATGAGGTTGCTACGGGGTACATGTGGGATAATGTTATCCTGCATATTCGAAATATCATGATGATGAATCTCGGCGGGAAATGTTTGCGATTAACTGTTAGATGTTCTTCCCGAGGCCGCGGGTTGGTGCGCCATCAATGGCGATTGTTGCAGAGGTATGGGCGATGGCGTGGACGGATGTAGTACCTGATTGAAGATCTGGATCCCTAGGCGGTGGCGCAGGGCTCGAAAAATCTTCCTGTCTCCTCCCCTACCTGCTGCATTCAAGTTTGGGCGCCAATCTGGTAATGTTTGAGCGCCATCTCCCTGATACTGTGTATCTGGCGGGATTTTTGGTCAACTATGTAATTAATTGCTGAGCACCTACCTGGCTGTTATAAGCAGGTTGTGTTGCTCATTTGTTGGTTGTTGAAAGTTGTGGATTTTTGGCTCTGTAATCCATAACCAGCTGATCTGGTTGCTCTGTACAGTTTAACTTGTGAGTTTATGTATCTCCTGTTGTACGACTTGGCATGAATCCACTGATTTCATGGTTGATCTTATATGAGTAATGCTATCTTAGCATGTGTTTTGTTAATTCTGTCTCCAGTATTGCATGTATTCTTCTTCTGGATCTGGATATTTGCGTAATGTTTAGATTCTAGAGCATAGAATTCCTATGTTGAATGTCTAATCTTTTAACCTCTGCTCAAGGGGCAGATTAAACTATTTTCAGGTTGAACATTGGGAAGGGTATACTGCAGTAGGGATGCCATAAGTAGAGATAACTCAACACTCTTCATTGGGAGATATCTGTAAGGCAGGTATCATGTGTATCCCCCTGAAATCTAGTTTTAGCTATTCATGCTGATCATTCACAGGTGTATGTCTACCGACTCCAAGCCCTGGATAGGCACCAATCATGCTGTGTTCTTGTGTTATACACCATGTCCAGCTTTGCATCCAAAATTCAAACTAAACCATTTCATACTTCCACCTGTTAGTTGTAGGAGTAGTATTAGGAACCCCCTGCATGCTCTCATACCCAACCAGACATCATGTCCAAGAATGTTGCCAGCCTTGTGATCTATCATGCGGATCTTGGTCCATACATGAGAGTATTCTGCGTGTTGTTGTCAAGTTAGATCCTTCTATCTTTGAGCTAGTCAAGGTTACATCTTGAGTTATAGGGATACCCCCCTTGGTGCGGCAGAACCAGAAGTGAAGGGGAGGAGCTCACGCAACCTCCTGTATTCAGTTGGCTGAATCTGCCTGTGCATTAGAAGTGGCAAATCCTAATGCTGATTCAAGGAATGTCAACAGAATGGCGACTCTGCTGGGGATGGACTAAAAAATAATATACTTGTGGCCCATCCGAGTCACTAACAAAATGATGCTCTGCTGGTGGAATGAACCTGGAAAAGTAGCTTTCAGCTATTGAAAATTTTGTCCTCTCTGGAGAGGTGGCGACTCTGCAAAAAGATCCAAATGCACATGAAAGATGGGTGTATGTGATGTGACAGAAATGTGTTGTTCATTTTTCTGCATCTGTATGAGAAAAGGTACCTTGTTCCTTCCCCTTTATTTGCTATTTTACTGCATAAGTTAGATGCCGGGGGAAGCCTTAGGTCTTAGACAGACAAAGGATGTCTAAGAGTAAGATTTTTATGAATCCAAGTATGAGTTATCCCACACTCAGTGGTGAAATGTTGGATAAAGGAATAGAAGAGATAAGAAATAGGTTGATATTCTTAGAGGCTGAGCAGGCCCAGTTAAGAAGCAGTAACCCTGTTGTGTCTGCCAGTCAGAAGGCTAAACCTCCTGTCAGCCCTTTTGATCCTTTGTATGACCAACTGGATTTGTCATGGGTGGATTATAAAGTAGAAACTATGCCTGCTAGGATATACTGTCAGATGCCTAGATTTAGTGGTCACAATGTATGTGATGGGAATGCACATATCCAAAATTTTCAAAGTTTTATGGGAAAATATTCATTCAGAGATGAGGATATGTGGATGAGGTTTTTTGTTAGGTCCTTTGATGCAAAAGCAAAAGACTGGTATTTGAGGTTTCCAAAGAAATCCTTTGCCTGTTGGGATGAGCTTGCTGACTGTTTCAAGGAAGAATTTGCAAAAGAACCGGCTGATCTTGTTGCAGAATTGATGAGAATCAGAAAACAAGATGAAGAGCCATGTGTTGATTTCAGTCATAGGTTTGCAGTAGCCCTTTCACATGTCCCTGAAAGTTTCAGACCTGATATTTCAGCCTGTGTTGGCATATTCTTTGAAGCTTTTGAGGAGGGCTCTAGTGCATTACTGAGGGATTTCAAGGTGACAAGTATGCAGATGGCATACAAATTTTTAGAAAATGTAGAAGAAATGAGAAATGTGCACCTGCTGAAGCCCCTGTCCCCAGGCCTTGGTGTGAATAATGGTTATGAAGCTGCAAATGACCAAATGATTATGGCATCATGTGCAGATAAAAATGAAAATAAAAGCATAGAGGGTGAGACTGCTGTATTTGAACATAATGCTAACAATACTGCTCAACTGGATTGTTCACCAGTTGAGGATGCCAGTGAAAGGACTAATGAGGATTCCCATTGCAATGATGAGGCAGCTGATCATGAAAACAATAACGAGGTTGTGGACAGCAATGAGCAATTTTTAGAATGGACCTGTGGAGACAATTGTGAGTATTGTACTTAAGACAGAGAAGATATAAGCAAACAGAGAAGCAGTCCTATGTGTGACCCATTGCCTACCTTTCAAACACATGGAGATCATGAAGAGCAGTCAGAAATTAAAATAAGTGCTAGTTCAGAGCATGATTGTTTTTCATTTGATGGCTGTTTTGCTTATGACACACAGGCTGATACTCCTCCACAGAGTGAATCCATTGGTGATGAAGAAGTGTGCTCTGCTGCCCATGAACAAATGGCATACTATGATGAAACTGATGCACCTAGGTCACCCATTTATGACACATATGGTGATGAGGATCTGTCTGAGTATGGTGAGGATCTAGACACTATTTTTGGCTTGGATTCTGTTTCTCATCTTGATGAAAGAGGAAACAACATACATCAGGTAAGTGACTGTGAAAATGTGCCTGACTTAAAAGAGATGCCAGAGCCTGATCTTTTCCAGCCTGGTGTACCAGATGGTTGTGTACATGATGTACACAATTGTGATTTTGAAAGCTTTTCTTTTGATGAGCCAGCATATAATACAATGAGCCTTGATCTTCCTAGTTTTGTGGTGGACTCCGAGTGTTTCCTATTTGCAGTCCAGCTAGGAGATCATGTTGCAATGCATGATGATGATATAGGTGATAAGTGCTATATGCCATATGAACATGCATTGTTTGATACATTCTGCACCCACATGTCACATGATGCTGAGGGTTATCTGCACAAGGGTGATAATGACAAGCCAAATCAGAAGGTTGAATATGCAGATGACAAGATTTGTTTGTGGGTGGATCTTTGTAGTATCTCCAAGCTTGACCCAGTGCATGCAGATGAAAACAAGATATTTGACAAAGGGAGATACATGTTTTTCTTTTCTTGGTGGCCTTAGGCCATCAAGTGTGTTGGGTGATGCAGGTCAGTGCAGTATTTGACTCTGTGCCCAATGGATAAGGGACTGGTCTGCATCCCAGAGATCTGGGGTTCTCGCTGCAGGTTTTCACCTGCACGTCCCCAGACAGAGCCACTGTTAGTGCCTGAATTGACTGGTAGTTTTTTGAGCAATTTTCATTCAGGCACTCTCCCTAAGTATCCAAAAAATGTTCTAAGTGTTGGACCTCCTCAGCAGTTTTCAGCTACATCATCATATTTTCTTGAGGAGGAGGTCATCATCATCATGTTTGTTTCGATGAGGGTCAGCATCATCATGTTCTCCGTCGACCGGTTTCTCATCGTCATCATCATATTTTATCATCGGGTGATCTTTGGTTTTTATCCTGATGATGCTGATGAGCTACAGTGCGCCCTGATCTGCTTGCGAGGGTGATTTTTCAAAGTACCCGGTGATCTTGCACTTATCACCTTGCCCAAACATGATGATGATGTTGCCCCGTTATTCTGAAGGGGTTATTCTCTAAGTTGTTCGACCTGACTTGTTCTTTCTTAAGGGTCGTCATCATCATCATCATATTTCCAGTTATCACCGTGTTGCTTGTGAGGGTCATCATATTTTCTGCCTTCATGATATTTCGCCGGGGTGATATTTTTATCATCGGGTGATCTTGGTTATGATCATCCTGATGATGTTGTTGAAGAGTTCTAAGTGCGACCCGATATTCACTGGGGTCATCATATTTTGAACGTCAGGATGATCTTAGTCAATATCATCCTGATGATGTTGTATCACTTCTTGTTCGATTGTTTTGTCATCCTGATGATGCTGACATCATCCTTATATCAGGGTGATATCTTTCTTTCTGCCTATCTGCATCATGATATTTCCGAAGGAGGGGGTGATATTTTCATATCACTCGAGTGTGTGTTTGTTCCAGCATCATGATGATGCTGATATCAAGGAGATATCCGCCTACCGGCTTCGTGCGCTATCTAGAGGGGGTGATCTTTTCGAGCATCATCATATTCATCTATCGCCCCGATCTTACAGAGGAGCTACAATGCAACCTGATATTTGCACATCAGGATGATATTTCCAAATATCCGGTTGTCTTCCGAATATCATCCTGATGTTAATATGATGATGACGTCATCGAGGTCCCCCGATATTTGCAAACATGATGATGACGTCATCCGGATATGAGGAGGTGCGCAGTAGGCAGATATGATGATGACGTCAGCAGGATATGATGATGATGTCATCAGGATGTTCATCGGCCAGACTTTTGGTATAGGCTCAGCAGGAGGATGTTTCTCCGATGGATCAGGTTGTGCCGATGAAGGCGATTATCATGCAGGTTGTATTGCGATATGATGATGACGTCAGGGTGATATTTCGGGCAACAGGATATCATGCTGCTGGAGGATGATGATGATGAAGTCTTATACTAGTGTCGTCAGGAGCAAAAGCACCGACATGATATATGCTCATGACCTAGTATATAAAGTGTTAATGAGGTTGCTACGGGGTACATGTGGGATAATGTTATCCTGCATATTCGAAATATCATGATGATGAATCTCGGCGGGAAATGTTTGCGATTAACTGTTAGATGTTCTTCCCGAGGCCGCGGGTTGGTGCGCCATCAATGGCGATTGTTGCAGAGGTATGGGCGATGGCGTGGACGGATGTAGTACCTGATTGAAGATCTGGATCCCTAGGCGGTGGCGCAGGGCTCGAAAAATCTTCCTGTCTCCTCCCCTACCTGCTGCATTCAAGTTTGGGCGCCAATCTGGTAATGTTTGAGCGCCATCTCCCTGATACTGTGTATCTGGCGGGATTTTTGGTCAACTATGTAATTAATTGCTGAGCACCTACCTGGCTGTTATAAGCAGGTTGTGTTGCTCATTTGTTGGTTGTTGAAAGTTGTGGATTTTTGGCTCTGTAATCCATAACCAGCTGATCTGGTTGCTCTGTACAGTTTAACTTGTGAGTTTATGTATCTCCTGTTGTACGACTTGGCATGAATCCACTGATTTCATGGTTGATCTTATATGAGTAATGCTATCTTAGCATGTGTTTTGTTAATTCTGTCTCCAGTATTGCATGTATTCTTCTTCTGGATCTGGATATTTGCGTAATGTTTAGATTCTAAAGCATAGAATTCCTATGTTGAATGTCTGATCTTTTAACCTCTGCTCAAGGGGCAGATTAAACTGTTTTCAGGTTGAACATTGGGAAGGGTATACTGCAGTAGGGATGCCATAAGTAGAGATAACTCAACACTCTTCATTGGGAGATATCTGTAAGGCAGGTATCATGTGTATCCCCCTGAAATCCAGTTTTAGCTATTCATGCTGATCATTCACAGGTGTATGTCTACCGACTCCAAGCCCTGGATAGGCACCAATCATGCTGTGTTCTTGTGTTATACACCATGTCCAGCTTTGCATCCAAAATTCAAACTAAACCATTTCATACTTCCACCTGTTAGTTGTAGGAGTAGTATTAGGAACCCCCTGCATGCTCTCATACCCAACCAGACATCATGTCCAAGAATGTTGCCAGCCTTGTGATCTATCATGCGGATCTTGGTCCATACATGAGAGTATTCTGCGTGTTGTTGTCAAGTTAGATCCTTCTATCTTTGAGCTAGTCAAGGTTACATCTTGAGTTATAGGGATACCCCCCTTGGTGCGGCAGAACCAGAAGTGAAGGGGAGGAGCTCACGCAACCTCCTGTATTCAGTTGGCTGAATCTACCTGTGCATTAGAAGTGGCAAATCCTAATGCTGATTCAAGGAATGTCAACACACTCAACTCATTCTGAAGTCAGCTTCTGTCACTTCATCCTCGTTCTTATCTGTCAATGGCTCTGCAATCTCCAGAAACTAGTTTCCTAAGGTGGGATTAGTCATTATTCTTGACATTCTTTTTGCACGTTTGGGCTTAGGAGCAATTTGCAACAAACTAGCCACAGTATTGATACCTTCATCAGCAGGAGGAGTATATCTCTTTTTCTTTTGAACTACCTTTTTCAACCAATTGGGAGATGGGGCTAATACATTGGCAACATTGGAAGTAGCAACTAAAGGCATAGGGTGGGAATTTTGTTTTGGCAATTCTTTTTGATGTGGGGAACTCGACGGGCTGAGCAAAGAGTGTAACAAATTATCTTCTCCTATTTGAGAGAAAATAAAAGAATCAGAGTCACTTACATGGTTACTAGATGGGGGCACAAGGTCTTCTTTGGATGACAAAGCAGCTAATCTGGTAATCCTTTTCATTGTCTAGACATCCTACTCACAAGTTGTTTTCACCCTTCTATTCTCTTTAGGTGGCCTATCATCATCACCATTCGATTGTGAGCTGACTCTCTGGAGAGTTGGGTCCAAACTAGAATATCTTCTATATGAATGGGCAGTCTAAGACCTGGCTTGGTTTTGAGAGGCTAAATCCTTCGGTGTCGTGGAGCCAGCACACTCTTTGACTTTTCCTTTCAACCATTTTTCTGTTCTTAACACATGCAGAGAAAGTAACATAACATCAGTGACTTCTTTTTCAGACCATTTCACAGGAGGCAGGGGTTCTATTGAAATGACATTATAACCTTCATCTATTATATTTGAAAAGTCATCAGTCATATCAGGAACTTAGAGATCCAGCTTGAAGGCTTGAACTTGATCCACAGTTAGTCTCATCCATGTTCTTCTATGAACCTCCCTCTCATCAACACAGTCCTCCAAAAAATCCTCGAGTTGAGGCTGGTGTAAATAAGAACCACCCCCATGCATGTTTTCCTTTATAAAATTCTTACTATCAAAAGCCACATGAGAGAACAAACTATAGAGACTGAATTTCGACAATAATTTGTCAACATTCATGGCCCATCATTACTTTTACAAGAATAAAAAGACAAAGTCACATAGAAAGAGTACCCTTTCTTCTTCATGGCCTGGTACTTAACATTCACAACCGCCATTTGGTGGCAAAGCTCCAACAACATCAAATAATCAGGTGGGTACTGCAATTTCAATGGGGCATTTTCATAACCCCCGATCCTCAAATAGGAGAAGCGATCAAATTGTATATTAAAACTACAAAATTTCATGACCAGAGCAAATGCTTCAACTGAAAATCTTCACTCTATTGAGCCATCAATTTTCTTGGCTAACATCATGGAAAAAGCATCATTAACATGCCTAAAATCTTTCATACCTTCAATTTTCTACAACTGGAGGAAAACATGATACACATGCCTACTTGTCATAGGACTCCCTTGAATCCTCAAACTAGGCCAAGCAGCCTCTCTTTGAGCCAATATATAAACTAGCTAAGAACACATGTGGAAGCTCACATTTCTTGCAAAATTCATCAGTTGTTCATGCAAGCACTTGCTGATAATCTTTGGCCAATCGATGCGGTGATCTCCACAAATCAGTAGAATGAATCTGCACATCCAAAATTTGAAAGCATCTGACTCGGGGTTCCCAACCACTCTGTTCAACAAAGTTATCATGTCTGAAATCTCCTTAAAACGGCTCCTTCTTAAATTGGTGGGAAGCCAAGATTTAGCAGTCTTCTTAATTTCTAACCAATTCTTAGCAACACAGGTACAACACCAATCTTTCCTTTCATTGTAATAGTTCCAGGCTGAAGACACAGAAACATCAGCATTGTCTTTGTACTCTTCCAAATTCAGAGTCAAAGCGATAGATTTAGAGTCAATTTTTGCCACAACATCACCACTGGAGGTCCTTATCTACTAGGACTCTGGAAAATACCTAGGTGCACACAACCATCAACTCGGGACAATGCATTGCAGGTGGAAAGTTGCCAGCCTTATCTAAACTGCTACTGGTAATCTTTCTTGCCAAGGGAGTCAGATTTTTAGACTTCATTCTCCTCCAAAAGTCATCCAAATCAATGTGGCCTAAATTAGTATATTTTGCTTTAGACAAGCCATTCTCCACTATAGAGGTCATGGGAACCCCTTGGAATTTGAACTTCATCTTCATATACTTGAACCAGAACACTAGAGACTCTGAAATATATGCAGATAATGCAAGGTGACACAAGATACTAATAGGAATTTCCTTACACAAATATATGGGAATAAAAATTTCTAATTCCCCAAAGAGGATGCTATGCCTTTATAACAAGAAAGAGAGGGAGGTGCTAGTTATGCTGACCTGTAAGAATGGAATTGTGCTAATATCTCGCACATAGCAAACTAGCCATTTAACATTCTACAACGCATTCCCTTGTAAAATGATATCACCTTAGGCGAGATTAAGAGCTTATCAAAGTCATTTCTCATAAATTCAATGAAGAAGAATATTAAATGTGGGCGGCAAATTTATCTTTAAAACTCATTAATGTATGCCTCAAGTTTCCCTCCAAAGATTATGCCATTGTGCTCTCATGTACTTCTAATTAAATGCAAAGTGACAAGTGTCATTCCCTTGTACTGTACGTCAGTGCAACAAAAATGCCACATGAAAGAGCGTGATGTTCAAAGTCAGCAAGTCAAGCCAAAGTTGAAATCTTGAATTAGGAGTCAAAGGTTTAGAACTTCAAAGAACTCCCGATCTCCCAACAACAAAGGGAAGACTTCAATATCAAGACAAAGGAATACTCAAGGCATGGGACCTTAAGACAAGTCAATAAGTCAGGTGGTTCAAGAACTTATGAACCCGCCAACTTTGGTTCAAAAATGTGAAGGGTCGCCGATGACTCAGAAAATGACCAAGTAAAATTTGGCCCAAGGGAAGAACTAAGGAGATGAAGAACATAAAACGAAGGAAAAACAAAGAATGGACATGAACACCTTTCAAAAAAAGGGGGCAATAACATGTCAAGTCATTTCTATGTCTACTTTATGAGCATATGCATGAGGATGTGTTCCTTATCAAGACATTTATAGAAACTTTAATGGGTGAAGCCTTATAGTGGATTGATATTGATCATACTTCTTATACTACATTTATTGTACTTAGACATACCTTCGTAGATTATTTCACTCTTGCTCCTAGAGTATGCTTGTCTAGTTCTTCCCATCTTTCACCTTCTAGTGTTAGGAAATAATGTTGATCTAAATAGAAAAATAATTTCATAAGTTAATAGAATAAAACATTCCAACAGAGAAAATTTACACACTTAACACAAGACTTGTCCTTGGAAACCCTTTCAAATGGGAAAAAACTAGTAAATAATAGCATTACTCTTTACATATTCATAGTAAGAGATTTACAATATAATGAGAGAATTCTCTTGTGCTATCATGGAGATCTCCACCTCACTTCCTAGATTTATTTTGGAAACATAAACCTATCTTCCAACAACCTTTTACACATCCCATCAAGCTCTCTATTAATAGATAAGGAATGATAAGAAAATTGACTATTGAGACCTACTAAGAAAACTTAATATGACATTTCCCAACGTGGGTACCCAGGTTTCACTTTGCTTCCAATAGTCACTTCAACCTCCAAGGTTAAACCCGTATGAGCATTAATTTAATTATTGTGCTCGAGATGATTTGTCTCTATTTGATCCCACATATATATTAAATGCATTTTTGTAGTGTTACATACAAGTCCCTACAAAAATATTGCTCTACACAAGTGTGGCATCCCAATTCAAGGTATATAACATAGCTTTATAAAATATTAATGTTTTATGCAAGTTTTACAACTCCTTTTTTCAACATTCTTCCATTTATTGTATACATTACATAGGGGGCCAACATGGACAAGAGAAACTAGCTACTCGAGGAGGCATCCCCATAGTTTTCATGTTCCATAAGAAATTATTTGTGCTTACTAGCTATATCAAAGAATCTACATCATACTCCAAAGTGTTCAATTTTTTTTTATCATTACCCTCTTATCCTCCACCATGTATTGAACAAAAATATATTGCACATCAATTACTCTATTTGGGCATAAAATTAGAGTTCATAGCCAAACTAACAACACTTTGACTATCATAGTCAATCCTTGCTAACTCCTATCTCATGCCAACATATAAATATGATATTTGAAGCCATGCTTCCTTATTAAGAGCAAGAGTAGCTACCATTTACTTAACTTCTATAGTCAAAAGAGCTACCACAACTTATCTTTTGCTTGTCTAACTTACTACAAGACCAAACAAGTTAAACACATAACCACTAGTAGCTTTTCTACTATCAATATCATCTACCCAATCTTTAGATCATCACCACTCTTATATATTATCTAAAGTACAATATTACAATATACAAGAGATTTAACTTGTGTTGAGAGAGACTGTCTCACTCTATTAAATTTCATAAGATTCTTTTGAAGAGAACAAGTTTTAAATGCAAATTCCACTTCCTACTTAAGGATATCTATGCATTCTTAGAGAACCTCCATATGATCAATCAAACTAAAATGAAATAGAGGTGTAGAATATGCTTCTTACACTAATCTATGGGAGGAGGTATGTGCAAAAATAAACTAATCATATAATTACAAGGAAATAAACACAAACATATACCATAACATAGTGATTTACATGGGAAAACCCTTTCAAGAGAAAATCCCCACACTCCAAAGAAACATAATATATTATTCAATACTCAATGGTTACAATACACTTGTTGAGTCTAATCCTTTGTAGGACTATTACCAACAAGAGATATGGAGTAATTCTAATAGCATAATATTACCTACAGAACTCACTATTAAAACTCCATCTTGAGCACCCGATAAATAGGATAAGCAATATACAAAACTAACAAATGGTAATTAGGAAAACATGAGCTAAAACCACGCAAAATATGTTAGGATTAAGGTTCCATCAACCTTGTAAATCTGATATATTTAATTACTCCTAATATTGTTTTTAAATCATTCATAAAGGATGAAGTATGCACCTAGTAGCAATCTTGTTTCGGTCACACTTTGGATCCTTGTACTTGATGGGGGGGCTTGCCCCCCACTGCTGTCACCGATGGGTCTATGGGGGGGGCGAAAACAACTTCCTAGCTCCCCCTGGCAGGAGTTCGGGGGTAGCGCCCCCTAAGAGAATTTTTTTAGAAAATTGCCTTGTAAAATATTATAATTTTGTAGTCAATATGGACCGTTCATCATTAGGTTGCAAATTTGATAGTCGAGGTTATGTTAGGGTTTTTTGCCCTAGAAGGCAACACTCTTTTAAGAGGATACTATATTATGACTATCTGTGTATTACAGGCACTGTTGGATTGAAGACTGGAGAGGAGATTGATAGTGTTGTATTGTAAACTCTATTTGAAGTTAATACAGACTGGTGCATCTCTTCGTGTGTGGAGTTTTTTCTTGAAAGGGTTTCTCCACGTAAATACTATGTTATGTGTTTGATCTTCTATTTCATTGTTTCTTTGTGTTGATTTCATACTTCCACACTTATATTTGGTTCTGCACAGTTAAATATCTATATAACAGTTGTAATTAGTTTTCTATTGGTAGTTGTTTACGTTCATTTCTAACAAAATGCAGCACCCAAATCCCTAATAAAAAATCCAATGCCTAAATCCCAAGATGAGTCTACAAATTAAAAATAGCATATTCCTTCTACCTACCATAAGCCCATCACAAAACACTCACCAAATTGGGCACCACATTTTGGTTCCATTATCTCCATTCAAAGTTGTCTTATGATATTGCATAACATGTGTTATGAGTTTGTCAAGTGTAACTTCCTCTTATAGCTCACTTTATGTGTTATATATGTTCTTACATTTCCAATGCGAGAAGCCCAACTTTTAGAAGCCATAACTTTTTATTTAGAGAAGTTGATTGAGCCTTTTTGTAAAATTGTAGATTTCAAAGAAATCCACATCCCCATAACTAGCTTGTTGGTTACAAAGCATTTCAACATTTTTAAGGGCAAAAAAAACCTCTATATCCCCAAAATTGAGTTTTTCTATTCTATAGCCTAAAATTTACATTTTTTGTGTTCTTAATATTAGGATTCAAGGTTGAGACACATTTCCTAACATTCTCTCACTTGTTGAGCACATTATAAGAGAAAAGGAAGTACCAACACTACCCTAAGTCCTTTATATCAAACTATGCTAAAATTTAAGACTTCAAATCATAAATCACATCCTTGTTGTTACCAAATACATATTATCAATGTATAATGCAACAACAAAGAATTTATCATTGTCAATCTTAAAGTAAATGCAATGATCCAATTTGGATCTCAAAAATCTTAACCCTAACACAAAGGAATAAAACTTTTGGTACCACATCTAATAAGAATGTTTGAGACCATACAAACTTTTTCATCTTGCAAAATAAAGATTCTTTACCTTCTTCTGCATAATGCTTTGGTTGTGTCATGTTGATCTCTTCCTCCAAGTCACAATGCAAGAAAGTTATCTTCAAATCCATCTACTTGATCTCAAGATCAAAGGCCACAACATAGATAATAAGAATCAAATGGATGTTGGCTTAGTAGATGGAGATAAAATCTTACCATAATCAATTCCCTCAACCTAAGAATATCCCTTCACAACTAGTATAGCATTGTACTTCTCAACACTTACATCAAAATTGATCTTCCTTTTGAACACCCATTTACAACCTATGGGTTTCTAACCACTAAGCAAAGATATTGAGTCCCATTTGTAATTTTTATTCAATGTATCCATCTCCTCATCAACAGTTTCTCTTTGAGACTCAAAATCATCCATACCCTATGCCTCATTCATAGTTCTAAGCTCATCTATGTTAGTAATCAAATCAAAAATATGTCTCCAATTAGGATGAGTAAACCTATCTAGTTGTTATCTATGTCAAGTGGACCACCTCAAGAGCAAAGGTCGAGATTCTACCTCCTCTTCTAAACTATCTAAGCTATCCTCCTTTTTAGGTCCTTTAGGAGCTTATTTTTCAACTTTCTTGATCATAGGGAGTAGTTGAACCACATCTTTCTTCCCATCTTCTTTTGGTTGCAACATTATAGGAGAAAGCTTAATATTTTTTAAAATAACACTTATGTTATACAGAACTCTTTCAGCCACAAGGTCCCAAAGCTTGTGCCCTTCTACACCAACAAAATAGTTGATGAAGATACACTTAACTACTTTGTTCTCTAATTTTGATCACTTCTCCTTAGGCACATGTGTGTATGTCTTGCAACTAAAAATATGAATGTTGCAATGAGGGTTTTTTCTTGACTAAACCGCCATACGAGTCTTATCCATAAGTGTCAATGTAAGAGAACTATTAATCAAGTAACAAACCATAGCAACTACTTCTGCTAGAACTTCTATTCCAAGCTAGCTCCACTAAGTATACCCCTAGCCCTATCCTTTAGTGCTATGTTCATTCTTTCTATAACCACTCTACTGAGGGGTATATTGTTATGGGATTTTTCCCCCAAGAAAAGAATTAAATAAATTAAGTTTATACAACATTATTAAAGAATAAAAAAGAGAGAAAAATAAAATCAAATTATTTAATAGTAAAGGAGATGTGTTAAGATGAAAAGAAAGTTACTTTAAGTTAAAAAGAAATTAAAAGGTTAAAATAACCTTATAAAAACAACAACACTCCTATTTAAGTGATTCTTAAGTGCAAATAAAATAATAATTATATTCCTTATTTTGTAGTGGTTAGGTGTGATGGTTGGAAGCCACCCTTTGGTTTATTTAAACCCGTGAAATGAATGTAAATGGATATAGAAATTATTCAAAAATCACTAAGGAAAGGAGATCATTAAGGAAAGGATTTTTGGGTTGGCAAGTGTATAGGGTACACCTAGGATTGTCCAACTCGAGGTACAAGGTACACCCAAGATTGTCATTGTCAGGGCTTGTGTGCTTGTAAAGCATGAATGTTGGTTCTGAATAAGAAATGGTTCCTACTGGAGTGCTCATGGTCTTGAAAAGATGGAACCACTAATCTCTTTCCGAAGTGATTATTAAAAGCAAATACATAAAAAGATATGTATTTTTTCTTTTTTATATAGTATTGTGAGATTGGAATAAAATTATATTGTTCATAGTTGAATTTTAAGAAATATGAATAAAACTATTGTCATTTATTTGTTTTGTATTATTTAATTTATAAGTATTATTTGCTACACATTTTGTTTTTTAAAATAAATCAATTATATTGTTTTGGAAAAGGGTTACATTATATTTGGTATCAAAGCATGGTGGAAATATAGAAAAAAGGGATTATAAAATTATAAATAATCAACACTAAATGTATATCAGATTTAAAAAATTCATATGTATTATTAGTATATATATGGTAGTAAAAATATGATATAACTGAAAAAGTAGAAAACTATGGGGTTAAACAAGTGAAAAGTGTAAGGTGATGGTTTATAACATCACTTGAATTAAATCAATAAAGTTGGGTAAAACATATATACTAGAAGAAGAATAAAATTAGGAACTTCACCCTTTTATTGTAAATATTGTTGTAGGTGTATGTGTTTTATAAACTTCACCCTTTTATTGTAAATATTATTGTAGGTGTATATATAAATTGAATTTAATATGATTATTAGTAGACGTTTCACATGGTTTGTTATGATCACAAATATTTATCATAGATCATACATTGTTAATTAATTTATATGTATATCTATAATTTTAGGTTTGAGTTGAATATATGTTTCTTGAAAATATATCTATATAAAAACTTTATATGCCTCATAATTCAATTTATTATATGTACTCTATAATATATTATATAATATAATTATAATTATAAAATAATATTAAGTTGAGATGAAAATAAATGTGTTTAATATATTAAGTTATGAAAACTTTAGTAGAAATATTTTAATATATATTTAGCTAAGAAAACAATGTTATATTATCTAAGAAAAAAGTTATAAATCTATTTTAATTACTTAAATTACTTTATTTTATTATTACATTTACTATAATTACCTAAAGTAATTTTATTATTACTTAAGAGTTGTTTTATTTTTGAATTTTGTTTATAATTATTTATTACATATAGATTAAATAAATAACTAGTTCAATTATATTGTGTATGGGGTGTGGTCAAGTGACTAAGGCCACTTGGTTATGCACTATTGTGGATGGTGGCCCTCATATACATCTATTTCAAACTCCTTTATAGGTGCCTACTCAGGACCCTTCACTCTTACCCACATGATATACCTCCATCAGATTATACACTAATCTATATCATAACAGGGTCAAGATCGGGTCTAGTTGTAACTCCTTTAATTTTGTTTCTTGAAACTTATCAAGTTATCTCTTTATAATAGCTAAGTTGGTGTAGGGATAAGAAAGATGATAGAAGGCTACCTTGCCTCTACCATTATCAAATTGTAGATCAATGGTGTCAATATGCCTCACATATTCTAGGGTAAAACCCTTATTCATCACATTTTTTGAAACTCATACACCTTACCTAAGTACCCAAAAAAAGTCTCTAAAGAGTCTTGTTGTCATATTTTAGCCCAGGCCAAAATAGCCCAGATTCCCCTAAATCCTGCATCCCTTCCATCAAAGAAATCCAATTTGAGACACCTTAAATGGAAGGAATTATCCCCTCAAAATCATAAAATCTTCTAAGTGTTTTGCCTTAGCCCATTTTGCATTGTCAGCAAACTTGAAGGTTCGCTGATCGACAATTTTGTCAATAAGTAAACTCACCGAACAAAGGCAAAGTAGACCTGGAAATTATTTAAGGGAGAAGTAGAGGCCAAGTTGAAGTGTTCTATCGATAAAATGTGAAGTTTGCAAACCTCTTGGTTCGTCGATTAGCTGGTTCGCCAATGGGTCAACTTGTCGATAAAGTGAGAGGGTTTTCTTCAAAGGTGAGAAAGAAGATAAAGAAATTTCTTCTAAGGAAAAAACAAGACAAAGCAAGCCTTTGTTGGTGAAATGTATGGTTCGTGAACCCGTCGATTCACTGACCAGCTCGTTCACCGTTTGGTAAGTTCGCTCACGAAGAAAGAAGAGAGCAAGGCAAGGGACAAAGAGAAAAGAGTTAAGTTTATCGACAAACTTGGTGGTTCATGAACCGAATGGTTTGCTGACCAAGAAGTTTGTTGATTGACTCAGTGGTTGACGGAAAGAAGAAAAGGTGACAAGGAAGTGGTTTGCGAACCTCTTGGTTCATTGATGAAGAAGTTTGCCGATTGACTTAGTGGTCAACAAAAAGAAGAAAAGGCGACAAGGCAGTGTTTCATGAACCTCTTGGTTCACCAACGGAGGAGTTCACTGATGGGTGAATGGTTTGATAAGAGAAAAGGAAAGGAAGAAGACAAAGCAGGAGATAAGAAGGAGGATGGTTCGTGAAAGTGGAAAGTCAGCAACAAAGGAAGACAAAAAAGAGAAGAAAGGGAAATCAGCTAGAGAGGAAGTTCACAAAACTCATAGTTTGCCGATCGGCAATTTCACTTACTGACGAACTTGTTGATAAGAAGGAAAATACAAAGAGCATGATGGCATAAAATGAAAATCAAACAGAAAAAGGTGCCAAAGAGGGATATTTAAAAGTCAACACTTTTAAAGTGTTGTAAAAGCTTCATAAAGGGCACAATTTCTTGGGTACCTAAAATCACGCCATTGTTACAGGATGATGCGACTAGAACAGTGTCCAGAAGTTAATATTGCAGGTGAAGGACAAGATGCAGGTAGCTAAAATAGTGTTGAAATTCAATGCATAGGTACAAGAAATGAACGAATTAGATGAAGTACCCCTACAACCCATCCTTCTACATGTCCTTTCAAGGTAAAAAAAATTAGTGCACAGGACATGGGCATCCTCAAATTGTGCAATTTTTTTGACAGGTCCATGAGCCAAATTCAATGTGGCATGGGTGATTGGTTTTACTCGTCGACCACTTTTCCTAGTGCTCAGGGTTGTACAATGATTTGTAAAAGTTATAGAAGCATGTTAAGATGTATTGTTTAGAGGTTGGTTGGTCGTTGGGTCCTTATTTAGGTTGAAGCACTGGATATTTGATCATGGCCTCATGATATTTCCTAGAACTGTATGAATCCAATGGACTATGTCCTCTTCTAGGCCTCTCTTGTCTTCATTTCTAGTTCAACTATGAGGGGAGGGTTATCATTCTATGTATTTTATGATCTATATTTAGCCTTTCTCTCTTTGTAATGACTATTTATCCTCTATGATTAACATAAGCAACTGGTTTTGTCTCTCATATTCTTTTACACTGTGTCTGCTTGAATGTTACTCACTTATCTTGTGGATAAAACAACACCTTTATAGGTTTCAGTATTTTATTTTGACCTCTGTTAAAGATTGGATGAACCTGTGTTAGTTTATTCATCCTTTGATTTCATTATTGTGTTATGTTAGCTCCATCTAAACACTCTAAATTTGTTGCATCACCTTTAATTTTAGTTTCTCCTTCTTCCCATTTTCCCCAATGACCGTTAGCATTAGATTTAGCTTTTTATCTAAGCCTCAAGTTTAGAAAGAGGAACTAGCCTTCTCTGGAGGTTTGATCTAATCTGCAAGGTCCCACACCTTGAGATCAGTCCCATTGTGTCATTGGAATGCTTGAACAAGCCTCAAGCAGTGTGCAATTCTAGGTGATAACGAATCTTATGATAGTATTAGAGGGACCAAAGAACCAATCACCCATTCAACCAAATCTAAGGATTATCATATAAGACTTGGAGAGTCTTGTAACCTTTTCTCTTAGGATTAAAGTCATAGTATGAACAATAAATTAATCCACATACTCATAATAATAAAAGTAATTATTAAAACTAAAAATTGAATCTAACCTTGAGGAGCTTGCATAATTAATCATGGAGGTTGTAAACATAATGTCAAGATGTAAAATATTGTTGTAAGGAGATATGAATATTGATCTCCTTTTTCCTTTTATGATTGATAAACAACATAATATTATAGCTACCATAAATTAAGGACTACAAGGGCATAGAAATATTGGTAACCCATTTTTTTAGAAATATTGAGTTTTAAAATATTGTTTGGGATTTGGGTTTGGATACATAATCAAAAAATTTGAATTGAGAAGGTGTCCTTAATTATTTTAGGAATTCATAATTAGATGGTTGAGTGATGAACCATGATGAATTTGATAAGAGAGTAATGTGGATCATTCTTTATTTATTAGTTTTGTTGTAATATATTGGTCAAACCAAGTTAGTGTTGACCTACTCATTGTCAAATCATATACACACATGTTGGCTCTAAGTATTGGTGTTGCATGTGGCTTATAGGGCCCTATCTAATCCAAGTTGTTCCTAGAAACCTACATGTAGCTCAATAAGTAACCATTTTGATTCATTTATGAGGAAGTTTAGTGGTTAAGGTTAAGGGCTAGTCTTCTTGAAGAGTTAATGATGTTAGGTGTATCATTCCTTTGCCCATGGTCTAGTTGTAATGTATTTAAATGTGTAGATTTGAGTTATGCCCACACAGTGTTTCAACACATACCACAATATTGTCTCATTATAACTATTGTTTCTCTATAATCATGTTATAGTTAAGATTGTGCCACAATAATTAACTCAAGATAAAATTTTATAAGGTCATTAAGTTGGTACTTGTTTAGATGGGGGAATTATCCTATGTAACCTATTTTCATATACCAATATATAGTGGGATTGTTGAATAAGGGTCAAAATAATCATGTAAGTGTGAAGTGTCATTCATTTATAGTGGCCATTAATGATAGTGTATTAACTACATAATATAAAGGAAACAATTACCTTAGTTATAGTCAAGTATACCTCTAAGGTGCAAAGGTATTTTTAAAGGAGGTATTTTATCCATATGGAGTATTATATAATAAATGTTATATGGTAAAGAAATACATTCAAAAGGTATCGTGGTGAACCATAATTAAAGGTTGGACAAATATTTCTTTTATATTCTGGTGCCTTGATCACTTGTGAAGGGTGTTTATAATCATAACTTTGATAATTCATTTATGTAAGTATAGTAGTTGGATTATCCATGAAGTTTTGGAATGATTGCTTATACATCATGAGATCTTAATTAATAGATAACAACTTTAGTGGTATTTAGTTTAAGTCTTGTTAAATATATTTCTATTTGGCTAGTACTCTCTTGCACTAGGAAGTTGTCTTATAAATATAGAGTTAATAAGCTAGTCTTTCTAATAGTTAAATTTGTAAATGATGAAGGGGTAATCCCCTCATCAACCCAAACACACAACAATAACAAATAATAAAACAATGAATGCTTGAAAGAAACACCTGCTTTCTATTATCTAGGAAAATTACAAGCTACAACCAAATGGGATTTCTAATTAAAAAAATGTACAAGCTAGAGCCACCATCTGCACCGCTGAACCCCCTCCTATAACCCCCGTTTGCCTCCTTTATCTAGAATTCGTAAACACCCTAGAATCTTTTGGAAAATGTAACTCCCCTCGAAGAAGATATTTTCATTTTTTTTTAAATTTCCAGGCCCATCTGGAGCCTCTAAGTGCCTCAAATTTGACTTCGAATATTTTTATCAAGATTTTGAAAAATGAAAATATTAATATCCCACAAATGACAAATGATATTGAAGTGATTTTTTCACCATTGGCTTCAATTTACCATTCTGGAGGTCTGCGTAAGATTTTGTGTCCATACATGCACAAATGCCAACTTACTAAAAATAGTAACCCTACCAATTTTAGGCCTTATTGAAAAAGAAACAATATTTTTGGGCGATGCAAGATTGCTCTTACACCCTGGACGCTCCTGCAACAATAAATCTATTCCAAATTTTCATTTAGTTTTATTTTAGAAGTGGTGAATAATACTTGTTGATAGCTAAAAAAATAAAAAAACTTGATACCTAGAATGGTTTAACATAAGGTACATTGTGGGCCCATAACTCACAGGTCACATGATCATTTCCACATCTTAAAATTTGAAAAATATGATATTGTTAATTGGATCGAAACAATGTTTTGTAAGACATGAAACCAAACATATTATCCTAGCATCTACCATGGGGACATGTCAAATTTTACAAGGGGACTAGACAACCTCTAATTTTTTCTTTGATATGGAAATTCAATGAGAATTATAATAGTATAAATCTGTTATATACAATTTTTTGTTGTAGCTAGTAATAGTTTGTTTGTTGTTCTATTTTGCTTCAGATGTTTTATTTGAATTGTTTGTACCGTCCTTTTTTTTGTACTTTGTTATTGGAATTGATCAACCCAATAACCTTGTATGTGTAGAACTGAGATTCAAGTTAGGTATTATAAACAACCTATTGAAAATAACAAACCGATTTACATTTGAATCCTTGTTAAATTTAGGCTTGTTCCAAAAATTATTTGAGTGACTAGGAAATTATATAAACATTGATGTATTTGATGATATTCAATTATATTTGGTATATGAAAAGAGGATATTCATGTAGTCCAAAATGCATGACTATCATCTTTGAATGTATTTTGAGTATATGGTACTCAATGATGAATGACTACATAGTATGGGATATACATGTCATTCACTAGGTAAGTGCTATGTGATCACATAGTAATACTTTTAATGTAGGAGCATCCACAGTCAATAGCAATCTTGCATCACCAAAAATATTGTTATTTTAATTTAGTTTATTTTCAATAAGGTTTATGGGCTTGGGAAGTAATATGTAAATTTGCAACAAATGTATCTTCTTGGGGTATATTAATAAATGTAATTTTGAAGAAAAATACCCCAGTAATTTGTAAATTCCTCCATTAGTGGGGAGAAACTTTCCTAGGCATCCACTTGGAGATATGCATTAATTTGTATTTTGGTGGGGCTGATTTGGTGGAAGATTCTGTAATAAGTGGGTCAACAACTCCTATTTTTATTTCCAAAATTGTAACCTCCAAGAAGGGTGTGGATTTCCAAGAGGTGATTCCAACTGATGGTGAAACCATGTGGGCCACAAGTTTTACATGTTCTTGTATGTTTGGGTTGTAATTATGAAACCCAATCTCGGTAAATGGGCATAACTTTCTCAATTCTTATTGAAATAAAGAAATTCAAAATGTTCTAGAAATCTAGGAAGGAGAGGCATGAAACCCATAAATCATTTTAGAAAAGAAGAAAATTGCTACAAACCCAGATGTTGGGGAACAAGTCTAGAGGTGGAGAAACTTATTGTTGTAGGTGTTGGATGTGTAATTCTCAGAAGCTCATAAGATTCTTAATTTTGTAATGCATTTTTAGATTCAATAAAATACAAGTTGCAGATTCTCTTCATATTTCTATTGTAATGTTTTATTTTTAGCCTTCTTGCATAGGCTTTGTTTGAGTATTGTGTTGCAGATTTGCAAGGGAGAGTTTTCACTTGCATTCGATGGTATCAGAACTAGAGGTCTTGAGCATGGAGAGAATCCACCAGGACCTGTGGTTAGAGTAGAGGAAGTGTGGTAAAGAAGAGCTCAAGGGATTATTGTAGGTAGAGAGGAGTCCTGAGTAGTGGAAGAGTTTGAAGCCGTGAAAGAATTTGTTTTGTAGATTGAAGATGAGATTGCAATACTGAGTGAGATGGGGATATTGATGAGGAAGAAGCCTATCCTATGGGATGGATGGAGGCAATATGAAGAGAGGAAGATTTTAGCAATGGTGGCTGATATAAACATGAGATTGGATCGATTGGAAGTCTTGCAACATGATAAATTGGTCAAGCATGATGAGGAAGATGAAAAGTTATGTGCAATAGTGGTTGAAGATAAAGAGGTGGACAAGGAGAAGGAATAGGATGAAGATGCAATGATAGAATACAAAGAGGTTGCAACAGTAGAGCATGGCGAAGATGATGATTTGTTAGCACAAATGTTGGCGATAGAAGAAGAATGGATGGAAAAGATTGTTGTAGCAGTGAAGGGTAAAGAACAAAAAGTTGAAGTTGATGAGGATGTGAAAGATGTCGTAGCGAAAATTGATGTTGCAGTTGAGGTAAATTTGTTTTATGATGATGATATTTTATTTTCAGATAAAATGGTAGAAGAAGAGAGGAACAGAGAACAAAAGTATGTTGTAGATGCTGCATATTTGTTTGTAGAGTTTGTGGAGGATGGTGCAAGTGGATTTTGGTAGAGGTGGTCGGTTTGTGGTGGGTTGGATCCCATAAAGAAGAGGAGAGTAGAGAGCATTTGGTGGAGAAGGAAGGTATGTGGTGTATACAAAACCATGAGAGGAGAAAAGAATGAAGTGCAGATTTGTTCGAGGAGAGTGAAGCTTGTTTTGATAAGATGCTGGAAAAAGAGGAAAAAGAGATAGCATTTTTGTGCACATATATTAGCGATGGAGTTCGCTACAGATTGCTTGCAATCTAAAAGGATGGTCCTACCATTCAACTCCATATTTGTGAGTGTATGCTCACAAAATTCTTACCCTGAGTGTATGATGCAGGAGCATCCACGGTTAATGGCAATCTTGCATCACCAAAAATATTGTTATTTTAATTTGATTTATTTTCAATAAGGTTATGGACTCAGAAAATAATATTTAAATTTGCAACAAATGTATTTTCTTGGGGTATATTAATAAATGTAGTTTTGAAGAAAAATGCCCCATTAATTTGTAAATTCCTCCATTAGTGGGGAGAAATTTTCCTAGGCGTCCACATGGAGATATGCATTAATTTGTATTTTGGTGGGGCTAATTTGGTGGAAGATTTCGTCATAAATGGGTCAACAACTCCTATTTTTATTTCTAAAATTGTAACCTCCAAGAAGGGTGTGGATTTCCAAGAGGTGGTTCCAATTGATGGTTTTAGTGAAACCATGGGAAATTGTAATGAAACCATGTGGGCCACAAGCTTTGCATGTCGTTGCATGTTTGCGTCATAATTATGAAACCTAGTCTCGGTAAAATGGGAATAACTTTCTCATTTCATATTGAAATAAAGAAATTCAAAATGTTTTGGAAAGAGGGGAAGGAGAGGCACGAAACCCAGAAACTGTTTTAGAAAATTCTAAAAATAACGGAGTAGTAAGAGGAATAAGTGACGGGTTTTTCTTGGAGCTCAAAAGAAGAAAATTGCTACAGACCCAGATGTTGGGGAAGGAATCCAGATGTGGAGAAACTTATTGTTGTAGGTGTTGGATGCGTAATTCTTAGAAGCTCATAAGCTTCCTAATTTTGTAATGCATTTTTAGATTTAATAAAATACAAGTTGCAGATTTCTCTTCATATTTTTGTTGTAATATTTTATTTTCAGCCTTCTTGCATAGGCTTGTTTGAGTATTGTGTTGCAGATTTGCAAGGGAGAGTTTTCACTTGCATCAACTTTTGTATATTTTATGTTGAGGTGACACCTGAAAGATTGAAATATTTGTATTAAAGATAGGGTTACACATGAATGACTAAATTTAAAGGGAGATTTAGTGTATACACTTGTATTGACTTCTCAAGTATAAATTCATGATCTATTTCATGTGAAAATGTACTTATAGTTCTAATCATGATATTGATTAACAAAGTACTTCTATGGGACCTGATTTTGGTTTCAATTGAAGTAGAAGATTTATTGAAAAGATCTAAAATTTGATAAATATAATTATAGATGAAGTTAAAATGAAATAGATTCATTGGGATACTGATAGTGTTACATCCACACTTGACTAATTATTTTTCGGTGAATTATGTTGTAGATTCAATTTCAGCTAATGAGGACATGAGCTAATTTACAGGGGGAGAGTTGTTATAGGACTTTTTCACTGAGAAAAGAATTAAATAAATAAAGTTTATAAAACATTATTAAAGAATTAAAAAGAGAGAAAAAGAAAAGCAAATTATTTAATAGTAAAGGAGATGTGTAAAACAAAAACATGAAAAGAAAGTTACTTTCATGTTAAAAAAAAGTTAGAAAGTTAAAAGAACCATATAAAAATAACAACACTCCTTTTTAAGTGATTCTTACGAGAAGAGTGCAAATAAAATAATAATTATATTCCTTATTTTGTAATGGCTGGGTGTAATGGTTGGAAGCCACCCTTTGGGTTATTATTTAAACCTGTGAAATGAATGTAAATGGAAATGGAAATTATTCAGAAATCACTGAGGAAAGGATAATGGGAAGGAGATCATTAAGGAAAGGATTTTTGGGTTGACAAGTCATGAGCATTGGAGAAGGGGCACACAGGGTGTGTCCAACTTGGGGTACAAGATACACCTGAGATTGTCCTGGCTAGGGCTTGTGTGCTTGTAAAGCATGGATGTTGATTCTGAATAAGAAATGATGGATGTTGGTTCTAAATAAGAATTGGTTGGTTCTGAATAAGAATTGGTTTCTCCTGGAGTGTTCATGGGCTTGAAAAGGATGAACCACTAATCCCTTTCTGAAGTGATTATTAAAAGCAACTACATACATAAAAAGATATATATTTTTTCCTTTTTATATAGTATTGTGAGATTAGAATAAAATTATATTGTTCATAGTTGAATTTTAAGAAACATGAATAAAAGTATTGTCATTTATCTATTCTATATTATTTAATTTATAAGTATTATTTGGTGCACATTTTGTTTTTTAAATAAATCAATTATATTGTTTTGGGAAAGGGTTACATTATATATATGGAGTTGTCTCATGTCTCTATATTACGTGTCCTCCCTTACATAACATATCAAAATCTATTGAATAAAACTCATCGACATTATTAATTCTCAAAACCTTAATCTTCCTACTAGTTTGATTTTATACAAGAGACTTAAACTCGTTAAAATGACTGAAGACTTCATATTTACTTCTAAAGAAATACATACATGTCCTCCTAGAATAGTCATATATGAAAGATATATAATATAAAGATTTAGAAATATAAGGAACATTTACAAAACCAAATACATTAGAATGAATTAGATCCAACACCCTAGAAAATTTGTGAGAGCTTGAGTAAAGTTGAATATAGTTTTGTTTACCATATATCCATTTTTCATAGAAATCAAACTCAATAGCACAATATTTAAACCCTCTATGATATTTTTATTTTTAAGGGTGCTTAGACCTTCTCACTAAGATGACCCATTATCAGGCGCCATAACATTGTTTTCTCCTCGAGTAGGTTAGTCTCTTAAGCAAGATCACCCTTAAGTACCCATAAAGCACGACCATTGGAAGTAGACTCCTCTTTGCTACTATTCCAATGGTGAAGGTGTAGATTTAGCAGATCTCTTCACTACAAGATCAAAATAACTATTGCATTGAATTTTGCATGCATCCAACATAAATAGATTGCCCACATAAACACCTTTACTGAGCACCATATCCCTTCACACCATCTTACATCTTCCATTAGAGAAAACAACTTGCACACTGGTATCATTAAGCTTGCTAATTGAAAGAAGGTTCCATGCCACACTAGGGATATGCAATACACTATTTACCCCCTTCACATGTCCACAATGATCAAATTAAGACTCTTTCACAACCAATAACATTTAGGTGAGAGTTATATCTAAAGTACACCTTCCTGCCATCATATTCTTCATACTTTAAAAGTTGACTTTGATGTGAAGTCATATGGAAGGAAGCTCTAGATCTATCAACCATGAACCTTTTGATGCATGCATTGCCAAGGCCACAATAGATGCATCACAATCATCCTAAGAAGACTTTTTGGGTTCACTATTTAAATAATTCTTATTTTTCTGATGCAGGAGCATCCTAGGTTGAAGAGCAATCTTTCTTTTCTTGCATTTCAGTTGTAGTTCAGACAGTTGTAGTTCTAGAACTTTCTACCGCATTCTAACGCATCATCATTTCAAAGCTCGCAGAGCAGGATTTAGATTCTACACTATCGCAACTACATCATATTCAAATTTCATGAGATTTGGATTCGTCTGCAAAGAGATGTCGCTCACAGAAGATCATCAGCATTCACATAATAAAGCATTCATCAGTCAACATGAGAAAACAAGGTTTGCAGATCAATCTCGTGAGTTGTGGAACCAAATGGAATATCACACAAGGAAATTTGGGACCAGATAGACTTTCGTTGAGAATCGCATCATGTTTCATTCATTTGCAAAGCATTACCATGAGTTGTAGGTCGACCTACATGTTTCCTACACGCTTCATCATACAATGGAGTTTGAAACCTTTTAAGGCTGACGTAGAGAATTCTAAAAGATAGAAGATGATATATAAGTATTTCGAAGACGATTTAAGAAGGCAACATTTGTTATGTAGCAATAAGTTAGAAGGATAGTCCTTTTTCAGAGGCACTTTAATGCCATATCTTTCATGTATATTGTAATGGAAAGCAAACTTGTGAGCTAGATTGTAGCCCGCATGTTGCCTGTATGTTGCCCACATATGAGCATTGTAATTATCTGAGATATTGAGCATATAAATATTCCATTGCACTATATTCTTGTGTTATTGTTGTATTTTTTTGTTGTGTTTACTCTAGTTGCATGGTTAGACGGTCTATTCTTTGGACCCTCCATCCGTGACTACACCAAGTGGTATCAGAGCAAAGTTTGCAAACCCTTTGGGAGTGAAGGCATTCTAGAAGATCTTGTGGTGAACCAAACACCAACTTGAGGCAGTCTACTTGTGTTTGTCAATAGAGCGCTGACTGTGAGGCAGTTGCAACATTGTAGTCAGATCACCGAATTGAGGCAGTTGCACTAGATCCTAGGAAGAGATGCCGCCAAGGAGGATGCCTTCTATGGCCAATGTTGCTAGAAGAATGGAAGAAATGATAGAGATGATTAGAACAATGAAAGTTAGATTGGATGTTGTAGAAGAAGATAGAAGAAGAGGCCTAAACCCTAGACATGAGAATGAAAATGATAATGAAGAATTTTAATCAGCTGACCAAAATGAAGAAACCCTAGAAGAAGAATCAGATTAGATAAAGATGTTGAAATCTATTTCTAAGATTGGTAAAAGACCTAGAATTTAGAGTGCAAACTATACCAGAAATTTAATCCCTAAGGAATTGATTGATTGGATAAATGACATGGAGGAATACTTTGAATATGAGGAAATTGAAGATCTGAAGAGAGTGAGATTTGAAAAAACTAAGTTGAAAGGACATGCTGCTATTTGGTGGAAGGAAGTTCAATTGGATAGAAATAGGAGAAGAAAAGAGAAAATCATAAAATGGGATAGGATGGTGACAAAATTGATGAATTAGTTCATACCTGTTGATTATGAGTTGGAATTGTTGAAGAGACTACAAAACCTACGGCAAAAGGAGAAACCTATGAAGGAGTACACTGAATTTTTTTATAAATGATTATCAAGACTGGACATAGTGAAGTAAACAAGGAGAAAGTGGCGTGGTACATAAATGTATTGAGGATGAACATTCAAGAAGAACTAAGTTTGGTAAGGATGACAACAATAGAAGAAGCATACCAATTTGTGCTGAAAGTTGAAGATAAGCTAGATAAGAGACATGAACAAAGGAAAAGAGGTAGAGGAGGCAAATTTCAAAGAGGTAGAACATATCCCAGAGGAGAAAGACCATATGCAGAGCAAAACAAGAAGAATAGTTTGTACCAGAAAGAAGACATAGACAATAATTCATACTAGAGAGATGATAGAAATTTCTACCACAACAACAGAGGAAGTCATACTTCATACCGCAATGAAGGATATTGGAGAGATGAAAGAGGATTTGATAAGAGATCATTCAAGGGAACTTGTTTCAAGTGTGGAGGTGAAGGACACCAAGAATTTGATTGTCATCAAGGGAGTACTAGAAAGATGACAGAGAATAATGTAAGAGCAACATATGCGGAGGAAGAACCAGTTGGATCACCTAGTTTAGTGGGAAATCCAGAAAAAGGAGTCATTGGTCATGAGGAGAGATTTATTTCAAGCAGATATAACTGAGGAGCCACCGTAGAGGAAAACTTTGTTCTGAACAAGATGCAAATTAGGAGGTAAATGTTACAAGGTTATCATTGATAGAGGCAGTACTGACAATTTAGTTTCAGAAGAGAGGGTGATGAAGTTGAACCTGGAGAGATTGAAACATCTGAAGCCCTACAAGATAGCATGGATTCAAGACGAGCACAAGACCTACTGGTGACTGAACAATGTTTGGTGAAATTTCATATAGAATCTTATGTTGATGAGGTATTATGTGATATTATGTTGATGGATCTATGTCATATATTGTTGGGAAGATCATGATAGTATGATAGATAGAAAACACATGATAGAAGAAAGAATACTTATACTATAACATTAAATGTGAAGAAACATATCTTGATACCTTTGGAGGATGAGCCTAGAAGTGATGTATGTGGAAATGATAGAATCTGTTTAGTAGATGGAAGAATTTTTTTGGATGGACTTAGACATGAGAACATGTGTTTTGCATTGATTCCGAAGAAGTGTAGTACCCTAAGTGCAGAAAGTACCATCGCAAAAGAGGAAGAACCACCATTGGAGGAGATAATTGAATTGTCATATCAAAGAATGTACCTAAAGGATTGCCACCAATCGGAAGTATCAATCATCATATGGACCTTATACCTGGAGCTAGTTTGCCAAACAAAGAAGCACACTAGATGAAACTAGCAAAAAATGTGGAGTTGAATAGACAGATACAGGAGTTGTTGAGGAAAGGATTGATTAGAGAAAGTTTAAGCCCATGTGCGTTACCTATAGTACTAGCACCAAAGAAGGATGGAGAATGGAGGATGTGTACAGACTCTAGAGTCAAGTATAGATTTTCATTGCCAAGGATGGATGACATCATGGATTATTTGAGTGGAGTAAGAAATTTCACAAATATAGACCTAAATAGTGGATACCATCAGATCAAGATTAGAGAAGGAGATGAGTGGAAAATTGCATTCAAGACAAATGAAGGATTGTATGAGTGGTTAGTCATGCCTTTTGGATTAACTAATGCACCAAGTACATTCATGAGATTGATGAATGAGGTTTTGAAGAAATTCTTGGGTAAGTTTGTTATTATATAGTTGGATGATATTCTAATTTTCAGTAGAACAAAGGAAGAACATTTGTGGCATATTAGACAAGTATTTCAGAGGCTGAGAGAAGAGAAATTTTTTATAAACATCAAGAAATGTAGTTTCATGAATACATAAGTGGTATTTTTGGGATTTGTGATTTCTGTGGAAGGATTGAAGATGGACCCTTAGAAAGTTAGAGCAATTGTTGAGTGGCCAACACCTGTGAACATTGGAGAGGTAAGATCATTTCATGGACTAGCAAGTTTTTACTAGAAGTTCATCTAAAATTTCAGTACTATATGCACACCAATGATAGAGACAAGGAGAGGTGGTAGGGACATCAGGAGCACATAAGAGTTTTGAGTTGCTGAAACAAAAAGTGACATAACAACCAGTGTTAGCATTACCAGATTTTGACAAAGTATTTCAAGTAGATTGTGATGCCAGTGGAAATGCAATAGGAGCAGTGTTAAGTCAAGAAGGGAGACCAGTAGCATATGTCAGTGAGAAGTTGAATGACACAAGGAGAAGATATTCAGTTTATGATTAGGATTTCTATGTCATAATTCAAGCTTTAAAGAAGTGAAGACATTACTTGTTACCAAAGGAATTTGTGTTGTACACCGACCATCAAGCTTTGTAGTATTTGAATAGTTAGGGTAATTTGAATCAGCGACACATGAGATGGGTAGAGTTCTTACAGAGTTACACATTTGTATTGAAGCATCAAAGTGAAAAGTCAAACACAGTTGCTGATGCATTAAGTAGAAGAAGGAACCTATTGACATAGATGAGGATAGAAGTACTAGATTTTGAGGAACTTAAGCATGTGTATAAAGATGATCTTGATTTTACGGAAGCATGGAAAGCATGTAAGGAACATGTTGTGACATATAGAAGAAAGTGGTTTTCATTCAGAATGATATGTTATTCAAAAGAAATCAGTTGTGTATACCTAGGATTCAATGAGAGAAAATTTGATCAAGGAAAAGCATAGAGGTGGATTAGCATGACACTTTGGTATTGATAAGATAGTAGCCTTGGTAAATGTACATTATTTTTGGCCTTAGATATATAAGGATGTAAGGAAATTTGTTTAGAGTTACAAAATATGTCAAGTTGCAAAAGGGAGTAGTCAGAATACTAGATTATACAAACCTTTGGCAATACCAGAGAGACCTTGGGAAGATATAAGCATGGATTTCATATTAGGTTTTCCAAGAACACAGAGAGGACATGATTCTATATTTGTAGTAGTGGACAAATTTTTAAAGATGGCACATTTCATTCCTTGTAAGAAGACAAATGATGTTGTACATGTTGCTAGCTTATTTTTCAAGGAGATTGTGAGATTGCATGGATTACCAAAGAGTATAATTTCAGATAGGGATACAAGATTCATTAGATATTTTTGGAGGACATTGTGGAAGAAGATGAAGACAGACCTAAAGTTCAGTTCAACATTTCACCCATAGACAGATGGACAAATAGAAGTGGTAAATAGGAGTTTGGGTAACTTGTTGAGATGTTTAGTAGGAGATAAGGTGGGAAATTGGCATATAATTCTACCGCAAGCAGGGTTTGCATACAATAACTCAGTAAGCAAAAGTACAAGAAAGACAACATTTGAGATTGTGATAAGAGTACAAACTAGAGGAGTTGTAGAGCTAAGAGATGTCAGTATGGATAACAAGAGAAGTGTAGAGGCAAAATAATTTGTAGGATACATGGAGATAGTACACAATCAGGTCAAGAAGCATTTGGAAGAGATGAATAATGAGTATAAGGAACAGGCAGATGTGAAGAGGAGACAAGTAATTTTCTGTTGGAGATGAATTCATGATATATCTAAGAAAGGAAAGATTTCCAGTTGGAACATACAACAAGTTGAAGATGAGGAAGTTTGGACAATGTAGGATTCTTAAGAAGTTTGATTCAGGAAATGCATATGAAGTAGAGTTACCAGAGACATTTGGTATATCACCTATATTTAATATTGCAGACCTATATCAGTATCATGAAGGAGAGTCAAGTGAGAATATTGAATTTGGATTGAAGGACCAGTTATCATAGCAACAACTAAAGCAGATAGAGCAGATTTTGGTTAGTAGAATTGGGCGCAACACTAGAGCTAAGCAATACAAAGAATACCTAGTCAAGTGGAAAGGAAGACCAAAAGAAGACTCATCATGGATTTATCAGGCTGAGGTAGATCACCTTGGTTTTCCTCTAGCCCCAGCAAAGTGAGGGACTCACTTTTCAAACAACCTTGGGTTTCTAATGCAAGAGCATCCCAAGTTGAAGTGCAATCTTGCATCAACCAAAAACATTTGCTTTCTTTCTTTTCTTGCATTTCAGCTGCAGGTCAGACAGTTGTAGTTCTATAAATTTCTACCACATTCTACCACATCATCATTTCAGAGCTTGTAGAGTAGGATTTAGATTCTACATTATCACAACTACATCATATTCAAATTTCATAAGATTTGGATTCATCTGCAGAGAGATATCGCTAGCAGAAGATTATCAGCATTCATAGAATAGAGCATTCATTAGTCAACATGAGAAAACAAGGTTTGCCAAGCAATCTCGTGAGTTACAGAGCCAAATGGAACACCACACAAGGAAATTTGGGACCAGATAGACCTTCGTTGAGAACCACATCATGTTTCATTCATTTGCAGAGAATTACCATGAGTTGTAGGCTAACCTACACGTTTCCTACATGCTTCATCATATATTGGGTTTGAAGCCTCTTAAGGCTGACACAGAGGATTCTAAAAGCTAGAAAATGGTATATAAGTATTTTTGAGATGCTTTAGGAAGGTAACATTTGTTATGTAGCAATAAGTTAGAAGGATGTCCTTTTCCAGAGGCACTTTAGTGCAATCTATTTAATGTATATTGTAACCCAAAAAGCAGGCCTATGAGCTAGATTGTAGCCCGCATGTTGGCGGCATATAAGCATTGTAATTGTCTTGGATATTGAGCATATAATTCTTCCATTGCATTCTATTCTTGTGTTATTGTTGTGTTGTTTTCGTTGTGTTTACTCTAGCTACATGGTTAGATGGTCCATTCTCTAGACCCTCCATCCGTGAATACACTATTTTCCTCCTTGTATTCACTTCTAAAATACCTAGGCTTTCTGTAGTTCTAACATTTACCCTTTGTCTTTCCAAAAGATTTGGAGCTAGACTTGTCTCTCTTCTTTCCATTCTTACATTTCTATTTTTATCTTCCATGAACTAGGGCCTCCTTGGTAGATTCAAAAGTTTTTCTCTACATCTCCAAGAGTAATAACACAACTACCTCATCCATCTTGAGTTTAGAGACAATACTCCTGATTACCATCACTAAGTGATCTCATGAGTTTGGCAAAGAATATAGTAGTTTCATACGAAGATCCTCCTCCTCCATCTTTACTCCAGCATAGTGCAACTAGGTCACAATCATATTGAATGTGTTCCAAGTGCTCAACCATAGAACTACCATCCACCATCATGACCAATATATAACTTCTTTCTCAAAAAAGTTTATTTACTAGGGATTTAACCTAATAAATATCTCCCAACTTCTTCCAAAGATTTGTTGTAGTGGCTTCTTCATGTATGTTTAACAACACAAAGTCTACCAAACATAATTTGATGGGGCCCTTTATTTTTATGTCTAATGTGTCCCAGTCAAATTGATTCATTTCAACAAGTTTGGATCTAGATATGGAAGCCCATAAGTCTTTATCTACAAGCATATCCTCCATCCTAATATTTCAAAGCTCAAAGTTAGTGTTTGTGAACTTCTCCATCTTTATCCTTGATGTGCTTGTCATTTTTCCTACAACAAGATCTCCTTTTACATAAGCTCCACTCAACCCTTGTCCCTAATACTTAGGATTTGAGGGGATCAAGCTCTAATACCAAATGAAAGGAAGTAGAGTTGAGAAATATACTTTCCACACTAATATATAAGAGGAGGTATATGCAAAAATTAAACTAATCATATAGTTACAAGGAAATAAACACAAAAGTAATATATCATAACACAGTGATTTACATGGGGAAAATCACTTTAGGAGAAAAAGCCCACACTCTAAATCAACTCAATGTATTATTTAGTAATCGATGGTTATGACACACTTGCAAAGTCTAAGCTTGTATAAGAGTATTTTCAACAAGAGATTTGGAGTAATTCTAGTAGCATAAAAGTACCTAGAAAACTCACCATGAAAACTCCATCTCAATTACCCAATAAATAGAAGTAATACATGAAAACATCAAATGGATAATGAGAAAACCATGAACTAAAACCACCCAAAATGTCACACCCAAATCCCTAATAAAAAATCTAATGCCCAAATCCCAAGATGACTTGATAGGCTAAAAAAACACATTCCTTCCACTTACCATAAGCTCATCATAATCCACTCACCATCTTAGCTACTTTATTTTGGATCCATTATCTCCATTCAAATATGCATTATGACATGTCATAACATAACTCATGAGTTGGTCAATAAGTGTAACTCCCTCTTATAGATCTCTTATGTGTCATAAATGCTCTTACATTTCCAGTGCGAGAATCCCAACTTTTGGAGGTTGTAACTTTTGGTTTGGGAAGGTGATTGATTTTAATTTTTTAGAAGAGATCTATGTCCTCATAACCATCTTGATGGTTATTACCCATTATGACATTTTTTTAGGGCCAGAAATGACCTTTATAGCATAGAAATTGATTTTTCTATTTTATACCCCAAAAATTACACTTTTTTGTGTTCTTAACATTGGGGCATAAGGTTGAGACACCTTTCCTAACATAAACAACATATGAAAACCCATTACAACACTATATAAGCTTACATCCATCAACATGCTTCCTCAAGACCCCATCATAAAAATATGCAACATGCTAAATTGCATCACTCTCTACATCCATAAATTCAATTGACTTCCCTAGCTAGCTATAACCACTAACCTTTCCATCCACAAAAACTTGAATATTAAAAAATGCTAACTAAGGAATATATCTAAGACCAATACACAAAAAATAACTATATCATGCCAAGACACTAGAATCACGACATTGTAAGCACTAAAAAAGCACATGCGTCTACATGGTAATCCAATGATGAGCTGTAGTTCTAAAAACATACATGTAAGCATGTAAATATGACCTCTTAGTAGTATTCTTCTTGGTGACACATGGATCAAAGTTCTTCACTTTGTTTGTACCTCCCTTGTATCCTAACCAACCTTCCAAGGTTCTGCATCTTCACTAATTGCCCTATATTGACAATTCATTTTTGAAGCTTTCTAACCCTATCGATCTGGCCTACCGACATCACAAGATGGGAAATTCACTTTCCCTAAGCCCCTTTTAACCATTTCAACCCTCTAGAGGCCTCCAATTGACCTCCCAAATCATCTCCAACCATCAATTTCAATACCCATTTCCTTAATTCTAGGTCACCCCTTTGGTTTTCAGATCTCATATGGGAGATCTAGTCACTGAAGTGGATCTCCTAGGGGAAATTTTCCTCAGTGAACGGGCTGACCCACCCTCTTTCAATCCAATAACTTTTTGTAGGTCTTGATGTCATCTTTAGCCCCCTAGGTCCAATCTCGTCCCCTGTCACTCAATTTGACCTTTGAATATCCCCTGGGCGACCCTACCATTTAAGTGAATCTCCCTTGGATGACATGCCTTGGAAAAATTGGTGACCCATGCATGTTTTAATGTACGTGTTTCTCTTTAGTTCGAGCCTAAAATAACTCTATTTTTGCTCTAGTTTGCATGGCTCTTCGACCCTAATTGAGCCTAGTCTATTTCTAACTCATTCTCCACTACCAATAACTCTATTCTTAGCTCCAACTAAGATATTCTTATCTCTCCATCTATCTCATGCTAACTCCTTTCCTCCTCTAGTGACAAGGTTTAAAGTCCTATTCACTCCCTAATCAACCTAGTTCACTCTTTAATCAATTTTGTTAACTTTTCAATCAAGGGAATTATCTCACCAACAACTCCACCATTCATGATCCTCCCCAAGTAATAAATACCTCCCTCCTATATGCATTATGGGAGGCAAATTAATTGTTTCATACTCATTCTAGCCTTTCTTTTTTCTCTCCAAAGCATGCTTATGCTCTTCACAGGACTTTGTGAGCCTTTTAATATTCTTAGTTTAGTTTCCCAAGCTTCAAAAGCTTCATAACATTATTATTCTTGTCAATTGATTACAAAATCCCAAGCCTTAGTGCTTCATAGCTCTCGTAGCATGAATTGTTTCATCATAGCTTTCATAGATCAATCCATATTCAAATCAATTGCTTCTTCGTCCTTGTTTCCAAGAGGAGGTTGCCACATAAAGGACTTCCAAGGGTATGCCAAGTGTTGTTATATGGAGCCTAATCAGACTCGGAGGTTATATTTACCCCTCTTTTATCGGCGCGGTTCCCCCCCCCAAATCCCTACCGGGTCAAGGGGCAACGCCCCTTGCGGGGTCCAGGGGCAGCGCCACTGGCGCGTTCCCTATCGCAATACAGGGCGGGGTCGAGGGGCAGCGCCCCCAAAACCTCACATGGTTTTTTATTATTTTATAAAGCACCGAGAGTTATTTTTTCATTGACCGACATAAGAAAACCCTATTTTTGTAACCGACAAAAAACTTAATAAAAAGCGGCCAAGGGTTAGGGTTTGGGTATTGTATTGTAGCATTTTGCAGCGGTATTGAGTTGCAGGGATTGCTGATTGTAATTGATTTTGATTTACTGGATAATAACATTGGACTCTCTGTTTGGTGGATGTAGTCTGAGTTTGGGTGAACCACGTTAAAACTTGTCTCTCGCTGTTATTATTTCTGTGTATTTCCATTCCTCTGTTTAATCTTTATTTACATTTAATTGATATCTTCTGCCGGCTAACCCTAACAAGTGGTATCAAAGCGAGGTTGTGTTTTGATTATCGTCTACAGGAAAGTCTCACGGTTGAGTGGGAGCAATGGTGGACGAGGGTAAATTGAAGGTCGATAAATTCAATAGGCAGAACTATCAATTATGGAAGATGCAGATGGAGGATTACCTCTATCAAAAGGATTTATGGATGCCATTGGAAGGAGTATCAAAGAAACCGGCAACAATGTCTGATGAGGATTAGAATCTTCTTGACAGAAAGGCACTGGGAACCATTTGGTTGTGCCTGGCACCAACGGTGGCATTCAATATAACAGAAGCGAAGACAACAGACGGTCTGATGAAAGCTTTGGCTAAATTGTATGAAAAACCCTCAGCCTTAAATAAGGTATTTCTTATGAAGCGTTTGTTTAATCTGAAAATGGTTGAAGGTGGATCTGTGATAGATCATTTAAATAAATTTAATACGATTGTCAGTCAATTGACTTCTGTAAATGTAAAATTTGATGAAGAAGTTAGAGCTCTCTTGAAATTATGTTCATTGCCTGAAAGCTGGGATAGTTTGGTAATGGCGGTTAGTAACTTTGTTTCTGGTTCAAATACCCTGAAATTTGATAATGTTGTTGGTGTTATTCTGAGTGAGGAAATTCGTAGGAAAAGCTCAGGTGGATCCAAATCAGGCAGTGTTTTGAATGCAGAAAGCAGGGGCAGATCAAAGGAGAGAGGAAAAGGTTCTGGAGGTCATGGGAAGTCACGAGGAAAATCAAAGGACAAAAGATCCCCAACCAGAGGATAGAAGGATTGCTGGTACTGTGGAAAACTAGGTCATCTGAAGAAAGATTGCTAGTCTCGGAAGAACAAAGAAGGAGACAAACAAGAAGGCAATAAGGAAGCAAATGTGGTAAGCAATAAGTCTAAAGATGATTCTTTGATTCTTTCCCGAGATAATGCTAATGATTCATGGGTTTTAGATTCAGGGGCCTCATTTCATGCTACACCCCATAGAAGTTATTTCCTTGATTATGTCCAAGGGGATTTTGGGCTGGTTTATTTGGGAGATAACGAACCCTGTCAGATTGTTGGAAAGGGAAGAATCAAGATTAAGTTGCAGAATGGAAATCATTGGCTACTACAAGAGGTAAGGCATGTTCCAAGGCTCAATAGGAATTTAATTTCAACAGGGCAGCTAACTGAACAAGGTTGCACTGTTACATTTACTGATAAAAATTGGAACGTTTCAAAAGGTGCCTTAGTAGTAGAAAAAGGTGTGAAAGTAGGCACCTTATATCTTTGTACAAGTCATACTGTTCCTTCTACTTTAGCTGTTACAGAGAAAAAACAAACAGGTTCAGGAACAGTTGCTGCAGGTTTGCAGGAAGAGACTGGAAAAGTTGCTGCAGGTTCTGAGACAACACTGTGGCATAACAGACTTGGGCATATGAGTGAAAAGGTATGAAGGTACTTCATTCTAAGAAAGTTTTACCAGGTCTGAAATGTATTAATATAGATTTCTGTGAAAGTTGTGTGTATGGCAAACAAAAGAGAGTTAGTTTTCTCAAGGATGGGAAGCAAAAGAAAAATGAAAAATTGGAGCTTGTGCATACAAATGTATGGGGACCAACTCAAGTATCTTCGCTCGGTGGCTCTCGGTATTATGTTACATTCATAGATGATGCAACTAGGAAGGTCTAGATTTATTTCCTTAAATAGAAATCTGATGTATTTGAAACATTTAAGAAATGGAGAAACTTGGTTGAAAATGAGACAGGTAAAAGATTAAAATGCCTCAGATCTGATAATGGCGGTGAGTATTGTAGTAAAGAATTTGAAGATTATTGTTCCTTTAATGGAATTCGTAGGCAGAAAACAGTTCCAAGGACTCCACAGGAAAATGGAGTGGCTGAACGCATGAATAGGACAATAATGGAGCATGCAAGGACCATGAGATTGCATGCTGGACTGCCTTTAAACACGTGGGCAGAGGCTGTCAACACTGGTGTATATTTAATTAACAGAGGTCCTTCAGTTCCTTTAGGCTGTGGTATTCCAGAGGAAGCATGGACAGGCAAGAAGGTGAGTTATTCTTTTCTGAAAACCTTTGGCTGTGAAGCATTTGCACATATAGATTCTGAAAATAGAACCAAGCTGGATGCGAAATCAAAAAATGTACCTTCGTTGGATATGGCATTGATGAATTTGGTTATAGGCTTTGGGATTTTGAAAATCAGAAAATTGTGAGAAGCAGGGATGTTATATTCAATGAGAAGGTGTTGTACAAAGATCAATTGTAGCAGCATGAGAAGAAAGAAAAGGATTATGTGGTGTTGGATGATACTCCAAATAGTGATGTTCCAGTGGCTCCTCATGCTCCACAACAGCAACCAGAAATACCACAAACTCTAGTGAATTTTAGACGATCAACAAGGATAAGTAGACCTCCTGAAAGGTTTTCTCCCTCTTTGTATTCTATTTTGTTAACAGATGCTGGTGAACCAGAAGGGTATGATGAAGCTATGCAGGTGGATACACAAGTTCAGTGGGGGCTTGCAATGAAAGAAGAAATGGACTCCTTGCTGGAAAATTAGACTTGGGAATTATGTAAGTTACCTGCAGGTAAAAAGGCTTTACCAAATAAATGGGTTTACAGGCTGAAAGAGGAAGATGGAGGTAAGAAAAGATTTAAGGCTAGGTTAGTTGTAAAAGGATTTGCACAGAAAAAAGGGCATTGATTTTGATGAGATATTTTCTCCAGTTGTCAAGATGACTTCTATTCATCCTATTTTAAGTATTGTGGCTGCTGAAGATTTACATTTGGAATAGCTAGATGTTAAAACTGCCTTTCTCCATGGTGATTTGGAGGAGGAGATATATATGGAACAGTCCCAAGGATTTGAGGTCAAAGGTAAGGAGAAACAGGTGTGCAGATTGAAGAAGAGTTTGTATGGCCTGAAACAAGCACCTCGGCAATGGTATTTGAAATTTGATAGTTTTATGGCTGAGCAAGGCTACAACAGGTGTAATTCTGACCATTATGTTTATTTTAAGAGGTTGGATAATGACAGCTACATTATTTTATGTTTATATGTTGATGACATGCTTGTAGCTGGGTCTAACATGGATCACATAAGAGAGTTAAAACAACAGTTAGCACAGTCATTTGCTATGAAGGATTTAGGGGCAGCAAAACAAATCCTTGGTATGAAAATTTGTAGAGATAGGAAGAACAAAAAATTGACTCTATCTCAAGTTGCTTATGTTGAAAAGGTGTTGTAGAGATTCCATATGGAGGATGCAAAAGTTGTTAGCACACCTTTGCCTAGTCATTTGAAATTGACTAAGGAGATGTGTCCTAAGACACAAGAGGAGGAAGAGAAAATGTCCAAGGTACCATATGCTTCAGCTGTAGGAAGTTTAATGTATGCCATGGTATGCACGAGACCGGATATTGCACATGCTGTAGGAGTCGTTAGCAGGTATATGAGTCATCCCGGATTAGAGCATTGGAATGCGGTAAAATGGATTCTTAGATATTTGAGAGGTACATCTAATAAACACTTATGTTTTGGGGGCTCTAATACTAATTTAGCAGGTTATGTAGACTCAGATTTGGCAGGGGATATTGATACCAGGCAGAGTACTACAGGTTATCTCTTTACTGTAGGTGGAACAGCGGTGAATTAGATTTCTAGGTTACAAAAGGTGGTTGCTTTATCCACCACAAAGGTAGAATATGTAGCTGCAACAGAGGCAAGCAAGGAGATGATATGGCTGCAATCTTTCATGAACGAATTGGGCACACAACAGGTTCACAGTTATTTATTTACGGACAACCAGAGTGCCATACATCTTGTAAAGAATTCTGCCTTGCATTCAAAGACCAAACACATACAGTTGAGGTATCACTTCATTCAGTCAGTGTTGGATGATGGATAGTTACAGCTGGCCAAGATACATACAGATGACAATCCAGCAGATATGTTTACAAAGGCAATGACAAGGGAGAAGCTGAGCTCCTCTTCAGCTTCGGTTGGTCTTCTAGACTGAAAACAACAAAAATAGCACAGCAGAGTCCAGGGTGCTTATTTCCAGTGGGAGCTACAGGGTCAGTGGTGTTATGATCAGTCTCCAAGTGGGAGATTGTTGTTATATGGAGCCTAATCAGACTCAGAGATTATATTTACCCCTCTTTTATCGGCACGGTTTCCCCCCCAAATCCCTACAGGGTCAAGGGGCAACGCCCCTTGCGGGGTCCAGGGGCAGCGCCCTTAGTGCGTTCCCTGTCGCGATACAGGGCGGGGTCGAGGGGTGGGGTCCCCGTGGTGGCTCGAGGGCAACGCCCCCGAAACCTCACACGGTTTTTTATTATTTTATAAATCACCGGGAGTTATTTTTTCATTGACCGACATAAGAAAACCCTATTTTTGTAACTGACAAAAAGCTTAATAAAAAAGTGGCCAAGGGTTAGGGTTTGGGTATTGTATTGTAGCATTTTGCAGCCGTATTGAGTTGTAGGGATTGTTGATTGTAATTGGTTTTGATTTACTGGATAATAATATTGGACTCTCTGTTTGGTGGATGTAGCCTGAGTTTGGGTGAACCACGTTAAAACTTGTCTCTCGCTGTTATTATTTCTGTGTATTTCCATTCCTCTGTTTAATCTGTATTTGCATTTAATTGATATCTTCTGCCAGCTAACCCTAACACCAAGCTCATGTGCCAAAGTGATACTAAGTTTTTCATGCTTTCAAGTAATTAATTAGATCACACTCTTGCTCTTGGGAAATTAATATTTGTGTTGTGTTTTTCCTAATAAGATTTGTTTTGATTTAATTAGATTAGAATTTCTTAGATTAAATTTGATTTAGTTCAAAGATTATATTTCAATTCAAGTAATTTCAATTTCTAGAATAGACTCAAAATCATTCCAGAAAAATACAAAAACATAGGATTAGATTGCATTTGAGAAAACACATATAGTTGCATTCATATTTCCTTTCACATTTAATTAGATAACTTCTTTATTCAATTTTGGAAAAAGGAATCAAAAGTTGTTTGCATTCATACTAGGTTGCATTGCATAAGAAAAATATACAAAAAATATTAGGAAATCTAGAGAACTAAACCCTCGATAACACCATGAGTTACACACGAAGTCAAAATCAACACCTAGTCAAACCTAGGTCAACATAACTCTCTTTCTAGCTCAAGCATTGAATATGCCCAAGGATTAAGGGAGATTGGGTGAAGGCTATTCTTGAAGAAATAAAGCAAATACATCCTAGACCTCAACACACAATACAAACAATTGAAGAAAAAGAATACGCTCTTAGAATCATTCAACAAAGAAATAGTATTCAACAAGTCATTCAAGAAAATGACAATAGATTACAATGTATTAGGGAAATCAACGAACAAAACAATCTTAGGACTAGGCATTGGAATGTGAGAAATCCCAATAAGAAACTTAGAACTAGTGATCCTTCAAGTCATATAGTTATCTCCACTACAACATTCATAGAAGGTACTCATCAAACATAAACACATACTCGCCCCATAGGCTGGTCAACCAACCTCCACGATGTTATGCTTCCATGCGAATAGAACCACCCTCGGGTTATGTCTCCACTCGACTGGCTTTTTCCATGAGAGTGAGAGTGACTTGGAGGTTGTCCATTGCAAGGAGGTGGTTCATGTGTGATATCAGAGCCGACTCATTCATGCATTATGCTTGAGTCACATTTTGGAGCACACAAACACATCAAGGTCTAAGAGCTCACCATGGAAAAATGAATTGATTCTCTTAGGCTCTCTTTTCTATCAAGTTGAGCTTCTTAAGATGGAAGTGATAAGATCCTCTACTTTGCATCATAATCACTATCCACTAATGGTCCATCATAACCCTCTAGTTCATTCTTAGGTCATTGATCAAATGTAAGTTTCTTAGTCTTTGGCTCAAACTACACCACTTTTTTTCTTCATCTCTAGGTTGTTTAGTAGGAAAAGAGTTGATTTTTTAAAATATCAAATTACTACTATATATCATCTTACTCGTCTTATGATTCCAAAGCTTCTATCCTTTCACACTATCACTATAATTAATGAAGCTACACTTCTTTACTTTGAAGTGCAACTTAGAGCTCTTCTCTTTGGGCATATGCATGCATGCATCACAACCAAAACCTATAATATGTTGAAGAGAGGGCTTCTTTCCTATCCAAATGTATTCTATGGTTTTATCAACAAGTATTAATTTAAGTGATTGGCTAATAACTAGCATTACTAATTGCTTCCATCCAAAAATTCTTGTCTAGTTTAGCACCTATTAAGCATACTCCTAGCTCTTTCCATTAGCATCATGTTAATCCTTTCCCCTTTATCTCTAACAAACAAATCCTTTAAATCATGGATAAAACTCCCACCGCATACACTATGGAATCCAAGAGCTCCTCACGGTACCATGATTGTCATCTTCAAATATAAAAGATCATTTATTTCCAACCAGCAAATCTACATCACTATCATAACTACCAGTAAAAGTGATATGAAGCTTACCATGGAATCATGATTAAACATCCTCAAAACATTGAATATTATCTCTCTAACCAATAGATTTACACTTAACCATGTTAATGTCATTGACTAATGCCAACTAATTGTAACATCCGTCATTCTCAACCTTTTTGAGTAGAAAGATTTCTATCAATATTTATGATGATTTGAAATACCAATAAAAAGATCTATTCTAATAGTGTTACTAAGGTATGTGTTGAGTTGTGTTGCTTGGTAGGAATAGGTACCAAGGAAGGTGAACTAGGTTTGGGTCATGAAGATGATAAGCACATAATCCAAAGTGTGAAGTAATATGTGTTTGAAATAATTAATTAAGATAATTTAATTAACAAGGTTAGTTATTAGTAATGTTTTCTTAATTGATTAATTCATAGAATAGTCTTTATTTTGAAATACTTAATTATGTTGGTAATAATTAATATTATTTTAAACTAAAAAATAAATTGATTTAAAAACTTGATTGTTTATTTAATCCATTAAGTGTGGAAGTTGTATTGATAGAAAATAAGAAATTAGAATATTTTATTCCTATTTGTGAATCCAAAAATTAGGTTTGAAAAGAGTTTAATATTAGAATTAATTTATAATTCTTATTTTAGATTTTCATGGTATGAACTTTTAAAATTAGAATTTAATAAAACTACTTAGAGAGGAAAATTATTAAATTAAATTTGAATATTTTTTTTTATTATTTTCAATTAAATATGTTATTAAACATTTAATTTTGTATTTTTGAAAGAAAGCTTTTATTATATGTTCAGGGAACTCTAAATTGAAGGAAAGGCTAGGGGAAGAGTTTCAATAAAATTTTAGGATAATACACACTACAACTACTCTGGTTTTAGCATTCACACACTCATAGGGTTTTGAGGAGTTTTAGGAATTTCAAGTGCTTTTGATTCAAGAGTTTTAAAAGTATACTAAAGGCTTGGCATCTCTTGGATTTTATAGATTTAGCTTTGAAGAGGTTAGATTCTTATGCATGAAAATAATTTTAAGAATATTTTATTTTTGATATTAACTAATTTAGGATTTACTGTGAATTCATGTTGAGTGTTGAATGAATGTAATTTATGATTTCTTGCTAGGGAATAACTAGTCTTGGAATGATTAATCCTTTAGGGTTTTAAGAGTAAATTTGTGAATAAAATATAATCTGAGGAATTTTTCTAAAACTATTTTAGAAACTTGTTGAATCTAATTGTCAAATGCTCAAATATGAAATTAAGATTTAGAGATGAAAACCAAGGTGTTTGTATAAGAAGGTTAGAAAACCTAGGAAAATATGGTAGAATCTTTTTGGAAGAAATTGAATTTGTGTCATTTTGATTTTAATAAATTTGAATGTATGAAAAATATATTTTTCTAATATGTAACTAAATTTTAATTTTGGGAATGTAAACTTAGGTTTCATGACATAGTGAAACTTGTAGTGAAAACCTAATTAAGGGAATATGGATATAGGATATGGTTTAATCAAATTAAAACTTGATGAATATTTGCATGATGGATTTATGAGTGTACTTAATGTTATTTTTGATGCAGGGGCATTAGGGGCAAAGGATGACTCTTAATAAGATGAAAGATGGGCAAAGGGCATCCGCATTATTAAATACATTGTTCAAGGTGGCAAAGAAGCTACAGGAGGAAGAAATGGCAGCCAAGAAAGCAAGCAAGTTGGAAATGGAAAGATTATTCTAGACTACCTACAAGTGCAAAGGTAAATACTATCAAGTCATTATTTCTGATAACAACATGGATAATATTGTTTCTGAATATATGGTAGATAAATTGGGTTTGAAAAGAATACAACACCCTATGCCCTATTCCATTAGTTGGCTTCAAACAGGTAACCAGGTGATTGTAAGTGAGCAATGCAAAGTTGAGTTTCAAATAGGCCCTTATAAGGATGAAATAGTTTGTGATATTATGCATTTGGATGTATGTCAAATTGTGTTTGGAAGATTGTGGCATTATAATAGGGCAACAAAGTATAACAGGAAAGACAACACATATGAGTTAGAAAAGGATGGGAAGAGATATGCATTAACAACCTTGAAGGGTGAGTGCACAGGAATTGCAAGCTTGTTGTTAAGTGAGAAGAAAGACGTACAATAGTATGAAGCAAAGACAAATGAGGTAATGGATGAGGTAACAAATTTTGGAAACATGTTGTTTGAAAACCCAGTTGAAAATGAAATGGAAGAAATTTCTTTTGAATTTCCTCAAACTAATGAAAGTAATAGTGATGTTGATGTTGAAGTGGGTGATGTTCAGGAAGAAGAAGAAGAGACATCAAAAGAAGTTGTAGAGGACTCAAGGATAGTCCAAAGAGAGAAGATAGTCATGGAGGATAAGGAGATAGCATGGTTCTCAAGAGAAGAACCGTGAGTTGAGAATGTTGATGTCAGGGAGAATAAAAGAGTGGATGAGCAATTCAAAAATGAAAATGAATGGCTGAGTATGGTTGAGGTGAAGCCAAAGATTTTGGAGAATAATGAAGAGAAAAGAATGTATGGCAAACAATATGAGGTGGATGAAGAAATGAAATATGAAAACAAAGAATGTAATTTCTTTAATATGTGTGTTTCTTGTGTAGGTAAAGAAGACAAAGTGGATGAAAGAGAACATAAAACTCTAATTGCAGTCAAAGCTGAAGTTAGAATGAGGAGACCAACAGAAAACCATGGATATATAGCGCCAAGTTGGCCTTGGCTCAAGAAGCATGTTGGACCAAAAAGCACAAGTGAACCAGTTGAAACAAATGTAGTTGAGATCCAACAAAATGAAAACAATGCACGCATGCAAAGGAACTGGAAGACAAGAAAGAAGACCTACTTTTAGTACTTGGTCAAATGGAGGGGTCTTCCTATGGAAGATGCTACTTGGATGTCTGAAGTTGATATTATCAAACATGGATATACTGTTGCAGACTTGCATTCAAGTGGGACTTGAGTTTTCTTCCCCTTGGCTGTATGATGCAAGGGCATCAGGGGCCTCAAGCATAATTTTTGTCATTTTGAGTTTTAGGTTGTTTGAGTGTTTTAGATTCTAATAAGGTCATTTATGACCATTTGAGATCATGTTGATCCATTTTTGGGTGTTGTATGTTCATTGGTTCAAAATTACAAAAGTGTCAATGTTAATGGTCATGTAACTTAGGTAAAAGGTGTCAAAAATTAAGAATTAGCTAAAAAAATCAAGAAAACTATTTATAAATAGTTGGAATTGATGGGAAATGTATAAAGACACCCTCAAAACTCGAATAAGGAGGAGAGAGATTGTATTTTGAAGTTTGATGGAAAAAAACACTATTTTTTCTATGTATTCCAACGTTGCAGGCCAGTTCTTTCATTTTGTACAACTTGTACGATCTATATGGGGGTCTAAAATCAATTGTAATGTGTGGGTGTGTGAATCTACTTCATTTTTCTTTTTGTTGCACCAATTTTCATTAAGTTATCAGAAAGTTATGATCATTTTACTAAGGGCAGGTTTGCGAGTTTATTTTCCTGAAAGTTGCAGTCTAAAAACACACATGGTACGGCCTGGTACAACCTCATATCAAAGAATATAATAGAATTATGGAAATATATTAGTTTCTAGTTTACAATGCTTTTAGTTTCATGTGATTTCATTATGTTTTGAGTGAGTTATGACATTTTTACTGAGAGCAGTGTTGGCGTTTCAATTCGCACCTTTGGTATACGATTTGGAAACAGACAACTATGCATAGATAAACTGCTCTCCTATTGGAAGGGGGAGTTCCCTTTCTTGCTGATGTTTGCTGAAAAGATAACTTGAATGAAACTTCACCTATCTTCTTTTTGATTCTCAGCTGTGAGCACAAGGTTATAAAACTCTAAACGCTGCAGAAGAGGTTTTTTTCTTTTTTATAAAACTTCTACTACAACTAGCATAGACTAATGACGCTTTCAACCTCCTGAGTAAATTCAGAGCAAAGGAAGTTGAAAGTGAATGAGGAATGATTGTTAACACAAAAACTTAAGCAGTTTTCCTCCAGATTTACACCACAAGACTAAAAGTACTTTAATGATGAAAGCTGAAAATGAAAGCTACAAAAGCTACACATCTGACGACGATAACTTAATGAATCGATATAGAATATCAGAGCAAAGTAGGCATGAGACTTCTATTCAATATCACAAAGTTTAATACAACTCCAGGACAGCAATACTGCAGCAAAAGGTAGGCATACAGTAAGCGATCAAACACTGGAGAACAATGAACACAAAGTGAACAAACATCTGGAATAACAATGTTTGTAGGCTAGAATAGGCACAACAAATTTGCTATCACAAAATTCATTACCAACAATGGGCAAGGATGCCCTTATTTATACTAAAATCAAAGGAGTAGGGAACCCTAAAATCTCCTTGATTAACCCTAACTTGCCAACTCGCAAGCTTTATTACTATTCTAAGACAAAGATACAATAAACAAATGCTTTAAAGCAATCTGCTTTAAAGCAAAGAAGATTCCATCTATCACAAGGTGATTTCTTTCTAAATATAGAATGGATGAGATTAGGATGAAAGCACATGCTTTAAAACAAAAAGCATCTGATTTAAAGCTGCTTTATTTTGGAATGCATCCTCATCAACATTCTAGCTTTTTGGTGATGTCATCCGTTGATATTCTGGGAAACAATATCTTCTAAAAAGCGAGTGACCGCATCTCTTCCAGGAACACTGATACTCTCTAGAACAATATTCTGATTCTCTAACATTTCTTCACCATTGGCCCATCTGAAGAAATTCGTGAACTTCACCTGCAGCCTTGTCAAATTTCACTGTCATTGCGGCAAGACGACTCATCTTGCTGGCGTTGATATCATCATTAAAGTTGTTGCGGACGAGAGTCTGGAACTCTACTTACACTTCCCCGAGATCATACAGGGTACCATCTTCCTTCTCATATGAACACGGGATCTGAGAGACAAAGGATCTGACGAACTTGAGGATGCTGATTACCTTTTCTTTCCATTCTGTCATCTTTGAACTCATACTGTCATAAGTTTTTACTGTGAAAAGATATTGCGCTTTCCAAGTAGAAATTGTCTTCTTATCTTTAGCTGAATCAACAGTATCAAGTGCAATCTTCAAGTCAAAGATAATGATCTTGAATACTGGTCTATTTTCTGCCATGATTTGCTGCAACCCCTGTATGCCTTGGCGTAAATCATGAGCGTTGTACTTCAACTGATAAAGCTCTGCAAGTACAACTCTCCCTTTGGTCACAAATTCTTCTACCCAACTGTCCATGTGCCTCCCATAGAGGACCAACTTATTGAAATGCCGCTGATCGGTTGGTGATCCAAGATTTGGTGGAAGAAGTAAATCAACCTGTGAAGTGCCATGGAAAAGGTTGAAAATGTATTGCCGCAACTATCGAACCTCAACTTTGAGAGCTACCTTGTCTTCTCCATCTCTCAACACCCTTTCCTTCAAGCTATCCACTACAACCTCGAAGAGATTGACGTCTGTATGGTGAGTACTTCTGCCAAGGTTAGCTTTGACAACTATGAAGTCATCAACCTCAACATCATTAGCACTTCTATTTTTTGGAGGTGTTGCAGTCTCAAGAATTATTTCTCCATCCGCATTCTTCTCAATGCGAACCTGCTTCTTCAGCTGCTTGTCTGGTGTGTCTTGATAGATGAATTTTAGCTCTATCAAATCCAGCTGATATGAGGGCTTTCTTCTCTTCCTTCCCAGAATGTTTTCAAGCCAGGATGAGCCATCCTCTCTTGGAAACTCAGTTCTCGCCTCATCAGCTCCTGATGAATCAATGCTTGCATCAAAGTTACGAACCGGTGAATCTGGCTCTGAATCTATCTGAATAGGGGAAGGGATCGGTGAAGAAGGTGGAGATACATGATCTGAAGGTAACACTTCAACATGCGGTGTTGTTTCAATAGGAGCTTCTGGTTCAACTGGTGGATGTCCCTGTTGGACATGAGCTGGAGACTCATCTTTTTTCCTCTTTAACTTTGCCATTTTTGTTCCCTCTGGGAGAACACTCATAGATTTTACTCTTTGTTTTGGCTTGGAAGTGGAAGGTTTTGATGGTTGCACAACTAGTGGCTCTGCTAATGGAATATCATCCTTCCGCTTAGTCTTCAAGAATATCAAACTATTTTTAACCACTTGACTTGTTCTCTCCTCAATGGAAGTGCTCTCTTTTACTAACCAATTAATTGGTGGCAACGGTTGTTGCTCAATTTGGTCTCTGAAATACGTGGGAAGTAGAACTTCACCACTCTCTGTCAAAGCCTCTATGTCTTCTGATAGGATATCAGACATTTGCTGAAGAGTGAACCTGCTGTAACTGCGTCCTCGTACTTCATACTCATCAGCACAATTAGCCCAGAAGTCTTCAACTACAAACTTGTGTGTACAATTCTGACCAAGATGTGATGCATAAACACCACGGGGATCATATGAAGATCTCCTATCGAAAAACTTAAGACCATATTTGGATGATTCATTACCTATTGCCTTGGCATCTACTCCATATCTACATCTATAAATACTCATCCCAAGTGGAAAATTGAAGGCAGTCTTGTGTCTGCTACGCAAAAATGTATGCACTACATAAGCTTGCCTCAAAATTCCATAAATGTTATTTCGTCTATAGGATATCACGGTAACATGGCTAGCTCTCCTAAGAAGCCATATACTCTGATGTAGGAAAAAGTAGGAAATTGGATAAACTAATCAGCCCATTCTGCCATTGCTATTCTAGCCTCTATAGAAAACCGTATATGCAACTCCTTGTCCATGTCTCGCACTGCATGCATCAAGAATGCATCATTCACCTGCCTGTAATGTCGTTTAACTTGAGAGATCTCTAACTGCGGGAAATGATGATACACATGCTGAGTACCCAGAGTTCCAACAACATTCAAACCTTTGAATTGACCCTGAAAAGCCATCAAATACACAAGGTATGATATCATGTGGAATTCGTGAGCCCTTTGAAAATCAATTATCTATTGGTGGAGACTATCACTGATTAGTGCTGACTAATCATAGAATTCAGTTCCGTCAACAATCTGGGACATGATGTAAAACATCCAAGGCTGAAATTTGTTTGCATCTGCTTGACCCGTGATACAACTTAGCAGAGTAATCATTATTGCATGCTCCTCCTTGAATTCTCCACGTCCAACATTCTTTGGCATAATATTCTACTTTTCTTTCAACCACCTCTGACCAATCTTTTTTCTGTATTTTTCCTTATCATTGTTCCAAACCCTCTTGCATTCTTCAAGTGAATCAGTTAAGTTCTCTCTCCAAATAGGTATTGTAAAACACTTTTCAATGTCATTTGGCCTCAAGCTGTAGAGCACACGTCCATCACCTGACTAAATTTCTCTTGTGACCGAGTTGTAATGGGTCACGCAAGCAATCACAAACTTGATACTTTGCACGGTGATAGGAAAGGACGCCGTTGCAAGCAAACCGGAGTGTCCAAGATTCCTGATAGCATTATTTCCTGCATCCTCCAAGGAGTGTAAATTGATTACTGGAAGTATCTTATGCAAGTCTGTTTTACAAGTTTTCAGGTAATCATGAACCAATGCTGTTTTGTGCCTGATTTGTGTTGGAGAGTACTTCATATTGGAAAATTTAAAAATTGACTGTGAACATGCCTATGTTGGAAAAAATATTGGACAGATGGTTGAAAATTATTTGCTGATTTTTAGAAAAAGCAAAGTGTGAGCTAAAAAAGCTGGCACAGGGATGTTGTAGATAATTCTGTTTCTAAGCGACCCAGATTGTCAGATTTTGAAAAAGCAGAGATTTTCTCAAAAAACAGGAAAAAAGCAGTTTCCCGAAAAAAAGCACAACTCCCAATCTTCAAGAGGATGATAATTTGGATGGACCCATCTCGACGAAAACTAAAAAAGCTCTGGTTAGATTTCTGAAAAATGATCTCCTTGAAACAAGGACCCTGAAAAAGCAAGCCTCTCTTCTTCATCAACCCGAATCTATGAAGAACACTGAAAAAGCACCTAGTTTGGGTCTTCAAATCTTCATTGAAAGAAAAATAAAATCTTTCCTCTGGATGCAACCTGCAAAAGATAATGAAATAAAGAAGCCCAAAGCTTGTCTTTATAAATCTTTTGGTTGAAAAAGCAGCTTTATTTGTGTGAGAAGAAAACTTCACCCTCATCCATGAAGAAAGCATCTTTTAAAGCATAAATCCAAGTGGATGTCTTTGAATAAGAAGAATCCCTATTTTGTAGGAGCCTATGGCTTCATGTGCAAGATGACAAAAAATATTTTCTTTGATGATGTCATCGAACGCGCGAGTTGAAAGAAGTGCTAACAAAATTTTCTTCATTTTCGACACTTCAACACTTGTTTTGACTCAAATATGGCTTGTCTCTGACTTTAACAAGGTAGAAAAATGTCATCATTAATTGAAAAAGCTGACTGATCCTGACATTTCGGAGATTGATCAACTGAGATCCCATCCCCTGCCTCCGTTCGACGATCTGACATCGTTTGACCAAGTTTGACCTCCCGGAAACTGCCAACGGGTAAAGATTGGTAACAAAGCATGTCAGAAAACACTGAAAACTTGAAAATATTCTAACACTGCTCAAGTTGGGTGCCCCAAGCCTCCTGGGGTGCCTGGTTTCCCAACACTTAGCCATTTTTTTAGGTTTTTCAACTTTTTCAATTTCTTGGTTTGCGTGCGCGTTCCGGAGGCACAAGACCCCTATTTGGCTATCAATTTCTATCAACTGGGATGAAAATGAGTCTGATGATCTGGCAAATATGCAAGCCTGATGAAAACTGAGCTGATTGTACCTTCTGTTTGCCTCAAAAAATGTGCCAAACTGATCAAAACTGAACCAGACCGGGCTAACGGAAGGAGATTCACGTTTTTTGAGAAAAACATCAAAAATAATCTAATTTTGGAGAGTTTGGGTGCCCCAAGCCTCTTGGGGCGCCTAGTTTGTCAACACTTAGAAATTTTTTCAAAAATTTCCAATTTTGTACCTTTTCTCGATTTCTGTGCCCACGACTCATGTTCGATCTTTGATTTTGGTCGTTTTGACGACTGTCAAGGTAGGACAGAGGGTGATCTAAGTAGTCTACACATATCTGTGATGAAATCCTGGCTTTGACTAACTTTTGACCAAGTTTGACCAACCGGAAAAGAGCTGACAGAAGCATTTTCGACGTTTCTCGAAAAACGTGAAAAAAAACTAACACAGGAGAAGATAGGCGCCCCAATCCTGCAGGGGCACCTAGTTTCACCAGACTTAGCAAAATTTATGATTTTCCAACTTTTTAATTCACCTTGGATCCATCTTGCATCGTTTTGTGTGCATTGGCGAGTCGACGGCCGTTTGTCAGTTTTGCGTCGTTGAAACAGTATTGGAAACTCGTCGAAGAGTTCTGGCAGGTGAAATTTTTTGTGTTGATGACTTTCGAGCTCATGCTTCACCTTGTGAAAAAGCAAAAATGACCCCGTAGAGAAAACTTGGTCGTTTGAAGGTTCCGTTTGAACCGTGCCGATCGTGAAGCAAAATCGACCAATGAGAATCGAGCGCGACACCTGATTTGGAGATTCTATTTTTAGAAACTTTCTATTTTTAGAAAGTTTTGCCAACATCCATATCTCAAGAAACCTAGAAAACCTAACTCGACGTCTATTTTTAGAAATTTCTAAAAATAGAAATTTCTATGTTTAGAAATTTTGTTTTTTTGACTTTTTGACGAAAAATTTTCTAGACTTGTTTCAAAATGCCTAAATGAAGCAAAAAATTTGGTTGGGTACAACAATTGGCTCTGTCTGGGGACCATGGCAGATGCTTATGGCATAGGAGAACCAAGAATCTCTAGATTTTTGCAAGTTGGACCAATGCCTTATCCATTGGGCAATAGAGTTAGGTTACATTCCTAATCACCTAGAACAAGACTTTTCTCTAAATCACCTAAAACCGGACTTCCTAAAATCACCTAGGAAGTTGGAACTTTAGAACACACAAGGAACACAACTATCACATTATGGCAAGGGGAAAAACATTACGACATAACGGTCACATCACAGAAAGGGGAAACACATTACGAGAACAAAAAGTGTTTCACGCGCTCTTTCTCCTAAGCGAGGATGAGAAGAGATTAGGACTGTCACATGAAACCGTCAATCGACTCAGAAAAGTAAGAACCATCGCTCTTTAGCTGTGAAGATTATCTTGGTAGCACAAAACTTTTCTTTTTATGCAACATCCTCTCAAAGAACCATGATTCAGGATGGTATTCACATTCAGGCCATGAGAAGTTCCTGAGAAATTGATTGATATGCCAGTGATCAGGTGGAGTATCTTCCTCCAATGCAAACAACCTCTACAATATGTGGAGATATAGAACTTCTTTCTGAAGATATACAGGAAAGTCTTATGGCCAAAGTACATCTGTGGGAATGGTCATCACCACATATTGAATATGAGTTTCATTTATATCTTGTACACACGCAACTTTGTATTCAGTCAATGCATCATCTTCTGGAAAAGGTGCAAGCTGCTCATACACGACTCTCATCACTGATTTTTGGCTTATAGGATCCACAACCGTCGTTACCCATTTTTCAAGTGCTACAGGGGCTCCTTCATCGGTTGTGTTTTCGTCCATCCACTCTTCAAAATCTGATGAATCGTCAAGATCTGAATGCTTAAACTCTTGAACATCTTCACCTGATAGCTCACTTTCCCATTCATTACCTGGAATCTCATTATCCTCTGCAGAGTACTCTTCTTCAATGCCGATATCCATCATCACTTCTTCTTCAGCATTCATGTATCTTTCTTCTTCTGTAAAAGGAGTAGAATCAAAGACAACTTCATCTGAGTCATATGTTTCCTCTTCTTCTTCTTGATCAATCTCACACACGGTGTATCTCACAAGACATTTGTCAAGAATCTCTAATTTTTCAATATCATCCTCTTTAGTGACCAAAACTGAATATTCCATGAACTCCTCTTCTCCATCAACCTCTTCATATGTTGTATTCCACACCAGTTGCATAGTATCAGTAAAGTCTTTTTCTTGTACAGGTTCATAGATGGATTCAACATCGTCCTCTTCACTAGTATGTATGAAAGATTTTTGAGATGCAGGTGAAGATAGGCTATATTGTAAAGAAAAGTCTGCAGTATCTTCCATTGAAGAATCACTTTTCCATTGATGTTGAAAACAATTTAGATTTGGTAATGGAACTTCTATATGATCCCCAGTTCTAAAAAATTCTTCCAGGAAGAAATCATCTTCAAAAAGAAGATCATGCTCTTGCTCTGCTTGCAAAACTTTTTTGGTCTCTCCCTTGGATATATTTGACATAGGTTCTTCAAACCAGCCTTCAAAAGACGAGAAAAACAAATCTAATTCATCATTGTTGTGTTCTTGAGAAGATTGTCGCACTTCTTCATCAAAGAAGGTTTGTAAGTTGTACATTTCTTCAGATTCTTCCTCTGATTTGTCAACCGCATAGACAACCTCCTAATTTTCTTCAGTTATTTCAAACAGCATAACATATGTACCAGGACCCGTTTCTTGATATAGCACTTGTGCTTGAGGATCCTGAGATTTCACCACCGTGAACTGTGACTTGGTTTCTGGTTCTTGAAACTACCTTTCTTTAAAGGAATGGTCGCAGATGACCAATCCAATTGTATTTCTCCTCCAAGATCTTTGTAAAAAATTCTACTTAGCAACATCCCATAGCTGGCTGGAATGTCAGCTACCAAGATAGTCATCATTATTTTCTTCTCTGGGCAAGCCGCTAATCGAGCTTGAGCATCCTTCAATTGTCCAACCAATGGCACTGATTTAGACTCAAGCGAATAACACTTGTCATGTGTTTTGGTGCACGAGAGTCCCAAAGCGTTCATTACCTGTAAAGGCATGACGTTGTCTGAGGCTCCTAAATCAATGATACAATTGCTCAATTTATAACCTCCTATATATAGAGAAATATAGAAGGGCTTTGGCTTCTCTCCTGTCGGAATAGAAGATTCTAGCAATGTGGGTTGTACGACAGTCTCTTTCTTGACATACTTGACTATTCTATCCAGCTGATCTGGATGGTCTTGAAGATACTCCAGCTGAGAAATCTGCACCTTTGTCTTCATCATGGAATCAACTATATCAAAATTTGTTGAAGATGAATTTTGAGCAGTCTGACATTTTCACGTGATGGCTGAGCATTGGAAGTGGAAGCCACTTCCTTCTCCTTTTCTTTTGGTCTTTGTCTATCCTCTCCTTCCTTCTATGCTTTAAAATGTTGAGTACGTGTAAACACAGGAGTTGAAAGATTTTCATGATTCATTGCAAGAGAATACTGACGAAAATTGTCTTGTTCTTCCTTCATTATAATGGGTTTGTTCTGGAAGTATCCCATGGTAGAGTCGCCACCAAAGTTGTCCATCTGTGGTAAGACAACATTCACACTTGGGGAAGGAACAATGTTTGAAATAGGTGCAGCATCAGCATATCCCATGATTTGATTCATCCTTAAATTTTTAGGACACGTGGCTCCAGTATGTGCATCAATCTCATGAAAGGAACAAAACACTGCATTTTGAGCAGCGTCAACTGCTTGTCTTAGTGGTGGTGCTGGCAACCTGGGCCTATAGTTATTGAAAGGCTAAAAATTGTTCCTCTTACTGTTGTTGTGGTTGGTATGGCTGTTGCGTGGGTTGCCCCTGAGTAGGCAACTGTCTCTTCATGATAGTCACTTCATTTGCTACCTTATGTAGCAGTGGATCTACAGAACTCTGAACTAGAGGCCTGATTGAATCCGTTTTCATCTTGCTAGAGGTAATCATGCAATCCTCTACCTTGATGGCATTTTCTTGTGCATTGGATAATTTTGTTTCATTAGCCGATCTCAAAAAGAAGGCTATCTCAAAAGGAAGAGCGTTAATGAAACTGCTCAACAGAATTTGCAGAGATGGATTAAGAGTATGAGAAAGACATGTAACTAGGTGATTAAACCTTACCACAAACTCCCTCATTGGTTCGTTGTTTTCCATCTTTGAATTTGAGAGTTGGGCGAACAATCTGTGACCATCTTCGGCAGGCTTGAACCTTGCCAAGAATTTCTTGCTCATAGTTGCCCAACTTGTAATGATTCCTGGTTCCAGATGATTGAACCAATCGGCAACATTTCCCATGAGAGTCTCAACAAAGAGATGCACGGCGACATCTTCATGTGATACATGCAAAATAGTGCAAGCTGTTGTGAATGCAGAGATGTGTTCATCAGGATGTTGAGTTCCATTGCCATGGAACCAAGGAAAGTGCTTCCTTGACCCCTTTGGTAAATCATGATGTGCTTGTAGGGCCAAAGGTCCAATGTTATTACCCTAAGGCAATGGTGGCAGTCGCCTTTGATTTGGATCATTGTGATTATTGTTATTTACATCACCCATTGCTCTAGGTTGGATTACTGGTTCTTCTTGTAATTCTTCCTGCTTGACTTCAGGAACTATCTGAATTTCTCAAACTATGTTGGATGCTTCTCCAACTTTTGCAGAATCAAGATCTTGAAAGAAAGGATCCATAGCACCACCTTTTCCTTTTCTTGAATAAACCCTCTGAGCCAGGATTATCTATTGCCATGCGGGAGGTGGTAGTACTGGTCTTCTTGCTGCAAGATCTGCTTTGTGTTCTTCATCAAGGATAGCAGCCGCGTTTCTCCACTGATCAAGACTTTCCTTTTGCATAAATATGAAACTTCTAAGGCTGCTAATGATGTTCGTTTGCTCTCCTTCCACTCGTACAAGATTTAGTTGAATAATAGGTGGTGTAAGATTTGGTTGTTGAACTGGAGTAGAAGGACGCCAGAGAGTCATTACCATGTCATAAGCCTAAGCTTGCTTGAAGTTTTATGCCTCGTGCCCCACAGTGGGTGCCATAAAACTGTTGGCGTTTCAATTCGCACCTCTGGTATGTGATTTGGAAACGGACAGCTATGCATAGATAAACTGCTCTCCTATTGAAGGGGGAGTTCCCTTTCTTGCTGATGTTCGCTGAAAAAATAACTTGAATGAAACTTTGCCTATCTTCTTTTTGATTCTCAGCTACGAGCACAAGGTTATAAAACTCTAAACGCTGCAGAAGAGGTTTTTTCCTTTTTATAAAACTTCTACTACAACTAGCATAGACTAATGACGCTTTCAACCTCCTGAGTAAATTCAGAGCAAAGGAAGTTGAAAGTGAACGAGGAATGATTGTTAACACAAAAATTTAAGCAATTTTCCTCTAGATTTACACCACAAGACTAAAAGTACTTTAATGATGAAAGCTGAAAATGAAAGCTGCAGAAGCTACACATCTGACGATGATAACTTAATGAATCGATATAGAATATCAGAGAAAAGTAGGCATGAGACTTCTATTCAATATCACAAAGTTTAATACAACTCCAGGATAGCAATACTGCAACAAAAGGTAGGCATACAGTAAGTGATCAAACACTGGAGAACAATGAACACAAAGTGAACAAACATCTGGAATAACAATGTTTGCAGGCTAGAATAGGCACAACAAATTTGCTATCACAAAAGTCATTACCAACAATGGGCAAGGATGCCCTTATTTATACTAAAATCAAAGTAGCGAACCCTAAAATCTCCTTGATTAACCCTAACTTGCCAACTCACAAGCTTTATTACTATTCTAAGACAAAGATACAATAAACAAATGCTTTAAAGCAAAGAAGATTCCATCTATCACAAGGTGATTTCTTTCTAAATATAGAATGGATGAGATTAGGATGAAAGCACAAGCATTAAAACAAAAAGCATCTGATTTAAAGCTGCTTTATTTTGGAATGCATCCTCATCAACATTCTAGCTTTTTGGTGATGTCATCCGTTGATATTCTGGGAAACAATATCTTCTAAAAAGCGAGTGACCGCATCTCTGCCAGGAACACTGATACTGTCTAGAACAATATTCTGATTCTCTAACATTTCTTCACCATTGGCAACCATCTGAAGAAATTCATGAACTTCACCTGCAGCCTTCTCAAATTTCACTGTCATTGCGGCAAGACGACTCATCTTGCTGGCATTGATATCATCATTAAAGTTGTTGCGGACGAGAGTCTAGAACTCTGCTTACACTTCCCCGAGATCATACAGGGTACCATCTTCCTTCTCATATGAACACAGGATCTGAGAGACAAAGGATCTGACGAACTTGAGGATGCCGACTACCTTTTCTTTCCATTCTATCATCTCTGAACTCATACTGTCATAAGTTTTTACTGTGAAAAGATATTGCGCTTTCCAAGTAGAAATTGTCTTCTTATCTTCAACTGAATCAACAGTATCAAGTGCAATCTTCAAGTCAGAGATAATGATTTCGAATACCGGTCTATTTTCTGCCATGATCTGCTGCAACCCTTGTATGCCTTAGCATAAATCATGAGCATTGTACTTCAACTGATAAAGCTCTGCAAGTACAACTCTCCCTTTGGTCACAAATCCTTCTACCCAACTATCCATGTGCCTCCCATAGAGGACCAACTTATTGAAATGTCGCTGATCGGCTGGTGATCCAAGATTTGGTGGAAGAAGTAAATCAACCTGTGAAGTGCCATGGAAAAGGTTGGAAATGTATTGCCGCAACTGTCGAACTTCAGCTTTGAGAGCTGCCTTGTCTTCTCCATCTCTCAACACCCTTTCCTTCAAGCTATCCACTGCAACCTCGAAGAGATTGACGTCTATATGGTGAGTACTTCTGCCAAGGTTAGCTTTGACAATTGTGAAGTCATCAACCTCAACATCATTAGCACTTCTATTTTCTGGAGGTGTTGCAGTCTCAAGAATTATTTCTCCATCCGCATTCTTCTCAATGCGAACCTGCTTCTTCAGTTGCTTGTCTTGTGTGTCTTGATAGATGCTTTTTAGCTCTGTTAAATCCAGCTGATATGAGGGCTTTCTTCTCTTCCTTCCCAGAATGTTTTCAAGCTAGGATTAGCCATCCTCTCTTGGAAACTCAGTTCTCACCTCATCAACTCCTGATGAATCAATGCTTGCATCAAAGTTGCGAACCGGTGAATCTGGCTCTGAATCTATGTGAATAGGGGAAGGGATCGATGAAGAAGGTGGAGATACATGATCTGAAGGTAACACTTCAACATGCGATGTTGTTTCAATAGGAGCTTTTGGTTCAACTGGTGGATGTCCCTGTTGGACATGAACTAGAGACTCATCTTTTTTCCTCTTTAACTTTGCCATTTTTGTTCCCTCTGGGAGAACACTCATAGATTTTACTCTTTGTTTTGGCTTGAAAGTGGAAGGTTCTGATGGTTGCACAACTGGTGGCTCTGCTAATGGAATATCATCCTTCCGCTTAGTCTTCAAGAATATCAAACTATTTTTAACCACTCGACTTGTTCTCTCCTCAATGGAAGTGCTGTCTTTTACTGACCAATTAACTGGCGGCAACGGTTGTTGCTCAATTTGGTCTCTGAAATACGTGGGAAGTAGAACTTCACCACTCTCTGTCAAAGCCTCTATGTCTTCTGATAGGATATCAGACATTTGCTGAAGAGTGAACCTGTTGTAACTGCGTCCTCGCACTTCATACTCATCAGCACAATAAGTCCAGAAGTCTTCAATTGCAAACTTGTGCGTACAATTCTGACGAAGATGTGATGCATAAACACCACGGGGATCATATGAAGATCTCCTGTCGAAAAACTTAAGACCATATCTGGATGATTCATTACCGATTGCCTTGGCATCTGCTCCAGATCTACATTTGTAAATACTCATCCCAAGTGGAAAATTGAAGGCAGTCTTGCATCTGCTACGCAAAAATGTATGCACTTCATAAGCTTGCCTCAAAATTCCATAAATGTTATTTCGTCTGTAGGATATCGCGGCAACATGGCTGGCTCTCCTGAAAAGCCATATACTCTGATGTAGGAAAAAGTAGGAAATTGGATAAACCAATCAGCCCATTCTGCCATTGCTATTCTAGCCTCTACAGAAAACCGTATATGCAACTCCTTGTCCATGTCTCACACTGCATGCATCAAGAATGCATCATTCACCCTCCTGTAATGTCGTTCAACTTGAGAGATCTCTAACTGCAGGAAATGATGATACACATGCTGAGTACCCAGAGTTCCAACAACATTCAAACCTTTGAATTGACCCTGAAAAGCCATCAAATACACAAGGTATGATATCATGTGAAATTCGTGAGCCCTTTGAAAATCAATTATCTGTTGGTGGAGACTATCACTGATTAGTGCCGACCAATCATAGAATTCAGTTCCGTCAACAATCTGGGACATGATGTAAAACATCCAAGGCTGAAATTTTTTTGCATCTGCTTGACCCGTGGTACAACTTAGCAGAGTAATCATTATTGCATGCTCCTCCTTGAATTCTCCATGTCCAACATTCTTTGGCATAATATTCTACTTTTCTTTCAACCACCTCTGACCAATCTTTTTTCTGTATTTTTCCTTATCATTGTTCCAAACCCTGTTGCATTCTTCAAGTGAAACAGTTAAGTTCTCTCTCCAAATAGGTATTGTAAAACACTTTTCAATGTCGTTTGGCCTCAAGCTGCAGAGCACACGTCCATCACCTGACTGAATTTCTCTTGTAACTGAGTTGTAATGCGTCATGCAAGCAATCACAAACTTGATACTTTGCACGGTGATAGGAAAGGATGCTGCTGCAAGCAAACTGGAGTGTCCAAGATTCCTGATAGCATTATTTCCTGCATCCTCCAAGGAGTTTAAATTGATTACTGGAAGTACTTTATGCAAGTCTGTTTCACAAGTTTTCAGGTAATCATGAACCAATGCTGTTTTGTCCCTGATTTGTATTGGAGAGTACTGCATATTGGAAGATTTGAAAATTGACTGTGAACACGCCTATGTTGGAAATAGTATTGGACAAATGGCTGAAAATTATTTGCTGATTTTTAGAAAAAGCAGAGTGTGAGCTAAAAAAGCTGGCACATGGGTTTTGTAGATAATTCTGTTTCTAAGCGACCGAGATTGTCAGATTTTGAAAAAGCGGAGATTTTCTCAAAAAAATAGGAAAAAAGTAGTTTCCTGAAAAAAAGCACAACTCCCAATCTTCAATAGGATGATAATCTGGATGGACCCATCTCGACGAAAACTGAAACAGCTCTGGTTAGATTTCTGAAAAATGATCTCCTTGAAACAAGGACCCTGAAAAAGTAAGCCTCTCTTCTTCCTCAACCTGAATCTATGAAGAACACTGAAAAAGCACCTGGTTTGGGTCTTCAGATTTTCGTTGAAAGAAAAATAAAATCTTTCCTCTAGATGCAACCTGCAAAAGATAATGAAATAGAGAAGCCCAAATCTCGTCTTTATAAATCTTTTGGTCGAAAAAGCAACTTTATTTGTGTGAGAAGAAAACTTCACCCTCATCCATGAAGAAAGCATCTTTTAAAGCATAAATCCAAGTGGATGTCTTCAAATAGGAAGAATCCCTATTTTGTAGGAGCCTATGGCTTCATGTGTAAGATGACAAAAAATATCTTCTTTGATGATGTCATCGAACGCGCGAGTTGAAAGAAGTGCTAACAAAATTTTCTTCATTTTCGACACTTCAACACTCATTTTGACTCAAATATGGCTTGTCTCTGACTTTAACAAGGCGGAAAAATGTCATCATTAATTGAAAAAGCTGACTGATCCTGACATTTTGGAGATTGATCAACTGAGATCCCATCCCCTGCCTCCGTTCGATGATCTGACATCGTTTGACCAAGTTTGACCTCCCAGAAACTGCCAACAGGTGAAGATTGGTAACAAAGCATGTCAGAAAACACTGAAAACATGAAAATATTCTAACACTACTCAAGTTGGGTGCCCCAAGCCTCCTGGGGCGCCTGGTTTCCCAACACTTAGCTATTTTTTTAGTTTTTTCAACTTTTTCAATTTCTTGGTTTGCGTGCACGTTCCGGAGGCACAGGACCCCTGTTTGGCTATCAATTTCTATCAACTGGGATGAAAATGAGTCTGATGATCTAGAAAATATGCAAGCTTGATGAAAACTAAGTTGATTGTACCTTCTATTTACCTCAAAAAATGTGCCAAACTGATCAATACTAAATTGAACTGGGCTAACGGAAGGAGATTCATGTTTTTCGAGAAAAACATAAAAAAAAATCTAAGTCTGGAGAGTTTGGGCACACCAAGCCTCCTGGGGCACCTAGTTTGTCAACACTTAGAAATTTTTTCAAAAATTTTCAATTTTGTACCTTTTCTCGATTTTCGTGCCCACGGCTCCTGTTCGAACTTCGATTTCGGTCGTTTTGATGACTATTGAGGTGGGACGGAGGGTGATCTGAGTAGTTTGCACATATCTGTGATAAAATCCTAGCTTTGACTGACTTTTGACCAAGTTTGGCCAACTGGAAAAGCGCTGACGGAAGCATTTTTGACGTTTCTCAAAAAATGAAAAAAAAAATAACATAGGAGAAGATGGGCGCCCCAAGCCTCCAGGGGTGCCTAGTTTCACCAAACTTAGCCAAATTTATGATTTTCCAACTTTTCAATTCACCTTGGATCCATCTTGCATCGTTTTGCGTGCATTGGCGAGTCAACGGTTGTTTGTCAGTTTTGCGTCATTGAAACAACGTTGGAAACTCGTCGAAGAGTTCTGGTAGGTGAACTTTTCTATGTTGATGACTTTCGAGCTCATGCTTCACCTTGTGAAAAAGCAAAAATGACCTAGTAGAGAAAACTTGGTCGTTTGAAGATTCCGTCTGAACCACGCCAATCGTGAAGCAAAATCGACCAATGAGAATCGAGCGCGACACCTGATTTGGAGATTCTATTTTTAGAAAGTTTTGCTAACATCCATATCTCAAGAAACCCAGAAAACCTAACTCGACGTCTATTTTTAGAAATTTCTAAAAATAAAAATTTCTATTTTTAGAAATTTTGCTTTTTTGACGAAAAATTTTCTAGACTTGTTTCAAAATGCCTAAATGAAGCAAAAAATTTGGTTGGGTACAACAAGCAGTTATGTAACAGTCCTAGGGTTTGCACAAGAACAATCTTGTTTTTGCCCTAGTTCGTATAAAGAAACCCTATTCCACTTTGATATATGTTAGATAAGGGCCAAAAGAATATCCCAAAAAGATCTCATATTTTTAATATCAGGTCTATAATGAAATTTATGACCAAAAAGGTCTAAATTGTTGCCCCATATTTTAGGCTTTAAGAGCAAGTTGCCAAGAATGAATAAGAATGCATATTTGCATCATTTGTATTGAAACCCTATTTGGGATGTGTCAAGTTAGTCTTGTTTGAGTCCCTTTCTCTGCATCAAATTTTTAATTTAGGATAGTGTGTAGGTGATTTTATATCAATTTGTATTGAAATGGGACTTTAGTGAAAATTGTGAACTAAGGAACTAAAAACTAGCCATGCTAAAAAATAACAACCTACATTAGTTTGGTCATATATCTCAAATGGTGATCTAGGTATTTCTAATTTTTTATTATGTATTTTAAAACTAGGGGATAAACTTTACCTACATTTTTTATAATTTTATATTATACCATGTGTCTTTAGTAATTAAAACAAGTTGACTATTTTTCTAAAAAGTAGTAAAATTATCATGAGAATAACTAGTTTATTTCATCTTCAATAGGTTTTGTTTTATAAATTGTGTTCCTCTAAAAAAAATTTAGAAGGTGCACAACCAAGTTGGTTAAATTCTTAGAAAAATTTATACCCACTTAATTTGTGGATTATGTGATATATAATTGAATTAGTCAGTGTTTGTCTATGCTAATATTATACGAATTGTGTCTTATTAGTAATTCTATTAACACCAACTAGTTAGATTGAATACAAAACATGATAAATTTAATGAGTGATTAGGAAGTGAATTTTGGATCACAATTCCTTGCTTCTATTACACCTAAGTATCTTGTAGAGTTTGATTTTGAAATTAGAAAGTGTTTCTATGGTTTTAGAAGTGATTTGTACAATTCAAATAAAATTGCTAGCATGAAAGCCATGTTTAGTTTATGTGATCTCCCAATATGGTTGGGTGAATTTGTACTTGTTAGTGAGGATGTTATACTATTTGATTTGTGACACCTATTAGGTTATGGTTCTCCTTGAAGAGTGAAGTTCTATTCAAAGGCATAGGGTGCATGAGAGGTCTATCTCATGGGTTCTATTCAAAATAATAGAATGATTGTCAAAATATGACTTTTTTTCTCAAAAGACTAAGAGTATCATTTGAAAGAATGGAATGACAATAAAAAATTAGTGTGTCTACATGAAAGAGTATGGGTTCCATTAAAAAATGGAATGGTTGCTAGAAGATAGTATGTCTGCCAAAAGGTAGGGGTTCTATTTGAAAGAATAGAGTGGATTACTAAAAGTTTATATGTTACTCAAAAGGAGTAAGAGAGAATATATGTCCTTGTCTTGGATGGATATAGCTTGGCATCATGTTCACTACTTCACTCCCAACATATTAGTTTATCATCCCCTTAAGGTAAGTTGGTCAAGAATTTGAGTTTGCTCTCATTATAGACACACATCATAGTCCCATGTATTTTTATATTGGCATGCATGTTGTTCTACTAGATGATAGGGTGCTTTGTTGTTCATGGTACATTGAATAGTTAGGAGATCCATCTTGATGTGTTCCTAGTACATTGGGTGTGTAGCATCATTGTGGAGCTATTTTGTGATATTATTTGCATGAGTGTCATTGTTTGTTGTGATCTTGTCTTATATGATGTATTTGTACTCATCTTGATCATATGTTGTGTGTATTCTTGTAATCTATATTTTATTCACTTAGTGTGTTTGATCTTGTATATCATACTGATTGTAAGTTGGTTCAATGATTGTGTTAAGGTTTTAGGAATGCATGTAGTATGGGATGCATGTTATTCTACCTTGAACTAGTTTGACTTAATTAAGATGTATGACATTAAGGATGAGTGCTCTCATAGTATGGGATGTCACGCCTTGAGAATTTACCACATTATGTCAAATGGATCCATAAACATCCCTATAAATGGTTTTATCCCAGCTTAAATGGATCTCTCAATTTAATTGTTTTTTGTGAATTTTGATCAAATTGCACTACTTCTTCTAGGATTTCAACTGAAAAGATAGGCAAAAATGGTGTAAAACTTCTTCAGAATTTGATATATTATTTTAAATGAACATTAATCAAACGAAACATTTTGAAGATGAGTAATTATGACAGATTGATGCAGAAAACATGTGATGCCAACATCTTGTGGCTACACATGCAAATTGATGACTTTAATCTGGTGAGCAACTTGAATCTTGAGGATGACTGAGGCATTGGTGACTAAGACTAACTTTATATATGTGTTCAAAACATGGTGACATTATCAATTTGACATAAAAAGTTTAAATTTTGTGGGATAAAAAATAAGGCCAACAAATGGGTAAGAATCTTTCATCTTCTTTCTCTTTATCTTCAAAAATTGGAGTTTAGAATCAAAACATTGATTATGAGGATTCTTTAGTCATGTGTCAGTTATGCATGATGGATGGTCACTCTTCTTGTAGGTGCTTGGACAAAAGATCAAATGTTAAGACATATGACATTGTATTGATTGAAAAGATATCAAATCCTGATGAGTGAGAAGAGGAGATTAGGCTTGTTGAGCCTTTAGGTAGTTAGAATATGTTTGGGGATGTGTTTAGGAAGAATTTTTAACCCTCCCTTCAAAAGGGTTGGTCCATAGAAAGAAAGATTTGGCAAGGAAGGAGATCTTTTGTTCGGTCTAGGGTTAGTGTTAGTGGGCCACCATCCAAAAAGAAACATATGAGTATGAATCAAGTGGAAGGTGATGCAGGAGCATCTCTGGTTCAAGAGAAATCTTGCATCAACCAAAAACATTTGCATTTCAGTTTGTTTCTTTTCATTTTTCTAGTTCAGTTCAGGCAGTTCAGTCAGTAGCAGTTTCTGTATTTTGGTCTGTATTCTACTGCAGTTGCATTTCACATCTTGTGGAGCTAGACTTAGAATCTAGATTCATTCATCTACATCATATCCATAATTCAGAGCATTTGGATCGAGTACCAGAAAGTTATCGCTATTAGAAGATCGACTGTTTTCTCAGAACAGAGCATCCTGACAGTCTTAGACACATCAGCTGAAGGAGAAGACTTGCAGAGTATTTCTCGACTTGTGGAGCCTAATGACACATCATTCAATGTTCTATGGTTTGTGGCTGACCTTTCTTGAGATCTGCACATCATTCCATTCATTTGCGGAGGAACTCTTCATGATTAGGTCCGACCTATCCATGTACACACGTTACAACTCTTCATTGGAGTTTGTGATCTTCCTTGGCCGATGCGGAGGAATATTTTGTACCGAAGATATATATTGATGTAATAGATACTTAGGAAAGTAGTTCATGATAATAGTGATAGTTGATAGTTTATATTTTGTGCGAGGGAACTTCAAAGCTATATCTTGCACATATTATGATATTCTAAAATCAGGCCTTTGAGCCCTAATTGTAAGCCCACATGTTGCCAACTGATCTTTCTTTGAATTCTATGGTATACTGAATGACTAAATATGCATTTGTTCTATATCTTTGAGTTGTTTCCGTCGTGTTTACTCTAGTTGTACGAACTAGACAATTCATTCTATGAACCCTCCTTCCATGACTACACCAAAAGGGATAGCCCAATTCCCCCTAGAACATTTTGGGTTTGAAGCACCCTGAGCTAAGATCTTGGTGTCTGTTCTACATTTCTAAGTAGTCTACTCTTAAGCTATTGTCCCTTATTGCAACATAGCTACTGTATTACTTTGGGTCAACATAAGGCTTGCTGGCAATTTTTCTATTTGTATCAAGGTTCCAGGACCCATTCAAAACTTGTGTTTTCACCCCTTTTAATAAAAAAAACTATGTACTTAGGACATCCACACAAAGTGGTGTAAAATAAGAGGTAAAAGAGTAAATGGATGCAATTTTCACCTTTTCATTAAATATTCCTATTCTCCCTAGTTTGATGTCAAACAATTACAAAAATACACACATACAATGAAATTTTATTAATTCTAAAAACCTTTATGGTGCAGTCATGGTTCGGAGGCTCCTCAAAGAGAACTCTCTAGACTGTGCAACTAGAGTAAACACAACAGAAACAACTCAAAGATGTAAAGCAAATTTAGTTTCAGTCATTTAGTATATCATAGAATTCAAATACAAATTGGTCGGCAACATGCGGACTTACAAGTAGGGCTCACAGGCCTAATTACAGAATATACACAAGATATAGCTTTGAAGCTCCCTTGCGCAAATTCAAACTATTGCTCTTCTAAATCATTAGAACTATCTGAACTACTTTCCTAAGGATCTGTTACATCAATATATATCATCTCTAGAACAATAGATTCCTCTGCGTCAGCCAGGAAGGATCACAAACTCCAATGAAGAGCTGTAACATGTGTACACGGATAGGTCAGGCCTAAGTGAATGGAAATCCTCTGCAAATGAATGGAATGCTATGCGAATCTCGAGGAAGGTTAGCCACAAACCAAACAACATTGACTGATGTGTCATTAAGCTTCGAAGGTTGTGAAATGCTTTGCAGGTCTTCTCCTTTAGCTAATTATCTGAGACTATCAGGATGCTCTACTCTGAGAAAATAGTTGATCTTCTGATAGTGATAACTTTCTAGTACTTGATCCAAATGCTATGAATTTTAGGTAGGTTATGCATGAATGAATGTAGATGCTAAGTCCAGCTCCGCAAGGTCTCAATGCAATTGCGGTAGAATGTGAACCAAAATATAGAAACTGCTATTGACTGAACTAGAAACTGAAAGGAAACAAACTGAAATGCAAATATTTTTGGTTGATGCAAGATTGCTCTTGAACCAGGGATGCTCCTGCATCAGACATCCGGGGTTATTGAAAAAAAAGTGAGTCCCTCACTTTGCTGGGGCTAGAGGAAAACCAAGACGGTCTACCTTAGCCCAAGAAATCCATGATGAATCCTCTTCTGGTTTGCCTTTCCACTTCACAAGATATTCTTTGTATTGTCTTCCTCTGGTGCTGCGTCCAACTCTTCTATCCAAAATGTCTTCAATCTGCTCCGGTGCTTGTTGTGGTAACTACTTCTTCAAGTCCTCTTCCATGCTGTCACTGAATTCTGCTTCATGATGTTGATAGAGGTCTGCAATGCTGAAAATAGGTGATATACCCAATGTCTCTGGTAGCTCCACTTCATATGCATTTCCTGAATCAAACTTTTTGAGTATCCTACAAGGTCCAAACTTCTTCATCTTCAACTTGTTATACGTCCCAGCTGGAAATCTTTCTTTTCTCAAGTATACCATCACTTCATCCCCAACTGTAAATTCTTTGTGTCTTCTCATCTCATTTGCTTGCTCTTTATATTTACGGTTCATATCCTCCAAATGCTTCTTCACCTGATTATGCACTATCTCCATATGTACTGCAAATTCTTCTGCTTCTAAACTTCTCTTATCTGCCATACTGATATCTCTCAACTTTGCAAGTCCTTTAGTAACAATCTCAAAAGGTGTTCTTCCGGTACTCCTACTTACTGAATTATTGTATGCAAACTTTGCTTGTGAAAGAATCAAATCCCAACTTCTTGCGTTCTCTCCAACCAAACATCTCAACAATTTTCCCAAACTCCTATTCACTACCTCTGTCTATCCATCAGTCTATGGATGAAATGCTAAATTGAACTTCAAATCTGTCTTCATCTTCTTCCAAAGTGTCTTCCAAAAATATCTAAGAAATCTATTGTCTCTATATAAAATTATGCTATTAGGTAATCCATGCAATCTCAGAATCACATTAAAAGATAGGTCAACTACATGCTACATTTCTTCTTTGTGTCTAAGGCAATCCCATTACAAAATCCATACTTATGTCTTCCCAAAGTCTCTCCAGTACTATCAAAGGTTCATACAATTCAGTATTCTGACTACTCCCTTTTGCAATTTGACAAACTCAACAACTCTGCACAATTTTCCTAACATCCTTATGTATCTGAGGCCAAAAGTAATGTTCACTTACCAAAGCCACTATCTTATCAATTCTAAAATGTCCTGCCAATCCACCACTATGCTTCTCCTTGACCAAATTATCTCTCATGGAACTTCTAGGTATGCACAACTGATTTCCTCTGAATAACATATCTTCTTAAATGAAATAATCCAACCACTTACTCCTATCTATCACAACAGGTTCCTTACATGCTTTCCAAGGTTATGCAAAATCAAGATCTTCTTCATACATGTTCTTCAATTCATCAAATCCCAACACTTTAACTCTCATCTTTGTCAGCAGGTTCCTTCTCCTACTCAATGCATCTGTAACTTTGTTTGATTTTCCACTCCTATGATTCAACACAAAAGTATAACTCTGCATGAAATCTACCCATCTCATATGTCTCTAATTCAACTTACCTTGACTGTTTAGATATTGCAAAGCTTGATGATTTGTATACAACACAAACTTCTTAGGCAACAAGTAATGTCTCCACTTCTTCAAGGCTTGAATTATGGCATAGAACTCTTGATCATAAACTGAATATCTTCTCCTTGCATCATTCAACTTCTCACTGAAATATGCTACAGGTCTACCTTCTTGACTTAATACTGATCCAATTGCATTCCCACTTGCATCACAATCTACTTGAAATACCTTATTGAAATCCAGTAATGCAAAAACAAGTTACTCTATCACTTTTTGCTTCAACAAATCAAAACTCATATCTGCTCCTGATGTCCACTTGAAATCTTTTATGTCACCTCTCATTGTCTCTATTAGATGAACTTTTGGTAGAAACTATCTAATCCATGAAATGATCTGACTTCTCCAATGCGCTCTGGTTTAGGCCATTCAACAATTGCTCACTTTCTTAGGATCCATCTTTAATCCCTCTGCAGAAATCACAAATCCCAAATACACTAGTTCTTCCTTCATGAAACTACACTTCTTTATGTTTATTAGCAATTTCTCTTCTCTCAATCTCTGCAATACTTGTCTCAGGTGCAACAAATGTTCTTTTGTCATACTAAAAATCAGAACATCATCCAAATATACAATAACAAACTTACCCAAGAATTTATTCAAGACTTCATTCATCAATCTCATGAAAGTGCTCGGTGCATTTGTCAATCCAAAAGGCATTACTAACCACTCATATAATCCTTTATTTGTCTTAAAAGCAGTCTTCCATTCATCTCCTTCTCTGATTCTGATATGATGGTATCCACTCTTCAAATCTATTTTTGTGAAATATTTTGCTCATCTCAAACAATCCATGATATCATCCATCCTAGGTAAAGGAAATCTATACTTAATTGTGATCTTGTTTATTGCTCTAGAGTCTATACACATTCTCCATGTTCTCCATCTTTCTTAGGTGCTAACACTACAGGTACTACACAAGGACTCAAGCTTTCTTTGATCAAACCTTTCCTGAATAATTCTTGTATCTGTCTATTCAGTTCTTCATTCTCTACTGGTACCATTCTATGTGTTACTTTGTTAGGCAAACTAGCTCCAAGTATAAGATCCATGTAATGACTGATACTCCTGATTGGTGGAAATCCTTCAGGTACCTTGTTTGATATGATGTCTTCATACTTTGTCAGCAATTCAGCTATCTCCTCTAGTTGCGATTCTTCAGTTCCCTTCTTCAATGTTTTAGGCTTCTTAGGAATCAAGGCATAACACATATTCTCATGTCTCAAACCATCCAAAAATTTTCTTCCATCCACCAAATAGATTCTAGCATTCCCACATGCTTCACCCTTAGGATCATCTTCCCAAGGAATCAAGGTAATTCTCTTCCCATTTGATGTTATAGTGTATGTATTCTTTCTCCCATCATGTATATCTTTTCTATCATATTGCCAAGGTCTACTGAACAAAATGTGACAGACATCCATAGGCATAATATCACACAATACTTCATTATCATATGATCCAATATGAAATTTCACCAAACATTGTTCACTCACCGGTACCTTATGATCATCCCAAATCCATTCTATCTGATAGGGCTTAGGGTGTTTCAATCTTTCCAACTTCAGATTAGTCACCATCTACTCTGAAACTAGGTTATCTAAACTACCACTATCAATTACAACTTTACAACATTTACCTCCTAATTTGCATCTGGTTCTGAACAAACTTTTTCTCTATGGTGGTTCTTCATTTGTCTTTCTTTGAAATAGTGCTCTTCTCATCACAAGTGATTCTCCTTTCTCATGTTTACTAACTGAACTAGGTGATCCAACAGGTTCTTCTTCCACATAGGCTGCTCTTCCACTGTTGTATGTTCTCTATGTCCTTCACCTCCACACTTAAAACAAGTACCTCTGAATGTTCTATCAATTCCCCTTCCTTCTCTTCTGTATCCTTCACTTTGGTATGCATTAGGGTTTCCTCTCCTGTAGTAAGTTTTGTCATTTCTCTGGTATGCATTATTATCTCTATCTTCTTTCTTGAATGTGTTCTCTTGTCTATTTAGCTCCGCATATAATTTTTCTTCTCCGAAAAATTTTCTACCTCTCTGAAATTTACCTCCTCTACCTCTCTATCTCTGATCATGTCTCTTATTCAACTTCTCTTCAACTTTCAGGGCAAACTGATATGCTTCTTCTAGTGTTGTCATCCTCACCAAACTCAGTTATTCTTGAATCTTTAATCTCAGTCCCTTGATGTATCTAGCCACTTTCTCTTTACTTGCTTCACTATTTCTTATCCTTATGATCATCTTATGAAAATTTTTAGTGTATTCCTTCACAAATTTCTCCTTTTGTCTCAGGTTCTGCAATCTCTTCAATAGCTCCAACTCATAGTCAGTAGGTACAAACTAATTCTTCAATTTTATCACCATCCTATCCCATTTTGTAATCTTTTCTTTTCCCCTTTTGTTTCTATCCAACTGAACTTCTTTCCACCATATAGCAGCATGTCCTTTCAACTTTGTCTTTACAAATTTTACTTTCTCTGAATCTTCAATTTCTTCATACTCAAAGTACTCTTCCATGTCATTTATCCAGTCAATCAACTCTTCAAGGTTCAAATTGCTTTGTAGTTTGGTACATCAACTCTAGGTTTCTTTCCTATCTTTAAAATAACTTGCAACATATTGACTTGATATGATTCTTCTTCTTCATCACCTCCTAGGGTTTCACCAATTTTCTCAACAGATTGAAATTCCTCTTCATCATCACTTTCAACATTAGGTCTAGGTGTCAATCCTCTTCGCCTATCTTCCTCGATAACATCCAATCGAATTACCATTATTTTCATCATTTCCATCATCTCATCCATTCTTCTAGCCATTATCCCAACAACAAGGATTCTCCTCGGTGACATCTTCCTCAGATAAAGTGTAACTGCCTCAAATTCAGCGATCGAGCTACAAGGTGACAACTGCCTCACAATCTGCAATCGATTGTGACACAAGTAACTTGCCTCAGATTTGGTGATATGTTCACAACAAGATCTTACAGAATTCCTTCACCAACTTCGCTCAATTCACTCCCAGAGATTCAAACTTTCACTCTAATACCACTTGGTGTAGTCACGGTTAGGAGGGTCCTCAAAGAGAACTATCCAGACTGTGCAGCTAGAGTAAACACAACAGAAACAACTCAAAGATGTAAAGCAAATGCAGATTCAGTCATTTAGTATATCATAGAATTCAAATACAAATCGGCGGCAACATGCAGGCTTACAAGTAGGGCTCACATGCCTGATTACATAATATACACAAGATGTTGCTTTGAGGCTCCTTCACACAAATTCAAACTATCTATCTTCTAAATTATCAAAACTATCTAAACTGCTTTACTAAGGATCTATTACATTAATATATATCATCTTCAGAACAATAGATTCCTCTGCATTGGCCAAGAAGGATCACAAACTCCAATGAAGAGTTGTAACATGTGTACATGGATAGGTTAGGCCTAGGTGAATGGAAATCCTCTGCAAATGAATGGAATGCTGTGCGGATCTAGGGGAAGGTCGGCCACAAACCAAACAACATCGAATGATGTGTCATTAAGCTTAGAAGGTTGTGAAATGCTTGGTAGGTCTTCTCCTTTAGCTAATTATTTGAGACTGTCAGGATGCTCTGCTCTGAGAAAATAGTTGATCTTCTGATAGCGATAACTTTCTGGTACTTGATCCAAATGCTCTAAATTTTGAATAGGTTGTGCATGAATGAATGTAGATGCTAAGTCTCTGCAAGGTCTAAAATGCAACTACGATAGAATGCAGACCAAAATATAGAAACTATTACTGACTGAATTGCCTGAACTGAACTGGAAAATGAAAGGAAACAAACTAAACTGCAAACAAATTGAAATGCAAATGTTTTTGGTTGATGCAAGATTGCTCTTGAACCAGGGATGCTCCTGCATTACTTTATAAGATTTAACCCATGGGAATAACACACTTTGGTCTATATGTTCAACAGTAAGCTCATATGAATTTGTAATGGTAAAATTTGCATACACATGCCAATTCCCATTTATATTTGGGCCCATTTTATAGAATGACAATACAATTACATCATGACAAGTGGCACCCTCATATGCTAAGTTTGGATCATTCCTTGATCCTTATATATATATCCATTTACACATATTTGCATACATTTGATCTTATCTCCTTACTATTTGCACCTATTTCCACATATTTGCCATATTATTAGCCTAAACTTCCATACAATTAATCCTAGTCTTGAAAATTGTATTTCTCTGTCCTAGGTAAATCCCATTATGGTTAGGCTCAACTCTAAGGGGCTCAAGTTGACCTCAAATTTAAGTTTTAAAAATTAGATTCATAAGTTCCCACTCTTTCTTACTAGTCATTAAGAGCTAAGTTGGTCAATGTTTGTGTAACTTGTTGTTATGTCTTTGTATTTAGACACATTCAATGTGCAATTAATTCATATGGTTGATAAAGGAGAAAATAATTCTAGAAAAATAACACATCTACATGTCAAAATCAGAGTCTACATCTAGGTTATCTACATGCTTGAGAATGTTGTCTCCAAATATTTGTGTAAAGTTGTTAAGTCAATTTGTTAAGAGCATTAGCCTAGGATAACTTGACCCTAGAAATCTAACAAATTGTCCAAAGTTATTTTGAAATGTTCTCATTCTTATACATAGTTAAATAGTAGAGATCACAATGAATAGGGTTGCAAAAGTCTGTTGTCCTCCAGGTTAGATTTGCACATTAGAAGATAGATCTAGGCATTTCTCAAGATCAACCCACAAGGAATTTTGAGTCTATTCTAATTTTAATAGAGTGAGCATATTGAGGATATAAATTTTTGGATTTTGGTCGTTGGATTCTATGCAACATCATCACTATTCTCCGTCATTGTTCCCAAAGCTAAGTGTCATATCCCTTTGCACTTAATTACTAAAAATAACATTTTGATTTATCATTTCCTAGCTTTGATTAATTTAGGTGAGTTTTTCTTCATTTCTTACATGCAATTAATTATCTTGGATTAAACCATGTGAGGCATTTTTACCCTTACATTTTGGTAAACCTATTTTCTCTTACACTATATAGTTTTCCCCCGAGGCTTCTCCCTCATTAGATATTTTTTATATCCATATTTTTTGGATCAGAACATCTTATTTTTAGATTTTATTATGGTTTTAATTCTCTTTAATATTTTTTATTCATAGTTATATATTTATTTAGGAATTGTGGCTTGTTGGTAACTCTTATCTCTCCCCACCCTAGACACCCTTATATTGACATCTAGGATTTTGTTTTAGATTTGATTTTTTTGATTGTCTTTCCTTCATCTCATATCTTAATAGGTTGTATATCGACCGTTATTTTCTTATCATTGATATATCTATATTAGGGTTTTTACTTATATTGCTTCATTCTTCTTTGATCCCTACCCATGCACCTTGATTATGATCCATTCTAGTACATAATTTTATCATGGTCCATTGTCCTTAGCCTCTATCCATGCACACCTTGAATATTTTGTGGTCTTCTTACACCTATTTTATTCCTATTCTCTCATCCTTCACACTTTTCTAAATTTTTATGTTGGATGGGGACATGTCTTCCTTGAAGATGTTGTTTCATCATGTTTGGGAACTTTCCTCTTTCATAGAGTTCATTATTTCTTATACTTATATTTTATACATACCACACTTATTAACGCGTCTCATATTAAGTCTGTTCATCCCATGGGCATGTGTGGAAAGACAAGGGACCAAAAAGTGGCCAAAACCACTTTTTGGTCCAAACAAGCCATAACATGCTCACATTATGGCTCAGTAGTTACCGAGCCTAGGCCTGGTAATTACCAAGCCACAATGCGAGCATGTTATAACACACTCATGTTTTAAAGGTAGTTAAAATGTGAATCCTTGAACTTCCTTCACTCTAGGGTAGGGTCATGTCTAGGAAGAGACTAGCGGTATATACATAAAATAAACATTTAAGTATAGGTTGGTATTTTCCTTTTATCATTTACCTTTCTTATACTTTAAGTTATATTTTATGTATATACTGGTAGGATGTTTAAGAGCGGTTTCAGATCCATACAAATTAAATTATAGATTCTAGAATTTGGAGGATCCCTCAAATTTCATATTTTGTCAAATTTTTAGGGTTTCAAGCTTTCAAATGTAGCCAAATTTAGGGGTTTAGCAACATGTATCAGGGGCATGGGGACCTCTTAGGTCTTTCTATCTCTTTATCTATCTATCCTCCCTCTCTCTTTATCTCTCTCCCTCTCTCTCTACCCCACTTTCTATATTTTCCATCTCTCCCAAGCTATCTCTTTCTCTCCCTCTCCCTCTCCCTCTCCCTCCCTCTCCCTCTCTCTATGCCTCCCTCTCTCTATCTCTATATGTAGCCCTCTTGTAAGGAAGCTAAGGTAGTAGAACAACTTCTGACACTAATCTTGAGAGGAGGATAATGCAAAACTTTACATATCTTTAACAATTATAGAAACTTAAATAGAAATAAACATAAATATCATGCATACCACAACACAGTGATTTACATGGGGAAAACCATTTTGGGAGAAAAACCCCACAATCCAAAAGCTGCCCAATATATTATTTAGAAATCACAAAGATTACAATATACTTGTAGAGAAAGATTCTCACAGGAGTATCACCACTAGAGATCCAGAGACAACACAACTACTATCGGACTCTCAGAATACATCATGATACCATAGCCGTAATACAAAACCCTCATAAAATAGGGTTACCTTCTAGGGTAAGACAAGCCAACAAAATATCTACCATTAGATCTAAAACCTAATAATGAACGGTCTAGATTTACAATATATCATTAATTTAATGTATGTCATCCATTTAACAGTTTTTGTTAACAAAAAAATGTTAACACACATCCCACGCCACCCCATGCTCCCATTGTATATTAGACCTATCGGTGTAACTAGGAAATATATATAAATATATATATCGTATCAACAATAAACCTTATATAATTGCAAGGTTGAGACACATTTTCCCAACACCTCTCTCTCTCTCCATCTCCATCTCCATCTCCATCTCTATCTCTCTCTATAGCTATCTCTCCCTCCCTCCCTCTCTATCAAGCTCTATCTCTCTACCCCACTTTCTATATTTCCCTCTCTCTAACTCTATCTCTCCCCCTCTCTCCCCCTCTCTCCCTCCCCCTCTTCCTCTTCCTCTCTATCTCTCTCTATCTCTCCCTCTCCCCCTACCTCTTTGGTGCAAGAGCTCCCCAGTTTAGTCATTTTGTTGGCTATTTACTAGTTTGTCTTCATGTTATTTTGGTTATCCCTAAGGCTTTGAAAGACATTTTCATGCTATGTAATAAGGACTTAGTTTATTTAACTGACTAGTCCAATATGGAGTTAGTTTAGGCCTATTCCATAGGTTTCTCCTTTTAGAAACTTGGTGTTTTTAAAGAAAAAGTATTCCAACGTTTCAATGCCTCTCATGGGTAGTTGTACGGTTGGAAGGGAAGAGGAAAGGTTCCAAAAAATTTCCAAAAACTTTTGATTGTATAAAACATGCTGGGAGGAATGAGGAAAACAATTTTTTTGGAGTGAAAACAGTGTTTTTTCTGTTTTTTGTGGGAGACAGTCATCTGGTACGGCGTGGTACGGTCAGTACAGGGTTTGAAGGTTGTGAAATTTGTTTATGCATTGAATCACCTTTCATTAGAGTCTAGTTTGCCTTCTTGACATCTTTTGTAGAGGGAGTATCCAATCAATTTGGAAAAAACTGCTCTAAACCCTCCAAAAGCTAGGTTTTGAGGAAAAATGTATAGTTTCTCCTCTATCCTCTGAAAGACACCATTATTCTTCAGTAGGATGGAAGGAGAAAGCTTTCATTTCATGTTTTTGTTGTTGATTAGGTCTGCACTCCAAACTCCAGGTCTCTTGGCATGCATCTAGCTAGTCTTACTAATGACTAGTTGAGAAATTGATGGTGGACTGTATTATGACAGTACAGATAGTCAGTTTGTTTTAACAAATATATAATGGAGTTTATGTTTGCAAGTGGAAATTGACTAGTGCAGGACTTGGTGGACCTTGTACATGCATATTGGATGCATTTTTCTTTCACATTGCTTTCAAGTAAGGCCTTTATTTTCAAGAAAAAGATAATCTGCTGTTTCTGAACTCCAACAACACAGTACGGTTCTGCATGTGGGGGGGTGGATTACATATTCATGTTGAGTATTTGAATTATACACTGAGAAGTGGTGATCATATGGAATTATGAGTATTTAGTGTTGTAAGTATTCTCTTGGGTTACATGGTTTAATCCTCTTTAAACACTGTTTCTTTAAGACAGTCATAAGATAGTTTTTGTTCTCTGACAGAGTAAGTACAGAGGTGAGGTGCTGGGTCAGTGAATTCATGTTGATCCTACCCTTGGTAGGTGCATGTTGTGTTTAGATCCTTGTTGGTAGAGGAGTTATGCTGGTTTAATCAATGTTAGGCTACAAGGAATGAGCCAACCTAGAATCCTGTCTTTATGACAGTCATACACAGTTTACTGTCCTCTGTTAGTGTTGGCATAGAATTTGAGTTTTTGGGGTTAGAGACCTTATTATTCTCCATGTATTAAACAATCTTATGTCAAATTTTGTATGGAGATCCTGCTAGCATAGGTATTAGGAGTGGAATGCTGTCCTTGAAGGTGAATGTGTTGGTTGTTTGGGTAGAGTAGTGACTCCCCAAGGTGAGTGTTGAGCAGCCTGTGTGGTGGACCTAGGTGTGGTCCTAGGCTAGATCAATCACCTGAAAAAGCCTTGTGTAGGTCTATAAGCAATCCACCTTTGGAAACATTAAGAAGGAAGCTTTGACAACCAAGTTCATTGAGTGAACTTCTACAACCACTACCTTTACCTCTGCATCACTCTTTTTATGTCTCTCTCTCTCTCTCTATATATATATATATATCTTTATATTTTCCTCTCTTTATCTCTCCATCTCTCCCTCTCCCCATCTCTCTATCTCTATCTCTATCTCTATCTCTATCTCTATCTCTATCTCTATCTTTATCTCTCCCTCCCTCTCTAAATCTATCTTTATATTTCTCCCTCCCTCTCTATCTCTCTCCCCCTCTTTCTATCTCTATCTCAAAGCTTTAGAGAGGGAGGGAGAAATATAAAGATAGAGTTTGAGAGAGGGAGAGATACAAAGGGGGGAGAGATAGAGATAGAGAGAGGATAGAGAGATAAATATGGGGAGAGGGAGATATAGAGAGATGGAGAGGGAGAGGGAGATATATAGAGACAAGGGGAGGGAGAGAGAGAGAGAGAGAGAGAGAGAGAGAGAGAGAGAGAGAGAGAGAGAGAGAGAGAGAGAGAGAGAGAGAGAGAGAGAGAGAGAGAGAGAGAGAGAGAGAGAGAGAGAGAGAGAGAGAGAGAGAGAGAGAGACCTAAGGGTTATCCTGATGCATGTTGATGAACCCCTAAATTTGGCTAAGTCTGAAACCCTAAAATCCTAAAAATTTGACTAAGTCTAAAATCTGAGGGATCCTCCAAATTCTAGAATCTACAATTTAATTCCTATGGATCTGAAACCACTCTCAAACATCCTGCGAGTATATACATAAAATATAACTTAAAGTATAAGAAAGGTAAATATTGACTTATACTTAAATGTTTATTTTATGTATATACCACTGGTCTCTTCCTAGACATGACCCTACTCTAGAGTGAAGGAAGTTCAAGGATTTGCATTTTAACTACTTTAAAATGTGAGTGCATTATAACACGCTCGCATTTAAAAGTAGTTAAAACATGAGTGCGTTATAACACTCACATTTTAAAGTAGTTAAAATGTGATCACATTATAATGCGAGCACATTTTTGCCTGCTTTGGGAAATTCCAACCCTAAGGGTTGGATTTGCCTTGGGAAATTCCAACCCTAAGGGTTGGATTTGCCTTGGGAATCCAACCCAAAGGCAAATCCAACCCAAAGGGTTAGAGGTACCTTTTAGATGCCAAGGATGTGTTTTTAACAAAAGTTAGAAAATTTGACCAAATATCGTGTGTGCTCCCCTATGGTTTACATGTTTTTCAATGTCAATACAAAAAAATGGCAGAACAACTTCAAGTTTTTTATTAGCTTTCTAACCATGTATTTTTTTCAAAAATCTGATAACATTAAGGTTTCCATCTTCAAGTTCTTTTGCTAATGTGTTCTTTTTTTTTTAGAAAACCTATGTCTAGTATTTCTGGTGTCATTTTTTACACTTTTATCAAAATTTGAAACAAATTACATTTTTAGATTCTAGACTCAATTCTATACACATTAAATTTTTTAAAATTTTTTGATTAGTTTTCAAAAAAATTAGGGGGGAGCATGCTCAAATTTTCATTTTTCAAGATGTGTCCACTTTGAAAATTCATATATTCATAAAAAAATTAACATAAAAAATAGGCATAAACTACATGGTGTTTGCGGTTGTGGAAGATATGAGATGTATTTTGGGTGTTGCTTGATGTCTCTATTGCTGGCTAGTGACCCCTGGTGGGGAGATTGTAGTTTTTGGCTTTGTACTGCTTTCTTGAATCAATAAAGTTTTTACCCTCTTTTTATTAAAAAAACTACATGGTGTTAGCTAATTTTCCACTGAAGCGATTTGTCTAATACTTTAAAAAGTTGACATTTTAGGGGAAGCACACCAAACACTATGTTATTTTTTTTGACAAAAATAGGAGCACTTTGTGTGCTCCCCCTAATTGAACCTATTAATCTCCACCATTTTTAGAAAAAAAATAGTTTTGAAACTAGACCTAGAGCACTACAAAACTTGTTCTTATCACATCTACTTTTCAGTGTGGCTATCTTCAATTTCTCATGCAAGATCAATTTTTTTTCTGATTTCAAAAAAAAGTAGCCACTTTTGACCCCCTTTTGGTCCCCCATTTCCATGCACCTACCCCCATCACTTGTGATAGTGACAAGCATATATGCCTAGAAAGGATTTCCCATGTGATATGCATAGTGTGATGACAATTAAGGAGGTTACACCTTCCCTACTTAGACTTGTGACATCATTATGCATTTTGATTATACTTATCTTCCATATCATGATAACCATATATTTTTATATGCACATGCTTCCAATGAATTAACTTCTTTTATGCATTAGATGTTCTATGATGATCACATTTCTACATCTCACATTGGCCCTATTTCACATAGTGATGACTTACATGATATTTTATACACCTTGATGTTAGTTCATTTTCTTCTCATGTATTTCACATTGATACTTCATTACCTTCCCATACATTACATGATAACATTAAATGATTTGTAATAAGGAATTACTATGTGATGATTATGATGGTACTTATGATGCTTCTTTACATGTTGAATTATTCTTGCTTGCTAATTATGAGTACTTGAAGCATGATGTATTATTGATTATTGAGTTTAGACTTAATCCTTTCCTAAACTATATAGAGGCTAGGATTTTCCATTGCAACAACCTACTGTACTTCCTAATGAATCTAATCTTTCTCATAAGCCCACACATATGATATTAGAATAACTTTTGAAACATGCTTTCATTGCCTAACCATACAAGGATAAATATTTTTGTACACACGAATATTTTAGGATAGAGGCATTGCATTTGAGTTCATAAAAGAAATTATAGATAAAGACAAGATAAACATTAAGAATAATCACGAGTGCATGACACCTAACTCACTTGATGAGGTGAATCATATGAAAAAAATCATGTGTGTATCAATAAGAGGGCCTCATTTACTATAACACACCCTATATTGAGATTACATAGGACATAAAAGATAAACTACCTAATACACTTGAAGGGGGATGGCTCAATTTCTACCATATCCACACTTATCCTTTTTACTACTTAGCATATTTTTTTGGTTTTCTTTTCTTTTCTTGGCTTTATGTTTTTGTGTTCCTCATTTGCATGTGGATGATGCAAGAAGACCTTTACTAGTGCATTTTGTCACAAATAGTTTTGACAATGGGTCGTGGTATTCATGTCACTTCTTCCTTGTGTTTTGTATCATATTTATTTGGTCCTTTTTCCTATTCCATATATGTTGTGGCCCCTTTCACCTATTCATCCATTTATTTTGTGTATCCTTACATCTGGACTCTTTTGATTATGCCATATTTGTTGCACAGGGGTCTTATTCTCATTTTAACTCCTATATTGTGGTTTATGTTTTGTATTCCCATTTTGTGGCATCTTTCTTAAATTACTCTTATGTTAGTATTCCATGCTTTCCTACATGCCTTGCTTGACTCCTATGCCCTCTTATGCTCTACATGTTTACCACCTTAGGTTTTCACATGTTTCTTGTTATGCACATATGTTAAATGATTTTATGGCGATAAATAATTTATGCCATCCTTGTGATCCTTATCCTCCATGATTATGATGTTTCTTCCATGATATGATTATCTTTATCATGAAACTAATACTTCCCATATTTGCATCCAGTGATTCCATGTTTATTTGAAATTTTTATCATATTCAAATATTAGTGTAAGTGGATGGAAGTGTGGGCTAAGGTGCTCAAAGTTTGAAGATGTGATAATAATAAGAAAACTAGTGCTCAAAATGTAGTTTCTAAACTATTATTTTTTAGAAAATGATGGATATTAAGAGGATCAATATTTGAGAGCACACGAAGTTATCTTATTATTTTTCACAAAAATGTAACATAGCATCAAGCATGACCCCCCTACTAAACTAGTTTTTGAGCTCCATTAAGTATTTTGTAAATCCATTACTTTAGAAAGTTGGCTAAGATCATGTAGTAGTTTTAATATTTTCCTACTAATTTTTAATGTATATATTGTTTTTTATTAACTTTGAAGTGGATACATCCAAAAAAATAGAAAATTGAGTGTCCTTTCTCCTAAGCTTGAGGAAAATAATTGAAAAATATTATTTTAATGTGTATAGAATGAAGTATAGGATGTGAAAATGTATTTTATTTCAAATTTGGATGAGAGTAAAAAATTACACAGAAAAAGCAATACATGTGTTTTTACAAAAAAAAGCACTACTAAAAGTAAATAAAAGTCAAAACCTTAATATTCATATTTTAGAGAAATACATGGTTATCGAGCTAAAATGGAGCTTGACATCATAACTTGGTGTTTTTGCAGATGTTCTAAAATATGTGAACATGGTGGAGAACATATTTGACATTTGTATCTCTTTTAAAATATAGACTTGGGCATGCATGTCCAACCCCTAGGTTTGGTAAATTCAAACTTGTTCCAAGCCTAAAGGGAGAATTTCATTAGGTTGAATTAGAATGCATATGCATTGTAATGTGTTCATATTACCAAAATGTACCTAAGCCTTAAAGTGAGCACATTATAGCATGAGCACACATGCACATGTTATATTATCTAGAAAACGAGTGCATTTTGGCTAAATGTGTATGTTTGGCCACTTTTTATCCCTATATTTGTGCACATGCCCTTACAATTATGATCCTTATCATGCTTACCATCCCATATAATGCTTATCACATTATGTTATGCTCTTGGCCATGATTACATCTTATGCAAGTATGACCCTTGTGACATTTCCATGTGATTAAAATTTATATGTTGATACTTATGAGTCTTATCATACAATTACCATATGCTTATCCTATGCTCCTATAATTATTGATTACACCTCATATTTTAAAGGAAATTTGTAGTATTATAATCCATTTCCACATAACCCTAAGAGAGGAAAAATATGCAAACAAGTATTTAGAATCCAAAATTGCAAAATAAGAGACAAACATATTATCAAAATGACACAAGATGTACCTTGGGAAAACACTCTCAAGGGAAAAACCCAACCTCCAAAAATACCCACAAAAATCAATGTATTACCTCTCTAAATAAATATTACAATACACTTGCAAAGTCTCCATGTAAAGATTCTAAAACATCAATCTCCCTAATTGCACTCCATGTAGACAAGCAAATGAGAATCTTGCCATGCTTCCTCTCTTCACATATGCAACCTACAAGAGATGCTCAATCTAACCTTAACCAACAAGCCAAATTTTATGCAAGACAAACTCAAAAAATATTCATGCTCTTGTTTTTATAAAGACAAGCTTGCACAAAACCACTAAGTGGTATTATGTGACCATGTTCCTCAAAACCATGAACTCACTAAACCATGTCCCCATCATTTATGTTTTGGTACTAATTTTTCTCAATATTAAAATATTTTCCTAATATGCAACCCACATTAAATATTTATCCCAATGTCACATACAACATACAAAGTGTACCCAAAATGTCAAACCCATGTGTCCCCAAGATGCACCACATTTTATGTTTTAATAATTATGCAAGGTGTACAACACACCTTTCCCAAAAATATTGCCATATTGTGCTCTCATTTCCTTATCATGCTTTTAGAACTATCTTACTATATTGGGGGCACCAAGCCTTCCCCATACTATTTTATGCTCACATGCTTTATCATGTTCCTAATTTGCTCTCTTACTACATTTGGAACACCATGACTTTACCATACCATTGATTCCTCACATGCCTTATCATGTTCCTAGAACTCTCTTATTACATTGGGGAACCACAATTTCCCATACCATTGATTGCTTGCATGCCTTGTCATGTTCTTAGAGCTATCTTATCACATTGGGGGAATCAAGCCCTCTTCATACCATTGATTGTTCACATGTCTTATCATGTTACTAGAGCTATATTATCATGTTGGGGTCAGTATGCCTTACCCATACAATATGTACTTAGATGATTTGTATTGAGCACCTTTAGGACCATATTTTCTTTTTCATTTTCCTATACTATGGAAAAATTTATGTACCTTGACACTTATCTCCTATGTACCTACATGCTATATCATGCTCATTTATTCATATTATAGCAAACTTCTATGCCTTAATGACTATCTACTATCTATATACTTTTCACACTTATCATTTGATGTCTGGCTTGTTACATGATGCTATCTATGACATTTATTACATTTTTTCATGATCTATACTCTTACATGCTTACATTTTAAAAACTGCATTCACTTTTCATAAACTAAATTTTCTCTTCTTTATTTTTTTGCACATTCTGTATGCAATCAATTGAAGGTGACATACGTTATCACTAACACTCTTATATTAAGATTTCAAACAACCACCTATACCTATACAAAGACTCATAACTATACCTAAAAAAACCTTGATAGCACACGTTTGATACTTTGAGTTGAATTACATTACATGGTCATACTAGATGTACCATATAAAATTGCTACACATGAGCATACTACATTTACCACCACTAAAGGGAACCACATCATGCCACCACACTATGTAGAGTATTATAGTATCATTTTTGTATAGGAAAATTTTCTAACCCTCCTCCTCCTCCTCTCTCTCTATTTCTCATTTTCATAGATAATTGAATTAACAATCTTGTAGTTGTGTTTATTTGTACTTATGTGACATAAGCTACTCATTACATATATTTTCACTATTTTGTAGGTTCCTATGAAGTGTTCATGCTAATGAAAGGAATGGATTTAAATAATTCAAGATTGTTCCATTACTTCACTTTGGCACTATATTCTTTTATGCCTGAATATTTGATTTTCATGTTGGCTAAGAATGTCCATATACTTTGTAATATATATTCATGCTAGATTCACATGCATGTCATAGTGGGGAAAAAATGTAATGGTGAAATTTTCATACTCATGCCAATTCCCATTTAGTTTTGGGACCATTTTGATGGAATGACTTAATACAATTACATAGCAACAAGTGGCACACTCTTTTACTAAGTTTGGCTCATTACTCGATCCTTATCTATCTCCACTTACACATATTTCCACACATTCAACCTTATCCCGTCCCTATTACACGTATTGCTACACATTCACCATATTACCAACCTAGACTTTGATGCACCTATTCATCATCCCAAGATTTATATTTTCCTATCTTGGGTCAATATTGCAACACTAGAGTTCAATCCTAGAGGGTTGGGATTGACCCCAAATTCAAAATTAGTTTTTTTTCAAGTTTTGACCCTTTCCTAGTAGTCACTAAGAGTTAACTTAATACACATTTGTGTGACTTGTTATTATGTCTTGGTATTTAAGGACATTCAACTTGCAATTAATTCATATGGTGGATCAAGGAGAAAATCATTATATGGACATTTTGATTTGGAGACTCAAAAGAACACAATATAGAACTAGAGTATGCATCTAGGCCATCTATGTGCTTGAGAATGTTCTATTTGAATATTTACCTAAGGTTGTAAAGCCAATCCATTAAGGAGGCTGACCTAGGAGAACTCAAACTTAGTAATGTAGCAACTTCCCTAATATTTTTAAAAGTCACCAATGTTACACACATTCTTATATTGAATATCACAACAAATTAGGTTATTGAAGTTTGTTGTTCACTAGGTTAGATTTGTGAATTAGAGGACAAATCCACACTAAAGATTGACCTCAAGCCACTTGAGATCAACCCATAAGGAATTTTTAGTTTGTTCTAATTTGAAGACAATGAGCATATTGAGGATACTAATTTTTGGATATTGACTGGTGGATTTTGTCTTATATCTTGACACTGCTCTTCATCATTATTCTTAAAGCTAAGTACCCAATCCCTTTGCACTTAATTTCTATAAACAAGATTTCAATTTATCATTTCTTATCTCTAATTAATTTTACATTTATTTAATTAGCATAAAATAATCCATGTGATGTCTTAATTTCCCATTTAATATTACATCTTTATTCATTATCTTTATTGAATGGGTAATGATGCTTCCAAAATTTGTGCATTACATCCACTCCTAATTAATTTATGGTTTTATCCTTTATATAACTCATAACTCAAGAAATTAAATAGTATTAACTCATGACTCAAGAAATTAAATAGTATTGGTAAAAAAATTGTGATGATGATGTCTAATAATTTTATAAAAAATGGTTTTTCCACATATGATTCCTTTGCAACCCAAGTAAGGGATTTGTATTTGTTTGCCTTAAAAAATGTAAAATACTTTCACCAAGCCTATAATAGTTAGTATTTCAGACACAAGTCTATAATAGTTAGTATTTTAGACATTTTTGCATCCTCTCAAAAAACTTCTTTGTCAAATAATTTAAAAAACTTAAAATTAAAAAAATGAACATTTTTGGCATTTACCTTAATCTCTCTTCATTGATATGCAAACAAGATACATTTATTTTGTAGGTTATACTATTTCACATGGGAGGCAAAGGTAGAGGCAAGCCTCTAATGAATGATCTATAAAGAGTCAATCCTTCAGATGGATTAGTATATGGTACTTCATGTGCTGCACCTCTCACAGTTGCAAATGTCAAAATAGTATTATTATTTCCCTTCATTCTATGCCCATATGCTTGAGTCCATCCTCCTATCTGTTTCAATCACAACACTATATTAGTAGTTCAAATATAAATACACATAAATAATTTCAATTTTCTAAAAAGACATGTTATCTAGATAGGTTAAGTAGAAGTTATTGAATCCTTTAATTGTTTAGCCAAAAGATTCAAACAACTTTTGGTATTTTATTATTTATGCACTCCATGGATAGATCAAAGAGGTTGAGAACTTTCATTGTACCTACTAAAAGTCATTTAACCCAATACTCTACCTTCAAGTGGAGGAGGCTTGTAGCCTTTAGGAATTATAGGCTTTTCCACATGTACATTTTTCAATAAATATAACTAAACATTGATGGAAATTAAGTTATAAAACCCACCTGTTGTTGATCGTACCAAGGCCTATATGGGATCGTTGTGAATAGATGTAGCTTCCTAGCTAACATCTCAGCAATGGTTCTTGTTGCAGAAAAGGGTACAACAGAATCTTGATCTCCACTGCAAATGCTCATTTGAACTCAACTATTAGTCACACATTCAAGGTATAGACTAGGGATACAAGAAAACAATCATTCAACTTGCATAGGTTGTGTCCAAAAGGAAAACAATATCTTAAAAAAAACTTACCCATAAAGTATCACTGGTACACCGGCCTTGAGAAGGTCGGAGAGAATAGGTATGATGTTGATTAATCTATCTTTAGGATCATAATTCAATGGCCTAAATGCACACAATGTCTTACCATCAATTATCACAAAATTCAATCATAAATCTTCCACACAAAAACTTGAACTAAAAAGACATACACACATATCCTGATTTATTAAACATAATATGCCCAAAACATATATGATCATAGAATTCTATTTAATGAAAAATTTTCCTAGCAAAGGAGATAATCTTAAAAACAAGCTTTCATATTATAATTTATTAAGGGTATCATTAACAAAAATATGTTCAAACACAAACTAACTTTTTTTAATAAAAAATTACATACCCATAGCATAAGTCCCAAGGGCCGGTTATGTTGCCACTTGTGTTTGCATGAAGTGCCTTTTGCACATCATCCCTATTGATGTACGTAGTTATTTCATCTTCAATACACACATCAACACCATCTTGCGAAATCTACGCCACCACCACCACAAAAATGAGCATTGTTTTTAACTAAGTGAATACCATAAATTGACATTTAGAAAACAACAACAACATACTCCCAACAAGAATGGGTTCATGACTTACTTTCTTTTGAAACTTCGTATCTTTTCTTTGTAATGCTCTTGTCTGCATATTACTATTTGATACACAATCATCTAAAATAACATCATAAGCATTTACATCTCCCGTTTCAATAGCCACCATTAATGATACATTTGAACAAGCATCAGATAAAATGCCACTGCCAAATTGTTCAATCCACTGTCTAGAAGTGTTGCAAACCTTTTGAGTAAATTTGTATGTTCTATCTGAGATTAGGCCATGTGACCACAAGAACCCTCCATTATTTATACTGATCTCAATATCCAAAAAGGGATTCCCTAGCTGCCCTTACAGTAACCACAAAACTAAAAATATTAGGTCGCAATATATCATACACAAGTAAACAATAAGATTACACTATAACTATAAATAAATAAATAAAACCATTCACCCCTTCAATATTTTCTATCATATCATCCAAGATTCTGCATGCATGGCATTCCAACACAAGTAATCCGTCTGATTAATTCAATGAAAGTGTGAAAATGATTTTAGAAGATAAAACATACAAGGATTCCTTTCAAATTTATAGGCTTCGTCTTCTTCCTTTTGTTGTAATCCACAACAAGAGCTGTTAGTTGAGGAACATAGTGTCCTGAAAAGTAAAAAAAGAACACACATATACATATATATACATTATAATTAGCTTTAAGGACCATCGATGCTGAAAAGATCCAAGCAAAGACAAGCTGGTCATACCTGCATAGCTCTCCCCAGTTATGTAAAAGTCTACATCTCTGAACTCTGGAAATTTCTCATACCAATTCAAAAGGAATGCCAGATTGTCTTCAGCTGTATCAGTTCATAGCCTTTTATTAGATTCAATCCCCTTCAATATTGCCCATCCAAACCACACACCAACAAGAACATAGATAACTAACATACCAGCCAAAACATCATTAAAATTCTGATAATCCTTAGTGTTATTGGAATATGAGAATCCCACTCCAATTGGGCTCTCCACATACAACACATTTGTTTCTGCCATGGATAGATGGAAACATCAGTGATGAATCTATCTATCTATATAACTTAATATATATGGATGGCTATAAATGTCTATTTTAAATAAAGGAAAAAAGAAGATCAGCAATCCACTACCTCTATTCCAAGAGTACATATCCTCCACCAAAAGATCTCCCTTGGGTCTGAAAGGACCGTGCTCCTCGAATGCTCCATACCCAAGTGATGAACATCCAGGCCCTGCAATATAATCAGGGTAAACCTTGATAGAACTCAGAAGATCACCTTGGTAAGTTGGTTAAAAAACCACCAAGGAAAACTACTTAAAAACTTTGTGATTATATGTGATTTGAATTTTTTTACTCGATTACTTCAACCTGTACTAAAAGCAATAGATTATTGTTCTTGTTACCTCCTGTTAGCCATAAGGCTAATGGACTTGATGTGGGTCTAGCAGTATCAGCCTCTACAAAATAATAAAACAAGGCTTTCTCTGCACTGATGGTGATATATCCAGCATACTGCTTGAACCTAACATCTTTTGTTTGGCCTGGCAACTTCTCCACAAGTTCAGATTCAGGAGCTCCCAAGGCACATGAAACTATCAGCAGGACAATACCCAATTGCAGAAATACAAAACCTCTGCCATTTTTTAGTCTAGGATCCATGACTAAAAAGCGGACCCAACTAATTGGAATTACCAATTATTGGCTATTTTTGAACGAATGCCTTATGTGTTTATATATAGGTTAAAGTTTACATGGTCATCATACTTTTGGGGGCTTGTGTATTCTTTATGCAAAAAATTGTAAGACTTAAAAAGGATAACACTTGTGGAAACAGTAAAACAAGATCAGAATTGGATTCAGTCAATGTTAATTTTATAACAGGAATTAGTTAAGAGGAGTGATTTTCTATCGCTATTAAAAGGAATCCCAAAATAATAGAGAATTTCTTATTTTTCAGAAAAATAGAATACCAAACAATAATTGTTATTAGTGGACAAAATCCCTATATAATTGGGATCCAAACTAAATTGTAAATATAATGTTACGTTATATTTTGTTAATTATAGAGGGATAAAAGGGAAGAGATGGTGGAATATCATTTTATTTCACTTTCTTTTTATAAAATTAGTGGAGAATGTTAAATATTAATTTTAGTATAGTTGGGAGATTTGTATTATAAATATTATACTAATATATAAAATTATATGGGATATTATTTAACATAATTTTAGTTTTTAATTTATATTAAAAATTTAATATCAATTGTAATTTAGGTATTTATAGTGTTGTGTTCTAATCTTTTCAAAGGAGAAAAAATGTATATTTTAATCTTTAATAATTAATTTTAATGTTTTATACCATTTTTGGATGTTATTAATGTATGATTCTATCACCAAATTTGATTTTTTAGGTACACCCACTAACCTTTCTTAGGCTAACTATGTCCTTGCTAGATTAAATTGCACCTATAGTTTAGTCCCATAGACTAGATTGTAGGTGTGATCAAGTCCCATATATTGTATTGTGGGTGTGATCAAGTCCCTTTGCAATCTAGTCTCTTAGTTTCAAATTTTAGATTTTCTAATTCCAAAACCAACAATCCCAAGATAAGATTACTACATTTGATTGGCTACCAAAAAATTCAAAGTGCATGTTTAAGGTTATATGTCATAAGACATTTTTAATCATTGCATGATCATAAAGAAAAGGAATATCAGCACTCCAAATATCACCAACATCATTCTATATTGGCATTAAGATGTATCTAGTATTAGAAATGTATTAGTATTAGACTTAGTTGGCATCATATTCAACAATTTGATATTCAACATTAATTAGCTCCTAGTTTTGATTTTCATCATTAAAGAATCAATGCAATTATTAACTAGTATATTTATATTTTAAAAAATATATCTAAAGTACTTTGAGGGATTTTTTTTCCATTGATTTTCTTAGTTTTTTTTTTCTTTTTGGTCTTTATTTTTAAATTTTTCTAATGTCTTTTTTGGTTCATAGTTTTCATGATTTTCTCCACCTTTTTCTCCAACCAACATTTTCCAATTTCTTTTTTGGTTTTTATTTTTTATTTTTTCCAATTTATTTTTTGATTTTTATTTTTTATTTTTTCCGCAGCATAATTACAATTCTCAACTTACAACAAACTCAATTTTAATTAGGCATCAACTATTAGAATTTATTATCCCTTTTTATCATTTTTTCAATATTGTCAAATCAACCTAGGGGCCTAACTATTATCAAGAAAGTTTAATACTTCCCTCTATATACAACAAGCTCCAAACAGTGCTCTTTAGCCCCATAGTTTTTGTTAGAAATAAACATATTCCCATGCAAACATTTTTGGTAGGTATTGAAGGATAGACATAGATGAAATCACCACCTAAAATGCAATCATACCATCTGCGCCAAATGGTGAGCTGGTGCAGGGGCACCATAGTAAAATCTACTATGTTGAAATAAGGCCTATTTGGCCATGTCATTTTGGTTCATGTCTTGTTTTCTAAGAACCTAGGAGTTTTGTTTTCCATTTGGCAAATAATAGACACATTTTTGTAGAATCCGAAAAGATCAACAGGAGTCGGTTGGGATTCAGGGCAGTTGGCCTTCCCTAACCATTGAGCAATCGTTGATCTTCCAACTCTGGCTTAATAAAAGCACAGAGGAGCAAACGAGGAAGAGTTCAACTGATTGGAGTAGATTTGATGATTGTAATTTGGAAATCATCTGAGAAATAAACTGTTCTGTTCCGTCAATTTGGATTTTCAGTTCTCTATAATTGTGTATTGTGTAACTGTAGAATTCTGTTCGAAGTGTAGTTCTTTCTATACATTCCATTGTTGCAGCATGTTGATGTGAAGCATTCCACTAGTGCGATTTCTATCAAAATCAGTGGAATGACTTCGTTCTATAGTAGTTGTTTTTCTTGTTTTGTTTTTGTGTCCAACGGTGCAAAGGATCCAAACAGGGTGATTTTGCATAGTAGACGGCCTAGCATCTCCATGTGCTAGGGTTTGATCAGAGAGTAAACAAGTCGAAGGAGTTGAAGATGTTATCGGTGACATAGAGGCCATCGACAAAACATTTCTCTCTCGGAGCGATAAGGATAGTCTGGCCGAAGAGAGGTTCAAACCATTGAACAGAAGCTGTGGTCTAAGGTTCGTATTGACGAAGTACATCAGGTAGATATCTTGGCGTTGGGCCGACAGTGTTGGTCTTGCTGATCAAGGGTATCGGGGTGACAAGGGACAACTTGCATCGATGGAGATCCATCGGGAGGAATTGGCATATCGGCGAAGCAACTCTTGCCATGGCCGATAGTAGTAGTCTCACCGATAAGTGAAAGTCAGAAGTTGACGCTAGGGGGATCGGTACATTAGTCAGATGGGTATCCAAGCCTCATCAAAGACATGTATCGGCACATTGGCCAACGCTCATAAGTGGTCAACGATGACCTCAGTCATGCCGATAGGTGAGTAATGTAGAGTCATCCATCGGGGAGAGTTGTGAGATCAGAGAGGTAAGGTCGAAGACAACCGATGGTATTAGTCTTGCCGATAGTCAGAGTTGTTGGACCTCACGTTGGCATGACTACAACGGTCGAAGTGATAATTTGCAAGGTGGCCGACGGAGTAAGTCTTACCGACTATATACTCCTCATCATATTAGTATCAGAGCCTGAAAAGATTTAGGTGGCAAGTCAAATTAAGGATTTGCAGGAGTGGTGGCGTTTGGGTGCTGTTTGTAAATAGTATATGTCAGCAGAGGAGAGCGAAGGAGAGGCTAGCAATATGCCTCCAAAGGGGATGACCATCGAAGTGGTCAAGAAATTTAAGGAGATGGAAGAGATGATCAAAACTGGAGTCAGGGAAGCACTCCAAGCAGAATTGAAGGCACTGAAGATAGGAAAAATAATAGAAGAAGGTTTAGATGGAGAAGAAGAGAATGCGAAAGAAGAAGAGGAACAAGAAGAGGTAGAGATACTGGCTAAACAAAAGCAATTCCTTGAAGCCATTAAGGCTATTGGCAGGGACTCTTCAGAGGCTCAGATAGATATCCCAATGTTCAGTGGAAAGATGAATGCCGATGAAGTCATGGAATGGATTGAGGCTCTGAACAACTACTTTGAATACAAGGAAGTTCCTGAAAGTAAGAGAGTTAAGTTTGCAAAAACTAAACTCAAAGGTGCTGCCCTTACATGGTGGAATTATGCCCAAGGAGAGAGGGTAAAGAATGGGAAGAGTATGATCTCTTCGTGGAGCAGAATGCTGGAGAAGATCAAGTCCCAGTTCCTTCCATCTAACTACGAGGTGCAAATTTACAGGAAAATGCAGAACCTCAAGCAAAAAGATATGGATGTAGCTACTTACACTGAGTTCCACAAATACACTCTTCACTGTGGGTACATGGAGGATGAAAAAACCAAGGTAGCAAGGTATCTAAATGGTCTTAGGTTCAATATTCAAGATGAGATAAGTTTATTGACCCCTGAAACCATGGAAAAATGCTTTCAAGTAGCATTAAGAGCTGAAGAGAAGCTGAAGAGGAAAGGTGAACAACAAGGTAGAGGAAGAGGTGGCAGAAATTTTAGAGACAGATGCAATTTTGGAGGAAGAAGTCCTAACCAGAGGCCTAATGGTGAGTCTAGCCAAGGAGAGCAATTTGGGGACTCAAGTAGCAGAGGAGGCTACCGAGGAAGAAGGCCTAATGGAAGAGGTGGGACAAATGGATCAGGTAGAGGATCCAAGGTCTCCAACATGAGATGTTATAACTACAATTAGATAGGGCACTCGACCTACAAGTGTCCAAAGAAGGCCTCAAATTCTCATGGTAATGAGAGAAGAACCACTTTAACTCAAGAGGATGCAGGGAGTGTGACATCTCCTGAAGTGAATTTGACATCAGAGATGGGAGAAAATCTGATGATCAAGAGGACGCTGCTCAAAGAACCAATGCAGACTGAACCATCACAAAGAAGAGCTTTGTTTAGAGTCAACTACAAGATCCAAGGTAAGGTTTGTAAAGTTATCATTGACTCTGGTTCTACTAACAATATTATATCTTTGGAAGCTGTAGATAAATTGAGATTAGAAAAGATACCCCATAGTTGTCCATATAAGGTCAGTGGTTAAACAAGGGACAACATATAGTCATCAATGAACAGGCATGGGTAGAATTCAGTATTGGGGGGTATAGAGATAAGATATTGTGTGACATCCTTCCAATGGATGCTTGCCATCTTTTGCTAGGCAGACCATGGCAGTTTGACAGAAAGGCTCATCATGATGGGGAAAAGAATGCTTACTCTTTCCAAAAGGATGGTGTGACCTATAGGATACAATCATTGATTGAGGAAAATCCATAGCTTGTAGGATCTAGTGTAATGCTAGTAGGAGAAAAGGAATTCCTTGAAACACTAGAAGAATCAGGTGGAGTAGGTTTTGCTTTGGTTGTGAAACCTAAGGAGAAGAAAAGAGAAAATATGAGAGAAATAGGACCTAGGGAGGTCAGAGAACTACTTGAGAGTTATAAGGAAGTAATTGCAGCAGATATACCAGACTCACTACCACCAATTAGAGATATCAGCCATCAGATTGATCTCATACTGGGAGCTGTACTTCCCAATAAGGCAGCCTATAAGATGACCCCTCAGCAGAATGAGGAGATAGCCAGGCAGGTTCAAGAACTTTTAGACAAGGGGTTAATAAGAAAGAGTTTGAGTCTATGTGCAGTCCCCACTATTTTGGCACCAAAGAAAGATGGGAAATGGAGACTGTGTACTGATTCTAGGGCAATAAATAGGATAACCATCAGATACAGGTTTCCTATTCCTAGAATTGAAGACCTAATGGTTTATTTGGGGGGTGCTACCTATTTCTCTAAGATAGACTTGAAGAGTGGGTACCATCAGATAAGGATAAGAGAAGGGGATGAATGGAAAACACCATTCAAAACCAGTGAAGGATTGTATGAGTGGCTTGTGATGCCTTTTGGTCTTTCAAATGCCCCTAGCACTTTTATGAGACTAATGAATGAGGTGCTGCAGGAGTTCATAGGGAAGTTTGTGGTAGTCTACCTTGATGATATTTTGGTGTTCAACAAGAGCAAGGAAGAACACTTGAAACATTTGGAAATAGTCTTGAAGAGGCTGCAAGACCAGAAGCTGTTGATAAACTTGGACAAATGTGATTTCATGAAACAAGAGTTGATCTACTTGGGTTTTGTCATTTCCAAAGGTGATTTGAAAATGGATCCTTCAAAGGTGGAGGCTATTCTGAATTGGCCCACACCTAAGACAATGGGGGAGGTAAGGAGTTTCCATGGTTTGGCCACATTCTATAGGAAATTCATTAAGAACTACAGTGACATCTGTGCACCTATGTTGGAAACCATCAAGGGTGGTTGTAAGGTGAAGTTTGTGTGGACGAGAGAAGCAGATAGGAGCTTTGAGAGTCTGGAACAGAAAGTTGCTAAATTCCCTATCTTAGTACTTCCTGATTTCAATAAGGTTTTCACAATTGAATGTGATGCAAGTGGGCTGGCCATTAGAGCAGTGTTGAGCCAAGAAGGCAGACCAGTAGCCTTTTTCAGTGAGAAATTGAATGAAGCTAAGAGGAAGTACTCCTCTTATGACTTAGAGTTGTATGCTATGGTACAAGCTCTAAAAAAGTGGAGGCATTATTTGCTTCCCAAAGAATTCATTGTGTACATTGACAATCATGCTCTCAATTTTCTGAATGGGTAGGAGAAACTTAGCCACAGACATATGAAATGGGTAGAAAGTCTGCTAGCATACACTTTCACCATTAAGCATAAGAAATGAGTCACAAACAAGGTGGCAGATGCTCTCAGCAGGAGGGTGTTGACAGTCTAAGAAGTGCAGTTGCAAAGCATGGGTGTTGAGTCACTCAAGGAATTGTATGGAGAAGACCAGGATTTCAGAGAAATCTACAAGGTATGCAAAAAATTTGCTAATACCTTTCATAGTGAGTTTTCAGATTTTACATTATAGAATGGACTATTGTTCAAAGGATGTCAGTTGTGTATCCCTAATGCTCAATGAGGGATAATATTGTGAAGGAAAAACATAGTGGTGGTTTAGGTGGACATTTTGGGTTGAATAAGACTTTAGATCTGGTTAGGAGATTTTATTTCTGGCCAAGAATGCAGTCTGACATCAGAAAATTTGTTGAAAGTTGCATAGTATGCCAAAGAGCAAAAGGAGTATCGACCAATGCAGGATTGTATCAACCTTTGCCAATACCCAACAAGCCTTGGGAATGTCTGAGTATGGATTTTGTGATGGGGTTACCCAAAACAAGAACAGGTTGTGACAGTATGTTTGTAGTGGTAGACCGATTCAGCAAGATGGCTCATTTCATTCCTTGTAGGACCACTAATGATGCTAGCTACATTACAGGTTTGTTCTTTAAAGATATTGTCAGGATTCATGGGCTACCCTTGAGCATTGTGTCTGATAGGGATAGCAAATTTGTAGGACATTTTTGGAGGAGTTTGTGGAAAAGATTGGGTACAAACTTGTCTTTTAGCTCAGCCTATCATCCTCAGACTGATGGCCAAACTGAGGTTGTGAATAGGTCATTAGGCAATCTCCTTAGATGCTTAACAAAAGAACATGGCAGCAGTTGGGATGTGATACTCCCACAAGAAGAATATGCTTATACTGCCTCGACAAATAGGAGCACAAGTTTGAGTCCCTTTGAAATTGTATATGGTAGTCACCCTAGGGGTATTTTTGAATTGAGAGACGTCCAGGGGTTGGACAAAGGGAGTGGTCATGTTGATGCATTTGCAAAAGCCATGAAAGAAATACACCAATAGGTCAGAAATACTTTGCACCAGTATAGTCAGAAGACGAAGGCTCGTATGGATCAAAGGAGGAGGAATGTGCAGTATCAAGTAGGTGACTTGGTCATGGTTCATCTGAACAAAAATAGGTTGCCAAAAGGAGGCCACAACAAACTGATGATGCAAAAGATTGGACCCTGTCAGATTCTGGAGAAGTACGGTCCAAATGCTTACAAGATTAAGCTTCCTAATGATATTGCCATTTCACCCATATTCAACATTGCTGATTTGACATTGTACAAAAGTCCTAATACAGGGGAGAATGCAGCAGACCCTGTCCAGGAAAATGAAGACTGGTTGAAGCACTTACCTTCTAGTGAGCCACTAAAAATGGAGTACATTTTGGACAACAGAGAAGCTAGGAAAATAAGGCACAAAACATACTTTAAACATCTGGTTAAGTGGCAAGGGCTTCCAGATTTAGAAGCTACATGGATGCTGGATGAAGACATTCTAAAGCAAGGTAGAGATGTACAAGAATTGGTCTCTAAGAGGACTTGAGACATTTTTATTCTAGGGAGTATGGTGCAGGGGCACCATAGTAAAATCTACTATGTTGAAATAAGGCCTATTTGGCCATGTCATTTTGGTTCATGTCTTGTTTTCTAAGAACCTAGGAGTTTTTTCCATTTGGCAAATAATGGACACATTTTTGTAGAATCTGAAAAGATCAATAGGAGTCGGTTGGGATTCAGGGTAGTTGGCCTTCCCTAACCATTGAGCAACTGTTGATCTTCCAACTCTGGCTTAATAAAAGCACATAGGAGAAAATGAGGAAGAGTTCAATGGATTGGAGTAGATTTGATGATTGTAATTTGGAAATCATCTGAGAAATAAACTATTTTGTTCCGTCAATTTGGATTTTCAATTCTCTGTAACTGTGTATTGTGTAACTGTAGAATTCTATTCAAAGTGTAGTTCTTTCTGTACATGCCATTGTTGCAGCATGTCGATGTGAAGCATTCCACTGGTACGATTTCTATCAAAATCAGTGGAATGGCTTCGTTGTATAGTAGTTGTTTTTCTTGTTTCTTGTTTTGTTTTTGTGTCCAACGGTGCAGAGGATCCAAACAAGGTGATTTCGCATAGTAGATGCCCTAGCATCTCCATGTGCTAGGGTTTGATCAGAGAGTAAACAAGTCAGAGGAGTTGAAGATGTTATCAGTGAGATAGAGGCCATCGACAAAACATTTCTCTCTCAGAGTGATAAAGATAGTTTGGCCGAAGAGGTTCAAACCGTTGAACAGAAGCCGTGGTCTAAGGTTCGTATCAGAATGACAAAGTACATCAGGTAGATATCTTGGCGTTGGGCTGACAGTGTTGGTCTCGCTAATCGAGGGTATCAGGGTGACAAGGGACAACTTGCACTGATGGAGATCCATCGGGAGGAATCAGCATATCGGTGAAGCAACTCTTGCCATGGCCAATAGTAGTAGTCTCATCGATAAGTGAAAGTTAGAAGTTGATGCTAGGCGGATTGGTACATTGATTGGACGGGTATCCAAGCCTCACCGAAGACAACATGTATCGGCACATTGGCCAATGCTCATAAGTGTTCAATGATGACCTCGGTCGTGCCGATAGGTGAGTAACGTAGAGTCATCCATCGGGGAGAGTTGTGAGATCAGAGAGATAAGGTCAAAGACGACTGATGGTATTAGTCTTGCCGATAGTCAGAGTTGTTGGACCTCACGTTGGCGTGACTACAATGGTTGGAGTGATAATTTGTAAGGTGGCCGACGGAGTAAGTCTTACCGATTGTATACTCCTCATCACGAGCACGATCCAAGCCTAACATCCCCAAAGCTTAGGATTCAGTCCTCACAAGTTTCTAATCATTAATCCAATTATAAGGTTCAATTCTCAGTACTCTATCAAAATGTCTTAGTAGTTAACATTCACATAGCCTCAATTTATAAATAAGCCCTCTAATCACTTTCATTTTCATTTATCATTCCAATTTATCAGTATTTTTTCTTAATTAAAAGAAGTAGAAAAATACAAGTTACAACTGCAACAACAACCCAAAAAAGGTTGTAATGCTTAGCAAAGCATCAAAAAAGACAAGAAGAAAAAGAGCCATGAAACAACAGTAGCTAGAGCAACATCAACCAATTAGTCAAAATTGTAACATAGAGTAGAAGCACCCAACTAAACACAAATTTAGGTCAGATATTTGTAGTAGTTATCTCTTTTTTTTACTTCCCAAATCATAGCTGTAATAGTAGCAACAATGACAGCATCACAAGAAGGCTGTGATGCCCAACAAATCTATTAAAAGACAACAAAGATTATTGTTGGTGTTGTTCTAGATTCTGTGGTTGACAACCATTGTTCTGCCTAAGCTGGAGAGGAGCCTAGTAAACCCCAAAACCATTGTTGCAAGAAGAGCATCTCCTCTTTGCCTAAATTAAAATAATACAAAGTCAAAAAAAAAGTTCATAGCATAATTATCTAGTCCCTCAATATTCTGTAATTACATATGAAGGTTGTAGTTGGTGACCATCTAAATCATAATTACACCGAGAGGTGTTCTACACTCACAGCAAGGGCTGAAAGATTCAGATTCCTGTAAACAATTAAGATTCAAATTCCCATGTAAACAAAATTCATAAAATGTGTAAATAAATAAATTCGTGGAAGCCAAATGGATAGAAAAATAGAAAAACTTGGGCAGTTATGGAGCGAAATCTTTACACTGAGAGGCGTTCTGCACTCATAGCAAGGGCTGATAGATTCAGATTCCCATAAACAATTAAGATTCAAATTCCCATGTAAACAAAATTCATAAAATGCGTAAATAAATAAATTCATGGAAGCCAAATGGATAGAAAAATAGAAAAACTTGGGCAGTTATGGAGCGAAATCTTTATCACGTTAAACAAAAAATAAATAATTTTGTGGAAGTCAAATGGATAGAAAAATAGAAAAACTTGGGCAGTTATGGAATGAAATCTTTATTACGTTTGAAGAATATGAAAAGTCTCGCAACATAGTCTCTTTAAATTAACTCATGTGAGCATATCAAATATTCTAAGTGTAAGTAATTTATAAATGCCAACAAATTGGAAGATATCTCTCGGCGTACTGTAGATATATTTTTTTAAATATAAATATACTAGTATGTAATTCTACAGTGATCTTTCTAGCACATCAAACTAAGAAGCCAATGTGAGAGGGTAACAACAACAACAATCATGCCTTGCACAAGATTTACAAGCATTGTGAACTTATTTCCACCTTCAGAGACTCCAAAGTAGAATGACCAAGAAGGACACATATGAGACATGACCTCAAAAGACCGTAAATCATTAGATTGAGGATTGGTATGCTACCTATTTAGGTGACTGGTAGTTTGAATTTTCTTAACAAGATTCTATCTTTCAACAATATAGAGTTGTGAAACTATATCAACATATTATATAGAAAAATTATGGAGAAGAACGGGGAAGGAGTGGGTTTTCAAGTGGGAAAACCTCTACATAGGTGCTTGTTGGGAGTGATCTTGGTGATGATGAAGAGGACACAGATGATGACCAAGACATCACAGGAGAAGAAGAAGACTAGTCTAGGTCTCTTGCAGAGGACGATGATGTTTGTTTGCTGGACCTATGGCTTGAAGCCTATCAGAGTGTTGTCTCTGCTAGCTCCAGGAAGTGTCATGAGGATACCCTTGTGGAATCGAAAGATCTTCAAGGTGCGAAAATGATAGTCAAAGATGGTGTTGAGGGCCATGGTCTCTGCAAAGGATTTCTTCTGCAAGCCCGTGCAGATGGAATGCGTGCAAGGGCTTCTTGCCCTACAGGTAATATAGGTAGCAATCCTTGCATTTTTTCTAAGGAGGGTTTGCCTCCTTCATGTTCTCTTAGGATGCATAATGTGGGTAGTTTAGGAGAGATTGAACCCTCTCCTGTTCTGGTGGAAGGGCAAGGTTCCAAGGAGGTTTCCTTCAAACCATCTGATTTGCTCATGGTGTCTGCTGTACAGGTTGAAGGAATCTCTCCTTCTTCTTCATAGGGTCAAGGCTTAATCATGTTGCCTGAGCTAGGCCATCTGACAAGGGCCTCGAACTGTAATGGTCAGCCTAAGACCCAAGTTTCAGGGGCTACATCTGGGGAGTCTTACATTTGCATCCTAGATCCAGTTATTGACAAATCTGTTGCTTGGCTCTGGAGCTCTCTTGTTGGGAGATTTGGTGGTAACCACTCTAATATAGACGTGGTGAGAAGATGGGTGCTCTGAAAATGGAAGGCTAGGGGACAAGTAGAGGCGATAGATTTACCAAACAACTTTTTTCTTTTTTCATTTTCAAATCTAGAAGATAGTTCAAGGATCCTCTTGGGAGGTCCCTAGTTCCTTGGGCAAAATGGTCTTTTCTTAAAAATTTGGTCTCCGGGCTTCAACCCATAGAAAGATTGCTTCAACATGTTTCCAATCTGGGTTAGGATGCTAGGATTGTCATTAGATTATTGGGATGAGGAGATATTTACTAGTATTGCAAATACCTTCGGGCAGTATATTGTGGCTGATGCTATTACAAAATTCAAGAGACATTTATTGTCTGCTATATTTCATGTTTATGTGGAGGCTAATAAGGTGCTCCCTTCTCAGATTACTCTATCTTCCAAGATGGGAAATTAGGTGCAGCAGATTAAATTTGAGAATTCTTCAGTTATATGTGATTGTTGGCCTAAAGTGGGTCGTGCTGCAATTGTTTTTTTGAGCCTCAACATAAATCAATCTATGTGGAGAAGAAAGGAGCAAGCATCTGATAATGCTTGCAATCCCTCTAATGAGGATATCCAGAAAGAAAGTAGGGAGAAGGATTTTGAGGACCCTGAGACTCCTTTGATGGAGGTGCAAGAAAAAGGGGCATCCAAAAAAGGGAGATTTGAGCAGAAGGATTTCAGTATAATGGATAAGTTGGGTGAGTTTACTCAAAGTTCTTTGGAACAATTTGGCTTAAACCACCCTGATTTAGGGCTGGTTGTTTTTTTGGGTTTGCCCTTTCTTTAGTTTTTTTGTTGTAGTATGACTGCTATGCTAATGGTGTCTTGTGCATGTTCTTTGTAATTTGTTGGGCCTCAATGCTTCATCTTTTCTTTTGTATAAGGGTTTGGGCCCTTTCAAAATCCCTATTCCCATAATAAAAAACAATGTAGAGTTGTGCTTTAATATTGTGAATAGTTCTCATATCATTGTTGGTTTGCAGATATTCTTGAAGGGATGCTTAAATTGGTAATTTGAAGTGACAAGTTCCACCAAATTATTTAAATTTCAATTCTGAGGGACAAGAAGGTGATGGAGAATATAACTGAGAAATAAATCTTCCAAATGAAATAAAAAATAACATGCCTACAAGTTTGAGTGAGGACATTATGAAGAAGGGAGATACCAAGAAGCACAATTTTCCATGACTAGGCCTACAGGAAAAGAGCGGGAAGCAAGGAGAAAATGGAGAGCCGTAGGTTGCAAGAATGAGGGCAAAGCCAAAATGCATGTTTTATGGATTCTCTTTTTATCACAAAAAGGAAAAGATAGGGGGATGATGGAGTTTGAGGCACTAACCGATGGGCAATTTGATGTGATGGGTCTAGTTAAATTAATTGATTTATCATCTCATTAAGAATTTCTAAATTTATGTAGGGTCATTTTTCTTACAAATATCATACATGATTACAATAAATTATTTGTAAACATAATTAAACTTAAATTTTTTAATTTTAAAATTAAAATTATATGAAAATTAAATTTGAACATAGATAAATTAATTGGATGTGAAATTTAGAAGTTCTTAATTATGCCTAGAGGCTTTCTATAGTGGAAACAAAGACCATCATGTTGTGACTGTGTAAAGAAAAAAACTCTTAAATTAAATTTCATAACCATTTAAACATTAAATAATTAATAATTAATAATAAACATAAATACACATTAAATATATAATATTTAAATTAAATTTGATAGCCATTTAACAGTGGCATAAAAGAGTGTCATGTCATGTTAAAAAAAACTAAAGCACAATTATTCCACTCATGATGAGTTGGATAATAAGGGGATGAATCTTAACACTCATTTATGAATTGTGTCTTCTGGGATGTTCAAAGTGTGATGGACCTCCCATAGAAGTATTTCATTCAAGATGCTTGACTACAATTTCTAAGTCTAGACGTTTTCTATTTGAAAGAGGTTAAGATTTCTAGTTTTTTGCTTTCTATAGCTTGTCGTGTCATTTGACCTTCTAGTTATTTTTTGTGTAGTAACCATGAAGTAGGTCAGGGTGGTGTTATCACCTTTCTTTCTCCTATGTGGCATCAACATTTATTTGACTAGGGATGTGACCCCAACAACTAAGCATTGTGGCTCTTTTCAACATTAATAATCATTCCTTTGGAGTTATTAATGTTTATGCTTCAAATGATGTTGTTGAGAGATCTACCTTTGGAGATGTATCATAAATTTAATGCTTGCTGCCACTTGGGTTTTGTGTGAGAATTTTGATATGATTGAAATGGCCTATAATAAATGTAATGCATTTCCTATGTGCTAGACAACTTGTGAAATCAAGGCTTGTTCTTTATGCACAATAAATTGGGGCTTTTTGATCCCAATCTCAAGCCAAGTTGGTGATAGGATCATATGACATGGTATACATGGAGTAATCTCATAACAGGGTCTAACAAGGTACTCAAGAATCTAGATCAAGCCATGTTGTTAGCTCAATATTTTTTCTCTTTTGCTAGTTATTATTCCTTATAAGTGGAACCTTTGTTAGACATTGTCCTTTTAGATCACTTTCCAATAAATTTTGTATTGAGTGGCAACTTGACAAATCCAAGACCATGAAGACTTAGTTCTTTCTAAACATGTCATTGCTCAATCATAAGACCATGTTAGCCTATATTCAACATTTTTAGAATTTAGAACCATGCCCATGCATGAGACCAGATAGATATCTTGGTGGATTGATTCCATCATGTGTACTTCCTACTTCCTTCTCATTTATGGGGGCTATCTGGCTTGTTTCCACCACTCCTCATACAAGGCCACCACCTTAGAGCTCCACCAAGCCACCACTACTTTAGAAGTGTAGCCCTTCGATTTTGTTGCTCAGCTTCAGGTGGCTCAACTCCACCACCAAAAGTAGGTTACATATGCTCATACTATGTGTGGAGCCCAAACCAAAGCTTAACTTCATTGGTTCAAGATAAGAGACAAGGTCTTAAAGGAATTCTTTTAGGCTTTGCATGCTTGTCATACATCTCAAACCTTCAAGAAAATTAAGGAAGGGCATCATCTCTTTAATGAGCTCCCCGACATTTATATGCTTTCGTCTAGCACTATGAGCAAGTTTTTGTTGCTCAAGCATATACTTTGGCTTAGTTAGTTGCTTTGCATCAATGCCTTAATGTGGTTCCCTATTAGGTTTGAACTAATTCCCAACATATTCTTTGTGATCAAATTCTCACCAAAGAAGATTTGTAGGAGGTTATTTTCTCAATGTCTAATGACAAGGCCCCTGGTTTGGATGGATTTTCATGTGAATTATATAAATCCTTTTGGGACATAGTGAGTGGAGATCTTCATAATGTCTATCTTGAGGCTTTTCATATGAAGTCTTTAGAAAAGTTAATCAATAAAGGGAATATCAAATTCATACCTAAAGCTAGCAATCCTAAAGAAATATACTATTGGCAACCTATCACTTTGTTGAATGTCTAGTACAAGATTATTGCTAAGGCTCTGGCTCTTAAGCTTAGGCTCTTTCTTCTCCAGCTAGCCTACCCTGAACAAACTGATTTCATCAAATCCAAATATATTATTGACAACATTATTGCTATCTAGGAAGGGATGGAATGGGCTTGACATTCTCAACAATCTACAATCTTTATTAAAATTGATTTCATCAAGGATTATGACCGTGTTGAATGGCCTTTTATTGTTTCCATGCTTCAAGTGCTTGGATTTGGGCCTCATTTTATTTAGTCCATGCAAATGTTTTTTGTTGATATCTCAACTTGTATCACCATTAATGGTTAGAAATCCAAGCTATTTGATCTTTTTCAGTCCATCTGTCAAGGCTACCCTCTTGATCTAGCACTTTATGTGCTTGCATAAGAAGGTTTTGGTTATTTATTAGCCCATGCAGTTTCTCAAACCCTAGTTAGGGAATTTCTCTACCTAGCTCATCCAACCAATTAGGTAATGGTCATTCCATTGATGATTCCTTCCTCACCCTCATTGAGGATGAAAATAGTGTCAAAAAAGCTTTCCATTGCCTTGATGTTTTCTACTAGGACTTTGGTTCCAGTATCTAATAGAAAATGACCCATTGTTATAGGCAATCATTTCTTCCTAAGCTCACCTAGTTAACAATTTTGGTTGGAAATGGATTGACCATGGGGAAGTATTTCAGTTCTTGGGCATTCCCTTTGCTTTTCAAGATTATCCTATTGCCCTTTGGCAAGCTATTATTTCTAGGATTGAGAAAAATTAAGCTATTAGATTACCAAGCCTCTTTCTTTGGCTAGTAAATTCCAAATTTGCTCTAAAGTCTTGGCCACCATTCATGTTTATTATTCCTCTTGTTGGGTGCCTTTGAAGGCCTCTTATTTAAAAGTTGAGAAGCTACGTAGATACTTTCTCTAGGCCTATAGTGATGGGCATTAAGGATTTCATCATGTTGCTTGGGGATTTTGTTGTCTTCCCCATGATGATAGTGCCTTAGGATTGCTTTCAATTTATTGGCAATGTATTGCCTTACATGTGCTAAATGGATTCTTAGGGCCTTGGAGGGAAATTAAGCCTAAAAACTATCATCAAACATTGTATTATATTTGGTGTACCTTCTAGGAAGCCAACTTAGAAAGGCCTTGATTTCGGTACTCTCCTCACCATGAGGGAATTGGTTCAAATTCAAGGCACTTTTGTTATCAAGGGAATTTGGAAAACCTGGGAGGCTATTAATCCATGGCTTCTCTAGGGGGGAAATGATTTCTACAATGCCCTTTCAATCAATCAATAGTCTATTCAGTAGTCTCCAATTCTCTCTTGTCAAGACGACCCTTTGGCTAAGGTTCCCTAGATCCATGCCTTGAAAATTTTCAAACAAGGCATTAGAGTTCTGCAAAATCTCATTAATAGAGCTACCAAGAATTTTCTTTCTTGGATAGAAGTTAAAAGGAAATTTATGTTGTCCAATCAAGACGAGGAGACTTTTTTGACTGTTATTGATGCCATTCTTGTCCATTTGATATAGAAAATTGGGGTTAGATCTTTCAAGCCTTGGTGGAAATGGTATCTTAACACACCATTTCATAATTGCAAGCCTCATAATAGATATTTGTGGCTTTCACCTCATCTTCTTGTGGTTGGTTAGCTAAATCATCATTGGTAGCTTCAATCTTCTCTTGGTACTCAAAAAATGTCGCTGATTCTAGTGTATTTGGTCGACCATTCTTGAGCCTGTTATGTTGTAAAATGTCTCCCTAGGACTTCTACCTCCTAAGTTTAGCTCTTGGGTCCTTTAGAATTAATCATGCATGTTAAAAATGAATCCTGAAGAAAAATCCCCCAAAACCCATGTCAAATGGGACTTAGGGGACACTCTTGAGCTTAATTCAGTCCCAAAATATGACCCTGGACTAGGGCGCTTGTACCCTAGTCCAGACCTATTTTGTTGGGACCCAAATTCAAAATGTCCACAAAGTGACCGTTAAAAGGTTTTCCTTTGTCGACCTATTCAATTTGAATTACAAATGTTTAGTGGGAATACATAATGGACCATAGAGAGAAAACCAGCAAATCAAACTATGTATTTCTACCAACACCAAAACATGCTCATTTAGTGATAAGTAATATCTCCTCCAAAACCCCAAACATAAAAGTTATCAATATCTAACCATCCAATCCAATGACAAACATAGTAGTAATAGATGTAAGCCCCCTAAACCAAAGGATGATCAAACGACCATTCCCATGACAAGGGAATATACTGAAAGCAACTAACCATTTCGTATATACTTCAAAACACATTTTCCTCAAGACTAACACCACAACTCAAGAACTAAACATAAGGAGATAAAAAAATCATAACCATGTGTCTACTCCTCAAAACCAATCCTCATAACTGATATCCATAGATCAAGACTCAAATGCATAATAAGACAAGACATAAAGAAATAATGCATCTAAAAAATAGGTGAGCAGTACCTATCAGATCATTTACTACCAAGTGCATTGAGAGTGGGGTATGATATTGTTCTAATCCTTAATAGGTCTATATTGAACTCATGTCCAACTCCAAGTGTAGGCTCCTTAGTCTTTTTGCTAAAGTCTCATCAAGTGAGTGATTGTTCCAACACACGAACTCCAAAGTAAGAGATCTAGCCTCACCCAAAATTGATATAGGTGTACAACTGATCATCTCATGCCAAAAAATGCCAACAACAACACCACAATAACAAGACACTCACAAGGCAAAATGATCACAACACTCATCTAGTAGATTACCACAAACCATTACGAAATCTCCCTCTACATAATTAGTACAAAATCTAGGAGCTTACCATGATGTCATGATTTATCTCATAACCATAGCTCAACTAAAATCTCCAAGACCTATGCATGACAATAAATTCTCCATATACTCATACACCATGGATCATCCTTCTAAATTGACAAATCATAAATGACAACTCAACCAAAGACTCCAAGTTCCCTCCTCGACAATGGGCTACCTACATCTTTAAAACACATGAGGATAAGGATCCTCTATCAATAGGACTAAAGATATCAATAAACTCTCACTACAAACATAAGGTCTAGGTATTAGGAGGTCCTCATGACACCAACAATCTCTATAGAAGATCATCCATCAAAAAGTGACAAATCCACATCACTGCCAAATCTCCCACTAAAGGTGGTCCCAAGTTTCACATGGCATTGTGATAAGCATCTCCTAACTAAAGATCACCCATTTCCTTCACAGAATCAAAGAATATACTGCAACACTACTAGCTCCCAAAGTAGAACCATGATCTTCAACCAAGAAGATAGGACTGACTATGTAATTGCACAATGCTCCCACTGTACTATGATCTAGAGCCTCTCATGCCACCATAGTCAATAGCTAAAGGTTCTAATGTACAATTGTCTTAGGTACTCCAAGTTCCATCTCTATGCCTCATTGCAACAAACATACCAATGCAGCAAGGTGACCCCAAGAAAGGCCAACCCAACATAATCCACACTAAATAACCCATAAGATCTGTACACATGCAACATATCGAAGGTGACATAAAAGAATTAGTGGTGCTCCAACTAAAACAAAAGAAACCACAAAACATATAGAACTTGAACAATGCAATAACTAGATTCACTACCACATTAGTGACATGCAAAACAAAGACAACCAAAGATAACATGCAAATTCTCCATGACTCAAACACCATATCAACTCTAGATCTAATTTGTTACAAACCCACAACAAAGTAACCATAGTTTAGGAACCTAACAAGAAACTCCATAGAAATGTTAAGTGATGAAGCACATACCAACAATTATACACCTAAGAGGGATACAACCAACCTCCTCAAACTATGCATGAAGCATGCATGGAAATCTACATCTATCTCCATCCAGAAAACCCTAAACAATAGTCTCTTCATAGATCTACAAAACCATAGATTTTGGTTAAGATGTAAAACCCACAAAACCATCATGCAAATTTGAATCCACTTATACATCCAAAAACCTACAAATCTAAAAGAAACCAAATCTATAATATAAAACAATGGAATATCACAAATATGTAAACCCAAAAATCTAAAATAACATGAATCTAAAATATGCAAGTACATATATCCAAAAAGATTAGAGGGTTGTCTAGGAAATCCAGACCACCAAAAGACCAATTCCACAACCATCACCAAGTACATGCAAACAGAGGAACTAGGTTGTCTAGGAGCTTACAGGTCACTAAAAGACCAACTACACAACCCACATGCAACTAGAGGCTAATCATCCAGTGCTTTCATGAAAACTAGGGGTGAAAATGATGAACCCAACATAAGCACTACATATGGTAGTGAACACAACTAGTATTTCCCCATGTGACCAGGGGGCCAAAAATAAGAACCCGACATGAATACTCTTCTTCTACACATGACCATAGTATAAAGGAACACAACCACCTTGCTAGAGGGTAGTTACATATTACCAAATAGGAGCTCCAGGTCACAACCATGTAACATGCATACACATGACCAACTCCATTGAACCTCTTTTTTATTCCACCAATGCTCACCATACTATTTCTTGAAATAATAAACTAGATCCATAGAAAAATCCCACTCACACAAGGATTAATAAACAACCAAATCCTTCTAATAGATTACCACAAGCTTTCCAGGCTAAGAAATCAACAACAGAGGAATACCCATAACCAAATAACCATGGATCCATCACATGAAATGACATGCACCCACATGCAAACAACATGTAAGCCCATGCAAGTACATGCAAATAACATACAAGGACATATAAGTATATGAAAACAACATACAAGTACATGCAATTCACATGCAAGCACATGCAACCCATGGAAACACCTCTTCTCTAATACCAATGTTAGGAAAAGTACCCAAAAATGTCTTAGCAATTAAATTTGATTTACATTATTATTAAACATTTCCACATTAATCAAATCTATAAAAATTTCAGCAGCATTCTAGCACGTAAACGACACATAAAAAGGAAAGAATGAGAGAGGTAGAAGGGAAATCAACCACAAAAAAGAGAATGACATAAACATACCTTGGGAAAACCCTTTCAGGAAAAACCTAGCCTCCAAAGCATTGAACCAATGTATTATTCATTGACAACAAACCTATTACAATATAATATTAGGCTCTTGCCTCCATGGAGATCAACATCCTCCTCCTCTAGTAGAAATTTGATAGCATAACCCTGCAAACACTCGTCTCTTTCATCCTCTATCCCATGCCTTTGATATATAGACTTAAGAAGGCCCAGAAAACCACCAATTAACAATACCATAAGCCCTTGGAAATAGGGTCCAACATTACCATGGTATGAATTCTCATGCCCCTCACATGTGTGGAGCCATCCAAGAATAGAAAATAACTCTTGCACAAGCATATTTGACTTTCATTATGCAAGTTGGCATATGTAACTCCCAAGCACTCTCCCATGAAGCACTAATTATATCCCATGCCCAACTAATAATAAAAAAGTGCCCTAATAATTCCACCATGTAATCCCTTCATCAATGCTCTTATGGGTCATAATATCTCATACACTATATCTTTTTCATACATGCTCTTACACATCTTTAATGACAAAATATTCTTTTACAAACATATTTACACATGTGAATGCCAAAATAAAAATAAATTACACATGGCATAATGGCCAAGACATACAGTGGACATCCCCTTTGATGAGGACACATAAAATAATAAATAATTAAATAATCCAGACATTAGAACTTACAAGGTGTACATGGCACACCTAATCCCAACATTTATGAGATCTAAATTAGACCATTGTGTTTATTATAAAATGGATGTAGCACGATAGATTCCTTGTTATCACATTGTACATAGATGATATGCTATTTTTTAGTAACAATAAGGATGTGATTTGTGATTTGAAGTCTCATCTTTTAGCACAATTTGACATGAAAGACTTGGTTGCCAAGTATATCTGGGGTATGGAGATCATAAGACATAGAGTAAATATAAAACTTTGGTTGAGCTAGAGTAAGTAGGTGAACTCTATACTACAACGTTTTAACATGGCAGCTAACAAACCATTGAGTGTTCCTATTTTTGTGGGAATGAAGCTTTCAGTTGAGTAGTGTCCTACAATATCCATATGGAGGATATGGATTGTGTTTCTTACACCAATGTAGTTGGGAATTTGATGTATGCTATGGTTTGTACTAAACTAGACATTACCCAAGTAGTGTGAGTCTTAATATGCTTTATGGCTAATCCTATATGAGATCATTATGGTGTAGTTAAGAGGATCTTCAAATATTTGTGGTGTACCTCTAAATATCTCTATTTTTTATCACAATGATTCTATAAGGGGTCAACATTCAATGGATATTCATGGATTCAGATTGGGTAGGAGATGTTGATAGTAGAAGATCCACTATTGGATATGTGTTTAGTTTATTTGGTGGTACTATTAGTTGGATGACTAAGTGACAAGCTATGGTCACTTTGTCCACTATAGAGGCCGAATACATCGAAACTACTCATGCCTATAAGGAAGCCATCTATCTTAAGAGATTGTGTTTAGATGTGGGGCTAAGTCAAGAAGCTATTAGAGTTCTTTGTGACAGTCAGAATGCCATATGTTTGGCAAAGAACCCGATCTTTCATGTGAGGCAAAGCACATAGATGTCTAGTACCATTTTTTGTGACATGGTAGGGGATAGGAGGGTGATGTCAGAGAAAGTTGACACTTTGTAAAATGTCACAGATGCATTGACAAAGCTAGTCAACACAAAGAAGTTCAAGCACGGTATAATAAGTTTATGGGCCTCTTGGCCCCTAAAAAATAGTTGATAGTGTTGGTATTCCCTTTTCTTTTGCGAGGTGTTTGACAAGTGGGAGAATGCTCGGAAAGGTGTCTCAATCTTGCATCCTAATGTTGAGAACAAAAAATGTAATTTTTAGGCTACAAAACATAAAAATATAATTTTTAGGGCGTTAGAGGTTGATTTTAGCCCCCAAAAAGTCATAATAGCCCTAAACTAGAGCAAGCAGGTTATGGCATTGATTTGGAGCTCTTCAAGAACTTTAGCTTTGTTTTATAGAAAAAGAGGGGAAAAGATACAAGGGTTAAATCCTCCTTTCACTACAAACATTCAAGGACATATCAACCGAGTTGACTCACACTTTTGCAAGAGGATTCACCTACAGGTTGGGTTGTCACTTGGAACGATGTGGAAGTTCAAAGTTTGTCAATTAATGTATTAATTTAATGTTCAAATACCCTTAAAACCCTAATTATGCAAAATCAGAAGCAAACTGATAAATCATGACAAATGCTTGTAGACTAAAATAGTAAACATGGATTAGTTACTGACCATTTTTTGAAGTTCAGGATGTGGAATGTTCGGGGACAATGCCCTAGGTGCCCAAGTCCAAGGTATAGTTTTCTTCAGAGAAGACAGGGCTCCTTTCGGCACTAATAATCATTGTTCCATCTATTTCTATCATGGGAGATGCAGAGGACACTGCCCTAGGTGCCCTAGTCCAAGGTAGGCTAATTTTTGAGATGTCAGAGCTTCTTCAGATGTAGATCAACACTATCATGGAGATTCCTATGTTTACAACCTCAGAGGAAATTGCCCTATGAGCCCATGTCTCGAAAGTGCTTTGAACTCCTTCTTTCTACCGGATCCAGAATCCTTATCTTCTGCAACCTTCCTATTCAACTCCACTCTGCAAAATCTGATACCTATAACCTACAATCACAAGGAGTGTGGTTGGGGGTTGTGGTGTTTAGAGGCTTGCCTCAGTCCAGCCCGGGAGAGACATTCAAGTCTTTCAAACACCGTTGATAGATAAAGAGTGCATATCCCTGCGGGATAGAGGCAAAAATAAATTGATAAATGATTCAAACACAAATAGATATCACCTCAAAGGTGTATATCTCACATAGATGAAGATTCTTCAACACATGAGAAGATGAAGCCAAATCTACAATCACAAACACAATAACAATGCTCTGCTCTGCAACAATGAATATCTTGAATGCTCTAAAATCATAAGTTTGCCAATAGTTGACAATCATCCTCTAGTTTTCAAATGAAATGCTAAACATGCTTATACATGCAACAACACACATTCTCGCTAAGAATTTCATAATTCAAACCTAAGATGTCGGCATGGGACCTAATTAACAGTCACAAAACTGACATTCAAATTTGGGACCTGCCTGAAATAAGGTAGGACAAGGGCATGAGCGCCTGTGTCCACAGGTCCTATTTCAAGGTAGGGCTAAGACACACAATGTCCCTCAAGCCCCATGTGACATGGGTTTCAGGCCATTTTCTTCTAGGAGTCAAAATGAACACGCAAGATGCAAAACAAGGGACCCAAGAGCTAAACCTAGGAGGGAAAAAGTCCAGGGAGACATTATCTGACATAACATTTAGCCCCCACTTTAATGTATGTATAAATGCAAGGCCCATACATGCATTAAAGTACGCTCAAAACACAACAAACACAACAGGCACTTGAAGCTAATGCATACACAAAGATTGAGGAACTATCTCTAGTCCCCAGTCTCAGGTAGACATTAGAGAAAACACATTACAGACATGCCAATCATAGTGGAAGATAATAACAAGCACACAAAACATAGAGAAGACAGTAACAGTAATGCAAAACATGGAGAAGACAGTATTGAAGACACACAAAAAATAATGAATACAATGAATGCAACGATTATTTCTTTTTAATTTTCATATATATGAAACACAAATGCAAGTACATGGAAAGTAAACACACAACCCAAAATGTAGGAGGGACTCATTGCCACACGTCTTCAGCCTACATATGGGGCAAGAGACACACAATACAAATCTCAGAGTGTAGGAGGGACTCATCACCACACGTATTTAGACTACACTTGAGAACAATCATGCCATACAAATCCTAAAGCATAGGAGGGACTCATCGCCACACGTCTTTAGACTATGCTTGGGAACAAACATGTCATACAAAAGGGAAAACACACAGAAAACACACAGAAGACACGAGCATCATATAGTATACCAAAGACATACTATACATCTAAAACATGACAAACAAGTGATGGAAGGAGCCTATTTCTAGGTTCACCACCATATCAGGCACATTACAAGCACACCTGATGGTTGGGCTTATGCCACAACAACTGCCAAATACATGCTTAAGGGAGGATACACCAACCTTGCCTGCTCGAAGGACTTTTAGAATAAAAAGGATGTGCACTAGCTCAAGAGATACACCATCCCCACCTCCGTAGAGGGATTAGAATAAAATGATACACACTAGCTCAAGAGATACGATATCCCACCTTCATAGAGGGATTTCTCATTGCAATATAAAATAAAGATGTGCACTCATGAGGAGATACAACATCCCGCCTCCACAGAGGGCTTACAAACATGCTTCGTTAGTACCAAAATCATCAGATAACTTACCTTATATATGCCCCCACCTTAAGGTGGTTGATATTGTGTACTGATATCAAGTGTGTTAAGGTAGGAAGAAAACACACACAGGAACAAGAGCTTTTGCAAATCCCATGTCCCCAAAAGTGACATGCACTTTACAATTGCCGAATGTTCCCACAAACACACAATTTCCTGCAAGAAGAGAGGTTAGAAATCTTTGCATAAGATAATAACCACAGCACATGATCAAAGCAATGCATATACATAATCACATCAAGAGTCGAGGTTACACTAGGATTCGAAAGATGAGTATAACCATGGGGCTATACCGTAGAGATCTCAGAACCAAGTGTAAGCAAGGAGAGATCCAAGATAAACAAAGTGCACGGAGCAGCAATATGGTTTGTTAGTGCAATAAGACAACATCAAATATCACACGGAGTGATTCTACTAACCAAGCGTCAGATAATATATATATCAACCTTGTCGTCATGTATGGACTAGGTCCATTTTTGCTTACTCGCTAAAGGGACACATGGTTCGTATAAGTCTTATTTGTTTTTCATCATCCGCCAACTAGCTAGAACCACTAGAAGAAGGTAAACAATAAATCAAGAGAGGAGAAACAAGTGCCTTAGGGTCATCACGTAGGAGGGTGCCCCCAGGTCACCAACCACAATGCTATGCCCCTAAGACACAACACACAACAATGAAAATAGAGGAGAGAAGCAATATAGAAGAATGATGATACAAATAGAAGAAGGGTCACAACAAAGGCGGTCTCTTGGTATACTTGACCTTACAAGAGTATCAAGGGTCATCCAAGGAGGCCTAAACAACACATAGCACATCACAGGGGGAAACACAACATAGAGGTAAAGGGTTAGAAATACTTACCTGTAAGCACAACTGAACTATTAGTTGTCCTCGATCTTGATCTTTATCTTGATGGTTAAAGCTTTATCTCTTCTTCTTTCTTCCACATTATCATAAGTTTGTGAGGGGACTATTGTAGGTAGGGTTTCCATTAATGATGGTGTGGAGGGAGTCTCATGGTTTTCTATATAAATTAGGTGAGGTGATGTAGGAGCTTTAACGATACCCATTCCAGTTGAGTGAGGTTATGAGGGAACCCAAAAAATGCCCATTTCAGTCCATACAATGTTTTTGTTGATGTTTTCAAAATTTTGAGTAGTGTCCAATTTATGTGAATGTTCAGGTAAGGGTATGTGATCTATTTCTTTGTTTAAGTTGTAGTTGAGAAGTGTTTGGGCATCAACTGGTAATTTCAGTGTTGACAGGTTGAAGTAAATGTTCACAAAGGGAATCTGCATCATCCAATGCTTCATCCTAGCCAGGGAGAGCAGGAAGGAATGGCAGAGTGGTGTTAAGGAATGTGTCAATGATGTCTTCTTCTTGTGCCAAAATATCCTCACCAAGTGGGGTTATGTTGGGACGAGTTTTTTTATTAGATGAATCTCCCAGGGCTATGTCAGTTTCATAAGTCTCAAAAAGAATGTCCATTATGTCATCATGAAATGAAGGGAGGGAAGGAAGGGCATTTTCACTACTACTTTCCTCTTGATTGTTTGCAGATATGAAATTAGTGAGATTTTCCAATATTTACGAGAAAATACCCACTATAGTGACAAAGCTTTCAAAATATGTTATTGAACGAAGAATATCACAAGTAGTGTCCTTTGACATGTCTATACCATAGATGTATGCTATTTGATGCAAGACTTGAGGGTACTTATTAGTGAATTTGTAGAAATTATCAACATTTATAATGTATTCAAATAGATCTTCCAAAGATGCATGATGAGAAGGATCCATGTGATATATGCAAAGACTGAAAATGCTTGATTTTTCACAATTTTTCAATGCAAATGACTAAGAGAAGGGGTGTTATGAATAAATTAAAGAGGGGAAGAAAATAATAAGCTCAATATCAATCCAATAATGCAACAATATCCTTCACAACACGCCTATAGTGCAAATCTAGAGAGATGACAAGGCAAAATCTAGTGAAAATGCAATGTTTTCAAACCCTAGACATGAATTTTTGCAAAAACGACACTATGATGCAACACTACAATTATAAATCAGTCCTAAATGAGTGTTTAAAAGAGTAGTAAAATCTGAAACAAGATTTTGACTACAAACCCTAGCTAATGCAAAAATTAGGTTTTATGAAAATTGCATAATTTCAAGCAATTTTTAACAATTTAAGTATGAAAATGCAATGTAAATGATTAATTAATGATGAATTTATGTAATTTAAATAATATCTAATGGAAATAACATAAATTAAATTAAATTAAATTAAATTAATGCAAATTATGCCAAAATGTAAGCCTAAGATGCCAATTTTTTCAAATCTTTCAATTTTTGTGTAAATTTTCAAATGTAATAAGATGAATGAATGCAAATATAAAGTACAACACTCAACAAGGTGCATAATTAAAAAAAACACGGGTTCACCAAAAATTTTTATAGAAAAAGGGGGGAAAAGATACAAGGGTTAAATCCTCCTTTCACTACAAACATTCAAGGACATATCAACCGAGTTGACTCACACCTTTGCAAGAGGATTCACCTACAGGTTGGGCTGTCACTTGGAATGATGTGGAAGTTCAAAGTTTTTCAATTAATGTATTAATTTAATTTTCAAATACCCTTAAAACCCTAATTATGCAAAATCAAAAGCAAACTGATAAATCACGACAAATGCTCGCAGAATAATATAGCAAACAAGGATTAGTTACTGACCATTTTTCAAAGTTTGGGATGCGGAATGTTTGGGGACAATGCCTAGGTACCCAAGTCCAAGGTACTATTTTCTTCAGAGAATACGGGGCTCCTTCCGGCACTGATAATCACTGTTCCGTTTGTTTCTATCTTGGGAGATGCAGATGACACTACCCTAGGCGCCCTGGTCCAAGGCAAGCTGATTTTAAGGATGTCAGAGCTTCTTCAGATGTAGATCAACACTGTCATGGAGATTCCTATGTCTGTAACCTCGGAGGACATTTCCCTATGTGCCCATGTCCCGAAAGTGCTTCGAACTGCTTCTTTATGTCGGATCTGGAATCCTTATCTTCTGCAACCTTCCTCTACAACTCCACTTTGCAAAATTTGATACATGTAACCTACAATCACAAGGATTGTGGTTGGGGGTTGTGATGTTTAGAGGCTTGCCTTAGTCAAGCCTCAGAGAGACATACAAGTCTTCCGAACACCGTTGTCAGATAAAGAGTGCATATCCCTGCGGGATAGAGACAAACACAAATTGATAAATGATTCAAACACAAATAGATATAACCTCAGAGGTGTAGATCTCACATAGATGAAAATTCTTCAACAAATGAGAAGATGAAGCCAAATTTGCAATCACAAACACAATAACAATGCTCTGCTCTGCAACAATGATTATCTTGAATGCTCTAAAATCATAAGTTTGCCAATAGTTCACAATCATCTTCTAGTTTTCAAATGAAACACTAAACATGCTTATATATGCAACAACACACATTCCCGCTAAGAATTTCATAATTCAAACTTAAGATGTCGGCATGGGACCTAATTAATGGTCACAAAACTAACATTCAAATTTGGGACCTGCCTGAAATAGGGCATGACAAGGGTACGAGCGCCCGTGTCCATAGTTCCTATTTCAAGGCAAGGCTAAGGTACACAATGTCCCTCAAGCCCCATGTGACATGGGTTTCAAGCCATTTTATTCTGGGAGTCAAAACGAACATGCAAGATACAAAACAAGGGACCCAGGAACTAAACCTAGGAGGGAAAAAGTCTAGGGAGAAATTTTCTGACATAACAAGCTTAAAAAATAGGATTAATCAACTTCCTAAATCAAACGTTGTGACCTCTAGGAGTTGGGCCTCTCACATTGGAAATGTAAGAGCATCTATGATGCATAAGAGGGTTTTAAGAGGGAGTTACATTTGTTGACCAACTTATGATGGATTTTATGGCATGCCATAAGACATCTTTGATTGTAGATAATGGAGCACACAAGTTGGTGAGTGAATTATGATGAACTTATGAAAGGTGGAAGGAATATGCTATTTTTAGCTTGTGGACTCACCTTGGGATTTGTGTGATGAATTTTAATTAGGGATTTGGGAACCATACTTTAGGTGGTTTTAGCTCATGGTTTCCTAATTACCTTTTTTATGGTTTCATGTATTTCTTCTCCTATTTATTGAGTGCTTGAGATGGAGGTTTCATAGTGAGTTTTGTAGGTACTGTTATGCTACCAAAATTGCTCTAAATCTCTTTCTAGTGATACCCTTGTAAAGGATTATATTATACAAGTTTATTGTAACTGTTGATTACTGAATAATGCATTGAGTTATTTGGGAGTGTGATATTTTTCTCTCAAAAGGGTTTTCCCCACGTGAATAAGTGTTATGGTATATTACTTTTATGTTTATTTCCTTATAATTGTATGATTAGTTTAATCTTTTGCACATATGTATTCCACACCTCTGCTTTAATTTAGAAATTGTCGATGCATAATGCTACATGGAAAGTGCTATAGTATGCCCATTTACAACAAACGACACATCTTCCTTTCAAAAGTGTGATAAGGTGTTACAATCCATGATGAAATTCTCACTTTATGCCTTTTGCTGAAAAATACCCATCAAGCTTATTTCCTCTAAAAAGTCTTGTAGAATGGTTTAGAACAACCAAAAATTTCAAATAGCTAAAAATAGTAAGCCAACTATTTTTAGTAAGTTTGCATTTAAGCACGTATGGACCTAAAATTTTACCCAAAGCTCTAGAATTGCTAAATAAACATTGTGGGTGAGTTTCAACCAAAAGTCATGTCCATATATCAAGTTATTAAAGTTTCAAGTTTCCAAAAAACTTGAAAAAAATCTTAAATTTGAATTTTGAGGCTTTAAATGATCGAATGAGGCCCCAAAATTTGTGGAAATTGAATGAAATAAATCTTAAGGCCGTAGATCTCTTTGAGCTAGATTTAGTTTAAAAAAATGGGGGCTCAATCAGGTACTTGGATAAAAAATTATGGGGTTTCAAATGCCCATAAAAGAGAAATAAAAGGAGGGAGCCTAAATTTGAATATTTTTCAAAGGTGGGAAAAAGATAGCTGGACCAATTTGGGTGCCAAATTTCTTGGGTCTAATATAAATTTGTAGTTTTTTTTCATTGTCAAGAAGAGTGGAAAAGAGGGATTTTGGAGAGAAAAATGTTTCTAAGAAGTACTCCGAATAATCTTTTTCTGAGGGTAATGGATGTTTAAGCTTGTTGCATAATGAATATTATAATGGATTTGCTCTAAAATAAAGATATGCGTGATGGGTTTTTAATTGATTGTCTCCTTCATAATATTGCATGTTCTTGGAAAGAAGTAGGTTTTCAAGGAAAAAAAAAATTTATGCTTGCATAGTTGCTGAGTAGTGAGTGGGGTATGTAACATTTGTGAAGGATTATTAAGTAGAATCAAATTTAAAGGTTACTTTTATGGATTTAAATTACTGTAAGGTAGTGATATTGTTGTTAAAACCTCTATGATCCCAAGAAGTAGGAAACGATGTCTTCAGTATTCTATCCACTTGCATACTCATAATGAAGAAATCACACATTTGGTATTATACATTAGTAGTCTAGGGTTTCATCCATTATACATAGGTTTATTGTTTTAGATTTGTAACATTTTTGGTGAAAATGTCATTGCTATATCCATAAGAAATTTGTGTATGGTGTTGTAGTGTTCATGTCTAGCCATTAAGGGTACAAGGAAGGTTGACATTGTGAAGTCATTTTCAAACCCTTATCATACATGCACGAACAAATCATATATGTTTTTTTAATATCTATTTTAGGTATACCCACTTAGGTTTAGTAGAGCCTAAAGTATAGGAGGAATTATCTATCTCTCGTTCTTTGGCCATGCTTTAAGTGATTTTGAAAATAGGGATTCTGATGTAGGAGCATCCGGAAGAATTTAGAACAATGGAGATAGTTGACTGTGAAGTTGCAGATTGCAGAGAGAGCGACCTTGGAGAGTTCTAGTATTTGAATATTAGAGGCTGCGGACCTGAAATTAACATCTAGACGTAGTCAGTTATAACATATCAATAATTTAGATCATTTGGCTTTGATTCCGGAGAGATATCGCTACCGGAAGATTGATTGTTTTTGCAGAATAGAGTCGACAGTGTTCAGTAAGTCTAAATCAGCTTGCAGATCAATCTCGTGACTTGCAGAGTGAAAAGAAGAATTGGTTGATGAAGTTTAAGGACCTGGATGATCTTCAGTGAGGTCCACGCGAAGTTCTATGCATTTGTAAAGCAGTGCCTTATGTTTAGGCTCGACCTATTTAGTGTACACGTTACTTAAACTAGCCATTGCAATCAGGCCGACTTGATGATGATCCAAAGGCTTGCAGAGGATATAAATGAAGGATAATGATTTTCTACAAGGCAACAGTGTGAAAGTGATCGATAGCACGAAGACATGAAGCGAGATTTGAAGTTGTTGAGATCTGGTTGAACAACAGAACATATTAGAAAGTAGAGAAGGAAGCAGAATGAGTTACAGAGCATAGAATTGAGATGTAGATGAAAGAAAGCACGAAAGAATTTTGTTGCATGAATCTTTAGTAGTCCCTGGGCTACAACCTAGCATCTGTAAAGCCCTTGAGGCATGTGTAATGTGTTTTGATATATATATATATATGAGCTTTGAAGGCTGGGTTTTTCCCTGTTAGGGTTTTCCCACGATAAATCTTGTGTTATGTGTTCATGAATCTATTTTACCTTTTTGTTGTTAAACTATAAGCTTCCATTGCACATCTGTATGACCATGGAGTTAATTGTTTAAGGGTGCAAGGTTGGACAGTCCCTAACTGGACCCTCCTACCTTGACTGCATTAAGTGGTATTAGAGCTGGTTTTGAATCTGTTGGGCTAGTTGCGAATCTGTTAGAAGGTGGTGAATCTGATAAATAACGAGTGTCATTGCTAAAGAAGATCAATGCAAGGAATATTTGGTAAGCTTTTCAATTTCAGTTGTTTATTTAATTTGTTTCAGATGGGGAAGATTGGAAAAAGGATGAAGAAAGAAAATAAAACCCTAATATGCAAAAAAGATATTTTGGAAGATGAACTATGTGAAATCCAGAAGTATAATGCAGAATTGTTGGAGAAGATGAAAGATCTAAGAGTGGACAAGTTTGGTGCCCTTGAAGAAGAACTGAAAGATGCAAGGAGCAGAAATGAAGACCTAGAAGTAGAGTTGAAACTATTTGAGGATGTTGAAAGAAATTTGCAGAATTAGAGAAAGGATTTAAGTTGTTTTATAAGGTTGAATAGAGGAACAAAGATCTAGAAGACAATTTGGAAGAGTTAAAGAAAGAGAATAGTTCAAGCAGAAAAGTGAAATATCAAATTTGAAGGAACATGTTAATCAGTTGGAACAATCACCAGTAGAATGCAGAAAGGAGAATGAAAACTTGAGATCTAAGCCTGAACTTTGTGATGTTTCTTATGATACTAATGATTTGTGTGATGATGCAGAAATTTATTTAGAAAGTGATGATGAAGATGATAATGTGGTAGAACCTGGAGTTGTTGGTGATGGTATTGGTTTACAAATCATGCAAAGAATGGGATATGAAGGACAAGGATTGGGAAAGCAACATCAAGCAATTATAGAACCTATTGAACCAGTAATCAGATCAAGAAGTGAAGGGATTGGATATGACAGAGCTAAGGATGTTATGGAAAACTTTAACAAATCAAGTCAAAGCAGAAGAGGTATGTATTGTTTACATTGTAATAGGCATGGACATGAAAAGGAACTGTGTTGGGATATACACCCTTGTAAGTTTTGTGGGTTAAGGAATCATTCTGAAGGGATGTGTTGGAATAGAATGGGAAGGAGAAAATCTATGGCAGGTTGTATACAGAAGAATTATGGATGGATTGTGGACAGAAATGGAAACATGTTACTGGTATGTTCAGAGGAAGATATAGATTGAAGTATTCATGTGTTAGAAGACCTTATGCGGAGCAGAACAAGAGCAGAAATTCAAACTACAGAGGGAGAAATGATAGGAGTCACAATTCTTATCACGGTGAAGGATACAAAAGATATAAAAGGAGATTTGACAGAAGACCATTCAAAGGAACCTATTTTCAAGTTTGGAGGAGAAAAGAATCAAGCAGTGAATATCATCAAGAACCTGTTGTCAAAGAAGCAAATGAAGGAGAAGTAGTAACTAATTCAGAGACAATATGTGAAGAAGAGCCTGTTAGCACAGAAGAAGAAGAGCCTGTTAATGTAGAGACAGTTTATGCAGATGAAGAAGAACCTTTTGAATCATTGAGTATAATAGAGAAACCAGAAGTAGGTGAAGCATTAATCTTGAGAAGAATTTTGTTATAGTGTAAGAGGAAGTTTGTGCAAGATCATAAGAGGAAGAAGTGCAAGAGAAAGTTTGTGTGAACAAGTGTGAGACATAACAGAAAAGAGAATTTCATGTGGTAGAGAAAGAGGGAATGACAAGACATTCTACTAGAGGAGAAATTTTTTGTACTGAAGTGAAGTAAAAGTGGATAAGAAAACAAAGAACAGTATAAGGAGAACTATATACAGAGAATATGAGACCCTGATGAGTGCAGAGGAACTGTATCTGAAATCAGAGATCAGAATGTGTGCAGAGAAATTTAGGACTGTGTTGACTATATCAAAAGAAAGTAACTTATTGTACTAGAGGAGAAGGATTGTGTACCTGATTGAAGTAATTATGGTAAAGGAAACAAACTGAAATACAAAAGCAGTGTAAGCAAAATGGAAGCTGTAAGATTTTGATGAGTGCAGAGGAAATTGTGTTAAGAATTAGAAAGTAGACAATATTACAGAGAAATTAAGAAAGTGTATTGACTGAATCAGAAAGTAACCTGATTGTTCCGGAGGATGCATTTGATTGAAACACACATTGATCTTGAGGCAACTTGCTTAGACTGCCGATCATTGAGGCAGTGCAAGGCTTGCAGTAGACCGCCGAACCTAGACCATGACAAGATGAAGAATTTGAGGCAGTTGTGTAGGGTGGACTTGAACAGATTGCCAACCTTGAGGCAATTGCAAGTACCTGTGAACAGATCGCCAAACCTATTCAAAGAAACAACATTGAATTTGACATAATACATACCAAAGTGAAGAGGCTCACTTTTCAAATAACCCTGAGAATCTGATGCAGGAGCATCTAGAAGTCTGATGCAGGAGCATCCGGAAGAATTTAGAACAATGGAGACAGTTAATAGTGAAGTTGCAGATTGCAGAGAGTGACCTTGGAGAGTTCTGGTATTTGAATATTAGAGGTTGCAGACCTGGAATTAACATCTAGATGTAGTCAATTATAACATATCAAGAATTCAGATCATTTGGCTTTGATTCTAGAGAGATATCGCTACCGGAAGATTGACTATTTTTGCAGAATAGAGCCGACAGTGTTCAGTATGTCTAAATTAGCTTGTAGATCAATCCCGTGACTTGTGGAGCAAAAAGAAGAATTGGTTGATGAAGTTTAAGGACCTGGCCAACCTTCAGTGAGGTTCGCGTGAAGTTCTATGCATTTGTAAAGCAGTGCCTTATGTTTAGGCCCGACCTATTTAGTGTACACATTACTTAAACTAGCCGTTACAATCAGGCTGACTTGATGATGATCCAAAGGCTTGCGGAGGATATAAATGAAGGATAATGATTTGCTACAAGGCAATAGTGTGAAAGTGATCGATAGCACGAAGACATGAAGTGAGATCTGAAGTTGTTTAGATCTAGTTGAGCAGCAGAACAGAGTAGAAAGTAGAGAAGGAAGCAGAATGAGTTACAGAGCAGAGAATTGAGATGTAGATGAAAAAAAGCATGAAAGAATTTTGTTGCATGAATCTTTTGTAGTCCTTGGGCTGCGGCCTAACATCTGTAAAGCCCTTGAGACATGTTTAATGTGTTTGGAGATATATATATATATATATATATATATATATATATATATATATATATATATATATATATATATATATATATATATATATATAAAGATGAGCTTTGAAGGCTAGGTTTTTCCAGGATAAATCTATTTTACCTTTCTATTGTTAAACTATAATCTTCCATTGCACATCTGTATGACCATGGAGTTAAACAAATGACCATGGAGTTAATTGTTTAAGGCTGCAAGGTTGGACAGTCCCTAACTGGACCCTCCTACCTTGACTGCATTAGATTCAGTTAACTAATAGGGGTATAGTATTCTAATGTGAAAAAGTCTACTTTAAGGTAAGTATAAATAACTATTTTACCAACTAAATTAAAGTTGTGTTCCTTCACTTAGAAGACTATAGGTGTCCTACTTAGACTAGATTCCTAACTTAAGTAGAACTAATGGAAGATGATAAGGGATAAATGAACTAAGGAATTAGGAAATTAGATGAAGAATAATTACACTAGGAACTGGATAAATAGAAAGATAAAACTTGGATACAAATTAAGATGAAAATTTTGATTGAAGTGGTGTTTGGAAAGAAATCAAGAAGTACTTATAATTAGTCAAGAAGAGATTGCGTGTGCTTAGGTTTGTAACTATAGTTAAAAAATAAAATAATGTGCAAACTAGTAAATAATATCTCTCACTATTTTCAATCCATCATTTCCTATCTCTAATTAATTTTGCATATAATTAATAACATAAATTAATTCATGTGTGGTCTTAATTTCCTATACAATAAATTATATCTTAATTTAAAATAAAAATAACCATTTTTCTTATCCATTATCTTTATTGAATGTGTAATGATGCTTTTGCATTTTGTCCCTTACATCCATCTCTTAATTATATTTTGTGGTTAACTATAGGAATCAAATAGTGTTGGTAAAAATATTGTGATGATTATGTCCAATAATTTTATAAAAAGATTGCTTTTATTTTTCTCACATAATATTCTTTTGGAACCCAAGTAATAGATTTGCATTTATTTACCTTTAAAATAATGTAAAATATTCTTACCAAGCCTATAATAGTTAGTGTAAATTAGACATTCTTACACCCTCTTAAGGAACTTCTTTTCTAACTATAATAATATTAAAAAATAGTATTTGTTGTATTTATTTCAATATCTTTCCATTGATATGGAAACAAGAACATTTATTTTGGAGGTTACACCACTTTACATGGGAGGCGATGGTAGAGGCAAGCCTCTAATGAATGATTTGTAAAGAGTCAATCCTTCAGATGGATTAGTATATGGTACTTCATGTGCTGCACCTCTCACAGTTGCAAATGTCAAAATAGTATTATTATTTCCCTTCATTTTATGCCCATATGCTTGAGTCCATCCAGCTATCTGTTTCAATCACAAATCTATATTAGTAACAAATATAAACACATGTAGATATTTTAGATTTTCTAGAAAGACATTGTCTAGATAGACTTAGTAGAAGCTATTGACCTCTTTAATTCTTTAGCCAAAAGATTCAACTTTTAGTATTTTATTATCTACATGCACTCTAGGTTAAGAACTTGCATTGTACCCATTAAAGGCCATTTTAACCCAATACTCTACCTTCACATGGAGGAGACCTATAACTTTTAGGAACTCTAGGTCTTTCCATGGGCACAATTTTTAATATGTATAACTAAACATTGATCAGAATTAAGTTATAGAAATCACCTGTTGTTGATCATACCAAGGTCTATATGGGACCATTGTGAGTAGATGTAGATGCTTAGCCAACATACCAGCAATGGTTCTTGTTGCAGAAAAGGGTACAATAGAATCTTGATCCCCACTAAAAATGTTCATTTAAACTCAATTGTCAGTCATATTATTAAGGTACAAGTTGTGGATAACATGAAAACAATCATTCAATGCACAAACTAGGGCTAAAAGGAAAAAAATCTCTTAAAAAAACCTTACCCATAAAGTATAACTTGTACACCAGCCTTGAGAAGGTTAGAGAGAACTGGTATAATGTTGATTAATCTATCTTTAGTATCATAATTTAGTTTCCTGAATGCACATAATGTCTTACCATCAATTATCATAGAATTCAAATATAAATCTTCCGTAACAAGAACTTGAGCTAAAAATACATACACCCATATCATTAACATAATATATCCAAAACATATATGATCATATAATTCTATTTACTAGCAAATGTTCCTAAAAAAAAAAGATAATCTCAAAACAGGTTTTCATATTATAATTTATTGAATTCACAGAAATTCAAATATTTTGAAACAAAAACATTTTTTTTTTTCTAAATAAAAAATTTCAACCATTTCCTCTTATTCCTAATGTTTACCATGTCCTCAGCTTATAATAATGAAATACAAATTACAAAAACATACAAATTGCATAAGTTCCAAGGGCCAGGTAAGTTGCCACTTGTGTTTGCATGAAGTGCCTTCTGCACATCATCCCTATTGATGTATTCACTTATTTCATTTTCAATGCATACATCAACACCATTTTGTGAAATCTGCACCACCATCACCACAACAACGAGCAATGTCTTTAACTAAGTGAACACCACAAATTGAAATTCAAAACACAACAACAATGTACTCCCAACAAGATTGGGTTCATGACTTACTTTCTTTTGAAACTTTGTATGTTTTCTGTGTAATGCCCTTGTCTGCATTTGACTGTTTGATACACAGTCATCTAAAATAACATCATAAGGATTTACATTTCCCGTTTCGATATCCACCATTGATGACACATTTGAACAAACATCAGATAATTTGCCATTGCCATAATATTCAACCCACAGTCTAGAAGTGTTGCAAACTTTCTGAACAAATTTATATGTTCTGTCTGAAATTAGACCATGTGACCACAAATACTCGCCATTGTTTATACTGATCTCAATATCCAGAAAAGGATTCCCTAACTGCCCTTATGATAGTCACAAAACTAAAAGCATTAGGCCGCAATATATCAAACACAAGTAAACAATAAAATTACACTATAAACTATATATTGTATGGCTAGCCATACCATAAATATTCTTCTTCTAACCTTTAGGTGGCAAGTTTCAGCACATGAAGGTAAGAAAACCAAATTAAAAAGCAGCCAGTAAGAATATAGAGTCAAGATTCCACAAATGAGAGAGATGGAGAGATAGAATTCCAATTAGAATTCAAGTGAAATGGCAAGTTTCAGCACATGAAGGTAAGATAACCAAATTAAAAAGCAGCCAGTAAGAATATAGAGTCAAGATTCCACAAATGAGAGAGATGGAGAGATAGATTTCCAATTAGAATTTAAGTGAAAACAAATCAACGTGTCACACTAAAATGTGTTCAAAATTATATGCTCTTAAATATCACTTACTTTTAGTGTTATTCTTCAGAACTTTTTTATACCAATTTATCTGAGAGAGAAAGAGAGACACTTTTGGTTTTACTCTTCATACTATTAATTTTGTTCTCCAGATCTCTTCTATACCTATATGAGAGAGAGAGTTCCAATGAAAATTCAAGTGAAAACAAAACAAGGCGTCCCTTTAAAATATGTTCAAATTTATCTGTTTTTAGGTATCATCCACCTTTAGTTTTATTCATCAGATCTCTTTTATACCAAAATATCAATTGTTAAATAAATTACAAAACATAGCTGTTATATGCAATCAGGTGGCATTTACAATGTTCTAATATTAATCCCCTGTACTACAATTACGGAGGTTCCCAACTCCCCACCCCCCAGAAAAACAAAAACAAAAATAAAAACCCTTTTAATGTTTTCTAATGAAATCATCCAAGACCATGCGTGCATGGCATTCTCCATCACTAAGTAATCCGTCTGATTAATTCAATGAAATTGTGAAAATAATTTGAGAAGATAAAACATACAGAGATTCCTTTCAAATTTATAGGCTTCGTATTCTTCTTTTTGTTGTAATCCACAACAAGAGCTGTTAGTTGAGGAACATAGTGCCCTGAAAAGTGCAAAGGAAATATATATTATAATTAGTTTTAAGGATTATTATTACAGTCAAAAGTTAATTTTGATTAATAAAATAGGGCAAATATCTGCCAATTTTTGTTGTGAATAAGATGGACTATTGTCTATTTGACCATTAAAATGGATAATATTTAATTGAAAGGCTATCATACCTGCATAACTCTCCCCAGTTATATAAAAGTCTACATCTCTAAACTCTGGAAATATTTAATACCAATTCAAAAGGAATGCCAGATTGTCTTCAGCTGTATCAGTCCATAGCCTTTTATTAGACTCAATGCCCTTCAATATTGCCATCCAAACTACACACCAACAATAACAGATATAACAAACATACCAGCTGAAACATCATTAAGATTCTGATAGTCATTACTGCTATTGGAATATGAAAATCCCACTCCAATTGGGCTCTCTACATACAACATGTTTGTTTCTGCCATGGATAGATCGCAACATCAGTGATATATATAAAAGGGTAAATATAAATGTCTATTTTAATTTAAAAAATTTATGAATCAGTAATCACCTACCTCTATTCCAAGAGTACATATCCTCCACCAAAAGATCTCCCTTTGGTCTGAAAGGACCATGCTCCTCGAATGCTCCATACCCAAGTGATGAACATCCAGGCCCTGCAATATAATCGGGGTAAACCTTGATAGAACCCAGAAGACCACCTTGGTGAGTTCGTTTAAAGCCACCAAGGAAAAATATTTCAAAAGTTTGTGATTGCATGTGATCTGAAATTTTTTATTCAACTACCTCAACCTGTACTAAAAACAATAGATTTTTACTCTTGTTACCTCCTGTTAGCCATAAGGCTAATGGACTTGATGTGGGTCTAGCAGTATCAGCCTCTACAAAATAATAAAACAACGCTTTCTCTGCATTGATGGTGATATATCCAGCATACTGCTTGAACCTAACATCCTTTGTTTGGCCTGGCAACTTCTCCACAAGATCAGATTCTGGAGCTCCCAAGACACTTGAAACTATCAGCAGAACAATACCCAATTGCGAAGATACAAAACTTCTGCCATTTTTAGGTCTAGGATCCATGACTAAAATGACTGGAATTACCAAATATTGGCTAGTTTTAAACAGAATGCCTTAATGTTTATTTAGAAGTTAGTACGCATGCACCCATATCGGTATCTTACTTTTTTGGGGACTTGTGTATTTTTTAATGAAAAAATGATAAATAACAATACTTATCATGAAGTAAAACAAGATCAGATTTGAATTCAATCAACGTTAATTTTAGTATATATATACAAACAAAAGTTTTGTTTTTTCTTAAAAGAAGTGAAATTAGTTAAGAAGTTAATGGGCCCATGTTTTGCCAAGTGCAAGGTCCCAACACCATAAGGATTAGGTTGGGATTGTGTCTTGGGCAACTATGGTGGAATGAATACCCCTCAATCTTTGGCTCTAGCCAAAGAGGTTTCAGGGTAAGGCTCATGTTCCCTTTGGGGTAGCTAAAATGATTATGTGGTTTTGATATAAAATCTCAGGAAAAAAAAGTTAAGAAAAAACACTGATTTTATGGGTTTTAATAAAGAAACCCAAAATAACATAAGAAAATCTCAAAGTAATAAAATTCTTCTTATTTCTCAAAAGAATAGAACACCAAACAAAATCCCTTTATATTAAAATCAAAACTAAATTGCAAATTATAGAGGGATAATAAGAAAGAGATGGTGGAATACTTATCTTATTCCACTTTCTTATTATAAAATTAGAGGAGAATAAAATTTTAGTTTTTAATTTATAATAGTTATATTTTAAATATAAATAAATATTAATATTAGTGGTTGTTGTAATTTGAGTATTTATAGTGTTGTGTTCCAGTCTTTTCAAAGAAGAGTAGTGTATACTTCACTCTTTCACTTCTATGTTTTATACCATTTTTTTTGGATGTCCTTAATGCATGATCCTATCATCCAATTTGGCTCTTTAGGCACATTCACTAACCCTAATCTTAAATCTAATACAAGTGATATACAAGTTCTTCCACTTCAAACTAGTATTGACTTAGTTCTCAATCTAACAATGTTTTTCCTTGATTAGATCACACCTAGATTGTAGGTGTGATCAAGTCCCCTAGACTAGATCACAGGCACTATCTAGTCCCCTAGTTTCAAATTTTAGATTTTTTAATTCTAAGGCCAACAATTCTAAGATAGGATTACTACACATTGGTGCACTGACTACCAAAAGTTTGAATTATGTGGTGCCAAATTGATTCTTCATTCTACAACTACAACATAGTATTTAGGTTGATTACACAACAATTTTTACAATTAATAAATACTCAGTAATATGAAACACTTTCAAATTTATTAGATATTCATGAATTAAATGTGCCAAGAACAAGCCAACAAACATAGTGAATAGAAAACCACAAAAAGCAAAGAAAGATTAAGAGATAGAGCAACAAAATTGTATTCTATTGATTTCCAAAAGGTTTCTAACATCCAAAACAAGTTTCAAGTACATATTTATAGGTTTGATGGGTAGGGGAATATGAAAAGTTTTCCCTCCTAAACTCATATGAGACAAAATTTATAAAAGAATATCAAAAGTTGTATGATTTGCACTTTTGACTTCTAATCTTACATTACATCCAAGTCAAAATTTAACATGCAAATGCATGTCATGCCCTTTGTACCAACTCCTTAGTTATCATTTGCATCCTTTCGGACTTCTCCTTCAAGTATTAGGTAAATTCTTTCAACACCAATTGAACATGCTTAGGCTCTAGACCATCTGAATAGATGAACTTGACACCAACCTTGATAAAAACATCCAATAGTTTCTCATGTACCTCCATATGCCCAGCCATCTTTTTTTCAAATTCTTCGTAAGAGGTCCTCATTCTCATGAGCTAGTTGATTGAGGCTACATAAAAAATTGGCTCTTTGAGATATTCCTTTTCTACTACCTCTTCATTGAATCTATCTTTCAAAATTTTGCCTAGTTAAAAACATGTTCATCATCATATAGGTGTCATCCAATTCCTTCTACAAAACTTTGCATGCCATCAAAAACACCTTGAGCTATGGCATAGGTTGCTTTAAATTTCTCTTTGCAACCTTTCAAAAATTTCATTTGGTACTTGTACACTTCCTTCTATTTCTTGATTAGGTAAGGCTCCCTTCCATACAAAATGCCCTCATCTACCAAAGTCTAAATTTTGACATTGGACATCTCTACAACTTGGGAATAAACATTCTCTATAATGTATCCAACTCTATATCCATCCCCTCCAACATTTTCACATCCATCTCCTTGGTGATCTTGTCACTTATAACAATTTCCTCCATAACTTTATGGCCCAAGGAGAGCAACTCAAAATTCCATGGTTTGGTGATCCTAACAATGTCACCGAGTTCTCCTACAGTAGGGATATCTTTATTTGTGGCCTAAACTCAGGAGTTAGAGTTGCAGCTAAAGAATCGATAGGGCCTACATTCAATATAAGAAGTGAGATAGGAGACCTTATCTTTCAATTTTTTCTTCGTGGCCTTATCCTTATCCATCTTTTGTATCATCAAATCAATGGAAGATTTTGCTTATTTTCCCTTCATTAAGCCCTTCTAATAATTAAATATTTAGTCATTTTTTTAAATCTTTATTTTGTCAAAAGATACCTTTTTTTGGGTGATATTCACTTATTAACTAAAATATTGTTATATGGTATTTTACTTTCTAAAAAATAATTAGTAATGTATACATTTTAAAAACCTAGATAAAAGTTTGGTTAAATGTGAGTTAAATATAATCAAAATATAATAAAACTACTTTTTATTATAATTGTATACGCCTAAAAATGACACGAATCATCCTAAATAAATATTCTAAATATTTATTCCATTCTTCTATTAATTAAATAAATATTCCAAATTTATTTAATCGATTCATTGTTCCATAATTAAATAAATTTAATTTATTTAATTAAAATTCTTCTAAATGTCCTACGCAATTAAATAATCATAAATTATTTAATTAATCCAAATTCCTCTATCCTAAGTTCTAAACTCAAAAATCCACCTCACCTTTACACCTCACCTTTCCACCTCACCTTGTCCACCTCATCAGGTTGCACATGTAATTAAATATATTAAATATTTAATTACCTATTTTTCTCTCACCCACATGGCCTATTTCTTCTCAAATCAGAAGTTAGTTAACTAATCAATCAAAAGTGTTAACTAACCTGTCAATTGAGTCAATCCCTCAATCAATTCAGTCAGTTCCACAATCCACTCTTCTAACTGATCAATCAAGTCTGTTAACTGACCAGTCAATGGAGTTAACTCTCCAATCAGTTTTGTCACATCCCCTCTTTCATGATGGAGTTGGGACACTTGTCACATTCCTACTGGTTGCACATTCCTCAACCATCCTCGGCCGTTGATCTTCATATCTTCTCTCAACCGTTGATTCCCATTCTTCCAAGTCTATAAATGAAACCTCATCCCTCCACTCTATGGATCCAGGATTTTGACATCGTTACTCTGCAGAAATATCACCAGCGCGCCTTTGGCACCCTTTTACCATCCACAAGCTTGAGATCACATACTTGCTTTGAAGCTCATCTTCATTGCATATCACAACAGCCATTTACCATCGACTTCCTCAAACACAGCTTAAAAGAGTGCACTCTCTGAGGGCTCCCTTCATCTGCAAAAGGACGATTGTAATAGGCGAACAACAGAAGCATCGATTTCAGGGAAGGTTTGCTTTGTGTTATTCATTGCTATTTTCGTTTAATCTTCTTTGTTATCTCCTATTCTGTTGATGTTTGGGTCATACATTATTTATTTGATCTACGTTTTACCCTTACAATAATTATTATAAATAAATCAAAACACAAAAGAAATGAAGTTTAAAAAAAATAAACATTGAATAATGAAAGTTCATTCTTCAACTCCAACTTATGCCATGATAAGTGAATTATATGCTTAAATTTAAAATTATGTATAAAGGATAATTTAGAATCTTTCCCTATTATAATGGAGCAACTAAATTTTAGTGATTGATAATATGCAGCACTGAAATCATAATAAAAAATGTGCCATATGACTACATATATTTTCTTCCCACTTTTTTTTCATTTTCCTCTAATTTTATCTCCTAAATATTTTATTAATAAATAATTCCTTTATTAATAATTTTTTTAATGTATATGGTAAAAAAATTGCATAACTACTTAAAATAAGAAAAATAAAATATTCATGAAACCATTAAAGAAATGACTCCTTAAAAAAATGAGAGTGACTACTATACAAAATAAACTAAAGAGTATATGGGAACCTGCCCTTATTATAAATTCCAAATCTAAAAATTAAATAATAAAAAAACCATGTAGAATAGTATACTTTTCCTCAATTCTAACAATTATCCTTGACCACATGAAAATATTAATAATTAAACTAAATTAAAATTATTAAGTCCTCCTCGTTACGTGTGTCCATTCTTTTGACTTTAGATAGACCTTGGATAGTCCATAGATATGTTTTACCTAGGGAAGGTGGTTAGAATGCTCGCCATATAAATTAATATTTAAATTAAATCGAGAAAGGAATGGACGATAGTTATCGACTTGTGAGTTATAAAAACTTTGGAGTTATACAAAATATTGAAGGCGCTCGTGGCTGACGTTCATCTACCACAGAGTTGGTAGACATATATTGGAGGTTCTCATGTGATCTTCTAACTAATATTTCATTTCAAAAGTTGAGTATTTTAAAGGTTGTCTTTCATTCAAATGAGGGGTTGTCTTTCATTCAAATGAGGTAAGATAAGATGACACTCTCAAATATTTAATTATTGAATGTTTTGGCTTCCTATTTTAGCCTTCATATCAATTAAAAAGTTATTAAAATTGTATTAATCGATATTCGGATAATTATTCAACTTGTCAAATATTATATAGATTTGTATATTAATGGTAGAATCGTTGCATACAATTGATAGTAGCACTTAATAAATTTTTAATGGCAGACAAGATACAAAAACTTTATATTGAAACCACTGATCTAAACACTTTACGTCAGGTGGTCTTTTGATTGCAATCCTAGTCATCACTACCACATTAAACATTCGACAAAGAAAACAATTTATTCGAACTGTTTTAAATTCTTACTCTTGTATTATGTACAATTTGTATTCTTCACATTTAGTGAGGAATAAACTCAAATAAATGTCATTGATTAACCATAGTCATATTTACAATTTCTTGTAGTCATCACTGTGGTTTGTAGTTGTTGTCATCATTGTGGTTTTCTAGTTGGTGAAACTCTGCAAAGAATTTTAGCCTAGACAAAGTTGGAACTATTCTCTACATTATGAGGCAAGCTTGGATGTTCGCAACATGTATTTCCTTTTTGTTTCTATATATATATATATATATATATTGTTAGATTAAGGATAGGACCATAATGGAGGCACTCTCTCTGTAGATTATCCCAAAAGCTTGCTAGTTGTTGGTGCATTGTGCAATAAGAGTCATATAAGGTGTTCCTATTATAAGAAAATAAATTTAGCTATGCATTAGGATGTAGAGAAGATTCAACATCCTTGAGCCTAATCACTTCATGCACTAAACTATCACCCATATCACAGTATTTCAAACCCCAAAAAAAGTTCTTTTGTAGTTCCTTGTTATTACTTGGTTTAACAAATTATATTTTTCATTGGTGAAGTTCAATGAAAATATAGTAGTCTAGGCACACTTTTCACTGTTGTGTTATTTTCTTGGCTTGAATTATCTTAGTAACAACTAAGCTTGGCCCTATATGGTGCTAGCTAATCCATTTTGACAACCATATCACATGATACAAGGTGTGTTACATGAAGGTCAAGTTGGGTAATTCAATACATAGAATTACATTGCCTACATAACATTCTACTTGATTGAGATGGTGAGCTCTATGTGGAAGCCTTGCAAAATTACAAGTTTTGGTGGATAAGGGCAACATCTGCTAATAGCTAATGGTAAAAAAAATTATTGGTGGATTCAAGACATGTTAAAATTGAAAGTGCTTGATTTTCTATTTTACCTACTATTTCTACAATTGATGCTTGACAATAAGATTGTTTTCATTATGAGATAGGTTCTTGGTTCACTACCCATATAAGCAATTGCCCCTAATTGTTCACTCTTTTTCTGTAATGGGAAATCTAGCTAGTCTTCTATAATGAGCCACCCAAATAAATAATAATAATTAATGAACATTTAAAATTAAATAAAACATAAATGCCACATTTTTTTTAATTTCCTTTTCAAAACAAAGATGCCAACATTACATCATTACATAGATTTCCATGATACAAGTTTGTAAATAAAATAATAATAAGATACAAATCCTAATTAGAACTATTTTCCTTCAAAACCACCTAAGTACACCATTTATACATGTTTTGACTTTTCATTACAAATTTGGTTGACCATTAGTCATAATCATCTCATGAGTGCAAGCAATATGGTTGTCTAATTATAGGAGGGAGAGCATCATCTGAGCGCTTTACCTCCAACCATAGACCTGACAGTCCCTTGCTCATCTTCCTACTAGAAGAGGCCCGACCCTTCGATGAGGATGATAGATAAGGACATCTACAACAAAATCAAATCAAAGAACTAAGTGCAAATGTGAATACTTGTCACATGTAGTCAATCAAGTAGTCCCTAGATACCGTCTAGCTACCATGATTTCTAACTAACATGAAATCTACAGATATAGTGAATTGACAATGCTTATAGCTATTGCATCACTTTAGCCAAAGTGTTTAATTTTTAGTCACATAAATGTGGTTCATCCCTTCACACACTACTCTCTTGCTTGAATCTTTGACAACTAATAAATAGGAAAATACAAGTGTAGGCTAAAACATAAATTATCCTTCGGATACCAATCTTTTAGTATACCCTACCCTAAGATGGTCCTACTAGCCTTCTGCTATAAAATATGGTCTTAGATTGGTATATATAACTGTCAAGCTCTAATCTCCCAGTATTCCTTACCCTAAGACGGTCTCATCTCCTAAGGTAGATAATATTAACTAATATTACAATAACAATTGTTTTCAAATGTTTTCATATTCTTTACTTGAAAGTTAGTTCTACCCATAACTATTGTTTCCAATCTCCTAGTATTTTCTTGCCCTTGAGATGGTTTAATAAATACAATAAATGCAAGCATGTGAATAACTATTTTTTCCATTCTCCTAGTATACCCTTACCCTTGAGATGAATATAATAATGTAAGGTATAAGAATAACTATTATTTATAACCTTGGAAATACAACCACATAATAATATTATCGTTAATGAGAATACATTGTGTTCCCAAAATTAATGTCAACTTCTACATATGTTATTATATGAAAATACATACTATTGTTGGGTTCCTCATGACCATTAATGATCAATGTCATGTTACCAACATATAAATAGTCACATGCAAGTTTCTTATAACTCATGGAAATATCCATTATACTATTTCATTCTACCACATCAAGGTAGTATTATACAAATATTTAAATAAATAATCCTTTATATATCACAAGGTTGATTAACTATCATTAAAAATGATAATAGGGAAAAAGAGATGTTAGGAATTCTATTCGTAGACCACAACAATGAACTAAACTTAGCAAGACCTATTAGCTATACTAAATCAAGTTAACACTTGGATTCATAAGACCATTTATATACTTGGATGGCACTCCAATAAAACATAGACATAAGAATGACTTGCATTCAACTTCACATAGACAATAGGGGTATTCAACTCTGACCCAAGATCTCTAACTTATTAAAAAGATCATTTTCTAATACAACACAGTGAATATATAAATTTGTTAATAAAAGTATTCAACTCTAGCTAAGGGTCTAAGTTCTATCCATGGTGGTAATAACCAATAGACAAGAGTATTGGGTTTATATCCAACTAGTAGAACATCCCAATAGACTGAATAAATGACCACAGTGATAGCTAAATGGATTGATAGATCATAAAAATAAATAGTATTAACATTTGTGGTAAGTACATCAGTTGGCCCATATATGATAGGGTAAGTGCAAAAAGTTGGGGGGCCAAAAAGTGGCCAATTTTTTTTTTATAAATTAAGACATAACACGAGCATGTTATAATGCGCTCGCGTTAGGGTTTGGTAATGACGAGCCTAAGGCTCGACAAAACAAAACCATAACGCAAGCGTGTTATGTTTAATTTTATATATATATATATATATATATATATATATATATATATATATATATATATATATATATATATATATATATAAGAGCATTTCTGCTCATTTGATTTCTTTTTTTCTCTACACCCGCAGCCTACAAACCCTAAGGAGTGCGCTCACATTTTTGAAGACCCAATTCGACACCAAATTCTCACTGATTGATCGCCAAAATGCCGCCATGACGTCGAGTAGGCCAAATGAGTGAGTTTTATTTATTTATTTGTCTGAATTTGTTTATAAATAGGAGGTTTGAGTTAATTTTTGATGTAAATTTCCTTAATTGTCAGAAAATGTTAATGCACCTCCTCCTCCTAAAAATCCACAAAATCCTGAACAGGAAATACCCGCCGAAGAACAACCTGAACAACATACTCCTCCATCCATTCCTCGACATGCCCTTGGAACACAAGAAAATCTAATGGGGCAAATTGAAAACAATAAAAAAGAAATCGAAGACATAATTGCAATGTTGAAAGATCCTTCAACTTCAACCTTGCATAGGTCCACGCTTGCTAAATCTCTTGAATCTATGTTATCAAATGTAGATTCAATTAGCAAGAAAATATCTAGTTGGTCAGATAAGAGGAGAGAGTTTAGAGAGTATTATGCAGACAAGCTATCATATGAAGATGTGAAAAAGTTACAAATTACAAAATTGGACTTGTGTTCCATTTTCACAAACCCACAAACAAATCAACCTCCACCCATTACATGCAAGAGGCTCCCTATTCATTGGTGCAACAACCAAGCAATAAGGGACAATTTTGGGAAGAGGTGGTGGATGGTTTTTGACCATCCTCCATGCAACAATAGTGAGGTCTCGTAATACTTTTTGAGGAAACTCTACTGCGAGTTTGTCCTCAATAAAGTGCCAAACTATTTTGATATGCAGGACTTCCAGGGTAGAGGTGGGGGGTCAGCACAAGATAGACCAGGAGCACGTGTTGACCCACAGCAGCCAGTGAGATGAGTAATTAGCAGACCAACCCATGAGCATGTGTCTATCCCTTCCATTGTGAAAGAGAGTGTTGAGGTCGATACACTTCAGTCCATTAGTGTCTTGACCCAGAGCATCATAGAGCATGCCAGTCCTGCAGCACAACGTGGGTTAGGAGATAGTGCGGGGAGTAGGGTCTCACTGCATACTTATCAGACTTGCGGGTCAGCCTGTGGTTTTGACCCCATGGATAGTCAGGATGTAGGTGCATAGGCTACATCTGCAGCTGAGAAGATGGTGATGACAGATACCCTCCTAAGTGAGACTTTCGGCCTTGATACGCAGGTAAATATTAGCAAGTTCATTGAATTTAATTTATTAAATTTTATTTTTGAAATGCAAGATTAACTAATTTAGTTTGGTGATTTTGATGAAATTTCAGGGTCATAGCATTGATGCAGTTCTCAATAGTACTCCACCTGCATTTTACACTACGACATCTACTGCCGGGGTATGTAACTAGTAAACAATTATAAATATTACATGTGAATAGCATTGTTATATGAATGGTATTCTAATATCTGATTTTGGATGTTGAGTAGGTTAATCTTGGAGATTTCACGACAACAACTGCCAATGGTGGTGTAGTTCAAAGCTTCATTGAGGTAATAAAAGAAATAGTTTAACTAATGAATTGTACTTATTAGATTTTTGTATTTTATATTCATATCGTTGATTACATTGCATTGTGCATCTTTCAAACTCAAAGCATTATTAAACATTGCATAACTAATAGCTAGATGTTGATAGATGACAAAATTTCAATTATAATATAGTTAAATTTGAAAAAATGGCTCAAAGAAATGTGCTCTCATGGAATGCCATGAGAAGCAGATGCATAGAAAAGGACATCACCATGAGACCACTTTTCTTTGAGTCATCTTTTCAAATAGCTCACTGCCTTGTCTATGCTACCACATTTTCCATACATGTCTACCAAAGCTTGTTGATCCCCTCCACACTATTCTTCGACAAATTCTCTCTAATAATCTCATCCAATTACCACCAATTAGACCCCAGGACATGACACCAGAGAGGGGCATCAACCTATGACATCTTATATAGCATATGATTGACTCAAACATCATATAAGTTTTAGGTATTAATTATGGGGGCAACAAGTCACCCCTAACCAAAATCTTCAAATCTACACTAACCCTTTCCCCTACAAACTTATGTCAATCCTATTGGCTCAATTTCTTCCATCCCTACATCTATAAGAAAGAGCTATAATATATCACCAAGAGAGCAAAATCTTCATTGTGATTATGTGTATTATGTGTCTAGTTGTATCATAGTGATGCATTGTTGATAATGAATATCATAGTGTGCTTTATTGTGTGTACTTCCATGTTTAGGTGAACATGTGTGTATGTTAGGAACCATGACTTGCATCACTATTCTAGTTTCATAATTGAATAATGTTGTTTTATTTTCAAATGATGCAGGCTGCGGAGACACCTCCCGAAGTTCATAGGGCAATGGAGCATGGTGTGTCCACTGCGACTCATAGCTCCATGCCATTGACGGGGGTATGAGGTAGATTAGTAAATTTTAATTTACATTCATTGTTATAGTTGTTTATTTTTGAAAAATCAAATGATTATTGATTTGAAGTTTAATTTCTATCTGGATGGTTTCTATAGGACATGACATCACCACAGCCTAATCCTGCTACTAAGGCAAATGAGGAGGCAAATTATATGGTAGCGGTAAGTGATTATTTTGTTAAATGTTTCATTTTTTATAACATGTAATTTCTGTATGTTAATGTCTATACTTTTTATTGTAACAACTACAGATCCACAAAGAACTAAATAGGAGGAGTAGCCCTCGGGTTCGTAGTAGACCGCCCTCATACACGTCTCCATCCTCCCAAAGATCAAAGGCTGCTCATGATCTATTCCCTTCACTGAATAGAGGGGAATGAATGCTTATTGGGGTCCTTTGTTGTATGCCTATATGGCATTTGTGAATATATATTTTGTATTGCATTTAGGAGACATTGTATGCCTATATGGCTATTTTGTATATATGTTATACTTATATTGATAGATATTGATGCATTCCTATATGGATATTTGGTTAATACAATTTTTTTTTATTGATGGCATCCATATTTGCATTATAAATCCATGTTTGAATGGATATTTGTAGATGGTTACTTTAAATATTTAAAGTCCAATTGTATTACATAGGATGTTTGTTGATCCAATAAGCCAGCTATTGTTATTCAAGTATCACCTAAACCTCATTCTAGAACTAAAAGATAAAAGTTGTATTTAAAATAAAAATGAATCATCATGTTGAATAGAAAATATTCATATTCTTTATGAGTTGCTCAATTGAAAATATTCAAATGAGTATGTTGATCCATATTCTTTATGAGTTGCTCAATTGAAAATATTTCTCAATTTCTTGTTATTATACCATATTGGGATGTAAAGAGTATGTTTGTTGTTTTGAATAAGATAGTCAAAATCATATGCTTATGAGCACCTGATGACCATTGTGGTTATTAAATGTAATTCCTCTTATAAGGCAGGGTTATGAGAGTACATTGAGTCTTACCTAATTTTAGTATGCAACATAACATTGGGGCTATAGGCTTCCATAAGTCATCAACGATCAAGGTTCAAGGTTGTCATTAAAGTCAAAGGGTCAAGGTTGTTTATCATTGATGTCAAGGTTGATGCCATGATGTTGATAAGGTGATACAGTGATTCAAAGTAGGTGATGGTCATGAGGTGCATGATGTTGTGAATATGGTTTTCATGATAAGGTCTCTTAGAACATGATGTTGAACAAGACAAACATGGTTCACACGATGCAAGGTTCATGTTCATGGTGGATGTGGTTTTGTTCATGCAAGGTTTTGTTGTGAATATGGTTTTCATGATAAGGTCTATCTTGGAAGGTTGATATGATGCAAGGTTCATGTTCATGGTGGATGTGGTTTTGTTCATGCAATAAGAAGTCAGAGAAGACACAAGCTTTCATAATCAAAATTCAATGTCATCATCAAGGAGAGTTATATTTATCAAGGGGAGTCATGAGTTTGATTAGAATGTGAAGTTGTTCATGTCTTAGAACCCTAAGCCTATGATAAGTGTCATACTCTAATGTCTTTCTTCTGATGTCCTTGAGGTCTCTGAAATGTCCTAGATATCTCTTGATGAAAGTTAGAATGTTTAAGTCTTTCTTATTGATAGTTAGGGTTTGCATATTGTGCATTAAACCCTAAAAAGAATCTACTTTCTTAAGACTTTAAAACCCTCAATTGCCTGTCATGTGTAAAGTGCACTTTTGTTTTAATTTAATATTGACTTATAATCACAAGTTACTATCACTTAAATCAACCTACTAAAGGGTCTTTAAGTCATTAGTTCACTGGCCCTTCAACCTAACTAAACCAGCCTCTCTGGTAAACTCTCATAAGCCCGAGTGCCATATCATAATCTAAGGTCATATTTAATTGATATGAGGGCGAGAAAAAGGATTGGAAGGTTAGTATTTAAAAGGAATTTGGAATACAAACAGCCATCTCTATGCGGTTGAATTTGATGGGCATGCCTTTATAAAAAGCTAAAAGACAGCTTTATGCAGGATATCATGGTATTTGTAGTATTTGAAGATTGAAGACTAGTTAGTGTTTGTAGCTCGGACTGTTTTGGCATGTTTGGGTACGAAACAGGACCATGCCTAGCCTAAACGTACCCATCTAGACACGTTGGAATTGTCAGTTTGGCCACACGAGGAAAAGAACAAAAGTTACATCCCTTTGCAACTTTACACTGCCTCCTTCTGATGATTTTTGGGGTAGTAGAAAACCTTTCACCATGGGCAAATGCCTCAAAGATATAAAAAACTGAGATATGTTATTGTAGAGGGACCCTACATGATCATGTTGCCTTAGATGGAATGTATCTAAGTGACATGGTTTCTGAGTAACAACTCGTCAAAGATTGCTGCCTTTTTGCACTTTGGACTCTTCAGGGATATCGTCGGTACAATGTAGCTCGAACTGTTTTGGCATGTTTGGGTGAAAAACAAGACCATGCCTAGTCTAAATGTACCCATCTGAACGTGTTGGAACAGTTAGTTTGGTCACATTAGGAGCAGGACGAAAGTTACACCCCTTTGCAACTTTACACTGCCTCCTTCTGATGATTTTTGGGGCAACAGAAAACCTTTCACCATGGGCAAATGCCTCAAAGATATAAAAAAATTGAGAGAGGTTATTGTAGAGGGACCCTACATGATCATGTTGCCTCAGACAGAATGTCTCTAAGTGACATAGTTTCTGAGTAACATCTCATCAAAGATTGCTGCCTTTTTGCACTTTGGACTCTTCAGGGATATCGTCGGTACAATGTAGCTCAGACTATTTTGGCATATTTGGGTGAAAAATAGGACCATGTCTAGTCTAAACGCACCCATATGGATGCGTTGGAATAGTCAGTTTTGTCGCATCAAGAGCAGGATGAAAGTTACACCCCTTTTCAACTTTACACTATGTCCTTCTAATGATTTTTAGGGCAGCATAAAACCTTTCACCATGGGCAAACGCTTCAAAGATATAAAAATTGAGAGCATTTATTATAGAGGGACCCTATGTGATTGTGTTGCCTCAGACAAAATATCTCTAAGTGACATAGTTTCTGAGTAACATCTCATCAAAGATTGCTACCTTTTTGCACTTTGGACTCTTCAGGGATATCGTCGGTACAATGTAGCTCGGACTGTTTCAGCATGTTTGGGTGAAAAAAGACCATGCCTAGCCTAAATGTACCCATTCGGATGCGTTGGAATAGTCAGTTTGGTCGTATTAGGAGAAAGATGAAACTTACACCCCTTTGCAACTTTACACTACCTCCTGATGATTTTTGGGGCAGTAGAAAACCTTTCACCATAGGAAAACACCTCAGAGATATAAAAAACTAAGAGAGGTTATTGTAGAGGGAATCTATGTGATCGTGTTGCCTTAGATAGAATGTATCTAAGTGACACGATTTCTGAGTAACATCTCGTCAAAGATTGCTACCTTTTTGCACTTTGGACTCTTCAGGGATATCGTCGGTACAATGTAGCTCAGACTGTTTTAGCATGTTTGGGTGAAAAATAGGACCATGCCTAGCGTAAATGTACCCATCCAGATGAATTGGAATAGTCAGTTTGGTCACATCAGGAGCAAGATGAAAGTTACACCCCTTTGCAACTTTACACTACCTCCTTTTGACAATTTTTGAGGCAGCAGAAAACCTTTCACCACGGGAAAATGCCTCAGAGATATAGAAAATTGAGAGAGGTTATTGTAGAGGAACCCTACATGATCGCGTTACCTTAGACGGAATGTTTCTAAGTGACATGATTTTTGAGTAACATCTCATCAAAGATTGCTGCCTTTTTTCACTTTGGACTCTTCAGGGATATCGTCGGTACAATGTAGCTTAGACTATTTCGGCATGTTTGGGTGAAAAATAGGACCATGCTTAGCCTAAACATACCCATTCGGATATGTTGGAACTAGGAGCAAGACACCAAAAATGCAAAAGTTGCTTTATGCAACTTGACAACATTGACACCTTTTTGCAATGACTCGAAGACTCAAACTGACCCCAAATAACTCAAACTACCTCAAAAACATATGAAATGGTCTTAGAAGACCTTATTGTTAGCAAGAGACACTGCGTGGATTCATTAGTGTTGTCATTGATGGCAACAAAGTCTATCCCACACATCCACAGTACATAATAAGCCTTTACTGGAAGTTAGATTGAAGAATGTTTTGGTTTGGTGTACAAGAACAGAGTATGTAACAAGGTTTGACAATCAGGTCTAGATCTCTCAGATGGTGTAACTTAGTAAGTTGTGGACTTGGACAAGTCAAGAGGGGTATCATGACTACTGTATTCCAAAGATTAGCCTCCGATGGTAAAGCATGAAAAAGATATGAGCATCTGAGTGTTGGGTTCTAATCAGGCAGAGTTGACAGAGGAAGAACTGACCGACAAAGTATCAGACCTCAATCCGTATGAGTAAAAGGTGTTGATCAAGCAATTTGTGGGATTATACATTGTTGGCTGACATGATTAATGACTTCTATGCCTATGTTTTTGATACACATCATAAATCAAGCATGGATTCAACTGATAGATTAATTACTTGCAGTGTTCTTGTTGCCAACTAGAAAGTTAATAAAAAATCCTTGAAGTGGATATATATACCAGATAGATTTCAGCATGTAAGGTGATATGTGAACAAGTGATGAAATAAAGTGCGAAGTAAGGCAAAGATAAGTGTGAGAGCTGCATTTCAAGTCTGATATGTGATAGAGCAACAACATTAAACAAAGGAAGAATAAAGTGCATCAGATCAGTGTATTGTACCTAGCCGGAACTAAACTCTTGCATTTGCAGATGCTTCTCATCAGTTCAAACACTTGATTATCTTCTGTAAGTTCTGTAGATAGTGTCTTTTGTAGGTAGTGTGCCTCTTGTGAGCAGTGTGCTTGGGCAGTGAGCCCTAATTGGCAAGTGCCATTTTGTACTCCTTTATTCTTTTAACAGAGAATACAATCTTGGGTTAGTCACCTTGTGGTTTTTCCTTAATAGGGTTTCCACATAAAAATCCTTGTGTTATGTGTGTTGATTTTATTTCTGCTCTTATGATTACATATGCTTTCATGTTTTAATGCAACACTGAATATTAAGATAACAAAAGAAAAAAAAGTTAAGGAAATTTTGAGATAATTGATTCACCCCCCCTCTCAGTTATCTGCCTTGTATCCAACAATTAGTATCAGAGCCAAGTTCCTCTGAACAAAGCCTAACAACTTGAGGAAGATTCAAGAATCTCAATGGATGCATATGGTATGAAGGAACAACTTCAGTCTGCCCTAGATGATCTTGAACAATCCCACTTTGAAATCAATAATTTGAGAGAAAGACTCAAACAAGCTGATGAATTCATAAATGAGCTAAAATAAAAACTCAGTATTTCTGTGAAAAAGAGAAAGAAACTACTTCAAAAATTAGCCAATCAAAGTGAAGTCAATGATACTAATGAAGATCTGGATGAGAAAAATAAGCTCTGTGAAAAGTTGTCAAAAGAAGTCATTATAGTAAGGCATGAAATGGAATTAGGGGTTATGAGATTCACCCAAGAAATTGAAGAAAAAAGAAAGATTGAAGATAATCTAAAACAATCCCTCAAGGAGAAAATAGAGGATTGCCACAAAATAAACAGAATAATCAGGCATCTTGAATTTGATCTTAAAGAAGCTAGAGACAATGAAGAACAACTTGAGAATCAAATAGACACTCTTAAACAAGATCTTCAAACAACAAATGAATACAAAGAGAAATTCAAGATAAGCTTAGCTCAACTTGAAGTTCTTCTTAAAATCCAAAAGAGGGTAGATGATAAGCGTGGCTTGGGATATGAGAAAGGTGAAAGCTCTAGATCTGGTCAAAAGAAATTTGGATCAAGAAATCAAAGAAGCAGGCCTAGAAGACCTCCGGTAAGGCAACCAAATGCTCAAAGATATCCATCCTTCAATGGATACTGCTTCAATTGCAACAATTTCGGTCATAAAGCAACTCAGTGCAGGAGGAGAATGAATCAAAATAATCCATCCTTCGGACAATGTTTCAATTGCAAAAGGTATGGTCACAAATCTCATGAATGCAAAAATATGCAAATAAACAATTCATTCAATGGTAGATGCTTTGCATGCAATAGAATGGGACATATGGCTAATCAATGTAGATCAAGAGGATACCAATCAAATAAGCAAAGAAATGTTGTATGTTACAATTACAATAGATCTGGTCATATTGCCAAATTTTGCAGAAGCAGAAATCGAGATAGAAAAGGTTCGGTGGAACATAATCAGAAACAAGATAAGGGCAAAGGTAAAGTAAATGCGGATGAAGTTCAAAAGGAGATGAGAAAGATTTGGGTAAAGAAGAGTACAAAAAATATTGGGGATGGATCCGCACCAGAATTCAGTGCTGATATTCCTTCCAGAAACTAAAAAGGTGAGGTCTGGCTCAGGGGGAGACACAGAGAAGAACAATTTCCCCCAGCCAGTCAGCTAGTGCCTAAATTTGGCACATTGAGTAAACATCTGACGCTGCAGATTAAAGGGTTTTCAGAAAAACCTCTAAATAACCTTTAGTCAAAATGTTAAAGATCCGCATGGAGTTTTGCAAGACTTATAACTGCTCAAGTTAATCCGGTTCCGACAACTATCCAATAAAGTAGAATTTCATAGATAGATCCGGTATGATTCAGAATTGAAATAATTTGATCTATAGACCTATGGCATGACTAAAGAAAAGAAGATACATTGTCAATCCTCACCAACAACGATTCCAAGTTCAACACAGTGATTCGAGAAGATCTCTCAAAATAGGGCAACTAGATAACTTAAGTTGTGCACTTATTACAAAAGGAAATTAGGGTTTGTGCAAGATTAAAAGAGTTCTTTCACTCATTATTTGCACACTTGCACTCATGAAGAAGAAAAGAAGAGCTCTGCAACAAAGTTTCTATAATTCACTCAAGATCAACTGAAAAAATGAATTCAACCAATGATTTGCTCCAGCTCCTATTTCAAACCCTAAGGCATGAAAAGGTACTTTCATTCTAAGAATCTCTCTCTGAATTTCTTGCAAAATGGCTACTCCAATGGTTGTTAAGATCTCTGATAGGGCGCGACATAAATTCAAGAAACACCCTTATAAATCTCTAGAAGTTGATCCTTTGGGTGCATTTTCTAGCATTTCGCATGGAGTATTACATGTAGAAGATGTTAGGGTTTATATCCATGCCAACATTGAGGAATTTGGAGACTCAAAATTGATGGACATTTATCACAAATAGCTAATAGATGAAAATTTTGAACTCAAACCTAAATTCAAGGCCCTCCAGGATAAACACTTCAGACATTGCATACATTTTCCATGTTTTGCAAAAGATGATTGGGTCTAGTATGTTCTAAGTAGGATGCATGATAATTTCATGTGGCTAATGAGGCCCTTCAAGATAACTAAGGATGCCATCAGGGCAGTGACCGGACTGCATTCATCTGGTGGGTTACCTGCACTTAAATCTGTGAAAAACCAAATAGTAACTGAAGTCACCAGATCTAAATTTGACAAAAGAATAATGACCATATATGATATCATAGATCTGGATGTCAAGTTTGCCTCAATGATAATCAGGTACAAGATCTATCATTCGAGCAGGGAGAATTCTATGTCTGGCACAACAATCTATGCATCATATCAAATGTTGAGGGAAGATGTAGACTATGATCTATGTGAGCTTCTTCTAAATCAATTGTTGGGAAACCTGCAGAAGATCAAAAAGGATAAGAATTCCTTTAAATATGGTTGTCTAATACTGTGTCTATTCTTTTATTATATGAATGAGCTACCTGGATCACATGGTTGGGTATGGAAAAATGACAAACTGGTAGCAATTCAGATTAGAGATTATATGTATGGGCTTGGTGATGCTCAAGCCCAAAACACAGCTCTTTAGGGTTACTTCAAGAACTTCTAGAGCATGATGCAAGCCAGAGAGAGAATTCCACAGTCCATAGTTGAGAAATACAAGGACACAATTTGCTTCATGATTGACACTGACCAATGCCTAATGGAGGCAGTTGAGCCAAGAACTGTGTGGATAATGCCTATGGGATATGAAGTCGATGAAAAAATCTTGGAGCATCATATTCAACATCTGCTGAGTCAGCCCAAGGACACTGAGGCATAAAGGTTTGGAACCTTTCAAGAGCTAAGTGTAAAAATACATGTTGAGTTAAGACAACCAGAAATAAAGAGGAAAGTAAGAAGGGAAGTTGAAGAAATTGCTAAAAGATTTGGCCTATCAAAGGAAGCTGTGGATGCAAATAGAGAGAAGATGGAGAAGGCTGAAAAAGAGAAACAAGAAGCAAAGAAAGGAGACAATCCGGTACAAGCCTCTTCCCGGACTAGATCTTCCAAGAGATCTACACCTGCCACTCCTAAAAGCTCAAAGGCTACCAAACTGAAAGTCAAGACATGCAAAAAAAGGGTAAAGAGGATGAAGACCAAAGCCACAAGGTCATACACAAGCCTTAAAGATGATGAAGAAACATAATCTAATGAGGAAATCAAGAAAATGAAGAAGAAGAAAACATCCAGGGAATATTCTGCTATTAAAAATGAGGGATAAAAGGTAGAGGAATTTGTTGAGAAGCCCACTCTTTCCATTGATGACATCATCAAGGCAGTTACTGTGGATGGGAACCTACAGCCAGTGACAGAGTTCTATGATGAATACAGTGATACTGACAAGAGAATTCTGGAAGAGGCTACTGTCAGGTATTTGAACATCTACAATAAAGCTTTCATTGAAATTATATCTTTAATTCCTAAGAGCCTAGAAAAGGTACTTGAGCTGAGAAAAGAGAATGCAATGGCAAAAGACATAGAGATCTGGGAGTAGATAATAATACAACTTTATCCTTCCATCACTTGAAAACAAATGGATATGATTTTCAAGGAGTGTAAGAATGAGTTCTGGAGCAAGGCAAGAATGAACAAACTCATGCTTGGAGAAACAAACCAAGTAGCAAGTGAAACTAAAGATATCCTCTGGAATGCTTTGAAGAGATTCAATCTTCCTATTGTAGAGGAAATAGATAAAGAACCTTCTCCCATGGATGTTGAAGGATTAAATTTAATCAATGAAGAATCTTTTGATAGGGATGTAGAAGGATCAAATAAAATAGATGAAGAGAAGTCTGAAGACTTAGATTCCTCTATTCTGGAAGAGGAAGTTCATGAAGTAGTAAACATAGGTGACATTTCTCCTCCGGATCCCACTGCAGATATTCCAGATTCTGAAGCTGAAGGAGAAGGTAGAAAAGAGGAGAAAGTGAGTCAAGAAGATGAGGTTAAGGGAAAAGAAGAAGAACAAGCAAAAAAGACTAATGATGACTATTATGATATCCCAAAAGAAAAGAAGACTCAATCACCAGTAAGAGACACTATAGAGGTAGTGAAGAACTTCTTAAATAGAGAAATGATGGAGATAGATGAACCTGAGCTATTTCAAGGGCCACTAAATTTTGATTCTCTCTCCCCGGTTCAAACAATGAAAATAGCATCTTTTGCTCAAGACAAAGGAAAAGAAAAACTCCTGAAATCTCACATGGAAGACTGTGAACTATTGGAGATTGCATCCAAGATGCTTGAAAAGATCATGCCATCCTTCCAAAAGGATCCTTCAACCTTCCCATCCGGTAACTTGAAAACTTTAGTAAATTCTGTCAACACTCATTTTGAATCTCTAGATAAATCAGCAGAAGCAAAGGTTCGGAAGGAGTTTCTGGGAAAGAGATTCACTGAAGTGCAAGGACCTATTGCTAATGATAGGAGGACCCTTGACATTGGAATAAAGAGCCTTGAAATTGCTCTTAAAGATGGTGGGAACATATACAAATTCTGTTTGTCTTGGCCCAAAGTGACAGAGGACATTGAGAAGAAAGTGAAAGAACAAGAAGGTAAACTGTCAAGTTTATCTTAGAATTTTGATCCCCTTACTACCTCTCTAATGAATCAAGAATGCCAGGCTATTGTTATCATCAATGAAATAAAGAGGCTAGACAAAGAAAAGAAGAACATAATGATCATAATGGGTGAACTCAGAGGGATAATTATCCCTAAGCTAGAGGCAATGCACGAGGCCTTGACAGATGCTCAGACCACAGCTCGGACCAGTGATTTGACAGATTTAAGAAGGGCAGAAGCATATGCATTTTTGTTGAGTGGTCACATCTCCATTTTGGATAGGATGAAGCAGAGCTGGGCCACAGAGTTTGTACAATTAAAGACTACTTTTGCGGATATACTTAAGTATATGTAAGTATAACATACATATATACTTATGCGGCCATGTATAGGACATTTTTTGCAAATTTTTGGTATGCGGATTCCTCCCTTTGCCATTGATGTCAAAGGGAGAGTGAGGAGTAGTGAAAAATGTTGAATCTAGCTAAGGGGGAGCTCCGATAAAGCAGTACAAAAGACAGAGCATTAGCCAAGGGGGAGTTATTGCGACACTTAGCCATTTTTCACTAAGTGTTGCCATCATTGCTAAAGGAGGAGATTGTCGGCAAGAGACACTATGTGGATTCATTAGTGTTTTCATTGATGGCAACAAAGTCTATCCCACACATCTGCAGTACATAATAAGCCTTTTCTAGAAGTCAGATTAAAGAATGTTTTGGTCTGGTGAACAAGAACAAAGTATGTAATAAGGTCTGACAATCAGGTCCGGATCTCTCAGATGGTGTAACTCAGTAAGTTGTAGACTTGGACAAGTTAAGAGGGGTATCATGACTACTGTATTCCAGATATTTAGCCTCTGATGATAAAGCATGAAAAAGATACGAGCATCTGAGTGTTGGGTTCCAATCAGGCAGAGCTGACAGAGGAAGAACTGACCGGCAAAGTATCAGACCTCAATCCGGATGAGTAAATTGTGTTGATCAAGTAATTTGTGGGATTATACATTGTTGGCCGACATGATTAATGACTTCTATGCCTATGTTTTTGATACACATCACAAATCAAGCATGGATTTAGCCAATAGATTAATTACTTGTAGTGTTCTTGTTGCCAACTAGAAAGTTAATAAAAAATCCTTGATGCGGATATATATACCAGATAGATTTCAACATGTAAGGTGATATGTGAACAAGTGATGAAATAAAGTGCATAGTAAGGAAGAGATAAGTGTGAGAGCTACATTTCAAGTCCGGTATGTGACAAAGCAACAACATTAAACAAAGGTAGAATGAAGTGCATCAGATCAGTGTATTGTGCCTAACCGAAACTAAACTCTTGCATTTGCAGATGCTTCTCATCAGTTCAAACACTTGATTATCTTCTGTAAGTTCTGTAGATAGTGAGTCTTTTGTAGGCAGTGTGCCTCTTATGAGAAGTGTGCTCAGGTAGTGAGCCCTAATTGGCAAGTGCCATTTTGTACTCCTTTATTCTTTTAACAGAGAATACAATCTTGGGTTAGTCACCCCGTGGTTGTTCCCTTAATAGGGTTTTCACGTAAAAATCCTTGTGTTATGTGTGTTGATTTTATTTCTGCTCTTATGATTACATATGCTTTCATGTTTTGATGCAACACTGAATATTAAGATAATAAAAGAAAAGAAAGTTAAGGAAATTTTGAGATAATTGATTCACCCCCCTCTCAGTTATCTGCCTTGTATCCAACACTTATTACATACAATTGACTCAATCAAAACAAAATTTCACTTTTTGACCCCTCTTGGAGGCATGACAACTTGGGTGCCCCTACACCATTAGTGCAACTGAAGTCGATAAAATTTTCCTATTAAGAAAAAGAGCTTCCCTTAGCTTCAAGAAATATAAATATTCTATATTGACAAGGTCAACCACGTGAAGGTGGAAGCTCATGTGGCCTCACCTAAGACCTAAGACACATGTATTCTAGTAGATGTAGGACACCTAAGACACCTATTGTATAGTATGTATCTAGATTTTATAGACATAGTAGACCTAAGACACCTAGTCTGTATACCTTATTGTAGTCTAGACCTAAGTCAACTAGACACATAGATTATAGTTCTACCTAAGACACCTATTGTGGTAGACCTAGTTGACATATAGTACCTACCGAAGACACCTAGATAAAATTACAGAAGACACCTACCTAGAAGACACCTAGATCATTCTAGATTATACCTTATTCTAGTCTTTAGATAGGTTGTTGATATATAGTATCTACCTAAGACACCTAGATTAGATTAAATACCTTTTCTCTAGTCTCTATCTACCTAGTTGACATATCGTATATACCTAAGACACAATTAGAGACACATATTATCTAGTTAGAAACCAAGACACCTAGAGACACCTATATTTTATACATTACCTAGATTTTATACATTATTCTCAAGATCAACTTCATCTATCACTTAGGTCTAACCCCATGAAGCATAACATGATGATGTAAAAATGTGTATATGTGTAAAAATGCAGCAGCAAATAAAAAAAGACAAACCTTACAAATTAATGTGCATACTTACAACTCAATGTAACATGACTTTACAAAATCAATGTGACTACTTACAAATTAATCCAATGAACCATCTGGGTCTGCTCTACTCTTTATTGTGTCAAGTATTGCTTCATGGTCAGACTCACACACCTTCCACAAGGTCTTGTTCAAAGGTCTACCCTTATATTGTATCAAATGAACATTGGATGCCACGACAAGGTTCAAGTAATGAAGACTCTTTTGATGTGTGTCAAAGTCCTGAAATAGCCAAACATTAACACTCTTATGTGGGTACCTTCTAAGCCATGTTCCAGTAACAACCACTGATCCTGTAGGGTATTCGATGTTTTCTCCATCTGTAACTGGGGTCTCCAATTTCTTTTTGGCCTCAACACAATGACACAAGTCATAATCTGTTCCCTCTTTGTTATCTTCATCTGCAATAACTGTATATACATGCCCTACATTGATATGTGTAGCAAATTATATGAAATTAGTCAACATTACAAAAACACTACAAAGTAAGATGACATTAGGAATTTCAAAAACTATGCAAATAGATATATTACTTGGTTGAACTAGATCTAATATGTGGTCAAAGTCAACTGATGATTCCATCTATGTTAGTTCCAGTGCCATCGAGGGTCGATACATGTCAAGTGGGCTAAGATAACTACCATTCGTCAACCCACTCATTTGACTCACACTCATCCCAGGCTTGAATTGTATAGGAAGAACAAAAGCATGACATCTTTCATGTATGGATACTCCATGAACCTGCAATTGAGATTCTAAAAGAGTGCATCTCACTTGATCCTGTCAGTGTAGAATAGTCCTCATATGGTGCAATGTTAGTATCATCTATCAACCAAAAAAATCTATGAATTGAAGACTTACCTTCATTACCTGGACCCATGGAATCATTACACCACTCGATGATCGATTTTACATCTGTCAACTTTGCATGGTCTTTATACTTTAACTCTTCTCATGCTATGGCTCTTTTGATACATGCTCCTGCACCATCATGCTCCCCCTTTCCATGCCCGGCCTCACAAAAGTTCCACATATGCTGAATACTTGTAAAATTATGCCTCTTGCTCAGCCAATAGAAATTCCATGAGTTCTTGAATTGTGACGCACAGTTATCCGACCATATGATATGCTGACTAACGATATGCCCCTTCTAGCCAAGTCATTGTAGAACACTTGAAAGCAACCTTGCACGAACTCTGTAGAATGCATGCAATCATCACTAATATAGAAATGATACTCCCTTATGATCTTTCTGTCATCATCTATACTATCATTTTCATGAATGAATGCGATGTGCACAAATATAGAAACCTGTGTGGAGTTGTAATATTGTGATTGCACCTCACACTGTGGCTATAGACTATAGTTCTCTACAAAGTCGATGACTGAAACAATGCTACCAACCAGAAATGTGTCCTTGCATAACTTGAATTGCAAGTCCAACCATCGAGCTCTATGGGCATGTCTTGCATACTCATACACTATGCTATCACGAAATATAGGCATAAATTGATACACTCGAATCTTTCAATAACCAATTCACACCTCTTTACTTCTTTACCATCTTTTGTATTGTATGCCACTATTTTATACTTTCCAAACTCTACTAGTTCATTTCCAACTGCATGTGTTCTTTCCATATGTTCACATATTGGCATACGTTGCAAGGCACTGCAACGATGACATGTGCCATCCAAGCATAATTTCTTGTAGAATATTTGACCTTCCTCTCTTTCACATAAAATTCTTGATATGAAGTCTCTTGAAGATGTTGGTGGGGCACGTATGCCACAACCCTGCAAAACATTGTTAGTATGCAAATCTAAACATATAGACCGATAAACATCAAAATGGTTAGAAAATTCAATATGTAATCTACAACAACAAGTAGTCTATGTGTGATTTATCTTGACATAGAAAGGTTTTATCATTTCAAAATATCTTTGACAAATTTTAATTTGAGGATACTTCTCTAGAAATTTACCAAAAAATTGTGTTTGAGTCTCATCCAAAAAATGCTTGGGATGTGGCTCATGGTTCTGATTATTGATTCTCCTTCTTACCACATCCCTTTGATTCAGAGATACCCTTGTGTAATTATTCCAAAAGTCTTCAATTAGTGATCTCAATGCTTCAACAATTGGTTTATCTTTTCATGGTAGTCTCCCTGAGAATGCCCATAATTCATTGGCATTAGTGTCCTCAATTCTTTGGTGTCTTCCAATGGCTCTTGATAAATTTTTCCTATTAATTCTCAATGCTTGACTTGTCTTTCTAATAAGATGAGCTTTCCGTAGCAAAATGGAGTTGGAAAAAGGATGAACAGGACACTGATGGAGAAGGCTAGGAGTATGCTTAGTGGAGCTGACCTAGAATAAACGTTTTGGGCTAAAGTTGTAGCCACTGCTTGCTATCTTGTTAATAGATCTCCTACATCAGCTCTTGTTGGAAAGACACCCATGGAGGTGTGGTCTGGTAGAAAGACTTCAAGAAGGCATCTTCATATTTTTGGTTGTGAGGCATATGCACATGTGCCTAGGGAGAAGCGGTCAAAATTGGAGAACAAGGCTGTTATGTGTATTTTCATTGGCTATGGTGTCAGTGTGAAAGGATACAAGCTTTGGGACCCTGTGGCTGAAAAAGTGTTGTATAGCAGAAGTGTCATCTTCAGAGAGCTTGGACCTTCTTCCATTGTTTTATAGCCAGAAGAAAAAGAAAAGAAAGAGGATGTTGTTTAGTTTCCTCTCACCCCTGAGAAGACTGAATAGAAAGACAATGTTGGACCTGATGATGAGGAGAGCTCTAGCAGCTCTGAAAGCTCAGATGAAGAAGCTAAACTTTAACCTTAGCTCTTGAGGAGGTCTACACAGATAAAAAAGCAACCTGAAAGGTTTGGTTTTACATTGCTTGATTCTAGTTGTGCTTTTGCTTTGCTTACTAACAGTGATGAACCTAGAACTGTATCGGAGGCTATGGACATGAAAGATGCAAGTTCCTAGAAGGAGGCCATGGAGGATGAAAAGGCTTCTTTGGAAAAGAATCAAACTTGGGACTTGGTGCCTTTGCCTCCTGGACGGAAACCCATTGGATGCAAATGGGTGTTCAAGAAGAAATTTGGTGCAGATGGTAGTGTTGAGAAATATAAGGCTAGATTGGTTGCGAAGGGGTATTCACAAGTGGAGGGTATAGATTATGGTGAGATCTTCTCTCCCATTGCAAAGTTGACATCCATTCAATTCCTGTTGTCTCTCACGGTAGCTTATGACTTGGAGGTAGAACAGATGGATGTGAAGACAACTTTCCTTCATGGCGATTTGGAGGAAGAAATCTACATGTCATAGCTAGAGCATTTCATGGTGAAAGGTAAAGAAAATTTGGTTTGTAAACTTAAGAAGTCTTTGTATGGTTTGAAGCAATCCCCTAGGAGATGGTACTTGAAGTTTGATGCCTTTGTGTTGTCAATTGGATTTGTGAGATCAAAATCAGATCACTGTGTGTATTATAAGTTTGATGGTGATCGTATTCTCATTGTTGCACTATATGTTGATGATATGTTGCTCATTGGGAAGGGTAAGAATATGATTTCTAATTTTAAATCTCAGTTGTCAGCATAGTTTGAAATGAAAGACTTAGGGGCAGCTAGGTACATTCTAGGAATGGAAATCAAAAGAGACAGAGCCAATAGAAAACTTTAGTTAAGCCAGAGTAAGTATGTGAAGACCGTGTTGGACAAGTTTAGCATGGCAGATTGTAGACCATTGTGTGTTCCAGTTTCTTTGGGGACAAAGTTGTCTGTTGAGGATTGTCCAAAATCTCCTAGTGAGGTGGAGGACATGAGCAAAGTACCTTATGCTAGTGCTATTGGCAGTTTGATGTATGCTATGGTCTGCACAAGACTAGACATTGCCTAAGTAGTGGGAGTCCTTAGTCGATTTATGGCTAATCCTGGATGAGTTCATTGGGATGTAGTTAAGTGAGTGTTCAGATATCTGAGGGGTACTTCTGAGTATTCCATTTGTTATCATGGTAATGTTTCAGGACCTCTGCATTCTATTGATATTCATGGATTTGTGGATTCAGATTGGGTAGGTGACATTGACAGTAGGAGGTCCATCAGTGCTTATGTGTTTACACTGTTTGGTGGTGCCATTAGTTGGATGAGTAAGTGACAACCTATTGTTGCTTTGTCCATGACAGAAGCTAAGTATATGGAAGCAACTCATGCTTGTAAGGAAGCCATTTGGATTAAGAGATTGTGTTCCGATATCGGTGTTGATGCAAGTCAAATCACGATCAGTTGTGACAGAGTGCAATTTTCTTTGCAAAGAATCCAACTTTCCATGCTAGAACAAAGCACATTGATGTTCAGTTTCACTTCGTGCGAGACATGGTTAAGTATGGAAAGGTAAATTTGGAGAAGGTAGATACTTTGAAGAATGTTGCAGATGCGTTGATGAAACCAGTGGGCACAGAGAAGTTCAGATGGTGTTCGGAGTCTATGGGCCTCTCGGCCTATAGCAGTTAAATCTTATTTTTCTATTGGCTCTTACAAGATGTTCGACAAGTGGGAGAATGTTGGGAATTAAGGTGTCTCAACCTTGGTAATTCCTTACATTATTAATGTTTGTATTTATTATTTAATTGCCTATGTTGTAAATATTTGTAAATTCCATATTGTCATATTACAGGATGTGGCATGGTGATGTGTCAATCCTACATGGAATATGACAACTTGTAATTTTGTCCTCACATGAGGAGATAGGTGTCCCACTTTGTGGTAGGAGCATTTTTCCATGTGTCGACATCTTCCATGTTGTGTAAGGGAATATTGACCGAAACGGTTATGACAGATTCCTATGACAGATTCTATGACATGTAAGAGTTAGAAATAGAAGTTTGTAAGATAGGTGAGGACATGTGTCATGAAGCATCTTTGAAAAAGGCATATTTGGGTGCCCCAAGGTGGACTATGACATGTTGTAAGAGAATATTCTATTTATAGCATGTGTATGATAGATTCTCTTACATCTGTAAGTTATAACTGCTATGATATATTCTATGACAATCGTAAGTGTCATAAGATCATCTTGTTGGCAAGAGTCACTATATGGATTCATGATTGTTGTCATTGATGGCAACAAAGTTCATCCCACACATCCATAGGACATGGTGTGTCTATACCGGAAGTCAGAGTGAAGAATGTTGTGGTCCAGTAAGCAAGAACAGAGCATGTGGCGAGGTCTGACAGTCAGGTCCGGATCTCTCAGAGGAAGTATCTTGGTAAAGTACAGATTTGGGGAAGTCAAGAGGACTACCTTGACTGATAGATTCCAAGGATTTAGCCTCCAGTGATAAATGAAGAAAAAGATATGAATACTTGAGTGTCGGGTTCCTAATTGGCAGTGTGGACAAAGGAAGAATTGACTGGCAAAACATCAGACATTATTCTGGATGTGTTACTGATGATGGTAAAGGTTCTTAAGGCATAAGTTATGATTGGCTGACATGATTGATGACTTCTACAAGTATATCCTTGATCCGCATTACTTGGTAAGCAAGGATTCAACTGACAGATCAGAGTTTGTGGAAAAGGTTGACTATTCCGGATGCCGACTAGAAAGGTGATGAAATCACTTGTGTGGATATATATACAAGATGGATTTAGTTGTGAGAAGAGGTGTGGTTTTTGGTGATGTGTGATGAAAAGCAGTAGAGTAAATTAAAAGCAGAAAGGAAGGTTCGGTATGTGAAAGGAGAGCAGCACAAAAGAAGAGGAAAGATGAAGTGTAGCAGATCAGTGTACCGAGCCTAACCGGAACTGAACTCCAGTATATGTTGATGCTCCTTATTAGTTCAAGTATTGTATTACACTCTTTATAAATTGTAGACAGTGTGTCTCTTATAGGCAGTGTGCCTCTTGTGAGCAGTGTGCTCGGGCAGTGAGCCCTAATTGGCAAGTACCATTTTGTATTTCCATTCTTTTAATAGAGAATACAATCTTGGGTTAATCACCCTATGGTTTTCTCCCTTAACAGGGTTTCCATGTCAAAAATATTATGTCATGTGTATTTCCATTACATGATTATGTTTGCTTATTTGAATTAATGCTGCATTGATTATTAAGAAAGTTCAGAAAGAAGAAATAATTAGGATAACTGATTCACCCCCCTCTCAGTTATTAACAATTGGTATCAGAGCCAAGTTCCTCCCAACAGAGCCTAACAACTTGAGGAAGATCTAGGAATTCAAATGGATGTGTATGGTATGAGGGAGCAACTTAAGTTTGCCCTAGATGATCTTGAGCAGTCAAATTCTGAAGTCAATGAATTAAAAGAAAGACTCAAACAGGCTGATGATTTCATAAATGAACTAAAAGGGAAACTGAGTCTCTCTATGAAAAAGAGAAAAGAGCACCTTCAACAATTGGCTAGTCAAGGTGAAGCCAATGATACAAATGGAGATCTGATGGAGAAAACTAAGTTGTGTGAAAAGTTATCAAAAGAGATCATCATGGTAAGACATGAGATGGAATCAGGAGTTATGAAGTTTACCCAAGAAATTGAAGAGAAAAGAAAAACTGAAGATGATCTAAGACAATCTCTCAAAGAGAAATTAGAAGATTGCCACAAGATGGATAGAATAATTAGACACCTTGAATCTGATCTTGAAGATGCTAAAGATAATGAAGAAAAACTTGAGGATCAAATTGTCTCTCTTAAAAGGGATCTTCAAACAACAAATGAATATAAAGAAAAATTCAAGATAAGTTCTACTCAACTTGAAGTTCTTGAAAGTCAAAAGAGGGTAGATGACAAGTGTGGTTTGGGATATGAAAAAGGAGAAAGCTCCAGATCCGGTCAAAAGAATTTTGGATCAGAAAATCCAAGGAACAGGCCTAGAAGACTTCCGGTAAGGCATCCTAATGCTCAAAGATATCCATCCTTCAATGGATACTGCCACAACTGCAATAACTTTGGTCATAAAGCTAATCAGTGCAGAAAGAGAATGAATCAGACTAATTCATCCTTCTCCGGACAGTGTTTCAACTGCAAAAGGTATGGTCACAAATCTCATGAATGTAGAAATATGCAAATGAACAAATCATTCAATGGTAGATGTTTTGCATGCAATAGAATAGGTCATATGGCTAATCAATGCAGATCAAGAGGATATCAATCAAATATGCAAAGAAATGTCATTTGCCAAATTTGCAATAGATCCAGTCATATTGCAAAATTCTGTAGAAGCAAGAATCAGGACAAAAGAGGTCCGGTACATCATAATCAGAATCAAGATAAGGGAAAATGAAAAGTGAATGCGGATGAAGTTCAAAGTGAGATGAACAAGATTTGGGTGAAGAAAAGTACAGAGAATGTAGGGGATGGGTCCACACCAGACTCTGGTGCTGATATTCCTTCTGAAAATTAAAAAATGAGCTCTGGCTCAAGGGGAGACACAAAGAAAACCTTGTTCCCCCAGCCAGTCAATTGGTGCCAGAACTGGCACAAGAAGAGTTGCGGATTAAAGGGTTCATAAGAGAAACATCCAAATAAACCATGGTTAAGATTTGGAAGATCTACAAGATGTTTAAGATCAAGATTGATCCAGTTCTTCAAGTCATCTGAATAAGGCAAACTAGAATGACTTAGGTCGAGCATTTATTGCAACTTAACATTAGGGTTTGTGGAGCATTATAAGGGCTTTCTCATTAAGCATTTGTTCATTCTGCATTCAAGAAGAAACGAAAAGAGAGGCTCTACAACAAAATTCCTCAAGCTCATCCAAGATCATTTGTAGAAGTCAACTCATCCAGAAATCGATCCGGCTAACTCCGTGAAACTGAAAGATGCAAAAGGTATTTTCCATTCTTCTTTGCAAATCTTTAAAAAAAAAGATGTCTACTCCGAATATTGTGAAGATCACTAATAGGCCTCGCCCCAAATTCAAGAAACATCCCTACAAATCCTTGGAAATAGATCCCCTAGGAGCTTTTTCCAGTGTTCCGCATGGTGTCCTGCATACAAAAGATATTAGGGTTTACATTCACGCAAACATTGAAGAATTCAGAGAGTCCAAATTAATGGATATCTATCACATGCAGTTAATAGATGATTCTTTTGAGATCAAACCTCAGTGTAAAGCCATTCGGGATAAGCATTTTGCACAATGCATTCATTTCCCCTATTTTCTAGAAGATGAATGGGTCCGGTATATCCTGAGCAGGATACATGACAACTTCATGTGGTTAAACAGGCTGTTTAAGATCACTAAGGATGCCATTAGGGCTGTAACTGGATTACACTCAATCGGTGAAATGCCTACGCTCAAATCTGTCAAGAACCAAATCGTCAGTGAGGCTACCAGATCAAAGTTTGATAAAAGAGCTATGACTATTGAGGATATCACATATCCGGATATCAAATTTGCATCAATGATAATTGGATATAAGATATATCACTCCAGCAGGGAGAATTCTATTTCTGGAACTGCTATATATATTGCTTATGAAATGTTGAGGAAGAATGTAGACTATGATCTTTGTGAGCTCCTTCTGAACCAACTATTGGAGAATCTACAGAAGATAAAGAAGGATAAGAAGAACTCCTTCAAATACGGTGGTTTGATACTCTATCTTTTCTTTTATTACATGAATGAGCTTCTCGAATCTAGTGGCTGGGTATGGAAGAATGATAGGCTAGTAGCCATTTAGATCAGAGATTATATACATGGGATTGGTGATGCCAAGGCACAAAATACAGCTCTCTGGGGATGTTTCAAGAATTTTTAGAACATGATGCAAGCAAGAGAGAGAATTCCCCAGTCTCTTGTTGAGAAATACAAAGACACAGTATGCTTTATGGTAGAGACTGATCAGTGCCTAATGGAGGCAGTAGAACCAAGAACTGTATGGATCATGCCTATGGGGTATGAAGTTGATGAACAAATTGTGGAGCTGCATGTTCAACACATGCTAAGTCAGCCAAAGGATCCAAAGGCAGAAAGGTTTGGAACCTTTGAAGAGCTAAGTGTAAAAGTTCATGTGGAACTCAGACAATCAGAAATAAAGAGGAAAGTAAGAAAAGAAGTTGAAAACATTGCCAAAAGCTTTGGCATCTCAAAGAGGCACTTGATGCCAATAGGGAGAAGATGGAAAGAGGAGAGAAAGAGAAGGAAGGTGCTGAAAAGGAAAGTGGTCTGATAGAATCTTCCACCCAGACAAGATCATCAAAGAGATCTGTACCTACCACTACTAAAAGGTCAAGGACATCAAAACTGGAAGTAAAATCATCCGACAGAGGAGAGAAAAGAACTAAAACAAAGGTCACAAGGTCTTATGTCAGTCAGAAGGATGATGAAGAAACTGAATCAGATGAGGAGATAAAGAAAATGAAGAAGGAGAAGAAGAAAACATCCAGTGAACCCTCTATTGGTCAAGGTGAAGAAGAAAAGGCAGAAGAATTTGTAGAAAAGCTCACTCTATCTTTAGATGATGTCATCAAATCAGTCACTGTGGATGGAAACCTTTAGCCAATGGCTGAATTCTATGATGATTACAATGAAGCAGACCAAAAGATCATGCAGGAAGCAACAGTTAAGTATCTGAACATATATAACAAGGCTTTTATTGAAATTATATCTCTTATTCCCAAAAGCCTAGAAAAAGAGTTAGAATTAAGAAAGAATACTACCATGGCAAAAGATCTTGAGATCCAGGAACAGATAGCCATTCAGCTATATCCTTCAATCAATTCAAAGCAAATGAACATGATCTTCAAGGATTGCAAGGATGAATTTCAGAGCAAAGCTAGAATGAATCAACTCATACTTGGTGAGACTGACAAGATAGCCAAGGAAATAGAAGAGATCCTCAGGAATGCCTTCAAAAGATTCAATCTTCCTATTATAGAGGACTTGGGCATTGATCCTTCAGCCACAGGTGTTGAAAAGGAATCCACTGAGGAAATGACAGAAGAACTAATGGACACTGGTGAAGATAAGGGCTTAGAATCCTCTGCTCTGGAAGAGGTGGCCCATGAACAAACAAACATCACTCCTCCAGTTTCCCCTGCTAACTCTGAATTCAAAGGAGAAGAAAGATTACAGGAGAAAGAAGCAAAGGTGAAGGAAAAAGAAGATGACAGTACCAAGGTTGTAGAAGGAGAAAAAGCTCTAAGAGATAGTTTTGAGACTGCAGAAGAGAAGAAGAATCTGTCTCTAGCAAGAGACTGCAGAAACTGTCAAAAAGTTCTTAGACAAAGAGACAATGGAAATTGATGAACCAGAACTTCTGCAAGGGCCATTTAATTTTGACTCTCTTTCTCTGGTACAAATAATGAAGATAGCTTCATTTGCTAATGCAAAGGCCAAAGAAAAACCCCTGAAGTCTCACATGGAAGCCTGTGAGCTTATAGCAGCTGCATCCGGAGTGTTAGAAAAGATCATGCCATCTTTTCAAAAGGATCCCTCAGCCTCCTCATTCGGTAATCTTAAATATCTGATTAATAGCATTAGCACACATTTCAATTCTCTAGAGAAATCAGCTAAGGAGAAGGTCAGGAAAGAGTTTTTGGACAAGAGATTCTCTAAGTTGCAAGGGCTAATAGCAAATGACAGGAGAGTAATGGGTATTGGGATAAAGAGCTTGGAAATTGCTCTCAAGGAAAGAGGAGATGTATACAAATTTTGTATATCTTGGTCTAAAGCAACAGTGGAGATTGAGAAGAAAGTGAAAGAACAGGAGGACAAACTAACTAAACTTTCTCAAAATTTTGATCCACTTACCACATCCATAATAAATCAAGAATGTCAGATGATTGTAGTTTTGAATGAAATTAAAAAGCTTGAAGAAGAGAAGAAAAATAGAATCAGTAGGTTGAATGAACTTAGAGGAATAATTATCCCTAAGTTGGAGGCCATGCATGAGGCCTTAAGTGATGCTCAAACTACAGCTAGAACAAATGATCCGACAGATCTGAAAAAGGCAAAAGCTTATGCATTCCTGTTGAGTGGTCACATCACAATTTTTGACAAAATGAAGCAGAGTTGGGCAATAGAATTTGTCCAGTTGAAGACATCTTTTGCAGATATCCTTCAGTTTATGTAAAATATAGCATTTATAAATACTTATGCGGCTAAGTATAGAAGTGTTTTTGAGAAATCTTTTTGGTATGCGAACCCCACCCTTTGCCATTGATGTCAAAGGGGGAGTGAAGAGCAGTGAAAAATGAGGAATCCAACTAAGGGGGAGCTCCGAAAAATGTATATAAAAATAGAGCATCAGCCAAGGGGGAGCGTAGTGCAAACACTTAGTCATTTTTCACTAAGTGTTGCCATCAATGCCAAAGGGGGAGATTGTTGGCAAGAGACACTATATGGATTCATGATTGTTGTCATTGATGGCAACAAAGTTCATCCCACACATCCGCAAGACATGGTGTGTCTATACCGGAAGTCAGAGTGAAGAATGTTGTGGTCCGGTAAGAAAGAACAGAGCATGTGGCGAGGTCCGACAGTTAGGTACGGATCTCTCAAAGGAAGTTCTTGGTAAAGTGCAGATTTGGGGAAGTCAAGAGGACTACCTTGAATGATAGATTCCAAGGATTTAGCCTTCGGTGATAAATGAAGAAAAAGATATGAATACTTGAGTGTCGGGTTCCTGATTGGCAGTGTGGTCAGAGGAAGAATTAACTGGCAGAACATCAGACATTATTCCGGATGTGTTACTGATGATGGTAAAGGTTCTTAAGGCATAAGTTATGATTGGCCGACATGATTGATGACTTCTACAAGTATATCCTTGATCTGCACTACTTGGTAAGCAAGGATTTAGTTGATAGATCAGAGTTTGTGGAAAAGGTTGACTATTCCGGATGCCGACTAGAAAGGTGATGAAATCACTTGTGCGGATATATATACAAGATGGATTTAGTTGTGAGAAGAGGTGTGGTTTTTGGTGATGTGTGATGAAAAGCAGTAGAGTAAAGTAAAAGTAGAAAGGAAGGTCCAGTATGTGAAAGGAGAGCAGCACAAAAGAAGAGGAAAGATGAAGTGCAGCAGATCAGTGTACTGAGCCTAACCAGAACTGAACTCCAACATATGTTGATGCTCCTTATTAGTTCAAGTATTGTATTACACTCTTTATAAATTGTAGACAGTGTGTCTCTTGTAGGTAGAGTGCCTCTTGTGAGTAGTGTCCTCAGGTAGTGATCCCTAATTGGCAAGTGCCATTTTGTATTTCCATTCTTTTAACAGAGAATACAATCTTGGGTTAATCACCCCATGGTTTTCTCCCTTAACAGGGTTTCCACATCAAAAATATTGTGTCATGTGTATTTCCATTACATGATTATGTTTTCTTATCTGAATTAATGCTGCATTGATTATTAAGAAAGTTCAGAAAGAAGAAATAATTAGGATAACTGATTCACCCCCCCTCTCAGTTATCAACACATCTATCATAGCCCATTTTGGAAATAGGTGACCTCTTTGGTATGGGAGCTATGGACAAGTATTAGGCACATTCTACAATGTTGACCAATTGTCCTTAGGCATGGGTTTTGGTCTATGAAGCCAAGTTGGACACCCATCCCAAGATAGGACCTATTTTGCCTTGTATTTTCTATATAAACAGGTGCTTGGAGATGGAGTTTGTATCACAGGTTTACAGGTAATGTTATACTACTGGATTGACTCCAGACATGAGTGTCAAAGACCATTGAAGCTTGAATTGCAAGTGTATTGTAAACAACTTTTAGATTTGTTAATACATTGTGCAGGTTTCTGAGTGTGGGGTTTTTCACTCGATAAGGGTTTTCCCCACTGTATATCTTTGTCTCTCTTCTTCTGTCTTCTTTCTGGTTCTTGTGTATTGCTGTAATAACTCTGTTAGATGTTGTATTTTGCTATAGTGATAAGGATTAAATTGAATTTGTATAGCTCTCCCCTCATTAGATTAGTGTAGGAAGCGATTTCCGCACACCTAGCTTCCTTTCATAGACAAGGTAACCAACATCATGTGCTAACAAAGGACAATTAGGAAATTTTGAAATATTGTTGTGTCATGTGCATACAAATCATCGTGAATAGGTGCATACGGAATGTCCTAGCCCAAGATATGTGCATAAAAATCATCATGTCATGTGCATACTTGTATGATCTTGGCACCTATTCATTTGTATTTTAACTTGTTAATATGACAAGATAATAGTGGGATTGTATTTTTATTATGTTGTAAGGATTTATTCTTGTATAGTTTGACATCATGGTATGTTAAGGTCTATTTATTACACATAATTATTAAAGAGCCCAAGTGTAGAAAATATACATGGCATCATGTGAGATTGTAGGCTGCTTTCTTGATTGGGAATGTGTCTATTTTAATTAATGTTGACCTTTGAGATATCTTTTATTATGCATACCATGAACTAATTTAAAACATAGTCTATTATATAAACGCAAGATATGTATACATAGTCTTTTATTATGCATACTGGATACAAGTGATATAAACATGTATGATAAAGCATGATAAATTAATCCAAATAGAATTAAGGAAAATGTAAAGAATATGCATGTAAAGACTTGACATACCTAAAAAATAGAGATTCGAATGGAGAGAGTACCCAATTATGTAGTGTTTTTTTCTTCTTGCATCAAACTCCTCAAAAATTTGAGTTTTTCACCACTTGCTTCCTTTTTAATGTTAAATTGAATAACACTCAATTATAATTAGTAACAACAATACTATTAACCAATCTATAATGTTAAATTCCTAAAATTGAATCACAATTAACATTGCAACACTACAAAAATTGAAACTTGAATAGATATATATCAAATTTGATGTGAAAACTATGTTATTTCCTCCTTCTCAAGTTGGCAAAGCAGAAAGGTGGTGGAAAGATCATGCAAAGGTGGTAGAATGTGTAAAATGTGCATGTGAACTTCCCAATAGCATGAAAACACTTTTTTTTGTCAGAACATGCACATAATCAACAGATTTTTTACCGTTTCTTTGGCAGGACAAAATGCAAGCGCGTTATAATGCACTCGCGTTATAACACACTCACATTTTGTCCTGCTATAGATTGATCCATAAATATTTGTGCCTATCTCACCTTTGATAGCACCTTTGCAATATCTCACCTCTAGTTCCATTAGCTCATGTTCTATCTCTCACCTCTCTATATCTCACTTATCCCTCCCCCTCACCTCTCTACCTCTCCCCTCTCTATGCCTCTTAGTCACTCCTTGTCTACCTCTCCATCCATCCTTAGCTATCTAGGTCTCACTTAATCCTAAACCCTAAAGACTCAACCCTCAACCCTTAAACCTTAAATCCTAAACCCTATCCCTAAACCCTCAACACTTTACCTTAAACCCTATTCCCTCAACCATAAACCCTAATCCCTCAACCCTAAACCCTACACCCTATCACTAAACCCTAAACCTTATCACTAAACCCTAATCCCTTAACCCTTAGTCCTAAAGCCTCAACCCTCAATCCTTAAACCTTCAACCCTAAACCCTATCCCTAATCCCTATACCCTTGACACTCTACGTTAACCCTAATCCTTCGACCCTCAACCCTATCCCTAAACCCTCAACCCTAAAACCTCAACCCTTAACATCAAACCCTAATTCCTCAACCCTTAACTCTAATCCCTCGACCCTCAACCCTATCCCTAAACCCTCAACCCTAAAACCTCAACCCTCAACCCTTAACATCAAACCCTAATCCCTCAACCATTAACTCTAATCCCTCAACCCTAAACCCTATCCCTAAACCCTCAACACTATACCTTAAACCCCAATCCCTCAGTTCCCTAAACCCTAAACCCTATCCCTAAACCCTAATCCCTCAACCCATAACCCTAATCCCTCAACCCTAAACCCTAATCTGTCAACCCTCAACCCTAATCCCTCATCCCTAAACCCTAAATGGTATCCCTATTCATAAAGCCTCAATGGGCTTGATACTATACCTTAAACCCTAATCCCTATACCCTTGACACTCTACTTTAACCCTAATATCTCGACCCTCAATCCTATCCCTAAACCCTCAACCCTCGAACCTCAACCCTCAACCCTCAACGTCAAACCCTAATCCCTCAACCCTTAACCCTAATCCCTCAAACCTAAACCCTATCCCTAAACCCTCAACACTATACCCTAAACCCTAATGCTTCTCTCTTGGATAATGAAAATAAAGTCTGTAAAACTGCAGTATTTACCATCAACTAGCAAGAGCAAATGTCATCCATTGAAATTAGGAAAGGTCCTTGAAGTGTACCTTAACTCTTTAGATTCATGAGGTGTCCTTGCTTGCATCTCACATCTTGGGCCGTATTGTGCCCTGTCAATTCTTTAAGTTTTTAGCTCCATCAATAAAACTTTCTAGCTAAAGTGAATATTTAAAATATATGGCATATTTTTCTAGCCCATCTGGGGTTCATTATGCCAATAGTTGTACACACTATGAGAAAAGCTTTGCGTCTGGTACATCCACAGTGAGTAATTAACAGTTGAAATTAGAAGGATGATCATTATGAGAAAATCTTTTCATTGGGGTACATCCACAGTGGGTAATGAATGGTTGAAATCAGAACCCCTGGTCAACATTAAGTGAACATTTTTTTATTAAGATTTTTTTAAAAGATCAACATACTCTCTCCACCTATTTTCTTTAATTTAAATTAGGGCCATAAAAATGTGCACACATCTGCTCCTAATGTATAACTTAGGTGTAATTAAAACCATCAACTAGGTAAAATAAACAACTTTGGCCATAAAAATCAATCAATCTTTTAAAAATAGATATTAGTAACTATACATTTTAGATATCAGTAACTATACATTTTAGTACCATTTCTTTCTTGATTTTCTATTTTTAATTAACTAATTTTTGTTTGTTTTAGACAAAATATTACAATCCTCATGTGAAGATCTTTTCTTGTATAATTTTCTCCTTTTATCTTTGGCCTGTCTTTTCCCTCCTAGAAGTTCTTTCAGAAGGATCTTTATTTTATCTTTCGAAAATATGCCCACCTCACACTTAAGGCAGGTATATTGTTATGAAATAGGCAAATAATCTCCCATTGTTTATTGGCTCTATCCACAGGAACTACTAAACTTTTTTCTCTTGGTAATTGTAGAGGACATTCACCTATTTTTGGCAACTCCTGCATTCCCAAACCATTACAAAAACTAAGTTAGTTTAACCCAATAAATAGCTGATTGCATTGATTTAATACTCTACTATTAAAGCTTAGCATTCACACAAATGCATATGTTCATATTATAGAAGATTGCATTATATTAGACTATTCTAGAGATCCCTCAGAAAAATGTAATAATAAAACTGCTTTGCCTTATGTTAGATTACAATTAAAACCATTATTTTTGACACTCTTCTCTTAATAAAGTAAGAGTAATAAGAATAAAAGGCAGAGAATTTGACCTTACTAGTATGCATGGTCAGTTTACATTCCCTGACTTCATTTTCATTGAATAAAAAGGTTTATTTGATTTGAAAGGTGGGGCAAAGTTCACTACCATGTGCTTTTCTAGATGATAGGGTCCATAATGTCCAGGGTTCTTCAAAGAAAGGCCTATAACAGAATTAAGTTTTTGTTATACCAATCGTCCTGGTAAAGCTACAATTCAAATGCCTGCTTTGAAAGTTGAAATAAATTAAATTAGACTTACAATTTTGATTTTCTTCCATTGCTTCAAAAACATTATTGTCTTCTTCATCAAAAACCAATTCATTCAGCAACTTTCTGCCCATTAGTTGACTTGAACTACATACTCTATTAGAAGAAGGGCATCTTTTATCTGTATCAATGTTGGTATTCATAAGTTGAAGAGCATTCATATTTTTCACACACCCTGTTCTTTGAAAGATCTTAACCTTAAAATATGACTTGGATATGTACTTGAACACAACAAAATCTCCAATCTCTAGCCCATGATGATTCACAAAATTTTCCCAACCCTGCCTAAATTCTAGTTTATTTATGGTACCCCCTAATTGAACATCCCACTCCTGCCCACCTGGGCCTTGCAACACCATATGTTCATCTGTGTTGCCTATAAATTGTGAAAGAAATGCAGGAGGAATGCGCTTCCATAAAAACATTACGCAATTAGATTTTACAAGTTCTTAACAGTGTACAAGAAATAAAAGAATGAAAAATAATGTATAGAGTTACTAGTTTTTGTGTAAAGTCTCCAAGCATAACTTTGAAGAAGGAGGCACACCCATTAATCCAATTCATTCAACAACTTGCTGCCCATTGGTTGACTTGAACTACATACTCTATTAGAAGAAGTGCATCTTTTATATGTATCAATGTTGGTATTCATAAGCTGAAGAGCATTGATGTTTTTCACACACCCTACTCTTTGAAATATCTTAACCTTAAAATATGACTTGGATATGTAACACAACAAAATCTTGAATCTCTAGCCCATGATGATGTTGGAAGTAAGGCAGATAACTGAGAGGGGGGGGGGGGTGAATCAGTTATCTCAAAATTTCTTTAACTTCCTTTTCTTTTGTTATCTTTAATAATCAGTGTAGCGTCAAAACATATAAGCATATGTGATCATAAGAACAAAAATAAAATCAACACACATAACACAAGGATTTTTACGTGGAAAACCCTGTTAAGGGAAAAACCACGGGGTGACTAACCCAAGATTGTATTCTCTGTTAAAAGAATAAAGGAGTACAAAATGGCACTTGCCAGTTAGGGCTCACTACCCGAGCACACTTCTCACAAGAGGCACACTTCCTATAAGAGACTCACTATCTACAAAACTTACAGAAGATAATCAAGTGGTTGAACTGATGAGAAGCATCTACAAATGCAAGAGTTCAGTTCTGGTTTAGGCACAATATACAGATCCGATGCACTTCATTCTTCCTCTGCTCAATGTTGCTGTTCTGTCACATATCAGGCTTGGATTTCTGTTCCCACACTTATCTCTACTTTTCTTCACACTTTTCTTCACTACTTCATCACTTTTCACCCTCACATGCTAAAATTTGTTTGGTATATATATCCGCAGCAAGGATTTTTATCAACTTGCTAGTTGGCATCAAGAACACTGCAAGTAATTACTCTATTGGTTGAATCCATGCTTGATTTGTGATGCGTATCAAAAACATAGACATAGAAGTCATTAATCATGTTGACCAACAATGTATGATCCCACAAATTGTTTGATCAACACCATTTACTCATCCGGATTGAAGTCTGATACTCTGCCGGTCAGTTCTTCTTCTGTCTGCTCTGCCTGACTGGAACCCAACACTCAGATCCTCATATCTTTTCTTTGATTTATCATCGGAGGCTAAATCTCTGGAGAAAAGTAGTCATGATACCCCTCTTGACTTTCTCAAGTCCGCAACTTGCTGAGTTACATCATCTAAGAGATCCGAACCTGATTGTTGAACCTTATTACATACTCTATTCTTGTTCACTAGATCAAAACAATCTTCAATCTGACTTCCGGTATAGGCATACTATGTACTACAGATGTGTGGGATAGACTTTGTTGCCATCAATGACAACACTAGTGAAGCCACACAATGTCTCTTGCCAACAGATGATTCACAAAATTTTCTCAACCCTCCCTAAATTCTAGTTTATTTATGGTACCCCTTAATTGTACATCCCTAAACCCTAAACCCTAATCCCTTAACCCTAAACCCTAATCCCTAATCCTTAAACCATAAACCCTAATCCCTAATTATAATTTATGGTACCCTAATCCCTAAACCCTAAACTCTAATCCCTTATCCCTAAACCATAAACCCTATCCCTAAATCCTCAACCCTCAACACTTAAACCTTAAATCCTAAACCCTATCCCTAATGCCTCCACCCTAAACGCTATCCCTATTCCTAAACCCTCAACCCAAGACACTATACCTTAAACCCTAATCCCTTACCCCTAAACCTTAAACCCTATCCCTCAACCCTTAACTCTTAAACCTTAAACCCTAAGACCTATCCCTAACCCTCAACCCTATACCCTCAACCATATACTTAAGCCCTAATCCCTCAATCATCAACCCTATACCTTAAACCCTGAAACCTACACCCACAAACCCTCATCCCTAGACCATATAAGCTCACCCTTATATCCTAAACCTCAAATATTGTGCCTCAACCCTATACTTAAATTAAACCTAAACCATATGTGCTCTCAACCCAAGTCACCCTATGCCTTATATACCCTCAATCCATATCATAAACCCTAAACCCAATATCCTAAACCCTAATCCTTGCGCCTTACACACTTAATCTTATACACTCAACAACCTGAATATTAACCCTCAATTGTAACCCTCAACCCTCTAATCTCTACTCTCTACCCTCAACCTATTACTTAAGCCCTAATCCCTCAACCCTCAACCCTCAAAACTATACAGGCGCAGGTCCTTATATACACTAAACCCAAAACACTTACATACATACATACATACATACATGCATACATACAAATATACATACATACAAACATGCATACATACATGTACATACATACAAGCATGCATACATGTACATGCATACATACCTACAAGCATAGATATAAACATCCATGAAACATACTTATGAAACTTGAACATAACTCATTCAAAGGAAGACATAACGCTAGCATGTTATAACGCGCTCGCGTTATGTCAAACTGGGAAAACACAGGCAAACATGCAAAAAAGGAAAAAAACACAACACAACACAAGCACGTTATAATGGGATCACGTTATATTGTGCTTTGGGAATCCCAAGCCTTAGGCTTGGGATTTACTTTGGATTTCCAACCCAAAGGCTTGGAGTGCCTTTTCAACATCCATAGACGTGTTTCTGCAAATTCTACAAGATTTCACATAATTTTGTTTGTGCTTACCCTCAGATTTGCACGTGTTTCAAGGTCAAACAAATCAAACACCTGGGTAATGTTAGGCTTTCTCTTAGCTATTTAACGATGTATTTTTTTTCACATTTTGACAATGTTAAGCCTTTCATCTTTAATTTCTTTTGTTTGTGTGTCCGTTTTTGGGCAAAAACCACTGTTTGGTATTTTTTTCATTGTAAATTAACCATTCATTGAAATTTCAAAAAAATTACATATTTAGAAACTAGACTCCATTCTACACATATTAAAAAAAATGATTTTCAATTAGTTTTCAAAATTTATAGGGGTAGCATGGCCAAAATTCTATTTTTTAGGATGTGTCCACTTTGAAATTTAGTAAAAAATCAAATATTCATCAAAAAATTATCAGAAACATTGGGCATAAAGTACATGTTGTTAGCTAATTTCTCACTGAAACTATTTTAAAAATACCAAAAAAAAGTTAACCTTTTGAGGGAGCCACAAAACATGCTATGTTATGTTTTTTTGACAGAAATAACACCAATTTCTGTGGCTCCCTCTTTTGAACCCCTTAATCTATACCATTAAAAAAAAAATAGTAGTTTAGAAAGTAGACTCGGAGCACTATGAACATTGTTTTGGTTGCATCTCCAAATTTTGAGTGTAATTATACTCAATTTTTCATCCAAGGCCAGCATTTCCTGATTTTAGAAAAAAAGGTGGCCACTTAAGACCCCTTTTTGGCTCCCCATCTTCTTGCACTTACCCGATAGTGATAATACTATGATAGAAGGTTGAATAAATCATTGTTGATGGAGATAACAAAATATAACTATGAGCTAAGGGCTACATGGTCCTCTCGTAACCTCTATGGCACAACCTATAGTAACCATAACAATATATATGACTGTAAGTTGAGGCAACCTCTATGAAACAACTCACAAATAACCAACTTATCATGTAAAATAACATTCTCCAATCCCTGTAGTCAAATGGTCAATATAATGTATGGGTCAATGACTCCATAGACATAACTCAATAGTAGTCAATATCAAGATAATACCAAATCAATAATAACAATAAATTGATATTTCTAGAGATGGGATTGAGTCAATACAATACCAAAATGACATATCTAGTATATAAATATAGTCTGCTATAATATTGTTTTGTATGTTCACCAGACTAAATCAAATAACAATAACATTGTATACACTATTCAACAGGGATGCTCATACCTATAGATTCTCCCTACGAGCTACCACTTCTATAGCTATATGGTGCTACTAGGGTTCTATGCCTCCATTTTTCTTAGACAAGAAGAATTATTCAAGTGTTATCATATACAAGAAAATGTGTTACACCCACTTCTAATTTAATAAAATAGAAATTTCTAATAACAGAATTTCAGTAGAAAGATTTACTAACTTTTATGTAAGAAGTAACGAATACAATAAAATTCGAATTTCAACCAACTTTCATTTTTAGCTGAAATAATCTTTTCTAATCGGCATGCATGTAAAACAAAGTAATCTAACTAACTTTAATTAACTTTCTTTCTTTTCAACAAACTCAAATATTAAATTAGGAAGAGAGGATAAGAAAAGTACAACTTGAATAGTTTCTTGCTGATTTGTTTGTAGATCCTTCTCTAGATTCTGGAAAAAGAAATATCAACATGGGTTTTATCCACCCATCCAAGTGAAAGGAAGCTAGGTGTGCAGAAATCGCTTCCTAGACTAATCTAATGAGGGGAGAGCTATACAAATTCAATTTAATCCTTATCACTACAACAACATACAACATCTAACAGAGTTATTACAACAATACACAAGAACTAGAAAGAAGACAGAAGATGAGAGACGAAGATTTACGGTGGGGAAAACCCTTACCGGGTGAAAAACCCCACTCATAAACCTGCACAATGTATTAACAAATATGAAAGAATGTTTACAATACACTTGCAATGCAAGATTCAATGGTCTTTGACACTCATATCTGGAGTCAATCTGACAGCATAATAGTACCTGTAAACCTATGATGCAAACTCCATCTCCAAGCACCTGTTTATATAGGAAATATAAGGCAATATTGGACCTATCTTGGGATGGGCGTCCAACTTGGCTTCATGGACCAAAATCCACACCTAAGGACACTTGGTCAACATTGTATAATGTGCTTGACACTTGTCCACAGCTCCCATCCCAAAGAGGTTGCCTATTTCCAAAACGGGCTATGACAGATGCTCTTACGACACTTACGACCGTCATAGAATCTGTCATAGCGGTTACAACTTACAGCTATAAGAGAATCTGTCATACACATGCTATAAATAGCATATTCTCTTACAACATGTCATATTCCACCTTGGGGCACCCAAATATGCCTTATTCAAAGATGCTTCATGACACATGTCCTTACATGTCTTACAGACTTCTATTTTCAACTCTTACATGTCATAGATTCTGTCATAGGAATCTGTCATAACCGTTTCGGTCAATATTCCCTTACACAAGATGGAAGATGCTGACACATGGAAAAATGCTCCTACCACAAAGTGGGATGCCTATCTCCTCATGTGAGGACAAAATTACAAGTTGTCATATTCCATGTAGGATTGACACATCACTGTGCCACATCCCACAATATGACAATATGGAATTTGCAAATATTTACAACATAGGCAATTAATTAATAAATACAAACATAATAAATACAAGGAATTACCATGGTTGAGACACATTAATTCCCAACATCAAGATCAACTAGTCTCCCATGCTTCTTCAAATGAAGAAACCTAACCCTTCACGAGGGTGATTAACAAGGCATCAATTAACAACACTATGCCTCTAAGCCTGGTGTCAAGAACTTATACCTCTTGATCGATCTTTTCCCTAAGGTACCTCCTACTGGAAAGATCATTCTAATCAGTGGTATATGTGGTACTTGATAGTTGACAGATGCCTATTCTGTATCATAACCTTGGCCAAGGATTTTTGATATATATATATATATATATATGACACTACTATTTATATATATATAGAAAGTATCAAGAAATTCAAAACTTTGTAGATTCGAAAGACTTGTTGAATGGAATACATATGCAGATTTCTGAAGACCAATCATGAAACATAGAACTAAGATTATAGAAAGATAGCATGATTCGATAGCTTCAATCATCAAATACTGTGTTTCTATTGCATGATAAATCAGACTATGATAAAGGGACTATGATCTTACTTGAACAAATCTTTTAGTAATCGAAGCTGAAGAAGATGTAGTTGCAAACAAACTAAAATGTGTGACTGGTTCTTACAGCCACTTGATAGAATAAAGAAGAATGCAGAGTCGAAAAATACTTCAGAAGAATGCAATAACAATGCTCAAGACTTATGTGATTCAGGCTTTAGTATTGTAGAGACAAAGATACTTCAGCGGAATGCAAACTATTAATCAACACCTTGCTTATACTTCTTGCGAATGCTTTTTGGAATGATGCGAATGCTGCTTTCTATCTGAGATAGTGTAGAGAATGCATGACAAAGAAAGAATGAACACGAATAATATATGTCCGCTCCTCCTACCTTGTCCGCATGCAAGGAGTATTTCCTTCTTGCATGCAACCAGAATAGGAATTACAAGACAAGACTCCAGCTTGCACACTACCAAGCGCTCCTCAAAAGGTAAGACACAATTTAATTATTATTTAATAAACATAAGAGATAAATAATTCTCACCAACTAGAAATATATTTATACTTATATACATGTGCCTTGGCCAAGGCTATGGTGACTTAGGTTTAGACATAATCATTGTTTTTTGATTCCTGTAATCACCCTCTCCCTGTTGATATCCCTTTTTCCTTTTCACCCGATTTGTCCTACAACCACTTCGACAAATAATGAAGGTTACATCGTTTCCTTGATATGAACAATAATTTATATTATTTCCATATATCCATTTTCACATATAATTAAGAAAATATTTGCATATAAAAGAAAACCATTATACACATTATCCAACAAATAATTTTCATATTCACATGAAAGCAGCTGTACTCAACTAACAACATAACTAACATTTCATTGTTAAAAAAGAAGGGGATGTAACATATTCTTCCCCTCAAGAATCATTGTCCTCGATGATTATTTATCAATAATTATATATAAAATCTTTACAACATAGTTTCACATGATCAGTCTTAATTGTTTGGAAATAAATAAAGAAACTTTTGATGAATCTCATCATAATCTTCCCAGGTGGCATTCTCTTATGAATACTAGTTCCACTAGACCTTACATTGTACCACCTCATGATTACGTAAGTGCAACTTACATATCTTGAGTACTCAGAGTGGCTCTATTGTGATCACCCCAGGGTCCCATACTTGCAATGATTTCCAATCAATCATATGCTCAGAGTCTGCATAATATTTATTGAGATAGGAAACATGGAATACATTGTCAATTCTAGCGAGAGTCGGGGGTAGAGCAATTCTGTATGCCACAAGATTGATGATTTCTAGAACTTCAAAAGGTCCCATGTATCTTGGGGCTAACTTAGAGGCTTTCCCAAATTTTATAGAACTTTTCTATGGTTTTACCCGTAAAAGAACTTTTTCTCCCACTACAAACTATCTAGGAACATGTTTGGCATCAGCATAACTCTTTTTCCTATCATTGGCTTCTTTTAGTCTCTGCCTGATTATTCTTATTTGCTCTTCCATTCCTTGAAGCATTTCAGGTCCTAGAATGATCCTGTCTTCCCACCTATTCCAACTTATAGGGGTTCTACATTTCCTGCCATATAGTGCTTCAAAAGGTGCCATTTTTATTGTTGATTGATATGAATTGTTATAAGCAAATTCTACTAAACATAAATATTCCTCCCACCTATATTGTTGATCCATACAGTACATTCTAAGTAGATCTTCTAAAATTTGGTTTACCCTTTCCATCTGACCATCTGTCTCGGGATGATATGCCATACTAATATTTAACTAAGTCCCCAAGGCTGAAAATAAGGTCTGCCAAAATCTAGATGTCATCCTAGCATCTCTATTTGATATGATCTTTTCTGGTATCCCATGGAGACGAAAAATTTTCTGCACAAATTTTTGTACGATCACTGGTACCCCATCTATTAAATTCCCTGGTATGAAATGTGCCACTTTCATGAGCTTGTCCACTACCACCAATATGGCATTATACCTATTCTTAGTCAAAGGTAGACTTGCACAAAATCCATGCTGATAATTTGCCATTTCCAATCAGGTACGCTATGAGGCTGAAGTAATCCTGCTGGATGCTGATGCTCTACCTTGACCTTCTAACATTTGAAACATCTTGCCACAAATCTTGTTGCGTCCTTTTTCATTCCTTTCCTAAAATATAACGGTTTGACATCGGCCATCATCTTGGTTACTCCAGGGTGTCCTGAATATGGTGCGGTGTGTACTTCTTTCCATATTGTTTTCCTTAACTCAGAAGACTTTGGAATATACATTATACCTTTAAATCTCAAAAGCCCATCTGCTTCAATGTGAAAACCTTCATATTTAGGCTCCTGTGGATTGGACTAAAGAGCTTCTAGAACTTGTGAATAATATGCATCTTCATTCAATTTTTGAATCACCTAGTTTCTAAAATCAGTGTTGATTGACACTAATGCCGTCATATGCTTCCATCGACTCAAGGCATCAGCTACTCTATTTTCCTTGCCCTTAATGTAACTAATCCCAAAATCATAATTTGTAATTAACTCCATCCATCTTCTCTGGTGAGAATTTAGATTGGCCTGAGTAAATATATACTTCAAACCTTGATGATCTGACTTAAGTTCAAAAGTTTTTCCTAATAAATAATGTCACCACATTTGTAGGGCATGAACAATAGCTACTAACTCTAAATCATGGGGTGCATAATTTTGCTCATATTGTTTCAATTTCTAGGATTCATAAGCCACTACCTTTCCTTCTTGCATTAACACTCTACCCAATCCTTCTCCTGATGCATATGTTATAACTACAAAATGACCATTAGGATCCAGTACTATCAATATTGGAGTGACTGTTAGTTTTTCCTTTAATAGGTCAAACGCCTCTTGACATTTTTTAGTCCATTCAAATCTTTTTCCTTTTCTTTGAAGAGAGGTAATGGGATGAGCAATTCTAGAAAAAATCTCTGACAAACCTTTTGTAACACCCAGCTAATCCCATGAAACTTCTAACTTTAGAAACATTTTTCGGTATTGGCCAACCTACTATAGCTTTTATCTTAGTAGGGTCCACTGCAATTCCTTTAGCTGATATAATATGCCCCAAATATTATATCTCTTTATGAAAGAAGGTACATTTGGATAATTTTTCATATAGTTTGTGTTCCCTTAACAGTTGAAGAACTATTTGAAGGTGTTGGAGGTGCTCTTCCTCATTTTTGGAGTAGATAAGAATGTCATCTAAGAATACCAATACAAACTTGTCCAGGTAATCTCTGAAAACACTATTCATTAAATTCATGAACGCGGCTGGGGCATTGGTGAGTCCAAATGGTAGAATTGTGAACTCATAGTGTCCATATCTAGTTCTGAAAGCTGTCTTATGAATGTCTTCCTCTTTTAACCTGAGTTGATGATATCTTGACCTCAAATCTACTTTTAAAAACACTGCAGCCCCTTTCATTTGATCAAACAAATCATCTATTCAAGGTAAGGGGTATTTGTTCTTGATGGTGAGCTTATTTAGCATTCGGTAATCTATACATAGATGAAGAGTCCCATCCTTCTTTTTAATAAAAATCACTAGGGCACCTCATGGTGAAACACTTGGTTGTATCAAACCTTTGTCCAGTATATCCTGTAATTGAGCCTTTAACTCTACCAGCTCTAAGGTGGTCATACAATAAGGTACTTTTGAAACAGGTTCAGCCCCTGGTATAAGGTCAATAGCAAAATAAAAAATTCTTCTAGGTGGTAACCCAGGTAGTTCCTCAGAAAATACATCCTGATATTCCCAAATATAGGGGTTTTTTTAGTAAAGGTCTCTTCCTTATCTTCAATTTTCATTTTCCTCTTTCCATTTTGGAAATGCTTTGTCCCTTCTTCAACTGTTTCCATCTTGACTACAAACAATTTACATCCTTTTCTTCTATTTCTTTTCAGCTGCATATCCAAAATTTGTCGCACCTTAACCTCTCGTTGCTTTCCTTGAATCCTCACCGAATTCCCTAAATCATCCATGCATTCTACTACCTTAGAATAACAGTCGACCTTAGCCCTATGTTCTTTCAACCAATTCATTCCAATGATCACATCATAGGAACCTAGAGGTGCTATGTAAAGGTTGACCTCTATAGTGAAGTCTGGAAATTCAATCTTTGCTTCAAACGAACACTGCTCTACCCAAGCTCTCGTCTGATTAGCATATTCAACCATCCATGATTTAGCCATAAACCCAGTTCTTTTAGGGAACCTTCCTAGTAACTTAGGTGATATAAAAAATTTAGTGGCTCCAGTATCTATTAAAATAGTTATTGGGTTTCTATAAAGCATACCTAGAGTTTTTATAGGAGCAACCTGGTACTTTGCTTGTCTATTGTTAATTGCTGCATGAATTCTTTGCTGAAATACGATCTGTTGAGGTGGTAGGGGCTTCTGTTGTTGTTGTCCTTGCTGGTTCTTAGAGGGACACTGATTTGTGTAGTACTCTCCTCCACAATTGAAACATCCTCCAGGTGGTCCTTTCTTTTCAGTGCTTTTATTAGATAAGTTTTCATCCTTTTGTGGGTTGTTATTGTTCCTTTTGAATTGATTATTCTTGTACCCCTTCTTTTTGAAATTCTGCTGAGACTGGTCCCACTTACCCTTATTGTGCTTTCTGTCCCTGAAGGAATCATCTCTCTTTAATCTATGTTCTTGCCGAAAAGCTTTCTCATAAGCCTCATCCATAGTTTGAGGTGCTAAAACATCTACTGGTCCTCTAACATGATTGTTTAACCCCATTATGAACTTTCATACTTGAAAGTTTTCATCTTGTTGGTACTGTGGAACATATTTGAGTAATTGGGTATATTTCTCCCAGTACTCATTGATAGTTAGGGGTCCCTGCTTGAGATTTTCAAAATCTAACAATTTTTGGTCATAAAATAACTTTGGAAGACATCTTTGGCAGAATATCTTCACAAATTGATCCCATGACACATTAGTCACTGCCAATCCTATTTTAGCCCTTTTGTTTTCCCACCATGTGGCAGCTTCTCCTGCCAACTGATAGGCTACCCATGTTGCCTTAGAGTTGGCAGAATAATCTTGAAGCTCAAAATATTTATCCATTTCTATTAGCCATGCCTCCATGACATCTCCTGAAGTAGAGACTTTGAATTTAGGAGGTTTTATCTTTTTTATATCTTTAGCTAATTCATCAGTCAATCTACTTCTCTTGTGTCCTAAACTTAATGTTTTTGAATTATCTTCATGTCGGTCACTTTGGTTTTCAGATCTCTCTTCCCTAGCTTCAGATTGCCCTTTTACCTTTCTCTCTAGGTGGGTTAATCTAGCCTGAGTGGTTTTCATCATATTCAATATTTGATCCAATTTATCCATGGATCCATTATCTTGATCTTCTCTGAACTCATTTCTAGAATAATCCATTCCAATGTAGTTCTTGAAGAAATTTAAGAGTTTTAATTAGTTTTTAGGTTATGGGTTATTGTCATTTAATAATTTTCCAATGAATTTAAGCAGTCTTCCTTTTGCATAAAATCATTTGAAACTCGTATCAAATATAAATGGTACACAAAATTTTCAATTTATTTATAGAAAAAGACTATCACTCCCTGTGATAGATTTATTAATAATTAAAAAATTTCTATCACTTCCTGTGATAGATTTATTGCAATACAAAATGATCATCACTTTCTGTGATTAGTTCTCTGAATCATCTTCATTATCAGTGATAGGTTCCTCTTGATCACTAAACTCTGAAAATGGGATAACTCTATATCCAAGAGTCAGAACTTGATCTCCTTCAGATGTTTCTAGTTTAGTTTGGTCTTATTTATTTCTACAATTATGGTGGACTTCACCTTCTCTTTTCTAGAGGCTATACATTTTTTTCTTTCCCTCTGAAGTCTTTTCAAAGCTTCAGCTAACATTTCCAAATCTGCTGGAGGAAAACAACTTGAGTAATCATAAGGAAGTTTGATCTTCCATAGTTGAATAGATACAGGGTCTTGAATCTTTTTTTCAGGGTGTTTATCAATACCATCCTGAAGAAAACATCAATGACTGTTTCAATGTTCTAAGCATGATGAGCCCCAAGGTTCAGTGTGGAACCTGGTAGATTTGATACCATATGATACACCCACTTCTAATTTAATAGAATAGAAATATCTAATAACAGAATTTCAGTAGAAAGATTAACTAACTTTTATGTAAGAAGTAACGAATACAATAAAATTTGAATTTCAACCAACTTTCATTTTCAGCTGAAATAATCTTTTCTAATCGGCATGCATGTAAAACAAAGTAATCTAACTAACTTTAATTAACTTTCTTTCTTTTCAACAAACTCAAATATTAAATTAGGAAGAGAGGATAAGAAAAGTACAACTTGAATAGTTTCCTGCTGATTTGTTTGTAGATCCTTCTCTAGATTCTAGAAAAAGAAATATCAACAAGGGTTTTATCCACCCATCCAAGACCAACTAGTCTCCCATGCTTCTTCAACTGAAGAAACTCAACCCTTCATGAGGGTGATTAACAAGGAATCAATTAACAACACTATGCCTCTAAGCCTGGTGTCAAGAACCTATACCTCCTGATCGATCTTTTCCCTAAGATACCTCCTACTGGAAAGATCATTCTAATTAGTGGTATATCTAGTACTTGATAGTTGACAGATGCCTATTATACATCATAACCTTAGCCAAGGATTATATATATATATATATATGACACTACTATTTATATATATTTAGAAAGTATCAAGAAAGTCAGAACTTCTACAGATTCGAAAGACTTGTTGAATGGAATACATATGTGAATTTCTGAAGACTGATCATGAAACACAGAACTAAGATTATAGAAAGATAGTATGATTCGATAGCTTCGATCATCAAACACTGTGTTTCTATTGCATGATAAATCAGACTATGATAAAGGGACTATGATCTTGCTTGAACAAATCTTTTAGTAATCGAAGCTGAAGAAGATGTAGTTGCAAACAAACTGAAATGTGCGACTGGTTCTTACGGCCGCTTGACAGAGTAAACAAGAATGCAGAGTTGAAAAATACTTTAGAAGAATGCAATAACAATGCTCAAGACTTATGCGATTCAGGTTTCGGTATTACAGAGACAGAGATACTTCAGTGGAATGTAAACTATTAATCAACGCCTTGCTTATACTTCTTGTGAATGCTTTTTGGAATGATGCGAATGCTTCTTTCTATCTGAGATAGTGTAGAGAATGCATGACAAAGAAAGAATGAACACCAATAATATATGTCTGCTCCTCCTCCCCTTTCCGCATGCAAGAAGGAGTGTTTCCTTCTTGGTGCAGCTAGAATAAGAGTTACAAGACAAGACTCCTGCTTGCACACTACCAAGCGCTCCTCAAAAGGTAAGACACAATTTAATTATTATTTAATAAACATAAGAGAAATAATTCTCACCAACTAGAAATATATTTATACTTATATACATGTGCCTTGTCCAAGGCTATGGCGACTTAGGTTTAGACATAATCATTGTTTTTTGATTCCTGTAATCACCCTCTCCTTGTTGATATCCCTTTTTCCTTGTCACCTGATTTGTCCTACAACCACTTTGACAAATAATGAAGGTTAAATCGTTTCCTTGATATGAACAATAATTTATATTATTTCCATATATCCATTTTCACATATAATTAAGAAAATATTTGCATATAAAAGAAAACCATTATACACGTTATCCAACGAATAATTTTCATATTCACATGAAAGCAGTCGTACTCAACTAACAACATAACTAACATTTTATTGTTTAAAAAGAAGGGGATGTAACAAAATGAGTCCATGTTCTAGACTTAGTTGTGGCTAAAAGGATAGAATGGTCAGTTTTTGAAACAACCATCTCCTCTTTTACTTATTTCCCACTACTATCAGCGATTTTTAGCCTCCACCATAGGTAATGCACTTAATTGGCTCCATACTTGCATTCCTAGTAGTGCTTACAACACATAGGGATAAAATAGGAAAATATAATAATATCATAAGTGCACCAGTGCTAATAATGAATTTGAAATAAGATCATCTTGTATATACCTAAAAATGGCTAAGTCGAATTAAATAAATATTTTAATATTTATTTTAAATTCCTTTTCTCCTATCAATTAAATAAATATTCTAATTTATTTAAATGATTCACATCCCTCCAATAATTAAATAAAATCTATTTATTTAATTAATATTCCCTAATTCTTCTATAGTCTCATATAATTAAATAATCCTAAATTATTTAATTAATCTCAAATTCCTCTATCCTAAGTCCAAATTCCATAAATCCACCTCACCTTTCCACCTCACCATGTTGCACACATAATTAAATATTTTAATATTTATTTAGCTAATATTCCCTCACCCACATGTCCTATTTCTCCTCCAATCAAATTAGTTAACTCATCAATCAAATCTCTTAACTAATTAGTCAATTGTGTTCACTAGTTAATCTATTTTGTTGACTCCCCAATCAACCTAGTTAATTGATCAATCATCTCAGTTAACTCCTCAATCTATTCTGTTAACTCCCATAACTCATGAAGAAGGCTTGGACACTTGTCCTCTCCTTATTTGTCCACATTCCCTCAAGCTTCCTTAACCGTACACCTCACAGGTAATTCCTCCAGTCATGGATCTAGTGACATATGGATTTGGTCTTCTTTTAGCCTATATAAGCAAGGTCTTCACACCCATTTGTATACACTCAAGCTTAAACAATCTTACTCTACAGAAATCATTATAGCATGCCTTTGGCAAAATCACCTTCATTGTATTTGCATTACAAATCCATTATCATCACCATGTCTCCATCAATCCATCACCATTATAGTTGCATTGTAGTTTAGTCTCCATTGTACATTCCATATCATAGCCATTATGTTCTTGTCATCTTCAACAACAAGGAAGGACACACTTCTAAGAGCTCCATTACATCAAGATCAAGAGGAGATAGGTGAACATTGGAGGTATAGAGGTAAAATGGTCTTTGAAGGTATAATCTTTGTTTACTTGTACTTACATCAATTTCCATTGAGTCATTAGATGATTAGTTGGTTAATACTATTGTTCACATTTTCTGATAACATTTCTAGCGACCACCGTGGGGCACTGCCCCATTTTTAACTTCGATTTGAGTGTTTTGTGAAGGTTTTATCATGACAGGTCGTTCCTATGCATACAACTTCTAGTTCTGTGCATTCAACACTTTCTGCACCACATTTAATCTTTCTGCGCATTTGACATGTCCTGCTATGCATCTAACCCGTACTGCTGCACTTCTGATCTTTCTACACATACAAAGTGCAGCCCTGCGCATTTAATCATTATTGCTGCACTTTTGTAAATCTGCACATATGAGTCACAGTATTGTGTATATGACCTTCAGATCTGCGCATATAATTTATCAGAGAAAGTTGTAATGTTTTTATCAGATCTTCCATACTGACTCTCATTTGTAGGTGTTATGAGCTGGACTTAGTCATTTTAGCTACATTATTAAGCCACTTAGAACTAATTAGGAGAGAGTAACTTAATATGTTCATGCAAATCATCACATAGACATAACTAGGAGGAAAGTAAATCATTTGTTGCACCACAACTTGCATCTAGTCCCAACCTAGGGGTTAAAACTAAACAATTTCTTTATGTTTTTACTATCTTGCACTACAATCTATCACATAGCTTAATAGGGGAAAGTAACACTTGTTTATTTCTTCAAGCAACAATCTACACCTAGATTTGTTAGAAGGTTAAAATAAAAACAATCTTTTCCAAGTTATTGCTATCATGTTACAAATTTTTGTACTTGGTAGAGTTAACATATTTAGTTATTTTTCTTTTAACTAGGGGGATAAAGAATTAGTGTTCTCTATGTTTTCAGAATGATAATAGGACTATGCTCTCCCCTTTTCTGGGTGACCAAAATGCCAAACTTATCATTTTGCATGTTTAACCTTTAGAGAGGCTTGCCCTTGGAATTCCTTCCTTCCAAGTGGGATGACCTTAAGTGATAACGGGCTAAAGCCAAGCCACCTCCAAGTCACTATAAATAAATTGTGATAAAGTTGCAAGCAATGGGTGCTGTTGTGTTACACCGATGAATGTTTCCCCCAAAACCCTATGGAGCATAACCTCTACAGGCTGGGAAGCCTCCTTATTAGAGCAAATGGATGCACATGTAACCACCTGAATGGATGCCTTGATTAAAATCCTTTTGTTCTAGTAAGACAAAATCCCCTATTTGGTGACATAGGAGGAGGAAACTCTAGAGCTTTCCAATGTCATACACTCATTTATTATAGAGATAGAAAAGCTCAACTCTTTGGAGGAACTGTAACTTGGTATGCGTGAGAACTAAGTGCCATGGAGGGGAGCCGGTGCTACCAAGTTACTAGATGTCTGCCTTTATGCAAGTGGCTGGTGTAAAAACCAAGTTGGAACTCATCAAATATTGTCCTTGCCAACCTTAGGATTGTGCTTGCTTTTTGGTCAAAAATTTGTAAAAACATGGAATCTTCTTGTTTGACGTGTTTTCTTGCAACTAATTGATACAAATCATCAACGAAAATACTAGACTTGCTTCGGGAAACATTGTGAAAACAAGCCATGATCGAGAAAATTGAAAAAAAAAAACACTACTTGTAGTTCTGCGCATTTAAAACATTCTGCTACGCATATGACAATTTATGATGTGCATATAACCCTATTGCACAATTGACCCATTCTGCTGCGCATTTGAGACATTTTGTTGTGCATATAATTCTTCTGCGCATTTGATGCACAGAGCGGTGCATGCAAACCACCGTGGTGTGCATTTAAAAATCAGTGCATTTCAACCAAACCTGTGCATTTGACCTATATAGCTACGCATTTGACCATTTTTCCTACACATCTGAAGCTGCGCATGCAAAACAAAGATCTATTCCGTACACTTGAAAAAAATTTGAACCAGTTCTGGATACCCATTATTGCATGTACCTTGTTTGTGATCTCAGAAAAACCATACAAATTAGTTTCACATCCATTTTCCAAACCATTTCTATTTGCCATATCATCCAAAACAAAAACATCAAAACAAACCAAATTTCTTACTAAGGTGTCATTGAAATCTTCCAAAAACTCAAAACAAAAAAATCTAGTTGGTTTCATAACAAGATTTATCATCCTTCATCTTGGAACTACACTAGTGTAATCTTGATAAAAGTAGTCCATATCAATAGTGGTGATCAACTCTCCCTACTTTGACTATCTTTTACCTCAAGAGCACATTTTATTTGAGCAAACAATAGATCAAAATTCAAACCTTAGGAAAAATCTTGTCATCTCAACCACACCAAAAATGTCCTTTCACAAGCATTTTCATCCAACATTCACCCCCATCAAACAGTTTTTATGGTTGCAACTATATCAAAATCCAAAGAAAAGCAAGATATGGATCCTTTAAACAAAGACATACCATCTCCATCTCACAATGATGGAGAGGAAGAAATCCTGTATGAGGAAGTAATTGGTGCTTCACAAGACTCCAAATTTTAAAAAATGATGGACAAGGTCCTAAACATGGACCCTCAAAAGTATTTTCTTATCCTAGCACAGTAAGGGGCGAAACTTCTGTCAGATTTTGACACCTCCACCTTCAAAGACACCACCTCTACGAACGACATGGAAACTCCCAAGATCACACAAGAGGTTCCCAAAACAGACAAGACTAAGGATACCACAAACCCTCTAGACTTATTGACTCAACAAATCCAAGTCTTGCAGCAACAACTCTTAAACATTCAAACTGGAGCATCCTCAAAGCACTACTCTCTAGAGGATATTTCACCATATCCTTTTGACAAAGGCTTGTTCATGATACCTTTCCCCTCAAAATTTAAGGTACCAAAATTTGACAAATATCGAGGAAAGGGTGATCCAAGGGACCACATCAGAGAATTTAGTGTAACATGTCTCGAAGTCACCCACAATGACACCTATCTCATGCAACTATTCCCAAGGAGCTTGGGAGGACAAGCTATGGAATGGTTCTCTCGCCTACCTCCTAGCATCCAAACTTTCAATGAGCTAGTGGATAAGTTTGTCACTCATTTCTCCTATAACATTGATCATGAAATCTCAATGTTAGATCTTTGTAACACAAAACAAAAGGGTGGAGAATCCTTCACCACTTTCTTACAAAGATGGAGACAACTGGCCAGCAAATGCCCATATCATATACTAGAAAAACAAATGCTTGAGATGTTTGTACACAACCTAAACACTAATCTTAGATACCAAATACAAATCTAATATCCTACTTCATTTAGTAAGGTCATTGAAATGGTGTTACTCATTGAAAAAGCTTTGATAGCTGAAGGACAAGTCAAAATCTACAAGGAAACCCCTAGCTCCAATCATAACATGGACAAGCCAAGGTTTTGGACCAAGAATAAAAACATTGTCAACGATGGTGTCGTGGATGCAAAACAAGTGATCCCAAAACAACCGATCTTCAACTTGTCCAATCTGCAAAATAACACACCACAAAACAAGTCCCAAAACAATGCGTCCCGACCCACTAACTTTCCTCCTCGATGAAAGTTCACACCTTTGGGAGAATCACTGGAATCAGTCCTGCGGAAGCTCATCTCAAACAATGTCATAACACTTCCAACAACACATGATTACGAACCTAAATTCAAACCTCCTTGGTGGAAAGACTCGAACTTTTGAGAGTATCATCGGAGCAATGAACACAAGACCAATGATTGCCAAAGCCTCAAAAACTTACTTCAAGACTTGGTAGATCAAAAAGTGGTCAAAGTTAAGGGACACGGATCCAATGAGGACCATTTGGCATACCAAAATCCACTCCCCAATTATGAAGAGGGAGGTTCTTCAAACTAAAACAATAACAAGGGTAACAATGCAAACTATACAAATGTGTCTTATGAGTACATTGTTAACCACATTTCTGAAAGTGACACGCATATCAATGTCATCACTATAAACAAAAACCCTAATTATAACATGACCACTCGTGGTGGAAAGTTACTCTTCAATGGGCTCCACCCAAAACTCCATCCATGTCTAACCAGTACAATGTCTTAGGGCAACTCCATAAAACACCAACACACATTTCCATTTTGGAGCTCTTGCATCTATCCCCAGCCCACACATGCTATAAGATAATATTAAATAATCTAATCGACTATATTGACACTATGCTTATGAGCATCTACACAATAAATAAATCATACATATTAATGCTATTGAAATAATAATACTATTAGTAATGATAATCGACTGTAAAATATTAAATCTACTAATAAGATAAACTATTATGACTCTCTTTTGACAACATCTAATATGCTCCTATGCATTTATCATGCATCACATACAGTCATATTACTGACTCATGTAGGTGTGGGGTTTTCAATTAAATTAATTCAACTTTTGACTTTTCACCATCTATTATTCTCTCATAGATGATACTCTCCCTCATTGCATGGGTGGGGAAAAGGATATCATGCATCCACCTCATATCCAACTAGACAATAGTTAGTTCATTAGGGAAATAAATCATATAATCACATTTTAAGTAAATATCAAGTGCATAAAATCAATTTCCATATCATGAATATTCTTTCAAGACAAACAAAGTATCATTTGTCTAATTACAATGTAGTACAAAAATGGAATAATAAATACTAAATTGGCACACTTAATATGTTCCAAATAGATTTTAAAAATGAGATGTAATATCCTTTCCCACTAGAAACAATCATTGTCCTTGTTGGCACTCAAATGTGTAGCTCTAAAAATCCTAAAGACTTGCACCAAAACCTAAGGCCAGGGATATGTCGTCAACAAAGGTAATGGGTAGGACTAATGCTCCGACAATGACATGAATGGACCAATTGTTGTGAGTGGCTAAACTCACCTTCAAATTTAGGCTCTATAAGGCCAATGGAAGCATTCCCTGAGGTTTTAACAATAGGATAATTAAAGAGAAATGCCAATTTAAATAGTAGGCTCTTAAGTAGCCATACCCAATATGCTATGTACCCCAATATTTGTCACCAAGTTCATGTTAACATTGGCTACATAGAGACCTATAATACCTCTAATAAATAGATAATAATTCCACTCTTACCATGCACTAAAGGATGATATCTATATTGTATTTACCCTAGCAAATGAATCCATTTAACATTGCATACAAACTAGTAAGAGGGAAGAACATACATGCATGATTCCCTAATGATGTTTTAGTTTATGATTGCACAAGATATGCTAGTTTATAATGCTAAATCATGCAAATGTGCAAGGAACTAATCTACTCTTGATCTAACAAGGGCAGAGAGGAAGATTAAAATGAATTTTTTTTGGTCTTATCGCCAATTTAGACCAGTGCCTAGTCCATTAGGAAATAGAGTCATGGATTGCAAGAGGGAATGAAAGCAACAATAAAACATAAATGGAATTGCATGTGCATCGTCATACGATAACCTAGAATAGAACTCCAAAAACCCACATGGAATAGAAAGAAAGAGCATTACAAAAGATTTGTAATGAATTAAAGTGTTGTCACACATTTATCTAACCTTTGTTGCATTCATACCAACAAATGTGGTAAGAGAGGATGAGAAACTAGGTTGATACACCCTCCTAAGTAATCACAAACTACCATGGAGATATACCATCACTTGCATTTGTCATTGAAAACCCTTCCTATGCTTTACAAAGTGCATTCGATCCCCTTACAAACCAGACATATAACATTTGATACCCTAAAACACTACTTGAAGCACATATAGTCACAAATTGGTTCAATGACCAACCAGTTTTACATTTGTTTACATGTATATGTAGAATTACAATTTCATCTTGTTGCTTATATGTGGATTTGGAGTGGGAAACATGTTTGTAGGTTACCCATGGCTGTTGCATCATCTTCACTTACGTTTGTAGGTGGAGCCATGTCAAATCGAATGATTCACCCATGCCTGAGTACATAAATCTTGTCTATGCAAGGGCCATGGGAGTATTGAGGCAAATAGAGTTCATCTACCTTATTATTGCACCTCAACAAAACATTAATGGTAGTCTTAAGAGTTGTTGGCATGTTCTGATACATTTTTGGAAATTCACAAAGTTTAAATATTTTGTGCATTGTCAAGGTTTGGGATTCTAGAGGAACTTGGAACCTTGGAATCAAATTCGAAAATATACTAGGTGAATGGGGGTTCTAAGGGAACTTGGAATATTTAAACCTAGAACCAAAATACATTGGGGGAATGGGGGTTCCGGGTGAACTTGGAACCTTGGAACTTGGAAACTTGGAACTTGGTGCCAAAATGCATTAGGGGAATAGGGGTTTTGGGGGAACTTGGAACTTGGTGCCAAATTACACTATGGGAATGGGGGTTCCAGGGGATATTGGAACCTTGGAACTTGGAACCAAAATGTAGTAGGAGCATAGGGGTTCTAGGGAAAAGTAAAACCTCAGAACTCGGTGCCAAAATGCACTGAGGAAATAGGGGTTCTGAGGGAATTTGGAACTTGGCACCAAAATGCACTGGGAGAATGGGGGTTTGGGGACAACTTGGAACCTGGCACCAAAATGCACTAGGACATGTGGGTTTCGAGGGAACTTGGAACCTTGGAACTTTTCCCAATGTGTAGAAGTTCCTTAAAGACTTTAAGCCCTACCAAAGTGCCAAAAAACTTAGAAAATGAGAAAGGGCCCCTAGACTTAGAATTTCCTTAGATTTTTTTATGATGTCAACATATGAGAGGCATGTGGGAATGGTATGAAGCACACTTGAGGAAAAAATGAGGTAAAATTTCACAAAATGAGCAAGGACTTAACTAGCTCTAGAAATTTTTAGATTAGGTCCCAACATTAGCTCTAGTTGGGGACGTGTGTCTCTTGCAGCCATAACAAGGATCTAGTTATCTCTAGTAAGCTGAATAAAAGGGAAAAACACAATGAGGAGAGATAGGGAAGAAAAATACAAGGACAAATGTATGTACAAGACAAGAACCAATAACCAAAGGCAAGAAGCAGAAAGAAACTTAAGGATGGTTGTAGTCAAAACTTATAGGCTCTTGCAGGCAAAACCTTGCAAAGAAGATCCATGGAGAAGGTCCATGGACAAATTGTTGCATGCACTTCTTGCCTTTGTCAAAGACAAACCTACTAAAGGAGTTGATCTTCCTCAAGTCAAGATTGCATTGATCCCCCAACAACAACAAGAGGAAAATATTGCATGCATGCACATGTAAAATGCCAAGGCCAAGAGGATAATGTTGAAACTAACAATGAATATCATCCTCTTTCCAACTAGGGTCAATAGTTCAATCAAATTGTATGGAGAAGAAAAGATTCTCACAACCCATGTTATCTACATCCATCTAACTACTAGCACCCTAAAGTGAGTTGAGACCAAAATTGAATTCCTCAAACTCACACAATACAAAAAAGTTGACTTGACCCAAACCTTGACCAAGACAAAGAGAAAGATCATCTTGCACTATAAACTGGAAGTTCTCAAAGTTAGGTATTTCATTAAGTTGAGCTACAACATGTTAGTCTTTATTTTCATTAGTTCACATTAGCCCAATATATTCTCCACCTATATGGTGAACCCACCTTAAAATTTCAAGTTCTAGCACAACATCATCATCCATACGAATTGATGTTACACATTAATTACAAATAAAAGATTCACAATCACTAATACCCATGTCAAGATCTTGGATGATAGGTGGCCAACATACACCATTATCACACATGTTGATGTTTTGTTCCATGATTGGATTAGAGACTTGATCCACATCTTCAATATCATCATCAACACAGGAATCATATTGAGGCACCTCAAGTGATGGACTAGATCCTTCCCATTGCCTCTCTATTTCAATCTCATCTAGGCAACGTATTGCATCACACCTACTACTATAAATAGACATAGAACTATCCTCTTCTTCATAGAAGTAAGGAACTTCATCTACAATCTACATAACTAGGTCAACATCAAAGCTCACATCATGGTCATGATACTTGCTAACATTAGGAGTTTTTGAACTATCTAAATACAAAGCAGTGTATAAGTCATCAACAAAATAGGAATAGGAATGAGGAATATCAATTGAAGCATGAGGCACTTCAACCTCCATATGGACACCTACAACATCACTATCATCTCCATCATTGTCAAGAGGGACAAAGCTTGGGAGTTCATCAAATAAACATTCATCACTGTTATCATCTCTATGAATTGAACTATCCAAATACAAATAAGTGCATATGTTGTCTTCTTCATCTGTACTACTATCATATAATGCCCTATCATAAATTTCTATCCTCTTGACAACAGAATCATATTCATCATAGGCTACACTCACTTCATCATGGCATGCATAACTATTCTTATTTTCTACATCACATTTTGAATTGACATGTTGCACTCTCATCATTTCTATTCAAAAGCCAACTCATTACCAACAACATTAGCATTGATGGAAGAAACATCAATTTCATATGAAGCCTCAATAGAATTTTCCCACACCATGATGTGATCCAAAACCTTGGGTTTAAACTCAGGTGGACAAAATCTAGCTCCAAGATGAAACATATCACAAAAAATCAATGCACATGTGTTCACTTGTTTTGAAACAATTGGTATGCAAGACATAGAAATTGTAAATCTTTAAAAAAATTAAGTACCAACTCATCATCTTGCCTTTTGATGTTTTCAAGTTCATGAAAAAGAGAAAAAGGAGCAACACCAAGTGTACACCACTCAAAGGAATCAATTAAACTATCCCAAGAAGAAAAAGAGAAGTATTGAAAACTACATAACTATTTCTTTGCATCCTCATCTAGATATTTAGCAAAAAATTTCATCCATATATCCTCATCTACATAATTGTACTTGTTCATGAAATCAACAAACTCTTGGACATGTGATTCCCCTTGAGAAATGTCTATCCCATTAAACTTGGGAAACTACAAGAAAATTTCTTTTGTTGTGCATTCATAATCATAATCTACCCGTGACAAATCTAAATTATCATACACATCACAAAGGGTAATATTGGAAAATATAATTCTTTAAGACTTGGTGAAATGGTCCCTCATAGAGGTAGGCTAGGAATTAGATTGCAGGTCAGACTATAACAATTGGATTTTATTTTCAATTTCATCATACTCCCTAACAAGCTCATAAAGATTATGCAAGAATTCTTAATTTTGAGGTAGGGAAGTATAAGATGCAAGGTTGAATGAATAGAAAGATGAAGCATCATCATAGGAGTCATAAGCATACTCATCATTATAGTTTCTAGGGTTGGAAACACATGATGATGCATATGAAGTATCTACCATAGAGTTATCTTTGTTTGACCATGAAGCCATGATTTAGCACATTTAATGATGGAGGGTAGAACTAGAATTTACCAAAAAAATGCTTCTATAGTTTACAAGAAGTTTGAATTGATAAAAGAAGAAATAAAACCACGTGTACCTTCACAGAAAGTGAAATATTTTCCAAATAGCAGAGTTGCCACCTCTTCCAAAAATGAATACCTTGAAGAAAACTAGATCTCCAAGGTAACAAATAGGTTTGGATTCAACTCACCAATAGAATCCTCATTTCAATTTAGAACCCACAATTTCTTCCCCAACAACGATGCCATTTTGTTAGTGCAATTTGATGGGGAGCCAACACTACACACAAAAAAATATACTTGGCAATGACTATAAACTATCTTCAATGACTATGTTACAAAGGTCTTCAAAGTAATTTCTAGATTAACATATCCTTGATAATGATGCCATTTTTTTCGTGCAAGTTGACAAGGAGCCAACACTACACACAACAAAATACCCTTGACAATGACTGCAAACTATATTCAAATATTGTGTTGCAAAGGTATTCAAAGTAACATCTAGATTAACATATCCTCGATAATTGTTCCATTTTGTTGGTAATCAAACATGCAACTCCACAAATCCTAAAGACTTGCACCAAAAACTAAGGCTAGGGATACGTCACCAAAGGTAATAGGCAAGACTTATGCTTAGATAGTGGCATGAATGGACCAATTTTTGTGAGTGAGTAAACTCACCTTTAAATTTAGGCTTCTCAAGGACAAGGGGTATTCCTTGAGGTTGCAACAATAGGACAATTAAATATAAATGACAATTCAAACACTAGGCACTTAAGCAAACATATCCAATATTCTATGAACCCTAATATTTGTCACTAAGTTTATGTCAACATTGGCTACATACAAACTGGTAAGGCCTCTAATAAATAGATAATAATTCCACTCTTTCCATGAACCAAAGGATGACAACTACACTATATTTACCCTAGCCAATGAATCCATTGAACATTGCATACACATTGGTAATAAGGAAGAATATACATGCATGATTCCCTAATGATGTTTTAGTTTATGATTGCACAAGATATGATAGTATATAATTATGAACCATGTAATTGTGGTAGGACATAATCTACTCCTAATATAACAAGGGTAGAGAGGAAGATCAAAATGAAATTTGTTTTGTCTTCTCACCAATTCATATCAATACCTACTCCATTAGGCAACAAAGTCATAGATTACAAGAGAGAAAGAAATGCAACAATAAAACATAAATGGAACCATATGTGCATCATCATACAATACATATATCTCATCTCATGTAAGGGACATACTCAATAATCCAGAACAAAACTAAAAAAACCCACATTGAATAGAAAGAAAGATTATTATAAAATTTTGTAATGAATTAAAATGCTATCACACATTTACCTAACCTCTATTGCATTCATACTAGAAAATGTGGCAAGAGAGGATGATAAACTAGGTTCAAACACCCTCCTAAGTAATCACAAACTACCATGGAGACATATAATCACATGCATCTATCATTGAAAACCCTTCCTATGCTTTATAAAGTGCATTCAATCCCCTTACAAACTAGACATGTAAATTTTGATGCCCTAGAACATTGTTTGAAGCACATATAGTCATGAATTAGTTCAATGACCAACTATTTTTACATCTTTTTACATGTATATATAGAATTATAATTTCATCTTGTTATTTGGATGTGGATTTGGAGTGGGCAACATGTTTGTAGGTCACCCATACCCATTTCATCATCTTCATGTGCATTTGTAGGTTGAGGCATGCTAAATTGAATGATTCACCCATGCTTAAGTACACAAATCTTGTCTATGGAGTGCCCATGAGAGTCCTAAGGTGTATGGAGTTCATATACCTTGTTATCATGCCACAAAAAGATCATTAATGGTGGTCCTAAGAGTTGTTGGCATGTTCCAATGTATTTTAAAAATTCATGAAAATTTGAGTATGTTGTGCATTGTCAGGGTTCAGGTTTCTGGGGAACTTGAAACCTTGGAACCAAGTATGAAAAAATATACTAGGGGAATGGGGGTTCTGGGGGAACTTGGAGCCTTGGAAGCTAATGCCAAAATACACTAGGGGAACTCGTAACCTTGAAATGTAGTGCCAAAATACACTGGGGGAATGGGGTTCCTAGGGAACTTGGAACCTTGGAACCAAGAACCAAAATTCACTAGGGGAATGGGGGTTCTGGGGGAACTTGGAACCTAGTGCTAAAATGCACTAGGGGAATGGGTGTTCAAGGGGAACTTGGAACCATAGAACTTGGTGCCAAAATGAACTACGAGAATGGGGGTTTTGGGGGAACTTGGAACCTTGGAATCTAGTTTGAAAATGCACTACAAGAATGGGGGTTCCAGGAGAACTTGGAACCTTGGAACCTACCCCAATGTACATAGGTTACCTAAAAACTTAAAACCTTGCTAAAGTGACAAAATACTTAGTAAATGAGAAAGGCCCCCTAGACTTAGAATTTTCTTGGATTTTTTTATGACATCAACATGTGAGGGGTACATGGGAATAGTATGAAGCACACTCAAGGAAAAAATGAGGCAAAATTTTATTAAATGTGCAAGGACATATCTAGATCTAGAAATTTTCAAATTGGGTCCCAATAGTCTTGATGGTTCAATTAAACATTATAAATAAAGTCTATTTTGAAACATATAAATGTCTAAATTTATTATTAAAAAAGATGAGGATAAGTTTGATGAAAATACTCATAGTCTTCCCATGTGGCACTACCCTCTTAATATTGGTCCCACTAGACCTTGCACTGAGTCACTTCTCTATTATACAAGAAGAGCTTGCGAACCTCCAGCACTCCAAGAGGCACTACCACTAACACAACTTGGTCCAAAACCTATAAGGAGTTCCAATCAAGGACATGAGCAAAATCTACAACATACTTTTTCAAATAGGACACATGAAAGACATTATGCAATTGGGAAAGAGTAGGTAATAATGCTAATCTATAAGCAACCAAGTTAATGACTTACAACACTTCAAAAGGGCCCACATATCTAGGTGCCAACTTAGCTAATTTTTTAATTTAATTGAACTCTTATGTGGTTTGACTCTAAGAAGAACCTTGTCTCACACAACAAATTATCTTGTAGTTCACTTTAGGTATGCATAAATTTTTGACCTATCATTAGCTTTAGATAATTTCCTTCTTATCAATCTAACTTGCTCTTCCATTTTTGCTAACATCTCTAACCCAATACACACCCTATCTTCCAATCTATCCCAACTAATGGGTGTTCTACATTTTCTACAATATAGTGCTTCAAATGGAGCCATTTTCAAAGTAGAGTGATATAAATTATTATAAGCAAACTCAACTAATGATAGCTACTCCTCCCATTTATATTGCTAGTCCATGCAATGAATTCATAATAAATCTTCCAATACTTGACTCTCCCTTTTAGTTTGACCATTGGTCTTTGGATGATAAGATGAACTAAAGCTCATCTAAGTTCCTGGTGTTGAAAACATGGTTTTCCAAAACCTTGAAGTCATCCATGCATCTCTATATAAGTTAATCTTTTCTAGAACTGGACATGGAGTTTGAATATCTCTTGGAAAAATCTTCTGGCAAGGATTGGTGCACTATCTGTCAAGTTCTTAGAATAAAGTGAGAAACCTTTGTGAGTACTACTACCAAGATTATATCATGATGATTTCTAGACATTGGAAGTCCTTGGACAAAATCCATACTAATTACTTGTCATTTCCACTTCGTAACATCGTGGGGATAAAGTACTCTTGCTGGATGCATATGTTTAGCCTTAACTTACTGACACTCTAAACACCTAGCCACAAATTTGGTTGCATCCCTTGTGAGTACCTTCCAGAAATATAGTGGTTTTAGATCAGCCATTATCTTTGAAAGAATACATATTTGAATAATTTTTCATACAACTTATGTTCTTTCAATCACTGCATTACTAGTCTTAGATGATACAAATGTTAATCCTCATTTGTAGAATATATCAATATATCATCTAGAAATATGAGCACAAACTTATCTAGGAAGTCTCTGCAAACACTATTCATTAGACAAATGAATTTTTTTGGTGCATTCATTAGTCTGAATGGTAACATGATGTGAAATCATAGTAACCATATCTTGTTCTAAAACTATCTTAGGAATATCTTCCTCCTTTATTCTCAATTGATACTACCCTTCTCTCAAATCTATTTTGCAGAAAATAGTTGCACCACACATTTGATCAAAGAGGTCATCAATGTGCAATAAGGGATATCTATTTTTATTGTTGCCTTATTAAGCATTTGATATTAATATATACATAGGCATAGGGTTCCATCCTTATTTTTAACAAAAGCTATTGGTGCACCCCAAGGAGACACACTAGGTTGGATCAATCCTTTAGAAAGTAGTTTAAATTTCAATTGAGCTTTTAACTCCATGAGCTTAGTTATGGTCATTGTTAGAAAGGTGTAGAGCATAAAGGAGAGCTAACCAAAAGTTGCCACACACTATGCGGAGGGCAGAGCCGATAAGAAACACATCCCTATATGTAATAGATATAGTATAAATATAGATATAAGATATGATGATAATATATAGGAGAATATGAGTATGATAGATGATATATTCTGATGTAAGAATGACATAGAAGTCATGAATGTAACTGATGAGGTAGAGACTTAGACCTGCCAGAGGATGGATAGATGATGTACTCATTTGATTGCTATTAATATAGATACATGGAGATCTGTTGGTACTGGGTAATTATGTGTTGTCTTACTTTGATGTGTATGTGATGCTCTGTTTTGTTATTCTTTATATTTTCTATCAATCTCTAGCTACCTGACCGGGGTATAAACTAACTGCAAAGACTTGACTAAGGACTAGATCTTTGGACTAGTATCTCCTCTACATTTCTTGCTAACAATCATTTTGTATGGATCTTTGGATCGGGACCCTGATTCTAGAATTATATCAATTAAAAAATTAAATTCCCTATGAGGAGGCAATCTAGGTAGCTCTTCAAGAAAAACATCTTGAAACTCTTGAAGAAAAGGAGGGTCATTCCACAATAATGGGTTACACTTTTTGGCCAAACTTGACATTGAAATCAAGATTTTGAACTAAATCTTCACTTTCTGACACCTATAGCCACTAAAGTGTTAGGAATTTGAAGATGATGTGAACTAGTGATTTGTGAGATTTTGTTTATAGATTCTAAATATATATATTTTTAAAAATTTGGAGTTAAATTGTAAAATTTTTGTGTCTCCTTTGATAACTAGTTTTTAATAGTAAACAACAATTTTTTAAAGTGATGTGTATTCTGTCGCACATAACTTTTTTTCTACAAAGGATAAAATTTTGATTCTTTTGAATTTAGATTGGTAACACTGATATCGAGAGGATGCATTTGTTTTCATAATGTTTTGTTGATTTTTTTAATTAAGTTTTGAAGTCAAACCAATTATAATTTAGACATAGGCATATTCTGTCTAACATAACTTTTTTTGTATGTATCAGAATTCAATTTTTTTTGTTGGAATAAGGACATCAATACCTAGAGGACATGTATTTTTTAGAATTTTTTTCTCTATTTTCCTATTTTTTCGTATGTATGAAACAAAGACCTTGATTTTCATTGAAAAACCTACATTCATAAGAAATAAAAAATAAATATAATAATCAAATTAAATATATTTAAAATTATACTTTTTGGGAATCTTATAATAAGGACTACATACTTACAAAACATAAATTTTAAATGAATTCATTTGATCCCCCAAAAGGTAAATCAAAAGTGGTTTTTCATCAGCATTTTGATAGGTGTAGATGAGACTCCATTATAGGTATGGTTTAAAACTAGTGGGGTTCTATCCAAGGGGGTTTGATCAAACCCTCTTCAATTAAAATCCTTTAAATGGAACCTTTCAAGGCTTAAATCATTATATTTTCTAAAAATATGTGATTTCAGCAACAACCAGGATGTCCCAGAAAGTGTAACCCATTATTGTGGTAGCACCCAAGACAATCTTACCACATAGGTTCCTTGATGTCTTCTAACTCATCTACATTGATGGAAAACATTTTGAAACGCTTCCTTGTAGCTCTCTTAAGTTTCATAGATAAAATATACCTCATCTTAACTTCCTACTTAACCCCTTAGATTTGAACATGGTTTCCCAATTCATCTAAGAAATCATTTGGTTTTGTAAAGCAATCTACTCTTTCCCTATGGTTCTAGAACCAATTCATCCCTAGGATAACATTGTATGAATCTAAGGGTGTTACATAAAGGTTCACTTTAGTGGAGAAGGTGGGAAGTTTTAACTTAGATTCAAATAGGCATTGGTCTACTCTTGCCTTAGCTTGATTTCATATTGCATAGACCATGACATATCCATAAATATGGCTTTCCTAGGAATCTTACTAAGCACTCTAGGTGCCACACAAAACTTAGTAGATCCAATATCAATCAATATAGAAATGAGACAACCAAAAAGTGTACTTGAGGTTTTAATTGAAGCAATCTAGAACTCAACAAGTGATGGTTATTAATTGTTGCATGGATTCTATATGGAAAAGCTATTTGTTGCAATGATAGAGGAGGATTTTTTATGTTGTTCCCCTTATTCTTGTTTGGGAAGCCATTGGCATAATGGTCACCTCCAAAAGAAAAGCAACCCCCAGGAAGTCCTCTCTTGTCAAATCTCTTTTCCTCTCTATTTCCATTCCTTCCCTTAGGGTCATTATTATTTCCCTTAAATTTTGAATCATTGTTATTCTTTGCACCGTTTGACTTCTATTTCAAGGAATTCTAGTTTCTATCCCACTTCTTTTTGAATGATGAGGATTTTGAGTTTCCAAACCTTTTACAATACTTGTCATTCAAAGTAGAAATGGAATTAATGTTCTATTCTTTTTTCATGCCCTTTTCAAACACTTGATCTATGGATGAATGTTTGTGAACATCTACTTCTCGTCCAATCTGGGGGTTTAGTCCCATAATGAATTTTTGTATTCAAAATCGCTCATCTGGCTGATACTAAGGAATTTACTTAAGAAGACAAGTGGATTTATCCCAATATTTAGTTACTATCATACCTCCTTGCTTTATATTTTGAATGTCAATCAATTTATTATCAAAGTACAAAGTTGTGGCAACCATTTTTGCCTAAATAGGGTCATGAACTAATCCCAAGTAAAATTGGTGGAATCAATTCCCATTTCTAATTTCTTCTTAGCCCATTAGGTAAAGGCTTCCATTGAGAGCTAATAAACTAGACCCAAACACCTATAGTAACCTAAAAATAATTGTGAATCTTAAAATATTTTTCCATTTCACTAAGCTAGGTTACTTCTCCATCTCCCATTACTGTGCCATCAAATTTGGGTGGGTTGACCTTTTTCATATCCCAAGCCATCTCATTGGTTGATGGTCTCTTACTTTTACCTAGCTTCCAATTTCCTCTTGGTTGGGTCAAGGTTCATTTTGTTTTTCATTGTTGCTAAGGTCTTTCTCGTGACCTACTTCATCTTATTGATCTCTAGGTCCTTTAGCTTGATGCTCCAAGGCAACTATTATTTCCCTAGTCTCACTTAGGGTAGTGAGAATTTGGTCAAGTTTAGTTGTAGGATCATTTCCATCTTGGTTTGAATTGTCAAGGTCACTTCCCATATTCATCCTAGTTCATATCATAGTAACCTAGTATAGGAAAGTTATCATGCATTAGCACAAGTAACCTGCTTCATTAAGTTTGATGTCTAAGACAAAAAGTCATCACACAAATTCTCAAAAGAAAGAGAGAATTTTTATTAATAGAAGATGGATATTATACATCCTTATTTATAATAAGGTTTCTTAGTTACAATTTTCTAAAATATTATTCAGACAGCTCAAACCCCTTAGGATCTTCATCTTCCAAGTTTACTTCCACACTTCTAGAGGTAGAATGTACATGCAGGTACTCTAATATCTCATTTCTTACAATGGGGACATAACATTCACAACCAAAAGGCATATCACACACTATCGATGGTTTATTTAGTTTTGGTTTAATCTCAACCTTGGGTTTTACTTGTTTCTCTTTGAACTTTATATGAGCCCTAACCGATGCTAAGGTCTTAGTGTCAGATAACCATAACTCCTCTTCCTTGAGAGGTGGTTGGGTGGAATTTCCCCTTGACTGGGTTTGACTCTTACTCTTCTTTTCAGATTGCTTCCTTGATCTAGATACTCCCATTTCTATACTTAGATAAAGAAAAGAACTTTGAATTAGCCTAGGTTACTTGTTTCAAAAGTTTTTGCATTCAGACATAGTAGGCTTATAGGCCCTAGTGTTTGAGCCTAGCCTTTGATACCACATATAATGAGCCACCCAAATAAAAAATAATAATTAATAAAAAATCCAAAATTAAATAACACATAAATGCCACAAATTTTGAATTTCCTTCTCAAAACATATAGACTCCATATTTCAAATAAAGATGCCAGCATTACATCATTACATAGATTTCCATGATACATGTTTACAAATAAAATAATAATAAGATACAAATCCTGATTAGGACTATTGTCCTTCAAATCCACTTGAGTACATCAATTATACATGTTTTGACTTTTCATTAAAAAATTGGTTGACCATCGGTCATAATTAACAAGGGTTGTTGTACCTTGACATTTAATCATATTTATTTGTCAAATCTAGAGCTATGTCCATAGTAGTCTGCAATAGGAACTTGACCATAAATAGTCCTTAACTAATCTACTGAATTAAAACTTTCCTAATTAATCAAACTCATACTTCTAACCATATTCTTTAAAGGAAACCTAATCTAAGAATTGAAACAATACATTACTAAAAATTATCTATCTTAATTCCAAATCTGAAACAATTATTCATCTAAAACATAAACACGACTGAATTGACAAGAATCTGATTTGTTCTATGAAAGAAGAAGACAAAAACTATATTAAAGAATCAAATACATAAGAGAGCAATAAATAATACTAGCCTTCCTTCTGTTAGTGGGAGTGGGCCCTTGCTCCACACCTTCAGAACTGAAGGCTAAACAGAGATTTCAGAACAAAGATATAAAAGAACTGCTTTCCTTAATCCAGTATTTCAGAAATTCAATACATTCAAGAAGTATATGTTTCTATAAAATTTGCTCTATATAAAAACCAACTAAAAACTATATATTATTCTATTGCATCCATCAAGATATATCAGTTCATTGTTGATATCATATCTCTGGAGTCAACCATCTTTTCTCTCAGTTCATCTTGAGATACAAAAGATATTTTATTCTAGAACTTAAACATGCAACTACCTTTATAAAATTATAACCATGTAGAACTTAGAAATACTTAAGTGACACCGAAGGTGTCCTTAAATCTAGAGTTTGACTTTTAACAAAATAAGTCATGGAGGCCCTGATAAAAAGGAAATTAACTTTCAAAGACAATTAACTACTAGAGTCTCTAACTCATGCAAGGCAGTTGTACTGTGTCCCCTTGAACCACTGGAGTTATCTTCTCAAAAACCCAGACCTTGATGTGTGAAACTTCGTAGCTTCACAGCAGCTCCAGAGATTCTGGTAGTGAACTAGCTCTAGAGACTCAGTGCAACTCTGGAGACTCTGTGCAGTTTAACAAGTGCTCTAGATATCACCGTAGGCTCGTTAGGACAAAAATCTAGAGGTCTTCATGATCACCACCCCTTCCTATCTTGCTACTCCAGCTCCGAAGATCCTCCAACCATCCTAGAAAACATTGGAGTGTTGTGTAGTGTATCTTTTGCTCAACTCTGGAGATAGTTAGGATCATCTCTGGAGTCTCCAAAAACTTTTCTCCACCTGAGAGATAGACACCTATGATACAAAGGAGAAATTTCTGTATAATTTTGTTAGTTTCAATCCAAAACATGGGTGTAAAAAAAATTTAGATTTGCAAATGGAAATGATCAAACAATGAAATGCATAACCTAAACCCAAATCATTCAATACCTCAAAGATGCAAGATGAATTGTTTGATTGATTTGATATGTTGGTTGCTCACAATTCAGCATCATAACATTTGCATAGGATTGAGATGATAGATGGAAGATTGATAGATGGAAGATAATGATGATAGATGCAAAGGTTCTAATATGATTTCAACAGCATAAGGATACTCGAACTCAATGCCTCCTAGAAAATTTGGTAGAATAAGGGTACTCGAGGCTCAAATGCATCTTTCTTCTTTCAAATAGCTTATGAAAGGGTTGATTGATAGGAAAGGCTTGGTTCAAATGGATGGTTGAGATTAAAAAGCTAAATGATTGATGTGGATAGTTAGGATTGATTAGTTATTCCCACTCTTCAAGGAAGGTGTAGTCATGTGACAAGTGGAGGGAGGAGAATAGGTCTCATGTGTGATTGTGTACACAAATACTTTTATTTAATAAGTTTATATGTGATGGATTTAAATGAAAGTTGTACTATAACACATGATTGAATTGAGAGATGGACAAGTGTCAAAATGTGATGAGAGGTGAGGACTTAATTCAAATATTTTATTTGAATTAGTTGGAATATGTGTTGGAAATTAATTAAATAAATAAAATTTATTTAATTAATTGGGAAGATGATTAGGATAGGATTGGGATATGCATGAGAAATTAATTAAATAAATAAAATTTATTTAATTAATTGGCTAAGAGGATTAAGGATGGATTAAGATGGGATTAATTAAATAAATAAAATTTATTTAATTAATTGGCTTAATGGATTAGTGGGATTAGGACAAAATGCTACATGATGTCTAAAATAATGTTTTTAACTAGGTGTTGCAAGACATACACAAATTTGGGACAATTTTGGGTGTCTACATTTTGCCCCTCTTTGAGATGATGTTTGAGATGATAAGATCTATGTCGAGTAACATCATTTCAAAGAAGCTAAGGTATGGATGATGATGGCCCCTCGAGAGGATAGGTGGGTTGGACAAACACGGGTATGCTCTCGAAATGAAATGGATTGGTCAAGAAAGATAAGGGAATGGATAGAAGAAATGAATGATGCGTTATGTTGCAATGAAGGTGAGCAATCATGATGTTTGATATAGCACTAGACGTTATGCACCAAGGTATAAGGAACCAGGGTGACGTGTCTCGTGCCCCAGCATAATACAACCTTGTCTAATGTATGAGGAAAAAAACTTAGAGCATTAAAGTCCTAACGCATAAAATGTATGATGTGACCTTAGATGTAAAGGATAATACAAAAACCTATTCCAACATACACAAGATATGAATATTAGCTAGAAATGATATGGATGTGATACAAATGCAAGATAAAAAGATAACACACACAAGCAAGCAAGCAAGCATGCACAAATGACATAAAAACAAACAAGGTATTGCCCCTGTCAAGTTGTAAACCAATGATTGATTGTTTGATTGATGATGATAGTGTTGTCATTGCAGGGAAAGCTATATCCCTAGTTCAACACAAGGTTGTTTGTTGAGTTGGTTGGCTGATTGCTTTGGCTTACAACAAGGCTAGGATCAAGACCATGGATTGCATTTGGATAACTTGGTTTGATTGATTAACTTGATTGGTATAGCTTTACGGATTGACTTGCATTTGGATCATTGCTTTGATTCTTTGGATTGATTTGATTTGATGAATGGATGATTAGATTGATTTGGTTTGATGAATTGATTTGAATGGATGATTTGATTGAAGGAAATGGATTGATTGAATGATAGATTGATTGGAAGAAGTTGTTTATTGATGATGTAGAAGATAGATGACAGAAGAAATGATAAGAGGAGAAAGAGGAAAATCATTTGTGCCTAAATTTGGGCACTTCCTTCGTACTCTAGACTGCCTACATACCCTGTATCCATGGGATCAAGGCACTTAATGATGGAAATGAGATGTAGTTCTGATTTGTGTTTTATTGATGATGATCAAAGACAGGGTTATGGATTGAGATTGATTAATGAAATGTTGATGATGAGATGATATGTGGTGGATTGAGCTACTTTTGATTTTCTAAAGTGATTGGATTTGTTTTGATGGATTTGATGTGCTTTGGTTTTGATGTTTGCTATTGCTGGGTTGATTGTTTTGCTGATTGGATTGTATTGATTGATGATAGTGATGGTGTGATGATTAGAGTATCTACTCAATATAAGCATAAGAAAGTGTTCTCAGTGTGCTCAAAGGATGTAAAAAAAAAAGGTATTGCCCTTGTCAAGTCATAAACCAATGATTGATTGTTTGATTGATGATGATAATGTTGTCATTGCGGGGAAAGCTATATCCCTAGATCAACACAAGGGTGCGGGAACGATATATCCCATTGATGATGATTGATGATGTTTATGACAAGATTAAGAGCAAAATATGTTGATTTGATTGGATAATGTTCCGTGATTGATTAGCTTGCTTGATATGGATTAGTGTGACATGGATTTAAGATCATTGCTTAGATTGATTTGATTGATATCATTGGAAGAAGTGATTGATTGAATGGATGAATGAATGTTATTGATAGGAAGAATTGATGATGATGATGATTTGATTTTGATTGAATGTTGATGGAGTGGATTGTTTTGGATGATGTGATTGGTTTTATTGCTTAGATTTTTTGTTGAATATTTATTTTTTTTGGATTTTTTTGACATATTTTGATTTTTTTTGTGTTTTTTTGGGATATTTTTATTTTTTTATTTTTTGTTTTGAAAAGTTTTGGAAAATGCCAATGGATTTATAATTTGAGTAGCCTTTGTGCTTGATACCAATGACAAGGGAAAACCAAGTCTAGATGAAAGGATGGATGAATGGGATTGGATGGATAAAAGGATGGGCAATAAGGGATGGAAGGCTCATGATAAATGGGTGGATAAAAAGGATAGGCCATATAAGGGATGGATGTATGCCTCATGATAAACAGATAGGTAGGCTATAGTGGAAAGCTCATGATAAATAGATGGGGATAAGATGTAAGATGGAAAGTTCGTGATAAGGATACGCCATAGTGGATGGATCATAAGGGAGCTAGGATGTGATCTCCAAAGGCTATGTTGCATAGAAAGAATAACTTGCCCCATTCTAGGTGGTAATGCTTAGGATTTTTACATGACAAGGCTCATGACAATGGGATGATAAGATTGGATTTTACATGATGCTTATGATGATAGGATGACATGATGGATTGGTTTAAATGGGATGGATAAATGGTCAATGGATAGGACTTGGTTTGGAAAGAAGGTATGTCAAGAAATATCTAAACATGTTTCAACATTTTGCCCCTATGTCTTCATCAAGATCAAAAAGGAGGAAGGATGGATAAATGGGATAGGTATATGGGTATGTTTATGTAATGGCTAAGGAGGGTAGAATAGAATGTAGCAAGATAGGACATGGTAGGATGGAAAATGATAGTGTGGTATGGATGAGACAATGTGGTCCCAAGTGTGAGTGACATATAATATCAACCTACACATGACACATGTTTGCCAGGTTTTCATCATGGTACTTATCTAATGCACATGTTTACCAGGTTTTCACTGTTGGACGAAGGGATTTCTCTTTACTTTTTTTTTTCTTTTTTTAGATGGGAGGACAATTACACATGGCGCCTATTTGTCAGGTTTTCACCATGGTAATGAATAGGAGGGACTCAAGTGTCTAGTGCTATGAAAGGTGATAGTTCCACTAGAGATGAATGTCATTGCATAGACCATGTCATTATGCTCATCGATGTTGGTAAGGGACTCCATGAAAGGGAGATGGAGTAGGTAGATAGTGGATTAGGATGAAAGGTTTGTGTAAGGATGGGGGATAGTGGATTATGATGTGGAATTATGGTAGGGTAGGCTAGTGGCTTATGGTGTGGATTTATGTAAGACTTATGCAAAAGCATGGACCATAGGAAGGTGATGGGGAAGATATGTAGGATAATGGATGAAAGATGGAGAGATAGAGGTATGTGGGAATGTTGCAGAATGGAAGGGAATCATGACCAACGGTTGCACACACCATGTTAAACATTGAAGCTTTTGATGGGATGGCAGTGTAGGAAGCAATGGAGATGTTTTCTTAGGGGATGGTTGATGAAGTGATTTAGGAACCCACATAGATTTAGTATTTTTAGTGCTTTTGCTTTGCTTGTGGGATTTTTGAAGTTTTGGATGGAAGTAGGCTTTTGGATGGATATAGGTGGTTGGGATTCTTGAGATGTGGATGAGGATGCCTCATTTGACTTGCTAGCTATTTACTTTTGGAGGTATGGGCTTGGATAGCTTTGTGAATGTACTTTGCTTAGAAGATGGATGATTTAGAGACTTTTCACATTGATGCCCTAAGGCATGAGGGTCCTTAGGAGTTTTAGTTGGATTTTTGGCTTTATAGATAAAGGTATCCAAATGTTTATTTTGGAATCCCATGGGTTTGGTGGAAGCGGGGTTGATGGAATGAGTGGAAGCTTTATGTTTAGACAATATGTGCATTTGTTGGTCACGATTAGGATTATAAGAGTACTTATGGATAAATGGATAATTAGGCATTGGTAACAATGGAGGTAAAGTGGATGGTGGGATGTGTATGGTCACATGCTTTTGACATTTGTAGGATAATGGAGGTGGAATGGCTACATATGTTTTGGGTATATGATGTGGTTTGTGATGGAAAGTGGTGGACTTAGGAGGGATGGAGGAATTACCAACATCTTTAGGTTGTTTACCTAGGGGTGTGTATCCAAGGCCATATGAGCATGGAGGAACTTTGACATGGTTTGGCTCCAAAATACCTTGTTCATAAAGGCCTAGGTATTTACTTTGGTAGTTCATGTTTTGGAGGATACTATGGACAATGGGACTAGGTGTGGTTTGAAAACTAGACTTGAGTTCATTATTGGATGGAGAAGGTGAAGTGGAGAGAGGTTGTTTGGTGCAGGGCACCTAGGAGCAGTCTGACACCTCAAGCATTTTTATGCATTTTGATAAGCTATGTTTTGTTTTGATTGTATGTGTGGTAATAAGGCTTTAGCCATGTTTGTATGGTCCCTTTTGTGTGGTCAAGATGATTGAGGTGACCCTATAAACCTCAATCATGCTTAGTCCACTTGGATCCTTGTTGTGCCAATTAGGCCTAGAAGGTCTAAGGATTGGTTTTCAAGTTTTTTTTGGTTGTTTTAATGTTTTAGTATGTTGGAAGGAGTTTGTTGATCATTTGGACTCCATTGGATGAGCCAAACAAATCAACCTCCTTGTGTTAATGCAAAACACCATAGTTGTCAAAGGTGTTATGTGTTGGGTCGGTTCAAAAACCACTTTGGGCAGTTAAATGCTGTTGTAGAAGTTGGAAACCAACTTGGATGGGTTAATATGGTGGATATCTGACTCCAGTATGGGGGAGGAAGTTTTTGTACGGAATTTGGGCACAAAATTCAAGAAAACTGACTGTTTTTCGCTATTTTTCTTGCTGTGTACAGACTGTATGGACTTTTCACGTGTGAAAATGATATTTTTCTGAAAGTTCTTGGAGTCAGGGTTCCAATGCAACTAGTTTGAGGTCTTGAAGTGGTCGGAGTCAAAAGTTATTGAATTTTCTTTCAAAACTGGTCTAGAAACCCTGTTTTCTAGGGCAGTCCCACAAATTTGGCCCTAGAATGCATTTCCACCATGAAATTTCATGCCACTCGGTGAAATGCAGGATAGGGGTGTATACTACTTGATTCTAAAAGCATTTTCTGAGAAAATACAGTTTACTATTTTTAATGTGATGCCCTAGGTCAAATATCTCTATGTATTTGACTGAATTTATGCAATTTATTGTTGTATTTGACAAAACCCTAAGAGGATGAGTGAATGAATGGTGGATTTGTGTTGTTTGGGGATGGTAGAGTCATTCCAAGTTCCTGCCCCTGACCTATGCACCCAATTTTGAGCACTTGCTTTGTAACCTAGCCTAAATTGATCAATTAGGCCTAGAGACCTAGTAGGCGTTCTGGATTGCTGGAGTAGAGTTGGAGCAGGAGATTTGGAGGTTTGTTAGGGTCCCCTGAAAGGTGTTCAATTCCATCATTTGTTTGCCTAGACCTTTGGGATTTTGTCAAGTTTGTTGAGAAAACCTAGTTTGGAGGGCTAGTAGCCTTACTAGTCAAGGTATAGGTTGAAGAGTTTTAGGAAGTTGGAGATCAAACCAACTGCATAGAAGGTGTTTGTTGATCTGTCTTTAGGTGTTGGAGAAGCCTTAGGGGTTGGACAATAGTCTGGACATCAAATCCTTCATATGCCTTGTATGTGCCTTTGGTTGGTTGGTTGGTTGAAGGCTAGTTGAAGTGGGTGAGTGGGCAAAGGACAATAGAGTAAACCTTTGTGTGTTGCTTCCCTTGTGCCACTCTGCATCAGGTGGTATCAGAGCCATCAAAGAGATGGGAGATAGAGAAGAAGAGGAGGAAATTCCTTCAAAAGTGACAAATGCCGAATTGGCAAAGATAGTGAGAGAGCAAGTAGCCAAGAACAAAAGGATGGAGGCTGAGATAGAAAAGTTGAAGAAAGACAAAGACAAGAAGAAGAAGTCAGAAGTCATCTTAGATTCAGATGAAGAGGATCAAGATGAGGAAGAAGAAGTGCCTATGGAAGAGCCACAAGGAGGCATGTCAGAGAGACAATTCCTAGATGCACTTGGAAAGTTGAGTAGGAAGGACACTAAGGCAGACTTACCTATGTTTCCTGGTAAGATGAATCCACAGGAGTGCCTTGATTGGATTGAGGAAATGGAGACACTACTTATTGCCAAAGGAATTTATAGTTTTTACTGACAACCATGCATTAAGCTTCTTGAACAGGCAGCAAAAGTTGAATCACAGACATGTCAAGTGGATGGAGTACATCCAAGCATACACCTTCTCCATAAAACACAAGAAAGGAGTGGCCAATAAGGTAGCTGATGCCTTAAGTAGGAGAAATCTTGTTGTGCAAACTATTCAGTTGGAAAGTACAGGTATTCATGCCATTAAAGACCAGTATACAGCAGATGAAGACTTCAAAGAACCATACCTATCTTGCAAGGCCATGACAGGAAGGTATAATACTGATTTTTTTGATTTTTTTATTGCAAGATGGATATCTTTTCAAGGGTAGCATGTTGTGTATCCCAAGAGGATTTGTTAGAGAGAATATAATCAGGGAAAAGCATTGTGGCAGCATGTCAGGTCACTTTGGTATTGATAAGACCCTAGAATTGGTTAGGAGGTACTATTTTTGGCCAAAATTGCCAACCGATGTAAGGAAGTTTGTTGAAACTTGTCAAATTTGCCAAAGAGCAAAGGGGCATACATCAAATGCAGGTTTATACACTCCTCTACCTATTCCTTCAAAGCCTTGGGATTCCATAAGTATGGACTTTGTACTTGGTTTGCCTAGAACAAAGAATGGACATGACAGCATTTTTGTGGTTGTAGATAGGTTCTCAAAAATGGCTCACTTCATCCCATGTAGAACCACACATGATGCCTCACACATAGCAGGTCTTTTCTTCAAGGAAATAGTCAGGTTACATGGTTTACCTTTGTCCATAATCTCAGACAGAGACCCCAAGTTCATTGGACACTTCTGGAGGACACTGTGGAAGAGACTAGGTACAAATTTGTCCTTATCATCTGCCTATCACCCTCAGTCTGATGGACAAATAGAGGTGATTAATAGGTCACTTGGCAACCTCCTAAGATGCCTAACCAAGGAGCAGGGTGCTAGTTGGGATTCAATTTTGGCTCAGGTAGAGTTCTCATACAATGACACTGTCAATAGAAGCACCGGCCTGTCTCCTTTCCAAATTATTTATGGCACTCACCCAAGGAGTAGTTTGGAACTAAGAGAGGTTAAAGGACTGGAAAATAGCAGTGCCTTGGCTGAAGACTTTGTTCAAGTCATGAAAGATGTCCATGAACAAGTACAACAGAAATTGCTGTCCACTTCTAAGAAATATAAACAATTTGCTGATAGAAAAAGAAGGGATTTGCAGTTCAAGGAAGGTGATTTAGTAATGGTTCATCTAAAGAAGGAGAGGCTCCCGGCAGGTAAACACACTAAGCTACTCATGAAGAAGATTGGGCCTTGTGAAGTGCTCAAGAAATGTGGAGAAAATGCCTACAAAATCAGACTTCCGGATGGCATTGCTTTGTCTCCAATTTTTAATGTTTCAGACCTTTATCCCTATAAAGGATCTGATCCTCAGACTGTTGTTGAAGAAGATCAAACTGATCACACACTCCAGGAACTCATTCCTTCATCTCCAAATCAGATTGAGTGCATTTTGGACAAGAGGATTGCAAAACAAACTAGAAGGCACACCTATCATGACTATTTGGTGAAGTGGCTAAACAAACCTCAGGAGGATGCCACTTGGATGAGCAGGGCAGACATTGAGAAGGCAGGTTTCACATTTGATAGCATTCCAACTCAAGAGACTTGAGTTCTGTTTGACAGTGGGTGTATGGTGCAGGGCACCTAGGAGCAGTCTGACACCTCAAGCATTTTTATGCATTTTGATAAGCTATGTTTTGTTTTGATTGTATGTGTGGTAATAAGGCTTTAGCCATGTTTGTATGGTCCCTTTTGTGTGGTCAAGATGATTGAGGTGACCCTATAAACCTCAATCATGCTTAGTCCACTTGGATCCTTGTTGTGCCAATTAGGCCTAGAAGGTCTAAGGATTGGTTTTCGAGTTTTTTTTGGTTGTTTTAATGTTTTAGTATGTTGGAAGGAGTTTGTTGATCATTTGGACTCCATTGGATGAGCCAAACAAATCAACCTCCTTGTGTTAATGCAAAACACCATAGTTGTCAAAGGTGTTATGTGTTGGGTCGGTTCAAAAACCACTTTAGGCAGTTAAATGCTGTTGTAGAAGTTGGAAACCAACTTGGATGGGTTAATATGGTGGATATCTGACTCCAGTACGGGGGAGGAAGTTTTTGTACGGAATTTGGGCACAAAATTTAAGAAAACTGACTATTTTTCGCTATTTTTCTTGCTGTGTACAGACTGTACAGACTTTTCACGTGTGCACATGATATTTTTCTGAAAGTTCTTGGAGTCAGGGTTCCAATGCAATTGGTTTGAGGTCTTGAAGTGGTCGGAGTCAAAAGTTATTGAATTTTCTTTCAAAACAGGTCTAGAAACCCTGTTTTCTAGGGCAGTCCCACAAATTTGGCCCTAGAATGCATTTCCACCGATGAAATTTCATCCCACTCGGTGAAATGCAGGCTAGGGGTGTATACTACTTGATTCCAAAAGCATTTTCTGAGAAAATACAGTTTACTATTTTTAATGTGATGCCCTTGGTCAAATATCTCTATGTATTTGACTGAATTTATGCAATTTATTGTTGTATTTGACAAAACCCTAAGAGGATGAGTGAATGAATGGTGGATTTGTGTTGTTTGGGGATGGTAGAGTCATTCCAAGTTCCTGCCCCTGACCTATGCACCCAATTTTGAGCACTTGCTTTGTAACCTAGCCTAAATTGATCAATTAGGCCTAGAGACCTAGTAGGCGTTCTGGATTGCTGGAGTAGAGTTGGAGCAGGAGATTTGGAGGTTTGTTAGGGTCCCCTGAAAGGTGTTCAATTCCATCATTTTTTTGCCTAGACCTTTGGGATTTTGTCAAGTTTGTTGAGAAAACCTAGTTTGGAGGGCTAGTAGCCTTACTAGTCAAGGTATAGGTTGAAGAGTTTTGGGAAGTTGGAGATCAAACCAACTGCATAGAAGGTGTTTGTTGATCTGTCTTAAGGTGTTGGAGAAGCCTTAGGGGTTGGACAATAGTCTGGACATCAAATCCTTCATATGCCTTGTATGTGCCTTTGGTTGGTTGGTTGGTTGAAGGCTAGTTGAAGTGGGTGAGTGGGCAAAGGACAATAGAGTAAACCTTTGTGTGTTGCTTCCCTTGTGCCACTCTGCATCATTGTTTTTGGCCTAAGGGGACAAAGGTGGTAAGACCACTAGGACATGATAGTGGATTTGAAGTGGAGTCGATAGTGGATGTGGAAGGAGGATCATTAGGATCTTGATTAGCATTGTGTTCATGAAGATCCAAGTTATTTGTTTGATCTTTTATGTTTACTTGGGGGACAAGTGTCTCATCATGACAAGTGGATGTTTGTTCATTATGGATAGGACTAGATGGAGGATGACTAGGAGCAATTTGGATTTCTTGCTCATGGATGGATATAAGATTATGGATAGGATCAAGGTACTCATGGATAGCTTCTTCATAGGTATCATCTTGATCATAAAGAAGGTAAATGTTATGGATGGGTTGCATGAAAGTGTTTTGATCTTGAGTTGGACTAGGGCTTAATGTTTCCATATGCTTAGGATTAAACCTTTGACATACCTCTTGGGTTTCTTGAATGGAAGTGGAAGGCTCTTGGTCAACAACATGAAAACATGATGACTCTTGACTTGGATTCATAATAGGAGACTCTTGAATAGTCTTGATGGCTTGTAGGTCACATGATGGGCTTGAAGGGATAATAATGTTAATTGAGGGCTCTTGGATAGGCTCAAGGATAGGTGGACCACATGATGGGATTATAGGATTGGACATGACCTTTGGAAGTTCTTTGGTAGGCTCATGAATGGGTGTTTGACATGGAGGTAGTTTATTCCTAGCTAGTAGCCAATGGATCACATCCTTCGCAAGGGTATGAGTGGATGGGCAATATAATGGATGAGCAATAATAGCAGATGATGTTATAGGCTTAGGACTAGGATTAGGTTGGGGGCTAATTGGATTGGGTGGATTAGGATTTAGATTGGATGAAGGGATAATCTTACCACAATTTATGAGGTTTGTGATCAATCTATTAAGTTTGACACAATTGGTTGTTGTATGACCCTTATACCTATGGTATGCACAATAATGGTTTTCATTATACCGAGGGGGTTTAAAGATTGGTTCAAAAGGTTCTATCTATGGCAGCTCAATCAAATTTGCTTGAACCAATTGTTGTACGGTTATGTCCAAGGTATCTTGTGGTGGAAGATTGGTAGAACATGAGGATGAAGGTGATGAAGGGCTTGATGGGCTAGAAGATGGACTAGGAGTAGGATCACATGGTTGTGTTATGATAGGGCTAATAGGCTCATGTGTTGGCATGTGATTGGATGATGAAGGCCATTCATAGGATGCATTGGCTAGATTAGTATCTCCCTTGTCAAAGGTAATTAAGTCTTTTTGTATTAGGCTCGCATAGTTTATATACAAAGGGCCACTTGGAGTTGCATATGCTTCTTGTTACAAAGGTGGATTTGGGCTCACTATGCTCATTAGGGAGGACATTGATAGTCTTGGTATCTAGGTGTAATGGTAGGATATGTAGACAAAAGATCTTGAGGTGGACTCAAAGTTGAGGGTATTTGATCTTATTGGTAAGGTTGACTTGTGATCACTTGATTTATGTACAAAGGGCCATTGGGACTTGGATGTTATTCTTGTAATATCACTTGATTGCTTTGTGGATGGGCTTGGTAGTGCATTGGAATGGTGGCATGAGGGATTGGCTAAGCTTGAGGTGGATGTTCATAGGTTGATCTGGCATTGAATTGGTGGATAGGTGGATTAGGTTGATAGGAAGTGGATGGATATGACATGTGGCTATGAGGTGGATTAGGTTGGTATGGAGTGGCTAAGGATTGATGTACTTGTCTTGACTAGTGGCTAAAAGGTGTTGGACTTGGGCTACAATGTGTTTCAGTTGAGGTGATTGGCTTGCATGGGGTTGAGCTTCTTAGATGAAGAATTGTAATGTTTCAATGGCATCTTGGTTGAGGGGTTGTGATCCTTGATAAAGATTTTGGAGAAATCTTTGGAATTTGATTTCAGGGTCTTCTGGTGTAAACATGTTGTCACCCAAGTGTTTCTCTTAAGTCCTTTTAGCAAGTACTCATTTAGGCATTTGGATGATGATGTGGAAATGACTTGGATGGAATAGGGATGGCTAGAATAGGTTTAGGATGGTTTGAATGTCTTGGCTATGAAGGGTTGGATGATGACTAGGATGGTTAGGGTGATGACTAGGATATGCTTTAGGGTTGGTTTAGATGACTTGGATAAGCTTGGATGATTAGGATATGACAAGATTGGATGTTTTCAGTATGGCTAGGGTTGACTAGGATGAAAGCGATGACTAGGATAAGTGTAGGGTGATTAGGATGATGACTAGGTTTGATTAGGATGATTAAGGTTTTGACTAGGATGGAGATGATGTGGAATGGTTGAGGTTTGAATTAAGATGTGATTGGATATGATTACGATATGGGGTGGCTATGAAGGATGATTAGGATGAAAGTGATTGGGTTTGAATGTTATTGGAGGAATGTGTAAGATAACTTGTCTTTATGTGTTTTGGTGTTTAGAGCTTGATGTGGCAATATTCAAACAAATGATTATGCATATACACACATGAATCACTCACGCAAGACACATAAGCAAGTTGTTAGTTTGGAAGAATGTGATGATGGTTAAGCAAGCACGTGAAGACACTTCAATAAGTCCTAGTCAAGGCAAGGCCACTATCACAAGGAGGTTCTAGTGAAAATCTAGGGGACCAGCACCCCACGAGCATCCACTAAGCTACTTAAGACTTTAACTAACCCTACTAGGAGTTTTAATATACACAAAGGTACACGTCCTTTCAAGTTAGCACTGTATGGTGAGCCCTAATACATGTTAGACTTGGCTTTCACCTTATCCTCTAATTTTTATAGCAGACCAGATGAAAGTACTGCTTGAGGTCATTCCCTTGGGGTGAGTACCTCTTTTCCCACCAAGGTAGGCCTCTCTAAGGTTTAACAAAAGCAACACAAGTAAATGTTTTTGATCTCCAAGTTTGTGTTAGGACGCGAGGAGAGAGCATACACATTTACTTGGTCACACTCGCATGGGGTTCATTAACCTTAGAAATTCAATGTGTGGAAGACAATGCAAGCACTTGTTCATTTTAAAGCCCAAATCCAAATGTGATGAAAGACAATGGTTCGTTTTAACCCAATTTTTGATGTGATAGCAAACAAGTTGTTCGTTTTAAGCCCAAATCGAAATGTGTTTGCAAACAAGATTGATTGAAATGAAAAGATGAAAGATAGAAATGAATGCACCTAAATTATTTTCAATTTCCAAGCTATTGTATATGATTTATATTGCTGCTACTAAAGCTACTTATGATAACCTACAACATAAAAAAATGATATTATAATGCAGGCATTAAAAATAAGCTCATCAGGCAAGGAAAATTGTAATTTTAGATACATAGCTGAATTAGATTTGATTATTTCAAAATATTTGTTGTTTGAAAATTTAAAAATCAAAGAAGAGACCCCTGTTAAGTTTTTGACAAATTTCTAAAAATGTAATGAAATCAGAAAAATTTCCTGTTTTGCACCCAGAAATGTGGATTTATGGAAAAGCTATAGTCGACAAAGATCTAATTTTTTTTGCACTGTATATGACCTCCAAATTAAATCTGTTAAACATATACCCCCATTAGAATTTCAAGATATTTCCAGAAATGTAAATTTTTTTGAAAAATTTGCCGATTTGCGCTTAGAATTGTAATTTTATGAAAAAACATAAAAACATGATAACTCTCACAAAAATGGTGATAAACCTACAATTTTTCTACTGTAGCTTCCTTATATCATAGACAAACTTTTGTTAAAATCTTGTAGAAAAATTCACATCTATTTGGAAGATATGATGAAATCTTTAAAACCTAGGGTTTTGTCCAAAAAATAGCAGATCTGCAACAAAAAGTTAATTAAACTTGCGAAACTCAACAATGGGGGTTAGATGAATGCAAATTTTTACTACAAAATCCTACAAAAATGATCAAGCGAAGTCAGTCCCACCAGGCGTGCCAAAAATGTATATCAAAAAAATTTGAATTTGCAAATGGAAATGATCAAACAATGAAATGCATAACCTAAACCCAAATCATTCAATACCTCAAAGATGCAAGATGAATTGTTTGATTGATTTGATATGTTGGTTGCTCACAATTTGGCAGCATAACATTTGCATAGGATTGAGATGATAGATGGAAGATTGATAGATGGAAGATAATGATGATAGATGCAAAGGCTCTAATGTGATTTCAACAACATAAGGATACTCCAACTCAATGCCTCCTAGAAAATTTGGTAGAATAAGGGTACTTGAGGCTCAAATGCATCTTTCTTCTTTCAAATCGCTTATGAGGGGGTTGATTTATAGGAAAGGCCTGGTTCAAATGGATGGTTGAGATTAAAAAGCTAAATGATTGATGTGGACGACTAGGATTGATTAGTTATTCCCACTCTTCAAGGAAGGCGTAGTCACGTGACAAGTGGAGGGAGGAGAATAGGTCTCATGTGTGATTGTGTACACAAATACTTTTATTTAATAAGTTTATATGTGATGGATTTAAATGAAAGTTGTACTACACCACATGATTGAATTGAGAGATGGACAAGTGTCAAAATGTGATGAGAGGTGAGGACTTAATTCAGATATTTTATTTGAATTAGTTGGAATATGTGTTGGAAATTAATTAAATAAATAAAATTTATTTAATTAATTGGGAAGATGATTATGATAGGATTGGGATATGAATGGGAAATTAATTAAATAAATAGAATTTATTTAATTAATTAGAAAGTGGGATTATGAATGTGAAATTAATTAAATAAATAAAATTTATTTAATTAATTGGCTTAATGGATTAGTGGGATTAGGACAAAATGCTACATGATGTCTAAAATTATGTTTTTAACTAGGTCTTGCAAGACATACACTAATTTGGGACAATTCTGGGTGTCTACAATGTGTCCTTTCGTCACAACAGTAACTTCAACATTTCATCTTTTAGTAACATAATTAAACAAGATTCCATAGCTTCCATAGTGCAATTAGTAGGACAAGGGGTGCAAAAAAAAGGGAAAAAAGGAACAAAAAGGTGTGTTTGAATGAGTGCTACCTACCACTCATCAATAATCATCCCATCTAAGTGCAAGAAATATTGTTTTCTAGTTGTAGGAGGGAGAGCATCATCCAAGTTCTTTACCTCTACCCACATACCTAGTGGTCCCCCCATCTTCTTATTGGAAGAGGTCTGACCCTTCAATGAGGGTGATAGATAGGGATATTTGCAACAAAACCAACTATGAGAACTAAGTGCAAATGTGAATACCTATCACATGCAGTCAATCAAGCCATCCCTAGATACACTGTAGCTACCATGACTTTTGACTAACATGAAACCTATGGATATAGTTAACTGACAATACTTACAACTATTAGATCACTTTGGCCAAAGCTTTTAATTTTTAGTCGCATAAATGCAGGTCCTTTGTCATGCACCACTATCTCTTGCTTAAATCTTTGATGACTAATAACTGGTAAAATACAAGTATAGGCTAACATATAAATTATCCTTTAGATATCAATATATCGGTATACCCTACCTTGAGATGGTCCTACTATCCTTTTGCTATAAAAGATGGTCTTAGATTGATATATAACCATCAAGCTTCAATCTCCTAGTATTCCATACCCTTACAATGTCTCACCTCCTAAGGTAGATAATATTGACTAATATTGCAATAACTATTATTTTCAAATATCTTTTTTTATGTATAACTATTGTTTCCAATCTCCTGGTATGCCCTTAACCTTGAGATGGTTTAATAAATATAATTGTTACATTCCTAATTTTGGCTTGTTTTTACTTTTACTTTTACATGGACATAAGTGAACTTATTGGATAAATATTTTGACGTTGGGTTAAATGTCATTGGAAAATATTGATTTTATTGAATATCAGTTTTGTGATTAAATGCAATGTATATATTGTACTGATTCAATAATTTAGGTTATCAGGTTTTGGTTTATTATTCATAAGGATTATAAATGAACTAATGATGCACTAATCAAGATCTGGTGAATTGCAAGTGATATGCAGGATAATAGGTTTTAATGACTCTCTGAGAAAGAGAGAGAGAGTATCTTCTGAGGAGAGGAGAATAGACCTTGGGTTACAAATGGTCATTTGCCAACTGAGTATAGTGTTTAACTAGTTGTGAACTCTAAGTTGTTTGAGGTAAGTCACAATTTTTTTTGTTAAATCTTGGATCTACTCGATAGGTTGTCAATGTCTTTTAGTTTTCCTTTTAAGTTAGTTTTGCATCGATCTTGTCTTTTTGTGGAAAACAACATTGTCAGGATAGAACGTTAGTCATTTTTGACTAACGTGACCTTTGGTTGATCACGTTGCAAGTTATTGTGTTTACGTCATCAAACATAGATGGATAAATTGTTGTCATCTAACGTCGTAAGTACGTTAATGGCTTGTCAAATTGATGTGAAAATTAGTGTGAATTTGTGAAGGGGAGATGAACTCGACCCTATCACATTTTACGTAAGTATTTTGACTTATTATTATTTTAATAATGACCAAAGTTATATTTGGACTAGGAATAGAAAAATTATCGTGGTTATTAGTTTAATAAAAAGGGATTGCTTGTGGTTTATGAGAGTAACCACCTTGTTTATAACGATGTTGTCAACCCATACTAATCATCTTAATTATGTGTCTTCACCCTCTAAGGAGCTGGGGTGGTGAGTAAAGGGTAATTATTATGCCATGTTATCTTATGCTTAATCTTCGAGAAGCCATAGGTAATTCATTTTTGTGTACTTATGATTTAAATGAGGTTGTTTTAACAACACTTAGTTGTGGTTTAAGGAAACCTCGAGACATGTTCTTTTGATGGTATGTTACACCAGATATTTCCCACAATGGTGTGTTTAAGTCTCTTAAGTTCTTTTCAGTGGAGTTTCCACAATTTTAAAGGGAATTGTTTTAACCATTTGGTAGTGGAGACTTAGAATCTAAAGTCATGGAATAAATTTGGTGCATCCATCTTTATGAGGATGGTTAGTCATGGCAAAAGAGATAATGACTCATAGCTGTTGAAAATAAGGCAGACAACTGAGAGGGGGGTGAATCAGTTGTCTCAAAAATTTAATACTTCCTATAATTAATTCTTCCTTTTACCACTTAACAATAAATCAATAACTTAATCATGAAAACCACAATCACAAATGTAAGAGAAGCAACACAATAACATAATTGACACCAAGATTTTTAGTGTGGAAACCCAGTTAAGGGAAAAACCACGGTGGGGATTAACCCACAAAAATTAATACCCTGTTAAAAGTATTTTACAAATGGGAATGCACATGCATTCGGGCTCACTGCCCAGAGCTCACTGCTCAAATAGAGGCTCACTACCTACAAATGATTACAAGAGAATAACAAGGATTTTTGAACTGATGAGAAGTATCTACTAATGCAAGAATTTAGTTCCGGTTAAGCACAAAACACTAATCTTACACATTTCATCTTTACTCTCCCCTGCTTACTATTCTGTCATTATCCGAACCTTAGATCTCTACTTCTTCACTCTTCCTTCATAGTCACAACACTTGCTTCCACAAAATCATCCAAATCCATTAGCTATATATATCTGCATCCTGATCTTCAATCACTTTCCAGTCAGCTTCAAGAACACTTGGAACTTTATTGAATACTCTACTTTGTCAGCTAGATCCATGCATAACTTGAGACACGGACCAAAACTTACACTCATAGATCATCAATCCAATTGGCCACTATCACTAGTCATCACTAATTACCCAATCAACAACTTCCATACATTCGGAACCAAGATCATTTACAAGGTCGGCCTGTTCTTCTTCTGTCTGCTCTGTCAAACTATTAACCTGATACTCAGAAGCTAATAACTTTTGAATCCTTTATCATCGGAGGCCAAAATTCTAGATTTAGATTGTCTTGACAATGCTTATGACTACATCAGATCCACAACAAATTATGACTTTCCACCGAAGAGATCCGAACCAAGATACCGGACCTTATCGCCTGCTCTGTTCCTGACTACCCAGACTTAGATAAATTCTGATTCTGACTTCTGGTATGAACAAATTGTGTTATGTGGATGAGTGGAATGGTCTTAGTTTCCATCAATGACAACACCTATCATGCGAAGCAGTGTCTCTTGCCAACAATCTCCCCCTTTGGCATTGATGGTAACACTTAGTGAAAAATGACTAAGTGTCAAATGTAGCTCCTTCTTACTCTGTACACTTGTGCTTTCCACTATTTCAAAATATTCCCCTTTGTAGGATTCCTCATTTTTCACTACTCTTTACTCCCCCTTTAACATTAATGGCAAAGGGTGGGGTCCGCATGCGAAAATTTTCCCAAAAATTCTATGTATAATGCCGCATATGTACAACTAATCATTAAGTTCTATTCACATGAACTTGAGAATGTTTGCAAAACTATTTTTCAATTGTACAAGTTTAGAGGCCCAAGTTCCCTTCATTCCATCCAAAATTGAGATGTGTCCACTCAGTAAAAATGCATATGCTTTTGCCTTTGTCAGATCCGGAGGATTACTTGTCTAAAGTGCAGTCTGAGCTTCTGATAAGGCATTATACATGGCTTCTAACTTGGGGGAAATCAATCCCTAGAGCTCACACATTCTCTTCATAATATTGCCTTTCTCTTTAACAAGCCTTTTTATCTCATCTGTCAAGCTGATTACTTGACATTCCTGGCTTATAGGCGAAATTGTTAGAGGATCAAAATTTTGAGATAAATTTGATAATTTATGTTCTTGCTCCTTTATCTTTTTCTCAATATTCTTACTAGCTTTGGGCCATGATGGACATAATATGTACATATCACTTCCATCATTTAGAGCATTTTGAATACTCTTTATGCTAATACCAAGTATCATTCTATCATTTCCTATCAGGCTCTTTACTTCACAAAATTTCTTATCCAAAAATTCTTTTTAAACTTTTGCCTCAACAGACTTTTCAAAGGACTCAAAATGTGTACTTACAACATTCACAAGATTCTTCAGGTGACCGGAGGGGGAATCTGATGGAATCTTTTGGTAGGTTGGCAATAACTTCTCCAAGGCTCCAGTTGCACGTCCTAATAGTTCACTGTCCTCCATGTGAGATTTTAACATCTTCTCCCTAGCCTTGGCTTGAGTGAAGGATGCAATCTTCATCACTTGTACCGAAGAGAGAACATCTAGATTATTTGGTCCTTGGAGTAGTTCAAGCTCATCAAATTCAAGCATCTTTTTATCTAGAAGACTTGTCACTACATCTGCAGTGTCTCTTACAACAATTTCTGGACCACCTTTTTATTCCTGAGATTTCTCAGCATCTGTAGATGCATCAATATTTGCACCATCTTCTTCAGTATTATCTTTCTTTTCTTCTTCTTTCTCTTTCTCTACTTTACTTTCCTCTGTGTTATCTGCAGAGGGACTCTTTCATGTGTCTTCACTACTTGCTATGTTTTTCAGAAGGCTTTGTGTGGTAGCAATATTATCTTCTTTTCCAAGTTGATCGGGTGGAGTTAGAGAATCTCCTGCATCATCAGATTTGTCTACCATCTTTGTATCTTCTTTGCTTATTTGCTCCTCTTCTAGAACAGAGGGGTCATCAACTTCAATTTGTTGTTCACTGATGTTTACTATTTCAACATCCATAATTGATGAATCAATCCCATCACCTGTCTCCTCATAGGTTTGCTTCAGAGGATCGAGAGTATCACTTTGGTTATGATTTGCCTTTTCAATCTCTTCTTCTAGAGCTTCTTGTTTCGGAGCTGAAGGATTGTCTTCTTCAATTTGTTCCTCTGAAACAATATATTATTTATTTTTATCTAGGGCCTTCCTTAAAATCTCATATGTTTCCTTTACAACTTCCTCAGTTTCACCAAGCATTAGCTTGTTCATCCAAACTTGCTTCTGAACTTCTTCTTAACTTCCTTGAGGATTTTATCTACTTCCCTTCTAGTCATTACTAGACATAGAGTGGAGAGGATATATTCTCTGAGTTCTAGATCTTTAGCCTTGGCTATTTCCTTCCTCATCTCCAGAGTTTTCCTTAAACTTTTAGGAAGTTCTTGTAGAATTTCTAGTAGAGCTCTATTGAATTATTCAAGTATATGATGGTGGCATCTTCCAAAATTTTCTTATTTGCTTGATCAAAATTATCATAATAAACTTTGATAGGCCTTAGATTTCCATGAACAATAATTGTTTTTACAATTTCATTAACTTTCATAGCAACCTTACCAGTCTCTTGCCTTTTACTTGTCTTTTTTCTTCTAGAGGGTTGGTTCTCAGAGGCCTTTGAAGTCTTGGCTTTCTTTGACTTCATCTCTTTAATTTCTTCACCTGTTTCTGTTTCCTCATCATCTTTTGTGCTCTTGTAGGTTCTTGTGGCCTTGGTTTTCTTCCTCTTTCCTCCTTCACCGGATGGTGTGGCTTCTGATGTTTTAATGGGAATAGACTTGGTTTATTTTGAGACAGTTGCAGATATTCTTGTTTTTCTTGAAGAGCTAGGTGGAGCTTCTAGAGCAGCTGCTGGCTCACTTTTTTCTTTTTCCTCTGAAGTCTGCTCAATGATTTTGTTCATCTTTTCAATCCTTTCTCTATTCTTTTTCACTATTTCTTTTGTAATTCCAATGCTTTTTGCATACATCTTTACTTGCTTCTGCACTTTTCTTTTTGTTTCTGGCTATCTAAGTTCCACATGCAACTTTATACTTAGTTCCTTGTATGTTCCAAACCTTTCCACAGAGGTGTCTTTAGGTTTTCTCAGAAGATGCTAAGCATACATGTCTAGAACTCTCTCATCCACCTCATAACCCATTGGCATTATCCATATTATTCTTGGTTCTACAGCCTCCATCAGACATTGATCAGTGTCAACCATGAAACATATCTCATTCTCATACATTTCTACAACTGACTTAGGGATTCTCTCTCTTGCATGCATCAAACTCTGGAAGTTTTTGAAGTAACCCCAAATAGATGTCTTTTGAGCTTAAGCATCACCAAGGCTGAGTAGGTGATCTCTTATTTGCCATGCTACTGGCCTGTCAGTTGTCCAATGCACACCTGGAACTCTAGGCACTTCATTCATGAAATAGAAGAATAGACAGATAACTAGAGAACCATATTTGAAGGTATTTTTCTTAACTTTCTTTATTTTGCTTAGGTTCTCAATCAGCTAACTTTGAAGAAACCCACATAGGTCATAATCAACATTCTCCTTCAACATCTGATAGGCTGCATATATTGCAGTTTCAGAGACTAAATTCTCCCTGCTGGAGTCATAAATCTTGTACCCAATCACCATGGAGGCAAATTTAATATCCGGTTCTATAATATCATTGATGGTCATTGCCCTTTTGTTAAACTTGGCACCAGTAGCATCAGTCACTACCTAGTTTTTCACGACTTTCAACATGGGTAATCCACCAGTTGAATTTAACCCAGTTACTATCTTGATAACATCCTTTGTAATCTTGAATGGTTTCAATAGCCATATTAATTCATCATGTATTCGGCTCAAAATATATCGAACCCATTCAATCTCATCAAATGTTGAAAAGTTAATGACTTGCAGAAAATGTTTGCTTTCTAGGGCTTTGTATTCTAGTTTCAATTTATAGCTATCATCTCTTAGGTAGTTGTTAAATAAATCCAAGAGTTTCATATTTCTAAATTCATTAATGCTACAGTGGATGTATGCCCTAATATCCTCAACATGCAATACACCATATGGAACTCCAAAAAATGCACCTAACGGTTCAACTTCAACTGAATTGTATGGATACTTCTTAAATATTGGTCAGGGCCTTTTAGTTACATCAACAAATAGCGGTGTAGCCATCTCAACAGATTCAGATTTAAAGATTTACAAAGAAGTACCTTTTTCTCCCGTGGGGTTAGGGTTGATCAATTACCAGTTGAATTCACTCTTTGTTCTTCAATCTCTGGATTTACAGCTTAGATGCTCTTCTACTTGTTTCCTTTAAATGCAAAGTGGTTCAAATGCATGATCAAGTGACCTTTTATCCTTCGCAAAACCTAATTTGTCATTGTAATAAATGTGTTGCCCTAACTTCATCTGATTACTCTATTTCTTGAACAGTTCTTCATGAATTACTCTAGAAATTTCCATATCAACATTTTTCTTTCTAGAAATCCTTCCAAAAGTTTTGAAACACTTCAAAATATTTTCTCTCATTATGCCATATCCAAGCACCCACTTACTGATTGGGGGAATTTGATGTTCAATGCAGCTCCCCCTAAGCCGGAGCTCCTAATTTAATTCCTAGAGGAATTGTCAGCATCAAATTTTGGTGCGAACCCACTATTATTGTTCATAACAATTTTCTTAGTCCATGTATTTCTCATTTCATTCTGGATCTCATTCACATCAATTTTTTCCTTGCCTTTGTCTTGCCTCTACTCATCCAGTTTTCTATTTACCGGACCTCCTCTTCCATTATTCTTGCTTCTGCAGAATCTTGCAAAATGACCGGATCAGTTACAATTGAAGCACACATTTATTTGCCCATTTGATTGATTTCCTCTTGATCTGTACAAATTGGCCATATGTCCAAATCTATTGCATGCAAAGCATTTGCCATTAAAGGAATTCCCATTTCCTCTATTTGATGAGTTATTCATTATCATACTTCTGCATTCATTGGATTTATGACCATACCTCTTACAATTGAAGCATTGTCTGGATGTTGGTTAACAGATTTGTCCTTCACAGATAACTACAAAAAATGACTCAACATGCCCAAGAAGAAAGACAAATAATACCAATAGTTGGAGAAGTTGCCATGGTATTGACAACTTTCCTTTGAATTTTAGACGTACAGCTCCCTCCTAAGATATGTAATGAATGAAAACAAGGGGTATGCTTTTCACCGGAAAGAAGAAAAGGTAAACTAACATCTATTCATAACCATGAGATAGATACGAACAATTACTTTGGAATGAAGTGGATGTAGACAAACAATACAAAGCCTATTTATCCCACACCCACAAATAATATCAGATTGAATAAAAGACAGTCATATTCCCCTTAACACATACCAAACATAGGTAAGATACGTATCTGGTAATTTCGATTCAATCATACATAACAGAGGTAAATTGAAGATTGATTACAAGTTAACACAGGAACAATTACAACTAAAGAAAATATTTACAGACACAGTTCTGAAAACATATTTCATTTCTTCAATCTGAAATCTTGAAGTCTTTGATAAGTTCCTCTACACATAAACTAAGTCAAGAGAATTACAACTGATCACAAATTAACAAAAAATAAAATTATTCCCATTTCCCCTGTTACACAGAACAGTTGAAAAAGATCCCTTTACATGATAATAAACAACATATTTATAAGCCTCCCAGGAAACTTTTTCAATTTTCGCAACTGACTCTTGAAAACAAATAAAATTCTCTTGATTTTTCCCTATAACTATTTCTTGAAAGTGGCTTCTCCTTATTCTTAATTTTTTGATTAGTTATCCATAAGGATGACTTTTGGATTATGAAAATAGCAAAACAATTTCACATTATTCTTAAGTGTCATTGAGAGCAGACACTAATGAGTCATTTCCAAAGAATTGCCCAATTCGAGCTCTAATATCATCTTTATGTCTTGAAACCTTTTTAGGCTTTCCAAGGAACCTATGATTGGTCATATATACTACTCTGCTTAATACAAATTTACAATTTGAAGGACAGGATCTCCCATAGTGTTAGCTTGAGATGATGAGCATCGTTCAAATTGATTTATAGCAAATTTATAAGGCACAAAAATGATAGTAGTCCTTCACAAAAGGGACATTTCCTTGCCACAGTATCATAAACTCATAGTTAAGTTTGGCCTCCACTTAAGTATATACTCTATCTAGATTGGATCTATATGCATTATGATGTGTCCCCATGGAAACATACAGTGGAAGCATGGATGATGTGCAATTCCAATCTGCATCGTGAAACAATGTCTCCACTAGCTATTTTGACTGCAATAATTTTCTGAGGTTGTTATTGTCATCCAAAGATGAACTATTTCCTTGTCCTTCTCCTTGATCATTTTTTTTAGCTATCTCCTAGAAGGATCCATACTCTTCCTTAATTTTTTCACAAGTAAATTGATGGGAGTTCCACAACTTTGCTCTATCATATCTGGGCTTCTAGTTTGAGCTGGTCCACCCTCTCCTCTAGATTTATCTTCTCGATTTCTAAGTTCTTATCACTAAGATGCCTGGAAATGCCTTCCTCTATGAGAGTTTACATAGTATTGAGGAGAGGAGAAATTATTTAAAAATATAAAATTATACATTCATACGAAGGTAGTTGTACCTTCTAAAAACTTTAGAGAGCGATTGTAAAAATCTATTTTACAGTTCGTTCAATTGTTAGTGCAATTGTCACCTTAAGATTGGGAAAAATACATAGAGGAATTTCGGGTGACAAATCTATTTACTAACACCAGAGAAGGATGGATTATTTTGATTTACTCTACTTCTGCATTGAGTGGCTTTATGACTAAATTTATTGCACTTGAAACAATTTCCATTGAAAGATGGATACCTTTGAGCATTAGGTTGTCTTACCGGAGGTCTTCTAGGTCTGTTTCTCCCATTCCTTGGTTGAAAGTTTCTTTGTCCAGATCCAAAGCTTTCACCTTTCTCATAGCCAAGACCATGCTTGTCATTAGCCTTTTTCTGACCCTCAAGTATTGCTTCAAGTTTAGTTGAACTTATCTTGAACTTCTCCTTGTATTCATTTGCAACTTCTAGGTCATGTCTGAGAATGACAATTTGCCTTTCAAGATCTCTTTATTGTCTTTGATTTCTTGTAGATCAGACTTTAGATGGCCAGCTATACTGTCCAATCTGTAGCATTCATTAGTTCTTTCTTTTAGAGTTTGATTCAAGTCTTCTTGAGTCTTCTTCCTTTGCTCAATTTCTTTGGTTAGCCTCATTGCCCCAGATTCTATCTCAACTTTTAGAACAACTTCTTTTGACAACTTCTCACACTCCTTTGTCTTTTCTTCCAAGGCTTCATTCATGCCATTTTCTTCAGTTAAACTGGATAACTATAGAAGTAGCTCCTTTTTCCTCCCCATAGACTTCTTTAATTTATCTTTTAACATTTCAATGGTATCATCACCATCCTTGAGTTCATCTTTCAGATTAGATATTTCTGCTTTGGACTAATCAAGATCTTTTAAAGCCAAATAAAGTTGATCTTTGAGTGAACCCATTGAAAACTCCTTCCAAGATTTTTCCTTAAGCTGTTAGGCTTCTTTTAAGGAACCTTTCTCTGATACCAATTATTGAAAATAGGGCAGACAACTGAGAGGGGAGGTGAATCAGTTGTCTCAAAAATTTAATACTTCCTGCAGTTAATTCTTCCTTTTACCACTTAACAAGAAATCAATAACTTAATCATGAAAACCATAATCACAAATGTAAGAGTGGCAACACAATAACACACTTGACACCAAGATTTTTAGCGTGGAAACCCGATTAAGGGAAAAACCACGGTGGGGATTAACCCAGAAAAATTAATACCCTATTAAAAGTATTTTACAAATGGGAATGCACATGCATTCAGGCTCACTGCCCAGAGCTCACTGCTCAAATGGAGGCTCAATGCCTGCAAATGATTACAAGATAATAACAAGGATTTTTGAACTGATGAGAAGAATCTACTAATGCAAGAATTTAGTTCTGGTTAAGCACAAAACACTGATCTTACACATTTCATCTGTACTCTCCCCTGCTCACTGCTCTATCATTATTTGAACCTTAGATCTTTGATTATTTGCTCTTCCTTTAGAGTCACAACACTTACTTCCATAAAATCATCCAAATCCATCAGCTATATATATCTGCATCCTAATCTTCAATCACTTTCCAATCGGCTTCAAGAACACTTGGAACTTTATTGAATACTCTGCTCTGTCGGCTAGATCCATGCATAACTTGAGATGCAGACCAAAACTTGCACTCACAGATCATCAATTTGGTTGTCCACTATTACTGTTCATCACTAATTGCCCAATCAACAACTTTCATACATCCGGAACCAAGATCATTTACAAGGTCAGCCTAATCTTCTTCTGTCTGCTCTGTCAAACTATTAACCTGATACTCAGAAGCTAATAACTTTTGAATCCTTTATCATCAGAGGCAAAAATTATAGATTTAGATTGTCTTGACAATGCTTATGATTACTTCAGATCCACAGCAAATTATGTCTTTCCACCGGAGAGATCCAGACCAAGATACTGGACCCTGTTGCTTGCTCTGTTCCTGACTACCCAGACTTAGATAAATTCTGATTCTGACTTTCGGTATGAACAAATTGTGTTATACAGATGAGTGGAATGGTCTTAGTTGCCATCAATGACAATACCTATCATGCGAAGCAGTGTCTCTTGCCAACAATAGTTGAGTCATGCGCTATATTTAAATTGACTATAAGAGTCAATGTGACTCAACAAGCCAGGATCCCTACAATAAAGACAACCTTCCACACAAAGATAATAGAGAAGATGCTAAAATATTGGAGCAAGGATTCTATTCAAAAAGATCACGTGAAATACAATGAGAGAGCCTTGCTTATAAAGGCAAGGTGAGAGCTAGAAAGGTGGTGTGAAAGGTGGAGTGGAAAGTGGAGATATTCCTACAACATGTGACAATTAAAGGATGATAACTAATTTCACATGTGGAGGATAAGACAACTCACTCCAACTATCAACAACTCAACACACAACTAGACTCAACTAGACATCTAGAAGACTCACTAAGTCAATTTAACATGAGTGAATTATGTGTTCACACCAACACCCCCCTTAAGTGGAACTTAGGGAGTAGTTGACTAAAACAAAGATGCAATGATGGATGGGTCCCGACTACTATGCAATGTTAGGTACTCATGTACAACAAATCTCAAGTGAAGAAAAGGAGAAAACCTCATGGGGCAAAACTCCTCTCCAAAGTTGAGAATGCAGAAAACAAATGAAAGATGTGATGGAAGGAGGAATCAAGATCCCCCAAGGACAACATCCAACACATATGTAAAATCATTTACCCCCCCATAGGAGAGCAAGTGTGAGACTATAGGTCCCCCCATATTGAAGTAGCTCCTATGCTGATGGTAAATGCCTGAAGAAGAATGTTGAAGAGAATCCAAAGCCTGCAAACAACATTCTTCCCCTTAGGAAGAAACTAGTCCAAAGCTTGATGCCGAAGAAACTCCATCTCATGGTATGAGGGAAAACACCTCATGATGTATGCTATCTCTAAAAACTGCTCAAGTGTCCACATGTCACAACCAAAAGATGCCACACAATCAGGTGATGCATGCCTAATCAAAGAATGTGACAATCTAAGACAAGATGAAAACTCAAGATCATCAATCTCCAAAGACAAAGAATCCTCTGAATGATGCTCAAGATACTCCAACTTAGTGCCAAACTATGACAAGTGAAGAGGAGAAGAAGGTCCTTGCACATCTGAAGTAGAAGATTCAACTCCTTCAAAGAGGAGATGAAAGTCATCAATGATGACCTCCAAGTCATCAAGATAGGACTCACAAAACAAGTCTAAAATACCTGTCAAGTACTCATCCCGCAAACCTGTATTTGGAAGACAAAGAATATCCTGCTCAACTAAAGTGGATGCAGCTATGCCAATGCCAATCTCTGAAGAAGCAGGAGAAGGAGGAAGCTTAAAACTAGTCTCAGGAACTGAAGTAGATGCAAGAACACCAAGGTTCAAGTGACCAAACTTCTCCTTAGAAACATGATCCACACTTGATACATGAGTGTGAATATCAATCAATGGATCTACATCATCGTTAGAAACAAAATGGGAGAAAGTATACAAGTGCGATGCATGATTAGCCATCCCAACAACAATGATAACTCTTCTCTCCAAGTCCCTTATGATCACAAAATCAAGAGTGAACTCAACTGTCTTCCTTGCACCATAATGAGTAATCTGGTAGATGGAAAGGAGATTGGTTGTCAAGGAAGGTACACACAACACATTGTTGAATGTACACTCACCAACATCAATATTTCCTTTACCTATTGCATGCATGTATGTATTGTTACCCATCAAAATAGGTGATGAAGTACATGACTCTAATGAAGAGAACATCCCTTGTGAAGATGCCATATGATGAGAATCTCCAGAATCAAGAAGCCATCTCTCTAACTGTAGACTTGTTGAAGCAAAGAGTGCCTGTCCTTTTCCTTTATCTGTCCCATAAGCAATACTTGTTGTCCCTGTAGATGTAGATGATGATGGTGGCTAAGAAGAAGACTTGGGTAAAACTATTGTTGATGAAGAATACTCAATGTTATGTTTTTGAAGAAGTTGCGACATCTCATCAATTTTTTTCTCATAACATTTAGTCTCATCATGACCTAATTTCTTAAAATAAGAACACTTTGGCTTCTTATTCTTATTGGACTCCTCTTTGGAAGAAGAGTTGGGGGTTTTCTTTAATTCTTTCTCTTGCTCATTAGACTTTGAATCCTTTTGTTTCTTTTCCTTATTATGTGAAGCCTTAGGATCTTTTGTGCTTTGTGTTGCAACTAGAGCCTATTTTCTAGAAGACTTCAATGTGCCCATGTGTAGTATATTGGTTTGTTCTCTTGTGAGTTGTGTAGAAAACTCCTCAAGTGAAGGCATTGTAAACTTACTACCAAAAGCATCCATTGTATCATAAAAGGTAGAAACATAAACTGAATATGAAGGACCCAATTTTGTGAGAATAGATAGAATTAATTATTCATCTTCTTTGTCAAGACCAGACTTTTTGAGTTGCAACTTGAGAAACTTAAACTTGGTGAAGAAATCTTCAATTTGATCAAAATCTTGAGGATTAAGTGCAATTAGCCCATTCTCCAATTTGAACCATCTTATTTTATCTTGCTTGCCAAAGAGATTGTCTAATGTTGTCCATATCTCATTTGGTGTTGTACAAGACTCAACATGAAATCTCAGATCAAGAGAAATAGCAAGACAAAGTGTGCCAAAAGCCTCATCTCTTCTATCTAACCATTTTCTTCTCTTAGTAGCACCTGTGGGTTCAAGATCTATGCCTAAAGTTATTCTATGTAACTTTTGTTTATACAATACATACTCTAGTTTTTCTTTCATTCATAATAATTATATGGAGTTAAAAGTAGAATTTGAGGCACATCCATGATCAAAAGAAAGACAATAACACAACAACACTCCTTTATTATGCAAGAGAGTCCCCCCCAATTTGTTGTGGCACTTTATACTTAGTACAATTTACAATTGTCCTCAATGGACCAAGATTGGGAAAACAACAAAATCTCTTAAAAGAAATCTGAATGAGATTACAATCACTCACAATGATGTATTATAGAAAAAAAATCCTCTCAAAACAAATTTCACCCTCTCAAGTATCAAAATGTCCAAGTTATCACTCAAATGCCAAAAAACTAACAAATGAAATAAAATGCACCTGGAGCAAAATCTGAGAAAAGTGCATGGATGGCTGTGTGGAGCTCCTGAATACCTTTCTGATGCTGCTTGAATCACAAAAAATGGAGATCATGGTAAAAAGTTATGATCTCGGGAGCCAAAAAAGATCTGTCTTTTGTTGGATTAGGTCCAGACAACTGAGGGGGGGTGAATCAGTTGTTGCTTATTTAACCTTTTTCTTTCTTTAATCAATCTTATAAACAAGTTAATGAAATAAATATTTCAACATTACATAAAAAGAAACATAAATAGCACATTTAACACCAAGATTTTGACGTGGAAACCTGGTTAAAGCAAAAACCATGGTGGGGGTTAACCCACAAAATTAATACTTTGTTAAAAGTATTTTACAAGTGGGAATGCACATGCATTCGAGCTCACTACCCAAAGCTCACTGCTCAAAAATGGAGGCTCACTACCTAAGAAAATATTACAAGAGAATTATAGAGATTTGAATTGATTAATATCATCTGCCTATGCATGAATTTCAGTTCCAGTTAATTATAAAAACTGATCTTACACATTTCATCTTGCTCTGCTCTTCTTACTAATCTGCCTTCATTTCCTCCTTGAATTTATGCTCTTTTCCATATATACCTTATTCACATCAATCACCAAAATATCCACAATCATCGGCTATATATATCCTTATCTTGAATTGCAATCACTTGCTAGTCGGCAACAACACTTTGAACTCTTTAAGAAAGGTCTGTTCTGTTGGCTAGATCCATACACCAATATTGATGCGTACCAAAAATAACACATGTAGATCATCATACATGTTGGCCACTAACATTATATCACATACACAGTTCATCAAAACACTTCTATTGGGTCTGTACAATAATTAACATAAGTTTCCTTGTTCTTCATTAAACTGTTCTTTCATCATAGGACCCGGTATTCAGATGCTCATAACTTCTGATCCCATTATCACTAGAGGCTAAAAAATTGGATTTAGATTATCTTGGTGTCCCTCTACACTCCTTCAGATCCACAACACATAATGATTAATTGGAGAGATCCGCTGACCAAAATATTGGGCTCTGCTATATGCTCTGTTTTAGGCTCCTGGACTTAGATAGATTATCATTCTAACTTCCGGTATGATCATATACTGCACTGTGGATGTGTGGAACAATCTTAGTTTCCATCAATAACAACACCTATCAATGCTATGCAGTGTCTCTTGCCAACAATCTCCCCCTTTGGCATTGATGGCAACACTTAGTGAAAAATGATTGTCTTTGTGCAACTCCCCCTTTATTTGTACATTTGTGTACTTCACTTATTTTGTGCTCCCCCTTTGCTGAATACATCATTTTTCACTGCCCTTCCCTCCCCCTTTGACATCAATGGCAAAGGGTGGGATTTGCAAAATTCTCCAAAATTTCTATATACATTGCCACATATGTACAAGTAACCATTAAGTTCCATTCACATGAACTTGAGGACGTCTGCAAAAATGGTTTTTAATTGGGCAAGTTTGAAGGCCCAAGCATTCTTTATTCCATCCAAAATGGAAATGTGCCCACTCAGTAAAAATGCATATGCTTCTGCCTTTGCCAGATCCGGAGAATCACTTGTCTGAAGTACATTCTGAGCTTCGGATAAGGCATTGTGCATGGATTCCAATTTGGGAGAAATCAATCCCCTAAGCTCACACATCCTCTTGATAGTGTTGCTTTTCTCTTTTACAAGTGCCTTTACTTCCTCTATCAAGCTAATAACTTGACATTCTTGGATTATAGGAGAGACAGTTAAAGGATCAAAATTTTGAGATAGAACTGACATTTTTTGTTCTTTTTCTTTTATCTTCTTCTCAATATCTTTATTTACTTTAGACCAAGATAGACAAAACTTATATATATCTCCTCCATCATTTAGGGCATTCTGAATGCTCTTTATGCTAATGCCTAAGATCAACCTATCATTCCCTATCAGTTTCTTGACTTGGTTGAACTTCTTATTCAAGAACTCTTTTTGAATATTTGTCTCTACAAACTTTTCAAAAGATTCAAAATGTGAACTTACTGAACTTACAAGATTTTTTAGATGACCGGAGGGGGAATCACTTTGATTCCTCTGATAGGTTGGCATTAATTTCTCTAAAACTCTGGTTGCTAGCTCTAGCAGCTCATTGTCCTCTAAGTGGGATTTAATCAACTTTTCTCTGGCTTTCACTTGGGTGAAAGATGCTATTTTCATCAATTGAAATGGAGAGAGCACATTCGGATTGGTTAGTCCTTGGAGTAGTTCAGGCTCATCAAGCTCAATCACTTCCTTTTCAAGAGAGCCTTTTATTGCATTTGCAGTGTCTCTTGCTACATTTTCTGAACCATTCTTTTGATCATCAGATTTTTCTACATTTTCTTTAGGTGCTTCAACATTTGCACCACCTTCTTATGCTTTGTCTTCCTTTCCTTTTTCCTCCTCTCTCTCTGTATTATTCTTCTCTGTGTTCTCTTCTGAGGGACTCATTTCAACTTATTCACCACTTGCTACTTGATCCAGAGGACTCTATGTGGTAGTAACATCCTTTTCCTTCCTAGAGTGATCAGGTGGAGGAGTTATCTCTACATCAATTATTATGTCTATCATTTCTATGTCTTCCTAATTGACTTGTTCCTCTTCTTGAACTTCTCCAATATTTAGATTTGATGAATCAAGTTCTGGAGGATCTAGAGTAATACTTTGGTCATTAATTCTTTTATCAGTTTCTTCTTTTGGAGCTTTTTGTTCCAGAGCAGAAGGATTGTCTTCTTCAACTTTCTTTTCTAAAACAATGTAGTATTTATTTTTGTCTAAAGTCTTTCTCAGAATTTCCTCTGTTTCCTTTGTAGTTTCTTCAGTCTCACCAAGCATTAGTTTGTTCATCTAGACTTTGCTTCTAATTTTATCTTTGACTTCTCTAAGGATTTCATCTGCTTCTTTTCTAGTCATCACAAGGAACAAAGAGGAGAAAACATACTCTCTGAGTTCTATATCTTTTTCCTTGGCTGCTTCTTTCCTCATTTCCATTACTGTCCTCAAATTTTTAGGAAGTTCTTGTAAGATTTCCAACAAGGCTCTATTGAATTTATTTAGATATATGATAATGGCATCTTCTAGAGTTTTCTTATTTTCTTGATCAAGGTTATCATAGTAAACTCTGATAGGTTTTAAATTTCCATGAACAATGACTATTTTTACAATTTCATCAATAGTCATGGCAACCTTATCGGATACTTTCTTTTTATTAACCCTTATGCTTCCAGATGGTTGATCTTTTAGAAGCCTTTGAATTTTTGACCTTCTTGGATCTTATTTCTTTCACTTCTTCTTCTGTTTCTGTCTCCTCATCATCTTGAGTGCTTTTGGGGGGTTTTGTTGCCTTGGTTTTCTTTCTTTTCCCTCCTTCACCGGATGGAGTGGCTTTTGGCTTCTTAGTGGAAGTGGTCTTGAGAGGCTCAACAGGATTTGTAGAATTCCTTGTCTTCCTTGGGGCTTTTGGGGGAACTATAGGCTCACTTTTTGCTTGCTCCATGCTCTTCTTTATCTTTTCAATCCTTTGTCTATTTTCTTTCACTGCTTCTTTTGTAATTCCAATGCTTTCTGCATACATCTCCACTTGCTTGTGTACCTTTCTTTTTGTTTCTGGCTATCTAAGTTCCACATGCAACTTTGAGCTTAGTTCTTTGTATTTTCCAAACCTTTCAACAGAGGTGTCTTTAGGTTTGCTAAGGAGATGTTGAGCATACATGTCTAGAATTTCCTCATCCACTTCATAGCCCATTGGCATTATCCACACTGTCCTTGGTTCTACAGCTTCCATCAAGCATTGATCTATGTCTACCATAAAACATATTTCATTTTCATACTTTTCAACAACTAAACTAGGAATTCTTTCCCTTGCATGCATCAAGTTCTGGAAGTTTTTGAAGTAACCCCATAAAGCAGTATTTTGTGTCTGGGTATTGCCAAAATTGTGTAGATGATCCCTAATTTGCCATGCCACTGGCCTATCTTATGTCCATTGTATACTCGAAACTCCGACACTTCATTCATGAAGTATAAGAATATACATATCACCAAAGAACCATACTTGAAGGATTTTTTTCTTGTCCTTTTTGATTTTGTTCAGGTTTTCTATTAGTTGGCTTTGTAGTAGCTCACACAAATCATAATCCACATTTTCTTTTATCATCTGATATGCGGCATAAATGTTTGTTCCAAAAATTAAGTTCTCCCTGATGGAGTGGTAAATCTTATACCCAACTACCATTGAAGTAAACTTGACATTTGGATCAGTGATGTCATTGATAGTCATATATCTTCTATCAAAATTTTCTCTGGTTGCATACGTTACTATTTGATTTTTCACAGCCTTAAGCATGGGTTGCCCACCAGTTGCATTCAGTCCAGTCATAATTTGGGTTACATCTTTTGTGATCTTGAATGGTTTCAATAGCCACATAAACTTATCATGTATCCGACTCAATACATACCTAACCCATTCGCTTTCATCAAAAGATGAAAATTCAATAACTTGTACGAAGTGTTTGCTTTCTAGGGTTTTATATTCTAGTCTAAATTGGTGACTGCCATTCTTCAAGTGGTTTTCAAATAAATCCAGTAGTTTTAGATTTTCAAATTCCTCTATATTGCAGTGAATGTAAACCCTAATATCTTCAACATGTAAAACCCCGTAAAGAACTCTAGACAAGGCACCTAGCAGCTCAACCTCTATAGATTTGAATGGATGCTTCTTGAACTTGGGACGAGGCCTCTCAATAACATCTACCATTAGAGGTGTAGCCATTTGCAGAAATTGAGAACTCAAAAAAGATTTCGTAGAAAATGGAAAATACCTTGCTACGTAGATTAGGGGTTTTGCTTGGAAATCCTTTTCTCGCTTCCAACTCTTGAGAATTCTCAGCTCTAATCTTGTCCACTTCTTTCTTCTTGATTTCTCTTAATGCAAAGTGTTTGAAATGAGGAGTGAATGATCCTTTTAAGCTTCACATCACCTAATTTGCCTTTGTAATAAATGCCCTCCCCTAGCACATTTGGTTGCTCTATTTTGAGTAGTTTTTCACGTATTGCTTTGCAATTTTCCATATCGATCTCTTTTCTTTCAGAAAACCTTCCACATGGTCTAAAAACAATCCAAGATATCTTTTCTTACTGTGCCAAATCTAGGCACTTACTTACTAGCTGGGAGATTTTGATTTGTAATGTTGCTCCTCTGAGCCAAGACTTCCAACTTAATTCCCGGAGGAATTATCAACACTGGATTGTGGTGTGGATCCATTGTTGTCATTTATAATGGTTTTCCTGACCCATATGTTGTTTGATTCATCCTAAGTCTCATTCATATAAATTTTCTCTTTGCCTTTGTATTATCTTTGTTCATCCAGTTTTCTGTTCACCGAACCTCTTCTTCCGTTGTCTTTACTTCTGTAGAGTCTTGCAATATGACCAGATTTATTGCAGTTAAAGCATACAACATTTCTTTTCTTATAAACCTAATTTTCTCTTGATCTGTACTGATTAGCCATATGTTTAAACCCATTGCAAACAAAGTAGTAACCATTGAAAGAATTGCTAATTCTTTTGTTATTGGGATTATTCATTATCATACTTCTACATTCATTTGATCTATGACCATACCTGTTACACTTGAAGCATTGACCGGAGAAGGATGGACCATTTTGATTTACTCTGAATCTGTACTGAGTAGCTCTATGACCAAATTTGTTGCAGTTAAAATAGTTTCCATTGAATGATGGATATCTTTGAGCATTAGGCTATCTTACTGGAGGTTTTCTAGGTTTGTTTCTCCCATTCTTAGATTGAAAATTTCTTTGTCCAGATCTGGAGCTTTCACCTTTCTCATATCCAAAACCATGCTTGTCATCAACCCTTTTCTGTCCTTTAAGTAGTGCTTAAAGTTTTGGTGAACTTATCTTAAACTTCTCCTTATATTCATTTGCAATATCTAGGTCATGTCTGAGAGTGATTATTTTCCTTTCAAGTTCTCTCTCATTAACTCTACTTTCTTGTAGATCAGACTCTAGATGGCTAGCTATTCCATCCAATTTGCAACATTCTTCAGATCTTTCTTTTAGTTTCTGTTACAGATCTTCTTCAATTTTCTTCCTGTATTCACTTTCTTTGGTTTGCCTCATCACCCCAGATTCCATTTCAATTTTCAGAACAACGACTTCTTTTGAGAGCTTCTCACATTCCTTTGTTTTTTCTTTCAAAGCTTCATTCAAGCCATTTTCTTCAGGTAGACTAGATAGTTGCAGAAGTAGCTCCTTTTAATTTTGCAAAGATTTTATTAATTTATCTTTTAACATTTCAATGGTGTCATTAGCATCTTTAAGTTCACCTCTCAGATTACTAATTTATGTTCTAGGTTGAGCAAGCTCTTCTAGGACTAACTGAAGATCTCTTAACGAACCCATTTGAAACTTTTTCCAAGATCTTTTCCTTAAGCTGTTAGGCTTCTCTAAGGAACCTTGCTCTGATACCAATTGTTGGATTAGGTCTAGACAACTGAGAGGGGGGGATGAATCAGTTATTTCTTATTTAACCATTTTCTTTCTTTAATTAATCTTATAAACAAGTTAATGAAATAAATATTTCAGCATTACATAAGAAAAAACATAAATAGCACATTTGACACCAAGATTTTGAGATGGAAACCCGGTTAAGGGAAAAACCACGGTGGGGGTTAACCCACAAAATTAATACTCTGTTAAAAGTATTTTACAAGTGGGAATGCACATGCATTCAGGCTCACTGCCCAGAGCTCACTGCTCAAAAATGGAGGCTCACTGCTTAAGAAAATATTATAAGAGAATTACATAGATTTGAACTGATTAATAGCATTTGCCTATGCATGAATTTCAGTTCTAGTTAATTATAAAAATTGATCTTACACATTTCATCTTGCTCTGCTCTTCTTACTAGTCTGCCTTCATTTCCTCCTTGAATTTCTGCTCTTTTCCATATATACCTTATTTGCATCAATCACCAAAATATCCACAATCATCGGCTGCATATATCCTTATCTTGAATTACAATCATTTGCCAGTCGGCAACAACAACACTTTAAACTCTTTAAGAAAGGTCTGTTCTGTCGGCTAGATCCATACACCAATATTGATGCGTACCAAAAATAACACATGTAGATCATCATACATGTCGGCCACTAACATTATATCTCATACATAGTTCATCAAAACACTACTATTGGGTCCGCACAAGAATTAATATAAGTCTATCTGTTCTTCATTAAACTATTCTGTCATAATAGGACCTGGTATTCAGATGCTCATAACTTCTGATCCCATTATCACCGGAGGCTAAAAATTTGGATTTAGATTGTCCTGGTGTCCCTCTACACTCCTTCAGATCCACAACACATAATGATTAACTAGAGAGATCGGCTGACCAAAATACTGGGCTCTGCTATATGCTCTATTTCAGGCTCCCAGACTTAGATAGATTATCATTCTAACTTCTGGTATGATTAGATACTGCACTATGGATGTGTGGAACAATCTTAGTTGCCATCAATGACAACACCTATCAATGCTATGCAGTGTCTCTTGCCAACATATTTGACCTGCAATAAATGATGTCAAAAAGAAAAATTTGTGAAAATGATTGATACCACTGGGAAGTGCTCTCTGTCAGCTTTCCATCGATATCCTTTTTGCGCAATTTCAACACCATGGGAAAAAATTGTGCAAAAAAGAAAAAAACCCTTCTTTAAGGCTTTGAGGAGCAAAATAGGACCCCCAGAAGAATATTCCCTTTTTGCTAGAATATGCCACAGTTGTAGCAAACCATCTGTCTGCAAGAAAAAAAATAGCCTGTGAGGCAAGAAACATCGTCAAGAGAATACAACCACCCGTGAATAAGTCTGAAACCACCATGGGTGGTAAGCTGTCAGGCAAATGTTGCAAAATCACTGTCAGTCAAAAACTGCCTACTGTTTGAACTTAACCGCCATTGATGGGTCAAAACTACCTGTGGAAAAGGAAACTGCATGTACGGCCATAGAGGCCCAAGCCTAAAGGCTCCCCACTGAACAAGGAACAACTGATGAGCACTGAAAATTCTCTGGCGTTGGGCGGGGAGTACTGCGTTCGACTCGTTAAAGAAAATGACTTTAGACTGCTAATTGCTACAAATATTGTCAGATTGTTAATAACCTGTCAATAGATATAGAAGATGCCATTAATGCAAAGACAAACCACCAATGTTAAGGCCTTCGGTGATTGTCGATGATAGTTTACAGGTGGTAAAAACCATTGGGCTACCATCAATCGAGACAACCGACGAGCCTTCGGCTGCTGATGGCTTAAGACTGCCAAGATAAATGAAGGTCACTGGGGTTTTGATGGTAGATCCGCTCAGAGGTGAGATGACTACTAGATTTGAACAATTTGCCACCAACGAATGAAGACTGTTTAAACCATCGCTGTCAATTTGTTTTGAATGTTGAATTGGAGGAGGAAACTCCACTAGTTTTATAGAGTCGACTGCTCCAGTCGTAGTTTGGTCACTCAAGTCTGCTGAAGGGAATTGTTGACACCACCGACGATTACCATGAGCTAACGATCCTCCTTAACAGCTGGATGAAATAAGCATTGTCGAAGGTTGAAGGAACATAGACCTCTATCACCAAGGGCAGATGAAAGATCACTGAGGGTTTAGATTTTGATCGACCGACAGATGTGATGTGGCCACAGTCGATAGAATATGCCTGTGACTGTGATTGATTGACAAGGTTATACTACCGAATCTAATAAGCTTTGAAACGACCTGCTATGAAATGCCCGTTGACTTTTAAAAAATAGCTAAATCTTTCAAACTGTGGAATAGTTTTAATCTGCAGATATAAATTTATAAAGGTCGAAGCCTAAGATAAAATGTCATCGGGTTGTGGGGGTTTACAACCATAGCTTGCCTTCCTGTTAGGCCTGCAGGTATAGAAAAACACAAATCTACCTAGGGTACGACTGTACCCTGCAGTAGTATATATATATATGTTTTTAAAATCAAAACAATATATGCAGGAAAAGTTTAACCCAACAAAAAAATATTTTACCCAGAGGATATCAGAGATGATGCAGAGAGATCTGCAGGAGATGACACCAGTGCATGCACAATGATGACACCAAAATGGTATGGCCAAAGATTCATTCTGCACAAGGAATATTCCTTATTGTTCGGAAGGGCAAAGGCAAAAAAAATTGCCTTTTTTTTTCAACTTTTGTGATTTGGGCATTTGGACAGCTAATCTATACAGATTTGGGCCTCCTGATTGCAACAGTGATGTCTGTTTCGTTCTAGGATGCTCCTAAAACACAACTCCTAGAAAAATCTCTCTAATGAGGGAAGAAAATTGTAGATCAGGCTCTGATACCATGTAAGAGTCAATGTGACTCAGCAAGCCAGGATCCCTGCAATCAAGACAACCTTCCACACAAAGATAACAGAGAAGATGCTAAAACAATGGAGCAAGGATTCTATACAAAAGATCATGTGAAATACAATGAGAGAGCCTTGCTTATAAAGGCAAGGTGAGAGCTAGAAAGGTGGCGTGAAAGGTGGAGTGGAAAGTGGAGATATTCCTACAACATGCGACAATTAGAGGATGATAACTAATTGCACATTTGGAGGATAAGACAACTCACTCCAACTATCAACAACTCAACACACAACTAGACTCAACTAGACATCTAGAAGACTCACTAAGTCAACTTAACATGTGTGAATTATGTGTTCACACCAACACTGACTACCTTAGAGTTCAGGGAGACACGATGGTGGAAAAATCTTGTGGATAGCTGTGATTCTAAGTCACGCAGAGAGAAGGGTGACATCATTACACTTAGCGAAGGAATAAACTGTATGCTATGAGCTATCTATGACAATGGAGAAACATAGTAGGAAGAATACGCAAACCTTTAGACTAGGTTCTTTTCCTTATTTGATTTATATATTTCATTATATTTGATACTTGTTTTTATATCCTAGTTTCTTTGAAGCTATGAATCGTTGTTCATGTCCAATAAGGTCGACTCTGGTAAGATACAGAGCCTCTATAATAAGATATGTCTACGTCTATCATAAATGTATACCCATTTAGTTTTTCAATGAAGGTTAGAACGAATGATTGGAACACTACTTTTGATTCTATTTTAGTAAATGATATGTATATCGATATATATATGAGCTTAGTTGAGTAAAATTTTTATGGCAGAGATAGTTGAATGTTAAAAATTGATGAGAGCCTTTGATAACTTCTTTTATATGATAACATCGAACAAGTATAGCATGGTGTTGTGTTATCGATTTATATGAGACTATACATCTTAACTTGAGTATCAGTTTAAGTAGGAAACATTACATGCTAATCAACGTAAGTCATAGAAAATTATAGACACCATAATCTTTTGTACTTTTAGAACCATGAGTCTATTTATACTTTTTATGTGAACAAGGATTCACATTGTATTGAGTAAACTTATTATGTGTAATAATGCTAAGCTTCTAGTAATCATCTTATAGTCTTTACTTTTACATCCTTTGATATTAAGTTATTCAAAAATGATGGAGAATATGATTAGAGACCATTGTTTAGCTTTTAACTAGGGTTGTCTCTTATATGAGAATTAGAGTTTCTTGGAAAGATTATAATGACCTCACAAACGAAAAGACTAGAGGACTTTCACTTATTTAAATCATGGATCCTTTCTAGAATATGAAATTTTATTATCTCATTATTATGGTATAAGGGGGAATAAGACCTTAGTAATTATGGTTATTTAAAATGGCAACTAGTTTAAGTATTCAAACTTAGTCAAACCTTATGATTAATTTAATTAAGTTTCTTTAAGGAAGATCAATCTAGTTGATAAATCTTGAGGAAGCCCTTAGTAATTAATCTTCTTTCTAGTCAAGAATTGTGAAACCTAGAAATGACCTTGTAGTAAAAAAAAAAACCTAGGGTGAATCCTTTTTGGGTATTATATTATTATCTTATGGGAATATATGATTGTTATTCCATTATGATGGAATAAGATAGATCAAAACCTAACTTAACCCAATAGGGAAATTTTATATACTAAACCTTCATGATCACTAAATAGATCTACAACCAAGGGGCAAGTACTCTTACTATGAATGTTTATTCTTACTTGATAGAGAAGAATTTGCAAGTCTTAAGATGTCTCAAAAATAGTATTTTCTTGCCCTTAGAAAACTTTAGTTTCAAATGGATATCATTAGGAGAATACTTTCCTCTTGGGATGTTCAAAGTGAGTGGATTTCCCTACATCAACTTAGATGAAAACACTCATTTATTTTTGACTCTATATAGTTTAGCATGCAAAAGGAGAAGAACTTGAATCATGAATTCAAATGGATAGAAAATGGGATTAGACTATCAACCAGTTAAAGTCCAACTAAACTTGGGAGAATCTTAGACTTGGAGTTGAATCATTTGGCATTATTATTATTGAGGTATTATCTTATATTTTAAAGTAGACTTGTTTGGAAGTTGAAATGACCTTAAGTCGAAAGAAGACTAAAGGAATATCGTTTACTCAAACACTACTCTTTCTAGAATTGATAGTTGGATATTCCATTATCATGGAGAATGGAAAGACAAAACCCTAGATTGACCCAGTAGGGTTAAGTTATTAAATGTACCTTTTTAAGTTACAACTTGTTTTAGTCATTTCTATATGGGTTGACAAAGAAGGTCGAGTACCCTAAATAATAATGTTCATTTTATTTACTTGTTGAAAGGATGACATGTCCTTATCAATAATGTTTATCATTGGTTTGATAACCTATTAGATTGATTGTAAAACTTTTGGTTTAAACTGATGTTAAAAAAAGCTACATAGTTTAAACTAGAAGTTTGACAATCATATCATGGACTGTGGAAATATCATGTCTTCAACCTATTAGATTGTTCATAAATCGACTTAAAGTTCTTATGTGTCGATAAGTTTTGGGATCTCAGGTTTTTCCAAGATGCAATTAGTATCCTAGTATAAAGAGTTAATCCATAAGACCTATGGAACCTTGATAGTGTTTTTAAACCTGTCTAAGTGAGGAAGATTAGAATATCGAAGTTGTCAAGACTATATGGTAAACATACTTGACCAAGTCAAATTGTAGGAATATGATAGTATCCAAGTCGAGTTGGGGTGGGTGAGCAATATGACTACGTTCATTGCGGACGTCTATTTATATTGAAATTATGGCCATAGTAATGCATATGTCTCTGCATGCATTATCAGTTCACTGTATCTAGATTGCATAACCTATTGGAATGATCATACTTAGCTAAAGGTATCTAGGGTTGTATGATCAAGAGTTATGTAGGATACAACACTATGTACTCAGATGGCAATCGTTGGTCACCTTTGGTATATACTCTTCGTGAAGGGTAGGGCCACTTCCTCTGTGGGAGATGTGTGGGAGATCGCTAGTTTGTGGTGGGAGGAAAAGCACTGGGAAGATGCTCTCTCTCTCTCTAGTAGAAGACATGATGAGGCTTGCAATAAAGATGTCAGATTTTTGGATGCAGTATATCTTTGTGACTTGTGTTTTAAAAGGCTATGTAAATGATTATCTATTGTAGATATTTGTACTTGTAAAAGACAATATGCCATATTTGTATCATGTTGTTTATTTTGGATTGGAAATTATGCAATTGTTGTACCTTGAAATTAAATAAAAAAAATTATCATTTTTACCTTGTATGTTTTATCTCTTGGTAGATATCTATGCTTAGACTTGTTTTAGAACTTGGATGTTACAATAATAAATGCAAGCATATGAATAGCTATAATTTTCATTCTCCTGGTATAGCCCAACCCTTGAGATGAATACAATAATGTAACATGTACAAGAATAATTATTATTTATAACCATGGAAATACACCCACATAATAATATTGTTGCTAATGATAATACATGATGTACCCACAATTAATGATAACTTATAGATATGTAATTATATGAAAATGCATACTATATTGAGTTCCTCATGACCCTTAATGATCAATGCTAAGTTATCAACCTATAAATAGTCACATGCAACCTTCCTATAACGCATGGAAACATCCATTATACTATTTCATTCTACCACAAGGTATTATTATACAACTATTTAATTAAATAATCATCTATGTCATGAGGTTGATTAACTATCATTAAGAATGATAATAGGGAAAAAAGAGCTATTAGGAAGTCTATTCATAAACCACAATAATGAACTAAACTAAGCAAGACTTGTTAGCTATAGTAATCAAGTTAACACTTGGACTCATATTCAACTATTTATATGCTTGGATGCCACTCCAATAAAACATAGACATAAGAATGACTTACATTCGACTTCACATAGACAACAAGGGTATCCAACCCCAACTTGGGGTCTCTATCTTATTAATATGGTCATTTTATAATACAACACAATGAATATATAAAGTTGTTAATGGAGGTATTTGACTCTAGATGAGGGTCTAAGTTTTATCTGCAATGGTAGAAACCAATAGAAAAGAGTTTTGGGTTTATATCCATCCAGTAACACATACTGATAGACTAAACAAATGATCATAGTGATAGCCAATTAATGGATTGATAGATCCTAAAAATTACTAGTATTTGTTAGAACACACAAATATACATAGAGGGGGGGGTGAATCGGTATATGCCAAAACTTAATCAACTTTATCAACCAAAAACTTTTGCTTCCTTAAAAAATGATAAATAAAATTGAGAAAATCAAAGCACAACACATGAGCACATGACCATAACACCATATTTACTGTAATGTCCCTATTGAAATTAGGGCAGATAACTGAGAAGGGTGGGGGGTGAATCAGTTGTCACAAAACTTTAACTTTTCTACATTTAATCTTCTTTACCACTTATTAAAAGATGAATGATATAACCATGAAAGCATGAAACAACAACACATGAGCAGAAAACATAATCAACACACATAACACCAAGATTTTTATGTTGAAACTTGGTTAAGGAAAAAACCACAGTGGGGGTTAACCCATAAGATTTATTCTCTGTTAAAAGAATATAAAAATGGGAAGGCACTTGCCTTCGGGTGCATTGCCCAGAGCTCACTGCTCAAAGGAGGCTCACTGCCTATAGAAACATTCACTTGGTTAACACCAAAAGGTTGAACTAAGAAACATCATCTTCTACATGCCAAAGTTCAGTTCCATTGAAGCTCACAACACCTCTTCTCTACCCCTGAACACTTCCTTGCTACCTTTGCATCTTTGCTCACATCCACACATTTCCACAACTTCACAACACTTATTTCTACATGACATCGACTTTGGAATGAACATCAAAGTCGGCCTTACAATCATCTATCCAGAACATTCTCCAAGATAGGCATTACAAGTAATTACAATTACAAGAATTAAAATACTACATGCGGACCATTACACTGTCAGCCAAACAAAGCTGGGACTCAAATCTTTCTCGAACAACATGCTACGCTCCATAGAACTCTTTTTAGATCATCCGCAACATGCACCAAGCATCCGATCAACCAAGACTGGAAAGAATAGCAGCACCCAAGGAGAAATATTCATCCACGAGCTCAATCTTTAATGTGGACCACCAAAACAATAGGTACATGATCCAGAGACCTCCACAAGCACAATGAAATCAACAAGAACAACCGCACCACCTCAAATCACCAGAAACACTTGCATCTTCATCTAGGAACTTAAGAACACTAACTATCATGATTGTCACACTAGAAAGATTACTTGCAGACCTCCAAACCATGAACCACTTGAGTTGAGGATACACACCAACATCCCAAACATGCCTCTAGATCCACAAACCATAATATTCCAATGCGGAGCAATCCAGACCAAGTTCCTGTCACTTTGTTACCTCTGAACAACTACAAAATCTAGTTCTCCTCAGATGGCCATAACATCATCAATCCTCTATGCGGACCTCTCAAATCTTAACCGGAGTAACTTTAGATAATCCTCTACACAACCCTTTTGTCTACAGACTCTAATCTTCATCTCACTGGAAATGCGGAGCAATCTACTTTGTTGAACTGCACTGTCTTCACTATCTCTGACAAAGAGATATGTTGACATCAATGACAACACATCATATGCACATATTTGCAACAATCTCCCTCTTTTTCATTGATGGCAACATATGATGTGAAAAACTGATTCAACCATCAATACAAGGACTTCCTCCCTTTCACTTATCACACCTACAACCACTTTCTTCACTGCTCCCCCTTTCACCAGCAACTACTTACTTCCAAGTTTTTCACATGACTTCTCTCTCCCTTTGACATCAATGGCAAAGGGCACATATTTTCAATCATATCTCACCCCTTTTGTTTCTAAACTTAGAACATACTAACTACTTCTCTTGAGTAGCATCCCCTTAACACCAATCTGGATCACAAGATATGATTGTGAGTTCCATTAGATTGATGCACACTGGTGCACCTTAGTTCTGAACAGGAGGAGTAATAACCCCTAGCTTCCCTCTGAGATACTCAAAAGTATCCTTAGGTAGATGCTTAGTGAAGATATCCATAATCTGATCCTTTGAAGGAACAAACTCTAATTTGACTTCATTCTCATTTACCTTCTCTCTAAAAAAGGGAAACTTGATGGATATGTGTCTTTGAATGCAACACTAGATTCTTTGAGATGCTTATTGCACTTGAATTATCACAGAAGATTGTAACAGTCTCTTCAAACACAATTCTGATATCCTTCAACATTTTCTTCATCCACAAAACTTGAGTACAATTACTTGTTGTTGCTATGTACTCTGCCTCTATAGTGGACAGAGATATTACCTCTTACTTTTTGCTCAACCAAGAAACCAATCTCTTTCCCAAGAAAAATGCACCACCACTAGTACTCTTCCTGTCATCCACATCTCCTACCTAATCAACATCTGTATATGCATGAAGAGTGAAATCATCATCCTTAGAATACCATAAGCCATAATCAGATGTCCTCTTCAAATATCTAAAAATTCTTCTAACTGCTACAACATGAGATTCTCTAGGATCAGCTTGAAATCTAGCAACAAGGCCAACTGGATTCATAATATCAGGTCTAGTATGAGTCAGATAAAGCAGTCCTCCAATCATTGATCTATACCTTTTCTGATCTCCCTTAGGGAAATCATCATCTTTACTCAACTTGCATCTAATTATCATAGGTGTACTTATTGGTTTTCAATCCTCCATTCCAAACTTTTTCAACAACTCTTTCACATACTTAGACTAAGATATGAAGATGCCCTTATCTGACTGAATGATTTGTAGACCCAAGAAGAAATTCATTTCACCAAGCATAGACATCTCAAATTCACTTTGCATCTGATCAGCAATTTTTTTCCACATGCTCTCATTTCCACCAAAGATGATATCATCAAAAAATACCTCAACAATCAAGATGTGTTCATGATCAATTTTGAAATACAGATTACTGTCAGCTGTGCCTTTGCTAAAATCTAAATTTAACAGATACTTATCTAATCTTGCATACCAGGCTCTTGGGGTTTGTTTAAGTCCATAAAATGCTTTCCTCAATCTGCAGACCATATCTCCTTGATCGGACAACTGGAATCCATCTGGTTACTCAATGTAGACTTCTTCCAACTCTCCATTCAGGAATGTTGACTTGACATCCATTTGGTAAACTTTCAAGTCTTTGTAAGCAACAAAGGCAAGAAATAATCTTACTACTTTGATTCTTGCCACTGGAGAAAAAGTTTCTTCAAAATCAATTCCCTCTACATGAGAATATCCTTTGCACACCAATCTTGCTTTGTTTCTCACAACTTCACCATCTTCATTCAATTTATTCTAGAAGACCCATTTAGTTTCAATTATATTTTTATTTTCAGGTCTAGGAACAAGATCCCAAGTATGGTTCTTTTCAATTTGCATTAATTCTTCTTCCATTGCTTTTACCCAACTTTCATCATTACAAGCTTCATTCACTGATTTTGGTTCAATCTTTGAAATCAAACAATATTCCACTTATTTTTCAGTAATTCTTCTTCTAGTTTGAACACCTTTATTTTTATCTCTTATGATCTGATCTTCAGAATGATTCAACCTTACATACCTGGGAGTTTTGGGATTTTCTTGAACTTCTGATTCTTGCACTTGTTCCTCAACATTTGCACTAGCTTCTTGAGTCACTAGATTCTCTGGAGCAATCAAAATCTTTCCTTCATTTGAACTTTCATTTTGATCATCTGATTCATATCCACAAGACTTGGAAGGTCTCTCCTTACTTTCATCAACCTTTACATTAGCACTTTCAACAATCTTTTTCAATCTCTTGTTAAAGCACCAGTATGCCTTGCTTTTGTTAGAATAACCCAGAAATATTCCTTCATCACATCTTGCATCAAACTTGCCTAGATCTTCGTCTCGCTTGATATAGCATTTACTACCAAAAACTCTAAAGTATTTCACAGTAGGAGAATTACCAAACCATAGTTCATAAGGTGTTTTACTAGTATTACCTTTGATCTGCACCCGGTTAAGAGTGTAGACAACAATACTCACAACCTCTCTCCAATAGACACGTGGAACATTTTCTTCCAACATCATGGTTCTAGAAGCTTCTTGAATAGTCTGATTCTTCCTTTCCACAACTCCATTCTTCTGAGGAGTCCTAGGAGCAGATAACTATCTTCTTATTCCATACTTTTCACAAAATGTATTAAACTCACTAGAGGTAAACTCTCCTCCTCTGTCAGATCTCAAACACTTTATCTTCACACCAATCTCATTCTCCACCCTAGCCTTGAACACTTTGAATCTGTCAAGAGCCTCTGATTTCTCTCTCAAGAAAGTGATCCACATCATCTGGGAGTAATCATCAATCAACAACATAAAGTATATGTCTCCTTGCAAACTCCTAACTCTGGCAGGACCACACAAATCAGTGTGCACAAGTTCCAACAATCCACTTGAAAATTGTTCTTTACTTTTGAATGTAGTTCTATTCTATTTGCCCAATTGAGATTCCTTACACATACTATTAGCAGGTTTCACAAGCTTTTGAAGATCTCTCATAGCATGAGTAGTACTTATCTTGAAAATATTATCGAAGTTTACATGACACATTCTCCTATGCCATAACCAACTCTAATCAATATGAGCAATCAAACAACTTTTACTAGTACCACTTAAATGAAAGATATTACCTCTAGTCTATGTACCAGATGCAATATCAGTTCCAGAGCTTTCCAAAATTCTGCATTTTCCATCCTTGAATTGGAGATCATACCCTTTGTCAATCAACTATCCAACACTGAGAAGATTATGATTCAACCCTTCTACATACAAAACATCATTATATTATTCTTACCATCAAAAGAGATGGATCCTCTTCCATGGATTCTACTAGTTGAATTGTCTCCGAACTTCACAATTCCACCTTCATATATTTCCAAACTTACAAACTTACTTTTATCACCAATCATATGATGAGAACATCCACTGTCAATCACCCATTCACCCTTTCCTTCAACCCGAGAAGCCAAGGCACTTTCCACATTCACACAACTAGCAGATTTAGTAGGAACTAGATCTTCTTCTTTGATAGAAATAAGCACCCATTCATTTCCAGAGGTACTTCCCTTATCAGATTCATCATCTGTGAGTCCTTCATCAGTAGCTTCTTGGACATAGTAGCATTTCTTATGAAACCTAGGTCTGTTAGGATTTGGCTTTGAAACCCTCTCCGAACATCTTGAAGCAAAATGACTAATCTTATTGCAAGCAAAACATTTGAAAGGCAAATTTCCTTCATACTTACTGGATCCTCTTGGTAATCTTTTGGCAATAAGGGTTTCAAGCTCTTCAAGTTTAGATTCATCTTCTTCAATTTCCTTCCTTGCCTTCTCAAATCTGGTTAGTCTTCTTGAAGAACTTTCACCTGGATCAAATCTTTTCTTTCTGAAAACACTAGCTTTAAATGTAGATTCTGATTTAGGAAGAGAATCACCAAACTCACTCATTTCAAATGTTGAAAGTTTGCCAACCAACTGATCCCTTATAACATCTATCACAGTCCTGATCTCCTCAATAGCAGCAACTCTGTGCTTGTATGAAGCAGGTAAGGATTTGAACATTTTGCCAACAATCTCTAATTCTTCCAGTGTTCCACTAGCACACCTGATACTGCACATAAGTTCATTCACCTTATGCATGTAGGAACTGATGTTTTCATCTTCACTCATCCTCAAAATTTTATATCTACCCTATAGGCTTTGTAGCTTAGCACATTTAACATATGCATCACCTTCATACAGAGTTTCCAACTTCTTCCAGATTTCACGAGCAATTTTAAATTCCAAGACATTTTTCATTTCTGTATCAGTCAGGGCACTCAACAATGCTTCCTTAGCATGAATGTTGTATTCAGCTTCTTTGATTTGATCTGAAGTTGTAGGACCATTCTCTGGAGGAGTATACTTATTTTTAGTTATCAACCAATAAGGATCACCCATGCATTGCAAATGACACTCCATGTGGTTCTTCCAAAGAGAGTAATTTGTTCCATCAAATATTAGACTGCCCTTCGTGTATGTCGTCATCCTGGATCTCCTCAAGTGGTCAAGCTTCTTTTAGAGGAACCAACTCTGATACCAATTGTTGAAATTAGGGTAGACAACTGAGAGGGGGGGTGAATCAGTTGTCACAAAACTTTAACTTTTCTGCATTTAATCTTCTTTACCACTTATTAACAGATGAATGACATAAACATGAAAGCATGAAACAACAACACGAGTAGAAAACATAATCGACACACATAACACTAGGATTTTTATGTGGAAACTTAGATAAGGGAAAAACCATGGTGGGGGTTAACCCACAAGATTTATTCTCTATTAAAAGAATATAAAAATGGGAAGGCACTTGCCTTTGGGCACACTACCCATAGCTCACTACTCAAAGGAGGCTCACTGCCTAAAAAAACATTCACTTGGTTAAAACCAAAAGGTTGAACTGAGAAACAACATCTTCTACATGCCAAAGTTTAGTTCCATTGAAGCCCACAACACCTCTGCTCTACCCCCGAACACTTCCTCGCTACCTCCGCATCTTCACTCACATCCACACATTTCCACGACTTCATAACACTTATTTATACATGACATCGACTTTGGAATGAACATCAAAGTCAGCCTTACAATCATCTATCTGGAACATTCTCCAACATAGGCATTACAAGTAATTACAATTATAAGACTTAAAATACCACATGTGAACCATTATATTATCAGCCAAACAAAGCTGGGACTCAAATCTTCCTCGAACAACACACCACGCTCCATAGAACTCTTCTTAGATCATCTGCAACATGCACCAATCATTTGGTTAGCCAAGACTGGAAAGAATAGCAGTACCCAAGGAGAAATCTTAAATCATGAGCTCAATCCTCAATGCAGACCATAAAAACAATAGGCACATGATCCAGAGACCTCCACAAGCACAATGAAATCAACAAGAACAACCGCACCACCTCAAATCACCAGAAACACTTGCATCTTCATCCAAGAACTTAATAACACTTACTGTCATGACTATCACACTAGCAAGATTGCTTGTGGACCTCCAAACCATGAACCACTTGAGTTGAGGATACACACCAACATTTCAAACATACCTCTAGATCTGCAGACCATAATATTCCAATGCAAAGCAATCCGGACCAAGTTCATGTCACTCTGTTACCTCTGAACAAATGCAAAACCCGGTTCTACTTAGATGGCCATAACTTCATCAATCCTCTATGCAGACCTCTCAAATCTTAATTGGAGCAACTTCAGACAATCCTCTACACAACCCTTTGGTCCACAAACTCTGATCTTTGTCTCACTGGAAATGCGGAGCAATCTACTTTGCTAAACTGCATTGTCTTCACTATCTCTGACAAAGAGATATGTTGACATCAATGACAACACATCATATGCACATATTTTCAACAGTCCCTTGTAAGAAGATTCTTATTTTTAACCTTACAAATAGAATGACTTCTTAAAGAGAACATTAGTAATGAATTAGATTAATAAATTATGTTAATATAACCAAATAATCATCATAAATTAATAGTTTAAATATTCATTTTTTCAAGTCAATTCTTAATCATTCCATTTGATTGCCTCATGATATACTTAGGGTTGTCCACTGAGCGTTAATCTTATCCCTTTACAGATCCTAGAGGAGATGGGGTAGTAATGCTTGTTAGGTGTCAAGAGCTATCCTCCATAGGTAGTGCCTTTGTATGATGTGACACATGCCCACTCCACCTTAGGTATTACTAAGTGCCCTTATATGATGTAACACATGCCCATTCCACCATAGGTCTTACTTATTTCCCTTGTATGATGTAGCATACGTCCATTCCACTGCAGGTCTTATTCATTGCCTAAGTATGATGTAACATGGTCCATTCCACCGCTAGTCTTATCTACCTTTTGAGGTATTAATGCTACTTCCTCCTAACAAGTCCACCTCCAATCTCTTAATGTGTTCTATGAACTTATAGAATGATTTTGGGATGCTTGGACGCTAGTATATCATGGGTTAAGATTCATAATTAATCAACAACTGATTCTCACAATCTAGTGATCTTATGGATCACGAGGTAGAATATTGATCACGTAGTTCCTCTATGAGGATTTGTCATCATACCAACTCATGGTTAAATTCAATTCATGAAATATCATTTAAATAGAGTATGTATCATTAAGACATTATTCATTGATTATTCTTTAAAGGACTATGTCCATTTTTCTATCATAGATATTCTTCATTTCTTGATTTGAGTATTTCTTAATATCATTGTTATTTCATTCTACATTTCATATTGTACTAATGAAAGCATTCTATATTATTTTACTCTAAACATTTCATATTTCACCTATCATTACCAATCCATGATATTATGTGGATTAAGAGAGAATGCATGTTAGAATAATGGCCAAATTCATACCTTTAAGAAATTCATTGATATAACACTTAGAAATATACCAGAACTCCACGATAGTAATGGATATGAACAATATAATTAATGGCTTCCTTGATGATTAATTTTTGATGGAATATGACTGTTTAAGGCTGAATGCATTTGCTGATTGTAAAGACTATATTCAGAAGATACAAATGAGATGAGATATTTGATGATGCTTTTCACAATGCCTCTCGTCTCCCTTAATACCTTAGAACTAGTGCCATTTCAATGATCAAATGTATCCCTTCAATGGGATTGTTAGTTATGATGTTAATTTGATCTAGGATCGACATCCATCTTAATTGCCCATTCTTATTTCCATGATCTCTTATTTGCCTTATCCTTTCGTAAACAATATCATTTAATCATAATCAATTCCTTCCTTTAATTACATTTTTAATTACATTTGATTGTTGCTTATCGACGTATTACTTCTCCATGTGATTTCTCCTCTTTCGATGGGTACTTAGTTAATATACTTGGCACAGATATATATATATATATATATATATATATATCATGGTGCTCTTTGGTAATTCTTTGATGTTTGATTAAGTTTTAATGACCAATGAGATTTATCATTACTAGATTTCTCATACAAATCTTTAATTTGAATGAGAAAAATTGATTTATGGGGAACATGATAGGCCCCCCTTCTCAAGATTGCTTGTCCTCAAGAAATGCTCAAATTTGGATGTTGGAGGATCCTTGTTTAGGGATATCTCGTTTCATTCTCTTAATGGGACTTTTATTACCCTCATCTTCATTGGAAAATGCTTCAAGATTGTGGGCTTGACTCCTCTTGCTACACCTATGTCCAGGTCCCCAATCTTCTTTGCATTTAAAACAATTATTTTTATCTAGACAAGTATGACCTAGTTTCCAAGGTTCCTTACATTTATAACATAGGCTTCTATCCCTATTCTTATCCTTGGGTGGAACTTCCCTTCCTTATGGAATGATTTGGTGGATGGTTGAGAAGATTTGGTCTTTTCTAATTGAATTGCCATTTCGATGGAATCATCAAGTGTTGTGGGTTTAAGTGCTCCCACTAGGCCTCATAGTTTCTCATCCAATCCTTCAAGAAATAAGAAATGAGTCTATCATTTTCTACTCCTAAAACTCAGATGGCTATCTGGTGCAGTGCACCTAGAATAGTTTTATGTCAAATTTTCAAATTTTTGTTTGTTAGAGACAAAATGGAGTTATAAAATAATGTAATAAAACCTTCTAGAGGCATTATGTTGTAGTGGAGGCCTAGAATAGGCAACTTCTTTAGTTAGGTATGTTGTTTCCTATAAAATAAGACAATCTATTTGTGGATAGTTTGCCTTTTATGGGTAACAGTTGATTTTTTTTTATTTAAATGGCCCTTCCCACGATGGGAGTGGGAGTGAGGGTGGAGTTTAAATTGTAAACACTTCATTTTATGCTTGATTTTATGCGAGGAGATGCAGAGAATGTAATTTGGAGTAAGGAAAATATAAGATTTTTGCCCTATTTTCTGTATTTTCTGCCTTTTCACTATTTTCAACATCCTAAAGAAGTCCGTACTACACTGTCATGAGGGAAAATGTATGAAAATGACTAGAGATAGGTTTAACCTTTCATTAAAATCAAATTGGAGGGATCTTCATTAATCTAGTAGCAATTTATCACTGTATTTTTGAAAGTTGCCCTTAAATCCTAGTTTTGAGGGTTTTAGTGAAATCGATGGTTTCCTAGCCATTTTCATTTGCACCTTAGTCCAATAATGGATGGAATAGATTCATTTTGTTTATGTTGAACTATTTTATTCATTGTAGAAGTAGGAGAACTGGTTAAGGAGGTCTGTAGTAGCAATTAGTGCCTAATGTCACCATGTATTAGGCCTTTTGAGCATTAGTGGATTAGTGTTTTGAAGGACAAATGGAGTGGATTGACCAAAAACCCATGAAAATAGTATATTCAAACCTTTTATAACATAGTTAATGTCTTGGAGTGGGTCTCAGTAGCTTGGAGCAAGTTTCATAGCTATTTATCATGTCTAGGAAGCCTAATTAGGCCTAGTTGAAAATCGGTACAGTCAAGATTTGGGGTTTATGTTTAAAAAGACCCCATAATGCATGTTTGATATGTTGGAAAACAAGATAATGGGTACTCAAAAAGTCCATCACAGTCCTGTTTGGAGGTCTATACCAAAAGTTATTGCATGACAGTCCCTTTTGGAGGGCTACAAGGAAGTGGGTCAGTGTGTGAAGGAATTGGTACAAGGAGGTACCTCCTGAGCATTTTGATGGTTTTGTGAGCTTGGGATAGTCAATATTAGAAGGTTAAGGGTCCCTAGAAAGTTTGGTAAAGAACCTAGGTATATGAACCCATAGATGGGGTTATTGTGTAGTCTTAGAACCATGGAGAATGAGTGGACAGTCATGTCCAGTTTGAAGTCAAATGGAGTAGCTAGGTCCACATGGGCCTGAGAGTCTTGTTTACCCTGCCATCCTTGCATCCTCTTTCTACTAAGAAGTTAGTTGTGATCTATTTGTGTGGTTAGCTCTGCATCAAATTGATATCAGAGCACAGTTAGTAGATTGGTTGCGATTGTGAAGTGTTAAGTTAAAAAGGTAGTTTGTCAAGATGCCTCCAAGAGGAAGAAACATGGTTCAAGATATGAATGAGCTGAAGGATAAGTATGTTAGAGAGTTGAGGGAGCTGAAGGATAAGTATGTTAGAGAGTTGAGGGAGCTGAAGGAAAGAATGGCTACCCTAGAACAAAATCAGAGAAGAGGAGTGGCTCTAGGTGATGAGAATGATTCTGAGGAAGAAGAGGAAGCTGAGTATGAAGATGTGGAAGAAGAGTTAGACCCTGAGGATCAGAGGATGGTAAAGTTGTTGAAAGAAGTAAAAGAAGACAAGCACAAGATGAAGATAGATGTGCCAAAGTATGGAGGAAGCCTTAGTGATGAAGAGTTACTTGTCTGGATTGTAGCATTGGACAATCATTTTGAGTGTGAAGAAGTTCCTGAAGATTAGAAAGTGAAGATTGCAAAGACCAAGTTGATAGTCATGCTTTGCTATGGTGGGATTATTAGTAGACAGAGAGGAGAAAGCAAGGAAAGGCAAAAAAATTTTCATGGGACAAGATGGTAGCTAAGATCAAAGGTAAGTTCTTTCCCAAAGATTATGAAGTTCAAATGTTTAAAAAGCTTCAAGGTTTAAGACAAAAGGAATTGGATGTTAAGACATACATTGAAGAGTTTTACAAGTTGAGTATAAGGTATGGTCAAAATGAAAGTGAAGTGCAAAAAGTTGCTAGGTATATTGGTGGTTTGAGGTTTAACACATAGGATGAACTAGTGTTGGCAAATCCAAGTAATGTTGAAGAATGTTATCAGATGGCAGTAAGAGTGGAAGAGAAGCTGAAGAGGAGACAAGATAAGATAGCCAGAGGCAGAGGCAATACCTCTAGAGGTAGAGGATCTTTTACAAATACAAAACAAGTCAATGAGAGCCAAGAAGAGATGAGCAAGGCACAAGGACAAGGTGCAGATTTCAAACAAGGACAAAGTGTAGATTTCAGAGGTAGAGGTTCTAGAGGCAGATTTGGTGCTAGAAGGAGTGCAAATACCTTTGTAGGTAAGTGTTACAATTTACAAGAGTTTGGGTACCTAGCATACAAGTGTCCTGAGAAGCAAAATTTTTCAAGTGATGGTGAAAGGAAGAATGAGAGGAGGACTCAATTAGTCCAAGAAGAAGAATGTGGTGGCTCCACTCCTACTAGTTGTGTTGGTGAGGTAGGAGAAACATTGATGCTGAGAGAAAGAGCACTATTGAAGACCTCCAAGCAGAAGGAGCTGATTCAGAGGAAAGTATTATTTAGGACAGCTTGCAAGTGTAAGAACAAGATATGTAAAGTGATAGTGGATTCGAGATGTACTAATAATATGGTGTCTAGTGAGATGGTAGACAAACTGAGGTTGAAGAGAGTACCTAGGGACACACCTTACAAAGTCTCTTGGGTAAGTGATCATCAATCCATTCTAGTAAGTGAACAAGCATTAGTAGAGTTCAAGATTGGAGCATATGAGGATAGGGTCCTATGTGACATTTTACCTATGGATTGTTGTCATATGATACTTGGAAGACCCTGGTAGTTTGATAGGTCTATAATTTATGATGGAAAAGATAACACCTACACCATTAGGAAGGATGAGAAGACTTTTGTGCTAATGCCAATGCAGGAAGAAGTCAAGGAGCAATTAAGGACAACAAAAATAATAATGTTTGGCAAGGAGCCAATGAGGTTTGAAGAGAGTGAAAACAAGGAGTGTGCAACCTTTTCAAGGCATAAAGTTGTTGAGAAAACAAATAGGAAGTAGAAGGAAGATGAAGAGATAGTAAGTTTGAAGTGTAATATGATTTTTCAAAGCAAGGATGACAAGGAAATGACTAGAATAGTCCAAGAGGAAATGAAGACTAAGTTGATGGAGAAGACACAAATCTGGCATGACCACATCATAGTTGGGACAATTGAATGTCCACTTAGAATAGCAGGAAGGAAGGTACAATCAGTAGGTGGGAAGAGAGAAGATGATAGGACTGGTAAAATAGAGGAAAAGATAGTTAATACAGTAATCTTAAGGGCGGATAGTATGCAGGACAAAGTGAAGATAGCAAGTGCAGTAGCAGATAGTGGTTTGCAAGATGTTTTGAATGAGTTTAAGCTAATACCAAATATGGAGTAGAAGATAAGTGAAGAGACAGTCCAAAAAGGCATGGATACAAGTGCCAAGACTGTCATGACACTAACTCATGAAGGTGACAAGGTTAGAGGACCAAGAGTAGGACAATTTACAAAGAGTGCACATTGTCAAGAAACAAGTAATGTTGGTAAACATGCCAAGGACAGTGAAGGATAAAAGAAAAAACAACTTGATGAAGACAAACATAGAGGTCAAAGACAAGCAATGAAGGATAAATTACAAGATTCTTTCCAACGGACTTGGAAAAGTTACAAGTTGGGGTGTATGGTGCAGTGCACCTAGAATAGTTTTATGTCAAATTTTGAAATTTTTGTTAATAGAGACAAAATGGAGTTATAAAATAATGTAATAAATCCTTCTAGAGGCATTAGGTTGTAATGGAGTCCTAGAATAGGCAACTTCTTTAGTTAGGTCTGTTGTTTCCTATAAAATAGGACAGTCTATTTGTGGACAGTTTGCCTTTTATGGGTAACAGTCAGTTTTTTTAATTTAAATGGACTTTCCCACAATGACAGTGGGAGTGAGGGTGGAGTTTAAATTGTAAACACTTCATTTTATGCCTGATTTATGTGAGGAGATGCAGAGAATGTAATTTGGAGCAAGGAAAATATAAGATTTTTGCCCTGTTTTCTGTATTTTCTACCTTTTCACCGTTTTCAACATCTTGAAGAAGTCCGTACTGCACTATCATGAGGGAAAATGTATGAAAAATTACTAGAGATAGGTTTAACCTTTCATTAAAATCAAATTGGAGGGATTTTCATTAATCTAGTAGCAATTTATCTCTGTATTTCTGAAAGTTGCCCTTAAACCCTAGTTTTTAGGGTTTTAGTGAAATCGATGGTTTCGTAGCCATTTTCATCTATACCTTAATCCAATAATGGATGGAATAGATTCATTTTGTTTATGTTTAACTATTTTATTCATTGCAGAAGCAAGAGAACTAGTTAAGGAGGTCTATAGTAGCAATTAGAGACTAATGTCACCATGTATTAGGCCTTTTGAGCATTAGTGGACTAGTGTTTTGAAGGACAGATGGAGTGGATTGACCAAAAACCCATGAAAATAGTATATTCAAACCTTTTATAACATAGTTGATGCGTTGGAGTGGGTCTCAGTAGCTTGGAGCAAGTTTCATAGCCATTTATCATGTCTAGGAGGCCTAATTAGGCCTAGTTGAAAATCGGTACAGTCAAGATTTGGGGTTTATGTTCCAAAAGACTCCATAGTGCATGTTTGATATGTTGGAGAACAAGATAATGAGCAATCAAAAAGTCCATCACAATCCTGTTTGGAGGTCCATACCAAAAGTTATTGCATGATAGTCCCTTTTGGAGGGCTATAAGGAAGTGGGTCAATGTGTGAAGGAAGTGGTACAAGGAGGTACCTCCTGAGCATTTTGATGGTTTTGTGAACTTGGGATAGTCAATATTAGAAGATATAGGGTCTCTAGAAAGTTTGGTAAAGAACCTAGGTATATGAACCCATAGATGGGGTTATTGTGTAGTCTTGGAACCATGGAGAATGCGTGGACAGTCATGTCTAGTTTGAAGTCAAATGGAGTAGCTAGGTCCACATGGGCCTGAGAGTCTTGTTTACCCTACCATGCTTGCATCCTCTTCCTACTGAGAAGTTAGTTGTGATCCCTTTGTGTGGTTAGATCTGCATCACTATCTTTTCAAATTCATTTATATATTCATCCACAGTTCCTTTTTGTCGTAATAGGGTCAGGTCCTTGAAGTCTTGTTGTGGATGTCATTGATAAAATTTCTTGATGAATCTTTTGTAAAATTCTTCATAGGATGTGATGGATTAATGACCTTGAGTATGCTTCTCATTATGCCACCAATCATAGGCCAAACCCTTCAAGTGTAGGATAGCAAATTGGAGGGCATCCTTCTCGATCATTGGGCTAAGTAGAAAGTAGTCATTCAACTTTTGTAGCCATGCATGTGGGGTGATCTTATTTGTTCCATCAAAATTTGGAAGGTTCACCTTGTTGGATTTTTGCTTCAAATCTTTGTTAATGGGTCTTCTTTCCCTCCTTGCTAATTCATTCTTCTTGGAGCTACTAAAGTTATTGAAGGATACTAACCTTCTTACTTCGGGTTCTAGGCTTGCATAAGCTCTAGCAATGTCTTCGATGCTCATGTCTTGTGGAGTATCATCTTCCCTCCTTGAAGTTTCTTCATTGGGTAGGAAGGATGACCTTAGAATCCTTGAGCTAGAAGATGTGTTGCTAGTCTCAGCTTGATTGGAGCCTACTTCCTTCCCATTTGTTGAACATGTCTTTAGGTGATCCATGGTGTTTCCAACTTTTTGGAGTGCCTCAAGGAGTGTTTGTGTGGTTTTTTAACCTTGTTCCATCATTGCTTTAGTTGTTTTCTCATTTTGTTCCATCATTGCTTTAGTTGTTTTCTCATTTTGTTCCATCATTGCTTTAGTGTCATCTCCATGAAGGCTCTTAAATCTTTGTTCATTTCCATGTTGTTGTTGTTGTTACGTGCGGAATGTCTTGTGTAATGTTGCATTAATTTTATTCACAGGATGGCAGGATGTCTACTCTGATACCACTTGTAATGTCCCTTATAAGATGATCCTTATTTTCTACCTTTCACACAAGAATTACTTCTTAAAGAAACATTAATAATAGATATTAAAACAATCAAATCAGGGTTAGTAACCACATAAATAGTATCAACATAAATAAATAATTCAATTATTCAATCCTTAAGTTGATTCATACTTAGGGTTGTCTATTATATGTTAATCTTATTCATTTTCAAACCCTAGTGGAGATGGGGTACTATCTCTTGTTAAGTTGAATGAATCATCCTCTACAGGTAGTGCCTTTGTATGATGTAACACATGCCCATTCCACCTTAGGTCTTACTAAGTGCCCTTGTATGATGTAACACATGCCCATTCCACCACAGGTCTTACTTATTGCCCTTGTATGATGTAGCATATGTCCATTCCATCGCAGGTCTTATCCATTGCCTGAGTATGATGTAACATGGTCCATTCCACTGTCGGTCTTATCTACCTTTCGAGGTATTAATGTTTCTTCTTCCTAACAAGTCTACCTCTAATCTCTCAATGTGTTCTATGATCTTATATCATGGGTTTGTTTCTAAGGACCTTGCCTTCGTTACATAAATCAAGTATGATTACTCTTTATTGGAACTTAGTCCTAATGATGATGGATTCTTTTATATATATAGTTGGATTATCTTTACTATCTCATGGTCTTATGAATCACGAGATGGTATATTGATTATATAGTTCCTCTATGAGAACTTGTCATCATACCATCTCATGGTAAAGATCAATTCATTAAATATCATTTAAATAGAGATGAATCATTAAGACACTATTCATTGATTATTCTATAAAGGACTATGTCCATTCTATTACCAAATATATTCTTCATTCCTTGTTTTGAACATTCCTTAATATCATTGCAAGCATATGTCATTTTATTCTACCTTTCACATATTAATGAAAACATTCTCTATTATGTTATTTTAAACATTTTCATATTTCAACTATTATGAACATTTCATATTGATTCTACCATAATTATGCCATTATGTAAATTAGAGATAATACATGTTAGAATCATGGCAAGATTCATACCTTAAGAGGATGTTGGATCTGTGTATGACTGGATGATAGATTTATATACTTTCAATGTTACCTTGTTTGCTGCGATTGAACCAAATCTGAGCTTGATATATCAGTTTCTTGATAATTTAGAATTGGTTCTGTGTTGATCTGCTGAACCAGATGAATAGAATTCTTGATTCTCCTTTCTTAGCTATAGATATATATATATAAATTAGAAAATGTTCCTTAGAAAATATATTATTCCTTTATTTAGAAATGTATTCTTTGCTTATTCCTTCTTGCCTTTTCTTATTCCTCACATCAATCTGTTTTTATATTTTTGTGAGGAGAGGCATCTTCTTGAAAGGTTATGACCTTTCAACCATCATAGCCCTTTGATCACAGCATTTACTTAACACAAGCACTACCATTAATCATCGCTGCCCTTAGCAATTGTATTACACGTTATGGTATATTTGTTATTACATTATTAAAGTGATTGTTGTTGCCTCAATCATTATAATAGCTGATTACTTTTTGAAATATAAATTATTTTATTTATTGTTTAGTCAGCAACGTATGCCTTTAATTAAGGCATCTCTTTGTAAGATTTGAGAGTTAGATGTTCTCTTGAGGATACCGATCCTTTATAATATCCATAACATTTATCTTATAATATTTATATTTATTCTTATATAATATTATAATAATATTAATATTTTTATTTATAATCATATATTATTATATAATATATTTATAATTATATTTGTTATTTATATATTATATATTATTATATTTATATTTATATAATATATATTGTATTTAATTATATCGTAATTAAAATTGATAATATTATAATTGAATTTATATTCATTATTTATAAATACCATAAGTATAACATTATTTAATATTATTATACATTAACGACTTCTCTAACTTATCATGATGTTTAAATCTTTAATTTAAACAATACCTTAATATTGGGACATGACAGCCCTCCCCACTCAAAATTGCTTGTCCTCAAGCAATTTCAACTTGTTCTTTCATTACCTTGCACTTTACCGTCTACCTTCAATGTGTTGAGACGAAGTCATGGTCTCGTTCTAAATGGATAGAACAATTAAGTTTGATGAATATATCTTATTATAAATTTCCACATTTCCTTTTAAGATCTTTCTCCCCATTTGTGGATTCCTAAAGAGCTGAGTTGTCTTTATTATGTCCTCTCAAAATTGTTGTTTTGGCTTTTAAGAGATTGACCCTCCTAGGTCGATATGATACCTCAGTGGTCCTAAATCTCAATTATATTGTTTAATGATGTTTTGGATATCTTTCTTAGATGAAATCCTCTTCCCTTTTTCACCAAGGTCGAAGGGTGTTGAGTGATCTCCTCAGGATGTTAAATATAGAAGTGATTACACCAATTTGTAGGTTACATGCATTGCCATCTAGTTACATAATAAAATTGAAGTAGACAACCAAGTAGCTCAAGAACGCAAGCAACCAGCTCAAGCAAGTAGGCAAGTAGCTCAAGTAGCTCAGCAAGTAGCTCAAGCAAGTAGGCAAGTAGCTAAAGTAGACAAGCAAGTAGCTCAAGCAAGTAGGCAAGTAGCTCAAGTAGACAAGCAAGTCATAGAGTAACATAGAGTATACACTCGAATACAAATACAAATCACAGAGTATACACTCGAATACAAATACAAGTCATAGAGTATACACTCGACTACAAATCACAGAGTATACACTTGAATACAAATACAAGTCATAGAGTATACACTCAAATACAAATGCAAATCATAGAGTATACACTCAAATACAAATACAAGTCATAGAGTATACACTCAAATACAAATACAAGGCATAGAGTATACACTCAAAATACAAATACAATCATAGAGTATACACTCAAATACAATTGCAAAGTCATAGAGCATACACTTGAATACATAGTCAAGTCAGAGCACACACTTGAATACAAGTACCCTCAAATGAAGTTTACCGTTGGACAATTGGGAAGGGGATTCGGTGCATCCCATACTACACCGTGGACCCGTCCACCATCCCAAGGTCATCAAGTATACACATGAGTATGAAGCATACACGTAATACACAAAGTATTCACATGAACATATGTTACAAAGCATACACATAGGTCACAAAGTAAACCTTTGAATACACTTGAATACATGTAAGGCACACATAGTATACACAAGATGGTAGGATGGCTTCTCTAATACCACTTGTAATGTACCTTGTAAGAAGATTCTTATTTTTAACCTTACAAATAGATTGACTTCTTAAAGAGAGCATTAGTAATGAATAAGATTAATAAATTATGTTAATATAAGCAAATAATCATCATAAATTAATAGTTTAAATATTCATTCTTTCAAGTCAATTCTTAATCATTCCATTTGATTGCCTCATGATATACTTAGGGTTGTCCACTAAGCGTTAATCTTATCCCTTTTAGATCCTAGAGGAGATGGGGTAGTAACTCTTGTTAGGTATCAAGAGCTATCCTCCATAGGTAGTGCCTTTGTATGATGTGACACATGCCCATTCCACCTTAGGTCTTACTAAGTGCCCTTGTATGATGTAACACATGCCCATTCCACCGCATGTCTTACTTATTTCCCTCGTATGATGTAGCATACGTCCATTCCACTACAGGTCTTATCCATTGCCTAAGTATGATGTAACATGGTACATTCCACCGCCAGTCTTATCTACCTTTTGAGGTATTAATGCTGCTTCTTCCTAACAAGTCCACCTCCAATCTCTCAATGTGTTCTATGAACTTATAGAATGATTTTGGGATGCTTGGATGCTAGTATATCATGGGTTAAGATTCATAATTAATCAACAACTGATTCTCACAATCTCGTGATCTTATGGATCACGACGTAGAATATTGATCACGTAGTTCCTCTATGAGGATTTGTCATCATACCAACTCATGGTTAAATTCAATTCATGAAATATCATTTAAATAGAGTATGTATCATTAAGACATTATTCATTTATTATTCTTTAAAGGACTATGTCCATTTTTCTATAATAGATATTCTTCATTTCTTGATTCAAGTATTTCTTAATATCATTGTTATTTCATTCTACATTTCATATCATACTAATGAAAGCATTCTATATTATCTTACTCTAAACATTTCATATTTTTCCTATCATTACCAGTCCATGATATTATGTGGATTAAGAGAGAATACACGTTAGAATAATGGCCAAATTCATACCTTTAAGAAATTCGCTGATATAACAATTAGAAATATACCAGAACTCCATGGTAGTAATGGATATGAATAGTATAATTAATGGCTACCTTGATGATTAATTTCTGATGGAATATGACTATTTAAGGTTGAATGCGTTTGCTAATTGTAAAGACTATTTTCAGAGGATACGAATGAGATGAGATATTCGATGATGTTTTTCATAATGCCTCTCATCTCCCTTAATACCTTAGAAATAGTGCCATTTCAATGATCAGACTATCCCTTCATTGGGATCGTTAGTTATGATGTTAATTTGATCTAGGATCGATGTCCATCTTAATCACCCATTCTTATTTCCATGATCTCTTATTTGCCTTATCCTTTTGTAAACAATATCATTTAATCATAATCAATTCTTTCCTTTAATTACACTATTTAATTACATTTGATTATTGCTTATCGACATATTACTTCTCCACGTGATTTCTCCTCTTCTGATGGGTGCTTAGTTAATATACTTGGCATGAATATATATATATATCATGGTGCTCTTTGCTAATTCTTCAATGTTTGATTAAGTTGTAATGACCAATGAGATGTGTCGTTAGTAGATTTCTCATACAAATCTTTAATTTGAATGAGAAAAATTGATTTATGGGGAACATGATATTTACATGGAAAACCCTAGAAGAGAAAAATCATGATGAACAAGTTACTTGGATCTACTATCCAAATCTAGCCTCACAAGTAAAAACAAGATTACAATATTATTTATGGACTACAACCCAAAGGAAGTTGTAACTCCCTGAAATACAATACAACAACACTTACAAAATGAGGTTACAACCTCTGAACATCACACTCAGTAGATCTCACTGATCAAACACCTCCGCAACATCCATGCACTTCATTCTATCACAAATCTTCACTTCCTCTGTACAACGAACACTGCTACCTTCACCACGCTTCCCCACACACACATACTTACACCCTAAAATACACATCCTCACATAGTCTCACACACTCTGATCCCATAGAGATTCAGGAGAACAAGGGTGGAATCCATATAGGCAACTATGTTTTAATTTTTTAGTATTTTTTTAGAATTGTCTACATCTCAGTAAATGGCATTTTTGAAGGCCTTCAGAGTGGAATTTGGGTTCAGGACTTTCAGTTGTGGTTTCTTTGAGAAGTAGTAGCAGATAAGGCTCAACACAACTCAATCTAGCCCTCTTGGATATCTTTCCAATGATTCTAAGAAGTTTGGATTTCAACTAGCTAGCTAGGAGTTATGACCCTGCCAAGTTGGGGTTCTAAATTTAGCAATTTTTTTGAAAATTTGAATTTGTGTTAGTTAGTTGTTATTTTTGCCACCTTCTAACTATCCATTTCAAACTCCATGGATAAGGTGACTCTTCACGTTCTTACTTCATTGTATATAAACACTTTTTGATGCAAACAAGATCCTCTTTGGTTGCCTACAACTCTCCACAAGTTCTACACATTGAGCTATTTTGAATTTTCACAATTTACCATAGGCTCATCGCTAGGTATTGTACTGTAAATTCTTAGCTAATTTAGATCAGTGGTATCAGAGTAGTTTGCTCATGTATGTCACATCATACGTAGTCAGGTTATCAAAGGTTGGGATTGAAGACACAAGACCCATCAGATTATCTACCTTTGAGATGCACATGACCAAAGATGGAAGAACAAGGAGATACATTTGACCTTTTAAAGACGATGGTACAAGAGGCTTTGGCAAAGCAATGTGAGGAGATGATGATTCAATTCTGTCGGATACTCCAACAAAATCATGGTAATCGTGGTAATGAGCCATTTGGTCATCACACCCCTTTCAAGGTACAAGCCAATTTTGACATCCCAAATTTTGAAGGAAAAATTCATGCACACACTGTTGATGATTGGTTGTCAAAACTAGAAAAGTATTTTTCTATAAATCACTTCTCAAATGTTGAGAAAATAACCTTTTCCCTCCTCAAAGCTGAAGAACATGTGAAACAACCTTGGGAAAATATATTGCTATCCAGAAATAACCTTGGCAGCCAAGAATTTGATGCGGTGATGGATGAAAATCCCACATGGGGAGAATTAGTGGAATACATAAAGGAGGAATACTACCCTGAATATTCATATGAGGATAAATACATCCAGTGAAAATTACTTCGACAAAAGAAGGACCAATCAGTTCAAGATTATACCAATACTTTCCATGCACTTTCAACAAAGTTGGGAATCATTGACACAGAAAAGCATCGGGTCTTGAAGTATCGTAGTGGGCTTCATCGATATATTTAGAGAGAGATGGATTTCCTACATATCAAGACCTTGGGAACTACCTTCAAATATGCAGTGAAGATAGAAGAAAAATTCAAACAAAAAGGAAAGAAGGATTATTTCTCAAACAACAAATCCAAGGTTGAAGGTGGTAGAAAATTTGGTGGAAAACAAACAACCAAGGAATTCTCCTCACAAACATCATCAACAACAAACAAGGGTAACAAAAAGATGTGGTGTGAATTCCATAAAAGCCCCAGACATAACACTAAAGACTGTCGAGCCACAAAAAATTTAATGACAAAAATATATCAAGCAGAGACTGAACCTGATTCATTACCTATAGACCTTTTTGACCAAAATGAGGGCGATCAGATAATTGAGGCTGATCCATATGCCATAGTTGCCATTGCCAAAATCTACCTCGTGAAGATGAGGAGCGCTTATTCCATTCACAGATATGGCAAATAAATGACTAGGTGACTAAAACTTTTAGTCATGTGACCAAATGTTTTTGCAACATAGCTATAATAGACTAAATAAATGACTAATTTGGTCATCGGTTAAAATGACTAAATAAATGACCAAATAAATGACTAAATAAATGACTAATTTAGTCATCGGACAAAAATACACAACTAAATAATTAGTCACACAAATAAAAATTAGACAATATGATATTAATGTGGATAATTAAAAAATATTTTGAATTGAGGGAGTGGATTGTATTATAATATAATATAATATATTATAATATAATATATTATAATATAATATGATATTATATAATATAATATATATAATATGTATTATTATATAATATTATATTATATATATATAATATAATATTATATAATAATATAATATAATATTTATATTATATACTATTATATTATAATATTATATTATAATATAATATTATAATTATTTATTATTTTTTGTTTATTTTTTCTTCTTCATGCTATGCTTTGTATTTTTTATATTATTTGGTATTGAAAAGGATAGAAATATTCTCTAAGATGTAAGACTTTTGATTCTACTTTTTAAAATCACCCTAACCTATTTTGTTTCATCTCCTTTTTATTTTCTTATTCTTATCAGTCCTGGCATTTTTTTTGCTATGAATGATACAGTTGGGTATCAGGTGGGTCGGAGGAGCTGAGGAGCCCGACGAGTCAAAGGCAGAAGTGGAAAAGCAGTGCAGAGATGATGTTTGTTGAGGTGAGGGCAGAGGTGGTGTGTTTGAAGGTGGTGGAAGCAGGCACCATGGCCTTTTCACACCACAATCAAACCCTTTTCTAGCCCCGCTGCCTCGCTTGCGTCGATGACAGCTTCTGCATTTTTGTGGGCTGCCTCGACAATTTGGGGGTTCTCAGAAGATAATATGGGCTTTCCATAGATTAGATAGGCCGATGGCTTAGGTGGGTTGCTTCTCGTTGAAACCCTAAAGGTAAACCCTAACTCGGAAAGGCTCAAAACCTTAATCTATTTTGTTTCATCTCCTTTTTATTTTCTTACTCTTATCGGTCTCAACTTCTCTTTTTTGCTGTGAATATTGGAGCAGAGCAGGGTGCTTAAAATTTCATCATTATGCAGTAGATTATAATATCTAGAAGGAGTCCACCCTTCACCTTGTGCTTCACCTTCGCGGTGGGTTTTAGGCTGTGTGCTCACTTGTGTTTGTGGTATAAACATTTGATCCAAGTCTTAAATATGAACTTCATTTGGTAGTAAATGTATTAGGTGTAAGTAGGCCTATTTAGGCTTCTTGAGCCGGAATGGATATTTGATGTTTGGTTTAATTTGGGATACTATGTATTGTTAGGTTTTGATTTGATTTACACATCTAATGAAATTGTTCAATATGGACATTTGGTTAAATGTCAGATATGGAATGTAATGTTGTTTATGGTTTCAGCTGGTTGATTTATGATAATTTAATCAAATTTATTCCATTCATTTTGATTTGAAGCTTTCTCTCAGTCCAACCCAAAATCTTCTTTGTAGTTAACTTGATTGAATCTGTTGCTATGGAATTATAAATCCTAAAAACTCTGTCTATCCATTATTATTATAGATGCTGAAGCTCCCTGCAAAAGTCTTCCTTTTTTATGTTAAAAAGTATTATTTAGGTCGTGTGTTGATTCAAAATTTTTAACTGATTGATTATTTTGAAATGGTTTAGAATGTAATGACTATTATTTTCAATTAACACTGTTGTATTATGAATTTTATCATTTCATTCAATGAGTTGTGTGTGTTTTGGAATGGTTTAGAGTATGATGATAGTCTTATTTTCAATAGATATAATTGATTTCATTAAATTGAAGTGAGTAGAGTTTGCATCATTTACTGTGTTTTGCATTTTGATTGAACATCTAATGCCTATTAGAATAGAACGTTGTTATTATTTGATATGGTTGGTGTTTGGTGATTTACCAAATTGATTTATTAAATATTTATGATATTTTGAAGACTAATCCACCTATAACATTCAATTTCTATTGTGTGTTTTTCTTGTCAATTTTACATTTTGTATTCATTTTTATTAGAAATGAAACAATAGGAAGAATAATTAAATGGAATGGCAACATGCTTCTACACCATTGTTGCAGTCATATCTTAATATTGATGTTCTACATTCTCTTATAAGAACATTTGGGATGGTTATGAATAGTATGTATTCATTTGTCATTGATGCCATTTGATAACGGTATATTGTTTGTGGTGTTCAGTTGTTTAAATGGACACCAGTCCTTGAAAGTGTTAGTGTTCAACTGTTTCAATGTTTAATAAATGATGTAAATGAGCTGAGATTAATGTTCAATAAATGATGTAAGATAGTCAGTGAGACAAGTTGCCAGTAATGCCAGTGAGGCTAAAATCAGTGAGATTTTTGTTTAGCCAGTGAGGTTATAACCAATGAGGTTTTTCTTCAATCTAGTGAGACATTGAATGTAACCAGTGAGGCTTAGTGAAATAAATTTTTAGAATATTTGTTCAAGCATTTTAGTCTTCATTTCATGGTGCTTCTCTCAACATTTGAATATCTATGATACTTGAAGTTTATATGCATAAATTTGTGAGGATTAGCTAAGTTAGATTTGATTTGTAACTTGAATCACTGATTCACCCAAATAAATGACTAAACCATGACTAAATAAATGACTACCATGACTAAAATAAATGACTACAATGACTAAATAAATGACTACCATGACTAAAATAAATGACTACAATGACTAAATAAATGACTACAATGACTAAATAAATGACTGCAACTTTTAGTATTTTTTTAGTCATTTATTGTTTTTTTAATCAATGACCAATTAACAACAATCAATGACTAAATTAATGATTAAATATACTACCAAATTGATGACTAAATATACTACTAAATTGATGACTAAATATACTACCAAATTAATGACTAAATATACTACCAAATTAATAACTAATTTAATGACTAAAATTTGTTTAGTCATAAATTTGGTCATGAGATAAATGACCGGAAATAAACTACCAATGGTCATGTGACCATTGCTCACATGACCAATTTTTGGTAGTTTTTTTAGTCATTTATTTCTATTTTTCTACTAGTGTGGGTAAAGGTAAAATCTCTTCATTTCATTGTTGACAACAAAAGCCAAAAGAATTTGATTTTTGTTGAGACTGTAAAGAGATTGAATCTACAGACCACACCATATCCAAAACCATATCATATGGGATGGTAAGTCAAGGGAGAAACATTCAAGTGAATAGACAGTGTCACTTACCTTATTCCATCAAGCCATTCAAAGATGAAATGATATGTGATGTGACACATTTAGATGTATGCAATGTATTGTTGGGGTACCCATACATGTACAAGCACCATGGAGTCTATGAGTCTAGACCACACAGTGTCATCGCCAAGATGGGTGAAAAGAAATATCGAATACCTGAGGTAAGTCCTACAAAACCAATATCTTTGATTACTACAAAACAATGTAAGCATTTGATTGCTCACACTGGAAAATTTGTCCTACTAATGGTTTGATCTGAAGAGGTAGGGTCAGTTGTAGCCAACAGTCATACCAAAGTGGCCACTACTACTAAACAGAAACAGATGGATCAGATATTGTCAACATATCAAGATGTGTTCAATTCACCAACAGGGGTACCACTACACTGTCAAGTCAAGCATCGATTGGATCTAATTCTAGGGACACCATTGCCAAATGGACCACTATACAGAAGGTTAGTGTTAGAAAATGAGGAAATCAAGAAGCAAATTGAAGAGTTGATGACAAAGGGACACATTCGCCCAAGTGCCTCACCATGTGGAAGTCCAATTGTTTTGACCAAAAATAAGGATGGGACGTGGTGACTTTGTATTGATTATTGAGTTCTCAACAAAATCACTGTAAAAAACTGATATCCAATTCCTTGCATTGATGATTTGCTGGACCAACTCAGGGGGGCTAAATTTTTCACCAAAATTGACTTGAAATCTGGATACCACCAAGTCCCAGTTGAGCCATTAGACATGTGGAAGACTACTTTCAAATCCAAGGAAGGGTTTTTTGAGTGGCTAGTCATGCCTTTTGGCTTGACCAATGCCCCTACCACCTTCATGAGATTTATGGATGATGTTCTTAGACCATTCATTGGTTCTTTTGTTGTTGTCTATTTGGTTGACATACTCATTTTCAGAAAAACATGGGGTGACCATTTGCAACATTTTCAACAAGTACTCTCAACCTTGCGACAACACAAACTCTATGCTAACAAGGATATGTGTTCCTTTGGTATGGAGAATATTCAGTATTTGGGATACATTGTGGATATAACAGGTGTTCGTGTGGATCCTAAAAAGATACAAGTTCTCAATGATTGGCCATCTCCCAAAAACCTCACAGAACTTCATAGTTTCTTGGGTCTAGCCAATTTCTACCAGAGGTTCATACTTGGTTTTTCATATTTGGCATGGCCAATGAATTGGACACTTAGGGGAGGAGTAAGAGAAAAATTCTTCTGGATAGAGGTACAACATAAAGCATTCATGGAGTTCAAGAGGAGGTTATGCTCTGCCCCAGTACTAGCACTCCCAGATCTGCAATGATCTTTACAAATTGAAATAGATGCTTTAGACTATGCACTAGGGGTAGTTCTCATGCAACATGGGCAACCAGTTGTGTACCATAGTGAGACTTTCTCTAACACAGTACGAAAATATCTGACATATGATAAGGAATTGTATGCTATTGTGTAGGCCTGCAAATAATGGAAACACTACATTCTGGCAAAGGAGACTGTCATCCACATAGACCATAAACCTCTGCAATTTCTACAGACACAAGGGAAGCTACAAAATGATAGGCCTCAAAGATGGTCCACCTACTTGCAAAAATTTCACCTCAATATCTGCCACAAGAAGGGATCTACTAATAAAGTTGCAGACTATTTGAGTAGACCTCCGATCACAGCCCTAATAGTGGTATTGTATTCTTGTGGCCACCAAACAACAGATTGGCCTTAGTTGTATGGCATAGATCTTGATTTTGCTAACATCAACAATAGCCTAGCATAGGGTAAACAAGTTCCTGATTTCTACTTGCAGGATGGGATTCTCTTTCACATGGGGCACATATGTGTTCCAGCTAAGGAGCGACAAAATATGATATGGGAGACACACTATTGTTGGATTCAGGATAGACAACTAAGAGGGCGGGTGAATCAGTTGTCCAAAACTTGCTTACAATTCAAACACTTAAATCCACTTTGTTATTTAGTAGCATATCAATTAATCAATCATGAAAGCATAAAGCATAAACACGAGAGCAGATACACATCAACACATGAGACACCAAGATTTTGATGTGGAAAACCCGGTCAAGGGAAAAACCACGGGGTGATTAACCCAAGGATTATTCTCTGTTAGAAGAATAAGAAAAATAGATGGCACATGCCAATTAGGGCTCACTGCCCGAGCACACTGCTCACAAGAGGCCCACTACCTATAAGAGACACACTGTCTACAAAGTACCAAGTATCACAAACTTGAACTGGAGATTGACATCTTTACCATGCCTGGATCAGTTCCATTTAAGCCCAAAAACTCCTACTTTGCCTTTCTCTCTTCTTCTTCTCTATACCACACTCATCCACAAAACACACTTTGGAATGTCTTCACAATCCTTTATTTATACAAGGCATCGACTTAGGAACAATCATCTAAGTCGGCAAACACTTATAGATCATCCGGAAGACGTGTAATACATCCAGTCAGCCTGTCTCAGGAAGAACACCAACATCCAGTGGTTATACATCAAATCCAAACTCTAACTTTAATGCAGACCACCAATAAGAGTTGTACACGATCCAAAGATCACCAAAACCTTTCCTGAGTCACCAAGAACATCCGCAATTCATCAGCTTACTGGAATTCTTCTCTTCTTCATCCGAAACTTTAAGAACATAGTCTGTCATCACTTTCATAAAGGAAAAGGTGCTTCAAAACCTCCAAACCATGAACAAATCTAGTTTTCACTTCACACGGACTTCCTCAACACTCCCTCCAATCCGCAGAATGGGATAATGCAATTCTGGAGCTCACTGGACCAATCTGTGACACTCTGTCACCTTTGAACACCTGCCAGAACCGGTTCTACTTAAGAGACCACAACTTCTTCAGATCTTTATGCGGACCTCTGAAAACATGACTTGATCACCTAAGGACACATATCTACAAACCCTTTAAACCGCATCCTCTGATCTTCATCTTATCTTAGACTTTTACCTTAATGTCATCACTATTCTTCACTGTTCCTGATTGAGACTAATTTCCTCAATATCCTCAGCACACAGCTCATCCAATCCTTCTCATTAATGCAATATGAGTATGTTGACATCAATGACAACACTGGTTATCCTCATACTTATAACAATCTCCCCCTTTGTCATTGATGGCAACATATGATGTGAAAAACCATTAAGACAAGAACTTCTCCTTTCTGTCATAGCTCCCCCTATCAACAACAACCCTTTACATGTCTTCTCTTCCTTTATTGCTCCACCTTTGATCATCAACCACTTGTTTTTCACATCTTCTCTCCCCCTTTGACATCAATGGTAAAGGGCTCATACTTGCAATTCTAACATCAAAATCATACCAGTTGCTCCCCCTGAGTAGTAGCTCCCCATCATCAATGCGGATCATAAGATATGACTGTGATATCCACCGGACTGATGCACATCAGTACATCCTAGTTCATCACCGGAGGGGGAATAACCCCTAACTTCTCCCTAAGATACTCAAAAGATTCCTTGGGAAGGGGTTTAGTAAAGATATCTGCAATCTGATCCTTGGAGGGCACAAACTCCAGTCTAACTTCATCCTTGTTCACTTGCTCTCTCAAAAAGTGAAACTTGATAGATATATGCTTAGTCTTAGAATGCAACACCAGATTCTTAGAAATATTTATTGCACTGGAATTATCACAGAAGATTGTGATAAGCTCCTCATACTCTACTTTAATATCTCTTAGCATTTGCTTCATCCATAAAACTTGACTGCAACTACCTGCTGCTGCAATGTATTCTGCTTCAGTTGTAGACAGAGATATTGCCTCTTGTTTCTTGCTTAGCCAAGAAACCAATCTCTTTCCCAAAAAGAAGGCTCCACCACTGATACTCTTCTGGTCATCCACATCTCCTGCCCAATCTGCATCTGTATATGCATGAAGAGATAAATCATGATCTCTAGGATACCACAAACCATACTCAACTGTCCCTCTTAGATATCTAAAAATCCTCTTGATTGCCATGACATGAGATTCTCTAGGATCAGCCTGGAATCTAGCAAGAAGACCAACAACCTACATACTATCTGGTCTAGTTTGAGTGAGATACAACAATCCACCAATCATTGATCTATACTTTGTCTGGTCTACCTTAGGAGAGTCATCATCTTTGCTCAACTTGCATCTGGTTGCCATGGGAGTATTCATTGGCTTTGAATCTTCCATCCCAAATTTCCTCAACAATTCTTTCACATATTTGGTTTGAGAAATGAAGATCCCTTTCTTTGTTTGAGTAATTTGTAGACCCAAGAAGAAATTCATTTCACCAAGCATAGACATCTCAAACTCACTTTTCATTTGATTTGCAAAAGTTTTACACATACTATCTTTTCCTCCAAAGATGATATCATCAACAAATACTTCAACAATCAAGATGTTTTCATGATCAATTTTAAAATATAAGTTACTGTCAACAGTACCTTTGTTGAAACTAATCTGTAAAAGATGCTTATCCAATCTTTCATACCAAGCTCTTGGGGCTTGCTTCAATCCATACAGTGCTTTCTTCAACTTGCAGACCATATCACCATGATCAGACAATTGAAATCCATCTAGTTGCTCAATGTATACTTCTTCTTCCAAATCACCATTTAGGAAGGCAGACTTGACATCCATCTGATATACCTTGAAATCCTTGAAGGCAGCATAGGCAAGAAATAATCTAACTGCTTCAATTCTTGCCATTGGAGCAAAGGTTTCTTCAAAATCAACTCCTTCTATTTGAGAGTAGCCCTTGTAGACCAATCTAGCTTTATTTTTGATTACATCACCAACTTCATTTAGTTTGTTCTGAAAGACCCACTTGGTTCCAATCACATTCTTGTCTCTAAGTCTAGGAACTAGATCCCAAGTGTGATTTTTCTCAATTTGCATCGGCTCTTCTTCCATTTTAGTCCATTTTTCATCATTTCAAGCTTCATTTACTGTCTTAGGTTCTATCCTTGAAATCAGACAATACTCATCTGAGTTTTGAGCAATTCTTCTTCTTGTTTGCACACCTTTGCTTTTATCACCTATGATTTGATCTTCAGAGTGGTTCAGTCTTACATACCTGGGAACTTTGGGAATTTCTTGCACTTCTAATTCTTCATTAGGTTCATTGTGACTCATCTCTTCTCCTTGAGCTACCGGACTTGTTTGATTCTGAGTACCGGAAGGAGTTTGGGCTCCTTGAATCAGAACATCATTCTGATCATCTTCATCATATTCATAAAACCTTGAAGGTCTCTCAATTCCTTCATCAACTTTCACATTTGTACTTTCTATCATCTTTCTGAGTCTCTTATTGTAACACCGGTATGCTTTGCTTTGAGTGGAGTAAACCAAGAATATCCCTTCATCACTTCTAGCATCAAACTTTCCTAGATCTTCATCTCTTTTAATGTAACATTTGCTACCAAATACTCTGAAATACCTCACAGTAGGAGTGATGTCAAACCAAAGTTCATATGGAGTCTTACCGATATTGCTTCTGATTTGAACTCGATTGAGAGTATAAACTGCAGTGCTGACATCTTCTCTCTAAAACATCTGAGGAACATTTGCTTCCATCATCATTGTCCTGGATGCTTCCTGGATGGTCCGGTTCTTTCTCTCAACTACTCCATTTTGTTGTGGAGTCCTAAGAGCAGACAACTGTCTCTTTATACCATGCTTCTCACAAAAGTCTATGAATTCTCTAGATGTGAATTCACCACCTCTATCGGACCTCAGACATTTCATTTTCAAACCGGTTTGATTCTCTACCATAGCCTTGAAGATCTTGAACTTCTCAAAAGCTTCTGATTTCTCTTTTAGAAAGGTAACCCACATCATCTAGGAATGATCATCAATTAGTAACATGAAATATCTATCACCTTGTATACTTTTGATCCTTGTTGGACCACATAGATTAGTATAAACTAATTCCAATAATCTGGTAGAGGACTAATCCTTGCTTTTGAATGAGACTCTGCTCTATTTACCTAGCTGACATTCTTTGCACAAACTATTTGTAGGTTTTACCAATTTTGGAAGATCTCTTATAGCCTGAGTATTTCTTATCTTGATGATGTTATCAAAATTTACATGACACATCCTTCTATGCCATAACCAACTCTGATCAACTTGAACAAACAGACAACTTTTATCAGTACCAACTAGATTAAAGATATTACCTTTTGTTTGAGTACCATATGCAATCTCAGTTCCGAAGCTTTCAAAGATCCTGCATTTTCCATTCTTGAATCAGAGATCATAACCTTTGTCCACCAACTGTCCAACACTGAGAAGATTGTGCTTCAATCCTTCAACATACAGTACATTAGTGGTTTTGTTCTTTCCATCAAAAGAAATAGTTCCCCTACCTCTGATTCTATCAGCAGAATTATCACCAAACTTTACCATTCCTCCTTCATACCTTTCTAAATCTAAGAACTTGTTCTTGTCACCTGTCATATGGTGAGAGCATCCACTGTCAATAACCCAATCATCCTTTTCTTCAACTTGGGCAGCTAAAGCTCTTTCTACAACCTTATGATTGACAAATTTAGAGGACATTGGATCTTCTTCCTTGATGGCAATAAACACCCATTCATTTCTGGATTTGTTTCCTATCTCTGATTCATCATCTGTTACTACTTCATTATCATCTTTTTCATGAACATAATAACAATTGAAATGAAATTGTAATGCTTTTGGAAAAACTGTGTATTGCTTTTTTTGCCTCAACGTTTCGGATCACACTCCATGATCCAATTTATTCTCTTCTTTCCTCCTAAAGATGGATTATAGAGTGTGATCCGAAACGTTGAGGCAAAAAAAGTAATACACAATTTTTCTAGAAGCATTACAATTTCATCTACATGGACTGTGGAAATATCATGTCTACATAATAACAATTCTTTTAGAACCTTTGTCTGTTAGAATTTAACCTTAAAAATCTTTCCAGACATCTTGAGGCAAAATGACCAATCTTATTGCAGTTGAAGCACTTAAACGATAATTTTCCTTCATACTTATCGGATCCTCTTAGCAGTCTCTTTGCAATGAGGGCTTCAAGTTGAGTTGTTTCTGCTTCTTCCACTTCCATGTCTTTTCTTGCTTGATCATACCATGATAGTTTCCTTGAAGAGTTTTCTCCCGGATCAAATCTTTGTTTACCTTTCACAGAGGCACTAGCTATGAATGCAGATTCAGTCTTAGGGGGATCATCTCCAAACTTGGTCATTTCAAATGCAGCCAGTTTGCCAGCCAATTGCTCTCTTGTGATAGTTGTATGGGCTCTGAATTCATCAATGGCAGCAACCTTGATTTTGTAAGTGGCAGGAAGGGATCTGAGAATTTTGCCAACAATCTCATTTTCATCCAAGACTCCACCAGCATTTCTGATTCCACAAACTAGCTCATTTACTCTTGGCATAAAAGTAGTAATATTTTCATCATCTCTCATCTTTAGTTTTTCAAATTTCCCTTTTAGACTTTGTAACCTTGCACATTTAACATACTGATCTCCTTCATGCAAAAGTTCTAGTTTATTCCAAATCTCAAAGGCAGTTGGTAGATCAATAACATTTGAGAGCTCTAAGTTAGATAATGTGCTTAGAAGAGCCTCTCTAGTCCACAGATTGTTTTCAGCATCTGTGAGTTCATTTAGGGTTGTCAGACCACCCTGTGGAGGTACATATGCTTTTGTAGCCATGGACTAGTACGCCATTCCCATATACTGCAAGTGACATTTCATGCAACCTTTCCAAAGAGTAAAGTTGGTTCCATCAAACTTTAGACTATCCTTCTTATAGGACGACATCCCGGATCTCCTCAAGAGGTTAAGCTCCTTTTAGAGGAAATTTTCTCTGATACCAATTGTTGGATTCAGGATAGACAACTGAGAGGGGGGGTGAATCAGTTGTCCAAAACTTGCTTACAATTCAAACACTTAAATCCACTTTGTTATTTAGTAGCATATCAATTAATCAATCATGAAAGCATAAAGCATAAACACTAGAGCAGATACACATCAACACATGAGACACCAAGATTTTGACATGGAAAACTTGGTCAAGGGAAAAACCATGGGGTGATTAACCCAAGGATTATTCTCTGTTAGAAGAATAAGAAAAATAGATGGCACATGCCAATTAGGGCTCACTGCCTGAGCACACTGCTCACAAGAGGCCCACTGCCTACAAGAGACACATTGTCTACAAAGTAACAAGTATCACAAACTTGAACTGGAGATTGACATCTTTACCATGCCTAGATCAGTTCCATTTAAGCCCAAAAATTCCTGCTCTGCCTTTCGCTCTTCTTCTTCGCTATACCATACTCATCCACAAAACACACTTTGGAATGTCTTCACAATCCTTTATTTATACAAGGCATCAACTTAGGAACAATCATCTAAGTTGGCAAACACTTATAGATCATCCGGAAGACGTGTAATACATCTGGTCGGCCTGTCTCAGGAAGAACACCAACATCTAGTGGTTATACATCAAATCCAAATTCTAACTTTAATGTGGACTGCCAATAAGAGTTGTACATGATCCAAAGATCACCAAAACCTTTCTTGAGTCACCAAGAACATCCACACTTCATTAGCTTACTGGAATTCTTCTCTTCTTCATTTGAAACTTCAAGAACACAGTCTGTCATCACTGTCACAAAGCAAAAGGTGCTTCCAGACCTCAAAACCATGAACAAATCTAGTTGTCACTTCACACAGACTTCCTCAACACTCCCTCCAATCCGCAGAATGGGATAATGCAATTCTGGAGCTCACTGGACCAATCTGTGACACTCTGTCACTTCTGAACACCTGCTGTAACTGGTTCTACTTGAGAGGCCATAACTTCTTCAGATCTTTATGCAGTCCTTTTAAAACATGACTTGATCACTTAAGGACACATATCTACAAACCCTTTAAACCGCATCCTCTGATCTTCATCTTGTCTTGGACTTTTACCTTAATGTCATCACTGTTCTTCACTGTTCCTGATTGAGACTAATTTCCTCAATATCCTCAGCACACAGCTCATCCAATCCTTCTCATTAATGCAATATGAGTATGTTGACATCAATGACAACATTGGTTATCCTCATACTTGCAACAACTATAGTCATGTTTCAGGACAATTTGGGATGGAGAAGACCATTTCTATACTTCAGAGGCATTTTTATTGGCCCAAATTGAGACATGATGTCACTTGATACATCCGAGCTTGTACTTCTTGTGCCATTGCAAAGTCTTCCAACCATAAGCAAGGATTGTATATACCTCTTCTAGTCCCTGATAAACCTTGGCATTCAGTTTCAATGGATTTCATGTCTGGCCTAACTTCTACAAAACATGGGCATTATTGTGTGTATGTGGTGGTAGACAAGTTTTCAAAAATGGCTGTCATGGTGGCTTGCAAGAAGGGAGTCTCTATGGAAGAAACTGCCAAGCTTTTCTTTGAGACTGTTTGGATACACTTTGGATTGCCAAAAAGCATCATATCTGATAGGGATAGTAGATTTCTTAGCAATTTTTGGTCAGCACTTTGGACCTTGATGGACACAAAGTTGACAAAATCCGCTGCCTTCCATCCCTAAAAAAATGGACAAACTGAGATGGTGAATCAAATGATCATTCACATTTTGCAGATGTATCATTCCAAACATCCTCGCACTTGGGATGAAAGTTTGGCATATGTATAACATAGCTACAATCGTGCACTGCATGGTTCCACAGGGCACAGTCCATTTGAGGTATGTCTTGGCTACCAACCATTGGCTCCAATTGATGTGGCATTGCCAACCATGTTGAGTGACCCATCAACACATTCAAAGAAGGAGGCAAATAGAGAAACTAGGTTTGTTGAGAAAATATGCCATATTCAACAGGAATTTCATGAGATACTCCAACATAGCAATTAGAAAAACAAGGACAAACATGATCAACATTGTACACCTCATCAGTTTAAGGTTGGGGACAAGGTTTGGCTTCACCTTCAAAAAGAAAGACTTTAAGGGCCACATAGAAAACCCCGTCCCATTTGGTATGGTCCATACACCATCCTCAAACAAGTTGGTGAAAATGCTTTCGAACTCAATCCGCCATCTTTTCTTGGACTTCATCCTATTTTCAATGTTGAGTTGTTGCGTCCATATTTTCCACCATTGTTGGACACCTCAGATGTTGCAAAACATATTAGTAGCATAGAGTTGAATCCCAACACTACTACCCCTCTCACATGTGATTAGATTACTAATATTCTGGTCAAAACACTGAAGAAGCAATAGATCCCTCTTTACCAGGTGCTATAGGTAGGACAATTTCCCCATCAGGGAAAATGGTTCACTAAGGACCAGATTGAGAAGTAATTTCCTCATCTGCTACAACATATAGGTGCAATGGGGCCCATTTCCTCTCAAGGGGGATGTAATGATCCCACAAAGATTCGTGAGCACTAGTTTTTCAGTATTTTTTTTAAAAATTGTCTACATCTCAGTAAATGGCATTTTCAGAGGCCTTCGGAGTGGAATTTGGAGTCAAGACTCTCATCGGTTTGTTTGAGTGGTAGTTGTAAGAAAGGCTTGATGCTACTCAATCTAGCCCTCTTGGTTATCTTTCCAATTATTCCAAGAAGTCTGGATTTTGACTAGCTGGCTAGGAGTTATGACCTTGCTAAGTTGGGGTTCTGAATTTAGCAGTTTTTTTGAAAATTTGAAAATTTGAATTTCTGTTAGTTAGTTGTTGTTTCTGTCACCTTCCAACTATCCATTTCAAATTCTATGGATAAGGTGACTCTTCACATTATTTATTCATTGTATATAAACACTTTTTGATGCTAATAAAATCCTCTTTGGTTGCTTGCAACTCTCCACAAGTTCTGTACATTGAGCTATTTTGAATTTTTCATAATACTATAGGCTCAACACTAGGTATTGTACTATGAATTTTCAGCTAATTTAGATCAATTGTACACTCTTTATTCAAACTTTCTCAAAAGTACTTGGAAACCATGTGAACCATCTACATCAGCAATACTGAAAACACCTTCTCAGCATCCTCAACCATTTCTTAACATCACATCATGACACATCCATCATTATCAGCATATTCCAACTAAATTCAATCTTCCAACAACCTCTCCATACAGAGGGATGTTAGTGACACCACTAATGGCAACACCAACTTCCAACTGCTCTAATGCTAGAGGTTGACATCAATGACAACACCAGCAAGCTTTCAATAGCTTGGACATACTCTGCCGACTGATACTTGTCGATCCTCATGGTCTCACCTCGTATAGGTAGCCAAAGGATAGGATACACGTCCTCTAGTGTGACCATTATCTCTCCTGTCAGAAGATGGAAGGTAGAGGTGTCTATGTTCCATTGTTCCATGAGCACCATCAACATCATATAATGATATCTAATAGTTGGAATCATGTACACCCACCATAATCCTACATCTCTCAGGTCACCATCCTTTGTGACAATAAGTGTCTCGGCACGACTATGCAACAATGTGTATAAGTGATAGTCTGAATGCTCTCGCATGGTTGGGGGCACCTGCATTAAACACCAAATCAAAATCTGTCACTTTTTGTTATAGAGTAAAATGTGTACACTAGCATTTTACACTTAGTTTAGCACCTGGTTGGACCTATAATGTTACTTATGTTAATCAGGACCAATTTTAACACCTTTTTGAGCATTAAAATAATAAAATCCCAATCTCGATGAATAAACCTGATGAAATTAACTTAGGTTTGGGCTAAGCCCACGACATTTGGGATTCCCTGGAGTTTATGGGCTAAAGGCCTAGGGCACCCAAGTGCCCTGGTCCCAGTAGGGATCTTTAGCCCCTCTTGTGTAGTGTCAGCTTGGGACACTTCTTTAGTTAATTCTTGTTGGCCTTGTTTAGTTTTATTTCTCTTAGGTGAGCGAGAATGCATATATAAAGGAGTTTTACAATTTATTTTACACCTAGAGGATGCTAGTTTGGATAATTGCAAGTTTTCGCTCATATTGTGATCTTCTATGATAAAGTGTTCTTCATGTTTGGAAGTATTATCTACTTGTGGATGATATTGAAGTTTGTTTGTAGGTTTTGAAGCTTAAAGCCTTTTTCATTTCTCTCCTTGTTAGTGTAAGATCTTGAGTTATCTTCATCAACTAGGATCTTATCTCTTGTCGTAATCATCATCATTTACACTCATATTTCTATCATATATTTCAGATCTGGCCTCTACCCTACTAGGACACAGACTCTTGAATCTAATCATCATTGTAGTGGAGGTGGGAACACCAGCATAGGGTTTGACTAAGGCAAGCCCTTATACACATCACAAAATTTTCCCCTTTCCTTGTGTGCATGTTAGAGAAATAGGTTTTTGGAGGCAATTTCCAGGAAGAAGGCAGAGCAGACATGTATAGGTCTGGTGAAGCTCTGAAGTTTTGCATACCCTAGAAAAGGCCTAGGGCACCCAAGTGCCCTAGTCCTTGGCATTAATGCCCCAAAATCTAGGTTCTAATCTATTCCCTAAGATTTATTGTACTTTTGGATTTCTAATGACTATTTCTGGTAGTTAGATATAAGTAGATCTTTGTCATCAAGGGTTTGCCCATTTGTCCTAGCTTGCTTGCTTGATCTTGGTTGGATTTATGTGACTCTTGTCTATACAACAAAATGGTAAAACCCCTATAGTTTGGCTCTCCTTCTTAGGTAGAATCCAAGCTCAGTTTGTGTCCTAATGTTTTATGGAAGGGGGTTTTGACCTAGTTTAACCTCTTAGGCCAGATCACTCTTTCCCATCTAACATTTTGGTGAACCTGTCTTGTCTTGAAGTTTTGCAACCTTCTTGTTTTAGATCTGAGTTTCTTTCTTCCCTAGATCTGATTTGCATTGAGTTTATTAATCATTTTGCATACATAGTTAATTTTTGCATAGTTTCAAAACTAGGGTTTGTAAAAACCTTGTTTTTTTAGAAAATCTAGCTTGTTTTAAACCTAGGGTTTGTAGATTTCAAGGTTGTTTTAGATCTTTCTACATTGTTAGTTTATTTTAATGATTTGCATTTGTTTTACCTTTTCATCCTTAATATTTAAAGCATTCTTGCATCATTGCATTTAAAATTTGAAAAACAAATACTTCATTTTAGATTAGGAAAAAAGCATAGTTGTCACTTTTTACATCTCATAAGGTTAGATCTTGATAACATGAATTCAATTTCTAATATTTGCATCAGAGCTGATTGGAATTATAGTAGTTAATCATTTCACATTGTCGCATTGTGCATTTGAATCTATTCATTGCTAAAACTTTGTCAAAAAAGTTGCATTTTCATGAAAACCTAGTTAATGTTCAAATCTAGGGTTTGTGATTAATATCTTGTTTCAGATTTTACTGCTGTCATTTGAATTACAAAATTGATTTTACTTTTCTCTAATACATCATAAATGTCATATTGCATTGAAATTTAAAAGATAGAATAATTTGGCATTGACAAATTTGTAAAAAAGCTTTAAAAATTAGAGTTTGATTTGAGCATTATTAGAATTGAATTGATCAAGGATATATTATGTGCATTATGTTTGTTTACATTTGAAAAAAACATTGTTTCACTTAAAAAAACAAAATGGTTCTTTTTCTACATCATTGACTTCTTCTATTTGTGCATCTTGTGTGTTACTAAAGCTTGTAAACACTTTATGAGATTTGTGACCCGGTGGCCCGATTCTAACACTCTTGTGTGAAGTAGTCTTCAAATTATGGGTTCTAATGTTAATGTTGATACATTGGAATCTGAAATTCTTAATCAAGTCACACAAATTCCTACTATACTTATCTCTGAAACATCAACTTTTAAAGAATCCATTGACATTGATGACCTTTTCACTCATGTTTCTAAAGCTCAAATTCAAAAGTTAGACATTGAGTTGGCTAACTTTCAACAATTCGTAAGCTTAGAAAATATATTTGAGGAGGTTGTCCATGTCATTGAGAGTATTAGAGGGTTGTTACTTGAAGGACAAGAGGGAGTGGAAGTCTTACATGGCCTAGCTCACATAGTGCATAAAAACATTATGTCGACAACTAGTTTTTTTTCTGAAATCATCACCAATGTGACTTCTTCTAATCAAATAGAGACTCAAGTGTCAGTACCCATACCAACACTCCCTATTCCTACATATAGTTCTACTATTCTCCCCACTACCACACGACCAAGTAATAGTGCTACCACATGTGTTGGGTTGTCTACTAGGAATCATGTTTGCCATTATAGTACAATTCCTTACAATTACACAAATTCCACACCTAATTTTACTCTACCTACATCTAAACCTCCTATCACATTTCAAAAGGCTACTCATACACCATCACCTAGTCCTTCCAATTCATTCCAATCCCTACTATTGTGTGGTTAGACAACACGCCCCATTTTGCCTTAGCAAAATAGGGACCCGACTTTCTTTTTGCTTCTGCTTGTTCTTTTCTTTATTTGCTTTGGGTGGTTTGGTAAAAGTCAGATGAAATAAAAGTATATCACCCCTACACATGCATATGCCTCATAAGGGAGGGTCAAATGTCAAATTTAGTTTCTACCATCATAAACCTCATAATGTGGAAGAATGCAAAATTCTAAGTAGATTTGCCTTTTGGATCACCCTAAAATTCCTTAGGAATAGAAAGTAATGCTTGGTCAAAATTTGGTCAAACCTGATATTCCCAAGAGGGTCACATTCACTAATATCAGTCACATTCTCTAATGTCCCTAATCTATGTTTTAATGAAGACAACCCAATATCCACATGACCTTTGATATGCGAACATCAAATTTGAATGCGAGAGAATAATTACCCATCAAGAACCTATGCATATTCCCAGAGGCTCATCTTCCAAATATCCATCATATTTCTTAACATCCTGATCTTAGTTAATATGACAGTGACATCATCTCCTTGATCAATTTGAAGACTTATAAAAGATACTGATGTCATCCTCACATCCTAGAATGGGGTGATATTTTGTAGTGCTGAGTATCTTGATATTTCCTAATATCCCTCATATTAACTTTTGAGACCTGTGATACGGGGATTTTTAATAACCAATAAAATGATGCCATGTGGCACATTAACTTGATCATATCGATACAGTATGTTATCACGATTATTAACAAAGGTATAGTGACCTGACTTTGGTCATTGGTCAACAGTTGACCATCCTCGTGATGACGTCACCCTCATCTTTCGGATATCAGTCATATTTTCTAACATTCCTATTATCCATGAATATCACCCCCGCATTAAATGTCATTTCAACGGTAGGTCGAACCTTCAAAATTTCAAATAAATGTCTACCACTTTTCAATATCTTCAAGCCTTGGGTGTCAATCAATGGATATTAATGGGAGGACACTAAACACACCCTAATTCACCATGTGCTCGATTAAAGTAAGAATTTGACCTCAATTTTGAATTTACCAAATGTTTAAATGAAGAATTATAGAGCCCCTGCAAGACTAAGGTGACATTACTACAACTTCGAGCTCAATAGAATAGGATGCATATTCAGATGGAATAGAAAATGGTAATTACAAAGTAAACGTGCATATCCAGACATCACTTACACAGTAAAAGGGTTAGCGAATATCAGGTATGTAACGATAAAACCCTCCTTTTGTCATTTATGGTGAATGAACAGGTAAAAATGGTTTAACTAGAATAAATTGATATGATGATGCATAGAATATATCAAAATGAAAGAATTATCACCATGAAACTCATGTGATCACTAAATCCACCACTGCACACGACATGTTAGGGTAAGATATATACATATTTTATTGCAGCATCTAATGGCAGCCAGAAAGAACAGGGCAAACACAAAATTCTTGAAACCCATGCACATACAACCTAAGGGGGTATCCTTCAAATATGGATAGATAAATGATACACATTCTAGAAACACAAACCTTGATGTATAGACAACAAAATTAGAGAAAGGAGGCAGGAATCCCCTGCTCATAAGCATCTACAGTTTAGGAATGTGGCACGCAGGGGGATTTCCTTATGCAATGGAGGCCACTGAACTGGTAGTAGATTGCACCTAGAATTATAATGAGAATACCAGAAGGGTAAGAAACATGGTAGAGTTTATGCAGACTTTTCAATTGCAGGCAATAATGCAGCCTTCAATCTACCTAAAGGACCTAGTGTGGTTCGATTAAACTTGGGAAAATTGGAAAAATAGTATAATAACAAAGAAAATTAAGCCAGAAGGATCATGTACCAATGGAGGGCTCGTGATAGCACATATAAGGCTTCTACCAAGTTGCCTGTGCATCTCTATAAGTTCAATTTTTCTCAAGAGTATCAATATATGATGGTGATGCTCAATAAGATGACATGGAAACCAAATGTTGGGTCCTTTGAGAATTGGATTTATGGCATCATCAGGATGGTAGAGGTTGCTGAATAGAAACCCCAATGGGCGAAGATCATAAGTGACAACTTGGATGAGGGGATGAGGAAGTTAGGAGGAAGAAGTAATATGTTCCATATGACCTCCTATGTAGTATATGTCTGTGCATTCAGAGGCACCTTTGATGGATTACAAGCAGTAGGCAGGGTCTGAAATAACCCTGGTGATGTAAACATTTGGGATCATTACCCACAACTGAAATATAGAGAGTCTCTCCAACATTATCAGAGAGTGAACCATTCATTCTCCATACAACTTGTCAGGACTATGGACGAAGAAGAACAAAGAAGCTGAGTGTAGAGGCTCAGGTAGTAATATACAAACATGGGGCTTGGTTCATCCAATTCCCCACATTTTCATATATAAGAATAGAGGGTTTCACTAAGCAACCTCTTATGTTACCAAGATACCCCAATGATAAGGTCATCCTGATGGAGCTAGCTAGGCAGATATTGCCTTCAATGGGAGCTTATATTGAGAAGGGGAAGATACCTAATGTTCTTTTTCTGGTTATAATTGCGTGGTATATGTGTCCTGATAAGGAAAGTGTAAGGGATGCAATTGGAGGATTAAAGTTGATGCACCTGTAGTAATTCTCACTATCTAGGCCATATAATCCCTATGATAGGATGCATGCATTGCATAAGAAGCCTATGCATCAGAAGCACATTGATTATTACTTGGCTGACAATGATGACGAGGCAAAAGTAAGAAGGAGAGGTTACCAGAGGCTTACCTGAATTAGATATGCACACTGGATTGCATGCCAGTGCCTGCTCAATTACATGAAGATGATGGTAAGACCATGTCCCAAGAATATGAGGACAATAAAGTATACAATGAGACAATATCAGCCCCAGAGTGGAATCAACCAAAGGTAACTTCCTTGGATCAGATAACGCAGAAGGTCATACAATTGACCAAAGAGTGGGTGGAAAATGAAGTCACCAAATTGAAGAAGAAAGGAGTGGCACTTACTGTTTCTAACAAAAGAAAGAGATAAGAATTATCAGATGAGGAATATGATTATTTCCTAAAGGAAAAGAGGCAGTCAAAAGGAGAAAGGTAGCAAAGTAAAGGTAAGAAAGGAAGCCAAGCTATTGGGGTGGCAGTCATTCGTCAGCTTCAACAAAAGGAGAATGTAGCTTCCACATCCACTGCAACATCACCTTAGGCACCTGTAAAACAAAAGAAGACTATTGCATCACCTACCCCTGTCAATGTACATATTGAAGAGGAAGAGAGCTCAGATGATGATCTCCTAATAAGGAGGAAAAAGAAGAAAACCCAAGAGCCACTCCAGAAGAAACAAACATCTGGTATGAGGAGGGCCATAGATATAAATCCCATCTTGTTAAGAGGAGCGGGTGGTGAAGGCATTTTGAAGAATTTGCAGCATGAAGTCCCCATCCCTGACATCTTAAAATTCAAGTCTGAGATGACAGAAGAACAAAGAAAAGAGATGCATAGTGGAAAGGATGATCATGTTAATAACTGAGAGGGGGGGTGAATTAGTTATCCTACTATTTTCTTCTTTCTTAACTCCCTTAATAATTAATGCAGCATTAATCCAAATAAGCAAACATAACTATGAAATGGAAATACACATGACACTATTTTTGACGTGGAAACCCTATTAAGTGAGAAAACCACGGGGTGATTAACCCAAGATTGTATTCTCTGTTAGAAGAATGGAAATACAAAATGGCACTTGCCAATTAGGGCTCACTGCCCGAGCACACTGCTCACAAGGAGGCACACTGCCTACAAGAGACACACTATCTACAAAAGAGTGTTATACAATACTTGAATTGATTGGAAGCATCTACATATGCTAGAGTTCAGTTCCGGTTAGGCTCAGTATACTGATCTGCTGCACTTCATCTTTCCTCTTCTCTTATGCTGCTTTCCTTTCACATACCAGACCTTCCTTGCTGCTTCTGCTCTGCTCTGCTTTTATTCACACATCAATAACAACCACAACACCTCTCACAACTAAGTCCATCATGTATATATATCCGAACAAGTGATTTCATCACCTTTCTAGTCAGCACCCAGAATAGTCAATCTTTTCACAAACTCTGATCTATCGGCTGAATCCTTGCACACCAAGTAATGCGGATCAATGATGTACTTGTGGAAATCATTAATCATGTCGGCTAAACATAATTCATGCCTTTATAACCTTTACCAACATCAGTAACACATCCAGAATAATGTCTGATGTTCTGCCAGTCAGTTCTTCCTCTGTTCACACTGTCACTTGGGAACCCGACACTCAAGCATTCATATCTCTTTATTCTTTCCATACTAGAGGCTCAAACCTTGGAATCTATTAGTCAAGATACTCCTCTTGACTTCCCCAAATCTGCACTTCACCAAGATACTTCCTCTAAGAGATCCGGACCTGTCTGTTGGATCTTACTGACTGCTCTGTTCTTGCTTACTGGACCACAACATTCTTCCCTCTGACTTCTGGTAGAGACATATCATGCATTGCAGATGTGTGGGATAACCTTTGTTGCCATCAATGAAAACATTCATGAATCCATATAGTGTCTCTTGCCAACAATCTCCCCCTTTGGCATTGATGGCAACACTTAGTGAAAAATGACTAAGTGTTTGCACTATGCTCCCCCTTGGCTGACGCTTTGTTTTTATATACATTTTCTAGAGCTCCCCCTTAGTTGGATTCCTCATTTTTCACTGCTCTTCACTCCCCCTTTGACATCAATGGAAAAGGGTAGGGTCTGCATATCAAAAATTTCAAAAATTTAACTATACTTAGCCACATAAGTATATATGTATGGAATACTTACATATACTTAAGTATGTCTGCAAAAGTTGTCTTTAATTGAATAAGTTCTGTAGCCCAACTTTGCTTCATTCTGTCCAAAATTGAAATATGACCACTCAATAGGAACACAAAAGCATCTACCTTTTTTAGATCTGTTGGATCATTGGTTTGGGTTGTGATTTGATCTTCACTTATGACCTCATGCATGGCCTCTAACTTAGTGATGATGATCCTTCTAAGTTCACCCATCGGGCTGATTATGTTCTTCCTTTCCTTCTCAAAATTCTTTATTGCATTTGTGATTGCAATAGTCTGACACTCTTGATTTACTATGGAGGATGAGAGAGGATCAAAACTTTGAGACAAACTTAATAGTTTATCCTCTTGTTCTTTTACTTTTCTCTCAATATCTTTGGTCACTGTGGGCCAAGATAAGCAAAATTTGTATATATTTCTGCCATCTTTGAGAGCATTTTCCAAGCTCTTTATCCCAATATCCATGACTTTCCTATCATTTGTTATCAGACCCTGCACTTTGGAGAATCTCTTATCCAAAAACTCCTTCTGGACCTTTTCTTCAGCTGACTTCTCTAGTGAATCAAAATGTGTGCTAACACTATTGACTAGAGTTTTAAGATTACCGGACGAGGAGGCTATGGAATCCTTCTGAAACGATGGCATAATCTTTTCTAGCACTCTGAAAGTAGCTTCTATCAACTCACAGTCTTCCATGTGAGACTTTAGGAGTTTTTCTTTAACCTTTGCATTAGCGAATGAAGCTATCTTCATAGTCTGTACCGAAGAGAGAGAATCAAAATTAAATGGTCCTTATAGAAGCTCCGGTTCATCAATTTCCATTGTTTCTTTATTCAAGAATTCTTGGGTAGTTTTTGCAGTGTCTCTTGCCAGAGACAGATTTTTCTTTTCTTTTGCAGTCATAGAACTGTCTTTTGGAGCTTTCTCTCCTTCCACAACCTTACCACTAGCAGTTGTGGTCTTCTTTGTTGAAGTCTTCTCTCCTTCTGTAGCCTTGGTACTGTCAACCTCTTTTTCCTTCACCTCTGCTTCTTTCTTCTCCTTTAGATCTGGAGACTGTAGGTGAAACCGGAGGAGAAAAGTTAGTCTGTTCAGGGCCTACCTCTTCTGTCATTTTCTCAGTAGATTCTTCTACAACGCTAGTGGTCGAGGGGTCAGTACCCAAGTCCTCTATAATAGGAAGATTAAATCTTTTGAATGTCTTCCAGAGGATCTCTTCTGTGTCCTTGGCTACTTTGTCAGTCTCACCAAGCATCAGTTGATTCATCCTTGCTTTGCTTCTGAATTCATCCTTACAATCTTTGAATATCATATTCATTGTCTTGAGGTCAATTGAAGGATATAGCTCAATTGCTACCTATTCCTGGATCTCAAGATCTTTTGCCATGGCATTATTCTTTCTCATTTCTAACTCCTTTTCTAGGCTCTTGGGAATAAGAGATACAATTTCAATAAAAGCCTTATTATATATGTTCAGATACTTAACTGTAGCTTCCTGCAAGATCTTTTGGTCAGCCTCATTATAATCATCATAGAATTCAGTCATTGGTTGAAGGTTTCCATCCACAGTGACTGATTTGATTACACTTTCTAAAGACAGGGTGGGCTTTTCAACAAATTCCTTTGACATTTCTTCCTTGTCTTGACCTGTGGAAGGTTCACCGGATCCTTTCTTCTTCTGCCTTTTTATTTCCTTTATCCCCTCATCAGATTCAGTTTCCTCATCATCCTTTAGGCTAACATAGGACCTTGTTGCCTTTTTCTTTGTTCTCTTTTCTCCTTTTCTGGATGCTTGGACTTCCGGTTTTGAGCTTCTTGAGCTTTTGGCTGAGACAGGTGTTGATCTCTTTGATGATCTTGTCTGGGTGGAAGATTCTACCGGACCACTTTCCTTACTTCCCTTTGCTTTCTTCTCTTCCTCAGCCCTTTCTATCTTCTTCCTGTGGGCATCAAGTGCCTCCTTTGAGATGCCAAGGCCTTGAGTAAAATTTTCTACTTCTTTTCTCACCTTCCTTTTGATCTCTGGTTCTCTGAGTTCCACATGAATCTTTACACTCAGCTCCTCAAAGGTTCCAAACCTTTCTGCCTTTTCATCCTTTGGCTGACTCAGCATGTGTTGAATATGCAGCTCTATAATTTGTTCATCAACTTCATACCCCATAGGCATGATCCAGACTGTCCTTGGCTCTACTGCCTCCATTAGGCAGTGATCAATGTCTACCATGAAGCACACTATATCCTTATATTTCTCAACTACTGATTGGGAGATTCTTTCTCTGATTTGCATTGTATTTTGAAAATGCTTGAAGTAACCCCACAGAACTATATTCCTTGCCTTAGCATCCCCAAGTTCATGCAAGTAATCTCTGATCTGAATTGCTACCAGTTTGTCATTTTGCCATACCCATCCATTTGATCTGGGCAGCTCATTCATGAAGTAGAAAAATAGACATAGTATTTGTCCACCATATTTAAAGGAGTTCTTCTTGTCCTTTTTGATCTTCTATATATTTTCCATTAATTGGCTCAAAAGAAGTTCACAGAGATCGTATTCTGCATTCTTTCTCAGCATCTCATAGGCCGTATATACTGCAGTTTTGGATACTGAATTCTCCCTACTGGAGTGATATATCTTGTATCCTATTATCATAGATGCAAACTTGACATCCGGGTCAGTAATATCTTCAATAGTCATTGCCCTCTTATCAAATTTTGATCCGGTGGCCTTAGTTACAATGTTATTTTTAACAGATTTGAGGACAGGTATCCCTCCAAAGGAGTATAAACTAGTTACTACCCTAATTGCCTCCTTAGTGATCTTGCAAGGTCTGTTCAGCCATAGGAAGTTATCATGCACCCTACTCAATACATACCGGACCCATTCATCTTCTTCAAAGCAGGGGAAATGAATGAACTGATCAAAATGCTTCTCCTGGATGCTCTTATATTCTGTCTTAAGCTCAAAAGTATCATCTATCAATTGTTTGTGATAGATGTCTCTTAGTCTGAATTCCCTAAACTCTTCAATATTTTCATGTATGTAAACCCTAATGTCTTCTGTGTGCAAAACGCTATGTGGAACACTAGAGAATGCTCCTAGGGGATCTACCTCCAATGATTTGTATGGATGTTTCTTAAATTCAGGGCGGGGCCTATCAGAGATCTTTACTATGTTCAGAGTATCCATCTTCAAAGAATCTTACTGAGAGATATCAAGAATGAAGAATACCTTTTACGCTGTTTAGGGCACACATGATGAAATCTGGATTGAGCTGTATGAAGAATTGCCTTGATCTTTGGGAGAAGTAGTTGCAGAGCTCCTTTTCTCTCTTCTTCTTGAATGCAGAATGAATAAGTGATTAATGAGAAAACCCTTATATTGCTCCGCAAACCCTAATGTCAGGTTGCAATAAATGCTCGACCTAAGTTATTCTGTTTGGCCTTATTCGGATGACTTAAAGAACCAGATCAGTCCTAATCTTTAAACATCATGCAGATCTTCCAAATCTTAACCATAGTTTGTTTGGATGTTTTCCTTATGAGCCCTTCAATCCACAACTCTTCTTGTGCCAATTTCGGCACCAATTGACTGGCTGGGGGAACAAGGTTTTCTTTGTGTCTCCCCCTGAGCTAGAGCTCACTTTTTAATTTCTGGAAGGAAAATCAGCACCAGAGTCTGGTGCGGATCCAACCTCTACATTCTCTATACTTTTCTTCACCCAAATCTTGTTCATCTCACTTTTAACTTCATCCGCATTCACCTTTTGTTTACCCTTATCTTGATTCTGATTATGATATACCGGACCTCTTTTGTCCTGATTCTTGCTTCTACAAAATTTTGCACTATGACCGGATCTATTGCAGATTTGGCAAACAACATTTCTTTGCATATTTGACTGATATCTTCTTGATCTGCATTGATTAGCCATATGACCTATTCTATTGCATGCAAAACATCTACCATTGAATGTTTTGTTCATTTGCATATTTCTGCATTCATGAGATTTGTGACCATACCTTTTACAGTTGAAACACTGTCTGAAGAAGGATGAATTAGTCTGATTCATTCTCTTTCTACACTGATTGGCTTTATGACCAAAGTTGTTGCAATTGTGGCAGTATCCATTGAAGGATGGATATCTTTGAGCATTAGACTGTCTTATCAGAGGTCTTCTAGGCCTGTTCCTTGGATTTTCTGATCCAAAATTCTTCTGACCAGATCCGGAGCTTTCTCCTTTCTCATATCCCAAACCACACTTGTCATCTACCTTCTTTTGACTTCCAAGAAGAACTTCAAGTTGAGCAGAACTTATCTTGAATTTCTCTTTATATTCATTTGCTGTTTGAAGATCCCTTTTGAGAGAGACAATTTGATCCTCAAGTTTTTCTTCATTATCTTTAGCATCTTCAAGATCAGATTCAAGATGTCTGATAATTCTATCCATCTGGTGGCAATCTTCTAATTTCTCTTTGAGAGATTGTCTTAGATTATCTTTAGTTTTTCTTTTCTCTTCAACTTCTTGGGTAAACTTCATAACTCCTGATTCCATTTCATGTCTTATCATAATGATTTCTTTTGATAACTTTTCACATAACTTGGTTTTCTCATTCAGCTCTTCATTTGCATCATTTGCTTCACTTTGTCTTACCAATTGCTGAAGTAGCTTCTTTCTCTTTTTCATAGAGAGACTTAATTTGTCTTTTAGTTCTCTCATGAAATCATCAGCCTGTTTGAGTCTTTCCTTTAATTCATTGACTTCAGAGTTTGACTGTTCAAGATCATCAAGGGCAGTCTTGAGTTGCTCCCTTAAACCATATGCATCCATTTGAATTCCCAGATCTTTCTCAAGCTATTAGACTCTGTTAGGAGGAACTTGGCTCTGATACCAATTGTTAATAACTGAGAGGGGGGTGAATTAGTTATCCTACTATTTTCTTCTTTCTTAACTTTCTTAATAATTAATGCAGCATTAATCCAAATAAGCAAACATAACTATGAAATGGAAACACACATGAGACAATATTTTTGACGTGGAAACCCTGTTAAGGGAGAAAACCATGGGGTGATTAACCCAAGATTGTATTCTCTATTAGAAGAATGGAAATACAAAATGGCACTTGCCAATTAGGGCTCACTACTCGAGCACACTGCTCACAAGGAGGCACACTGCCTACAAGAGACACACTGTCTACAAAAGAGTGTTATACAGTACTTGAACTGATTGGAAGCATCTACATATGCTGGAGTTCAGTTCCGGTTAGGCTCAGTATACTGATCTGCTGCACTTCATCTTTCCTCTTCTCTTGTGCTGCTTTCCTTTCACATACCGGACCTTCCTTACTGCTTCTGCTCTGCTCTACTTTTATTTGCACATCAATAACAACCACAACACCTCTCACAACTAAATCCATCATGTATATATATCCGCACAAGTGATTTCATCACCTTTCTAGTCAGCACCTGAAATAGTCAATCTTTTCACAAACTCTGATCTGTCAGCTGGATCCTTGCACACCAAGTAATGCAGATCAATGATGTACTTGTGGAAATCATTAATCATGTCAGACAAACATAATTCATGCCTTTATAACCTTTACCAACATTAGTAACACATCTGGAATAATGTCTGATGTTTTGCCAGTCAGTTCTTCCTCTATTCACACTGTCACTTGGGAACCCGACACTCAAGCATTCATATCTCTTTATTCTTTCCACACTGGAGGCTCAAACCTTGGAATCTATCAGTCAAGATACTCCTCTTGACTTCCCCAAATCTGCACTTCACCAAGATAGTTCCTTTGAGAGATCTGGACCTGTCTATCGGATCTTACTGACTGCTCTATTCTTGCTTACCAGACCACAACATTCTTCCCTCTGACTTCTGGTAGAGACATATCATGCATTGCGGATGTGTGGGATAACCTTTGTTACCATCAGTGACAACATTCATGAATCCATATAGTGTCTCTTGCCAACAGATCAATCCTTTCCAGTAGATGACATGGTGAATCTATCTAATGATGATGTTGTAAATGATGTTTCTACTCATTCTATGGAGACATTAGTGAAGAATAGTAAGATGACCCCTCGTGGAACTCCCATGGTGTAAAAGGAGGTTGAAACAAAGGAAATAGATGAAGGTAATCCTGAGGTAGTGGCATAAAAAATAGGATTAACAAGATTGGTTGATCAAGTTACTAGCCCTGCAGCAATAGATTGGACCTATCAAGGTGATGAGGATCAAAATAACGATAAAGACTTGTCTCTAGAACATGATAAATTAGAATTCAATGTACATATGGAGGATGAGGAGATGCCTGATTAGAATGATGGTTAGGACAAAGAGCCAGCACTTGACAAGAGAACAAATGAAGAGGAGATGAATAAAGCTCAAGACCTTAGAGAAATGGACACAACAAAGGATGGAGAACAAGGACTTCAACAGGGTGATAATCAAAGAAAAGAACAAGAAAATGTGAATAAGAATGATCAAGGTGATCATCCAGATACATTAGATCAGGTTTCTCAAGCTCCTCATGAGGATCAAGCACCACAAAGTACACAAGACCAAAATGTAAAAGTGCAACAGGAATCCCCTACACAAGATAAGGTCTATCATGAAGAAGTTCAAAATAAACAAAGAGAAGAACTTTCACCACAGAGAGTGGAGTAGAATGTAGAGTCTCATGATGCTCACATTGATCATACAAACCAACAAGGGTCTACAGATGATATACCATATTGGCTATGACAGAAGGTGAACCCACCTCAGGTGAGTGATGTACTTGAATTTGATATTTCTGCATTATTTTCAGCTGACATGGTTAAGACAAAGAGAAGGTCAAGGACCACTTCTGTAATTAAAAGAGATCCTACCACACACAGGAGAACAACCCAGGTAGCTTTGCCTATAGAAGATAAGGCAAAAGGAGAGATACGTATTGATTAATTTCAGATAACTAATATGTATTTAGGCTTTGCCACTTAAGAGAAAGAAGGCCAAGAGGCCAAGGATATCATTGATTCTTTATTAAAAAGTGTGAAAAGGGAGAAAGATAAAAATAAAACATGTAAGGAGCACATTGCCCAACTGCATACATTCATAAAGGGGTTAATTGACCTGAATCACATGCTAGTCAGCACAGCTACTTCTTTGACCATTATATCTTAGGAAGAGGTAACATGGATCGATATCTTGAATCATAAGGCTCATATGGTAGATAATTGGTTTATTGAATTCATTTCTAAAGCAGAAAAGATAATAAAGACCTCCCTCACCAATTGGAATTAGCTCAGCACATTGAGGAGCAAAGTGGATAAATTGCAAAAGGAGGTTGGACATAAGTCACTCAAAGTAGAGAAGGATCTGGGTGCTTTAGCTGAAATGAAGCACATAGATATGAAGGTGCTCATATACTATACCTTATTGGATAATAATACTACAAAACTATTGAATATATGGTATGAGGATACTTAGTTTTAAAATGATATCCTGAAGAGATGCAACACCAAATGCAGGGACATCAGTATAAAGTTGCATCACCTTATGTCTAAGGAAGTAAACATGTTGGAAGCTCTTGAAGATAAAGTAAAAGGGAAGATAGAAAATCAAGATGTTGATTTTTCAATTGAGGCTTTCCAAAGTAATTTTAAGCAGGCATCAGATGACCCCCTCCACCATTTGACATAAGATATAGTTAATAAATCCATGAAGATGAAAGCAAAGGTGGAATGCTATAATTAAATGCTAAATAGCAGAAAGAACAAATGGTCTACATTACAGACACAATTCCACTCCCAAGAGCATGCTATAATAAAAGCTAAGGTTCAAGATGTGGGAGAGATTGAACAAATAATACAGGCATATGAACCCATCAAGGGGATCATCAACACACATATAGAAGATGACCCATCTTACGATGAGGAAGATGAAGAATAAGTAAGGATGCATGATGACAGGGTCATATGCATAATAAGACAAATAAATGATTGAATCCCATCAGATGGTTGCCAGTTGGCAATTTGTGCCACGTTTGACATTTGTTGACTAAGGCAAATATGATATAGACCATTGATTTTGATAGAGGAATCCTGATCATTGGATCTTTTGAAACTGCCTCCTCTCTTTGTCCTATAAAAGGAGATGGAGTACACATTGTAAGATATTCAAAACTTAATTGAGATTAGATTGCTAAAGCCTCTCAAGACTAGTTCTCAAAGCTTATTGTAAATATACATGTTTGTTGCATACTTAATAAAGAAGAAGATCTAGATTACATACAATCGTATACTTTGAGTAATATGTGGATGAATTCTTGGCTTGTACTTTCTTTTGCTGCATCTGGTGCATCAAGATCTTCATCAAGACATACTGTAACACCTCTGGTATCTCCAACTATACCTTAGACACCTCCAGGATCCCATATTATACCTAAAGTGCATCAAGCACCAGTCATAATGTCATTCTTTAATGCTGATTCACCCTTGACCTTTACTGCATATCATCCTTTACCTAAAAATCCTGATAAGATTTTCCCTAAGTATCATCCATATCAAGATGCAGATGATCATATTCAGACATATAAAGAAGCTTTCTTTAGAGCAAGGATTGAGCATCAGGATGTGGTATACAGGTTGTTTCCATACTCTTTGGGAGAGGAAGCATACAATCGGTACATTAGTCTTACTCAAGCTTCAATTAATTCATGGGATTCCTTGGAGAAATCCTTTAAAGATAGGTTTAAAATACCTATAGATCCTTCAATGACTTATCACCTTTTTGCTACAATTAAAAGGTTAGGAGGAGAACCTATCTCAAACTTTAATGCTAGGATTCAGAAAATGTACTCTAAGCTAGTAGCTCCATACAATGTAGCAGATGAGGCAGCCAAAATGATATATTACTCAGCCTTGGATCCCCTAACCTCCATGTTCATAAGGAGAACACATCTTGGTGTTACAACTCTGACATGAGCTTATGAAGAAGCAATAAAAGTTAATCAGTAGTTGATTCCTTCTATAACGCCTAACATATCATATCCTGCATATCCTAACTAGACATAGACCAATGGAGTCATGATGCCCCCTGTTACCATGCTCGGTCCATTACAAGTACCCTCACTTAGTATCATGCCCCCTCCAAATGGAAACAGTTTGATAATATAGTATCCAGCACATGCTCAAACACCTCAAGATGTAAGACAAAACAATAGCAATGGTTCTTCTTTCTTTAAACCTCAACAAGAAAATGTAATAGCCAAAGTTCAGGAAGAAAAAGAAGACATCAAAGAAATATCTACACAATTGAGAAATTGACAACTGCGATTACACACTTAAGAGGTCAAAACTTTTATTCTCAGTCAAACCAAAACTGAGGATATGCAAATAACAATGATCAATCTGGATATCCTGACAGGGGTTATAACGATGTTAGGAACTTTAACAATAATAATGGCAATAACAATACTGCACCTAGGCAACATAGAGTATGGAATACTAGGCCAAAGAATGGTTCTTTACCATCACCCTTGGATAATCAGCCTCCTAGTGAACCAAAACATACTACTAGGGTTAATCTGGTAGAGGTAGCACTTACAAATTGGTGTAGAATACACAACACCAATGCACATGCTAAGCTAGATTGTCCTCAATTCAAAATAGCAACCACTATCTTTTAGGCTGAAGTGTCTAACACCACAGGTGACCCTCCTTTCATTGAAGGAAATGAGATTGTTCCTTAAGGATATGATTCTGCCCTTGTACTAGAGAATTTTGTAAATCAGCCTCATCACAAAATAGCCTCAACTCATGAGAAATATACCTTAGCATGTGAAGAATCAACCTTGGCATTTGAGACAAACTATGTGTTTCCTTTTGAGGGTGAAAATGAACCGGCAGTAGAACATGAGGAGATACATGCTTATCAGCAACAATATCAAGGTAGGCATAATTATAACCTCAGGAGTAATCTTAACAGACCTCCTGGTCCTTTGACCACATCCTTGCCTCCTAATAACTTCAACACTCCTCCAGATCCAAAGGCAAGTAATAATCCTAGTCCTCCCAAGGTTAGTACTTAGTATTTTGCACCTCAAAATACAGTGTTGAAAGCTAGTAATCAATCTCTAGAATCTGACAAACTAGTCACATATTTAGCCAAGGAGATGAACAGGGTTAAAATTAGTTTATCTCTATCATAATTGCTCAAAACCCCAACCATCAAGAAGGCTTTCTTGAGGTCTTTAGATGAGTCTACACTAAAAGATGATAATCATGCTAATAATCTGAGTTAGCTCTTGAACAAAGATCATACGACCAATGAAAATAATGTCAAACATAAAGTTCTGGCCATTGTTCAAGCTGTTGAGACCTCACATATGACTCTGTACAGAGACAAGACTGAGTCACCCCCATTCCTGCTCACATTAAGAATCTTTGGTAAGAACCTACATAACTGTCTAGTAGATTCAAGTGCATCAACCAATGTGATACCACTATCTATTTGTAATGCCTTAGGGTTACATCCAGCCAATTCCCTCAAAAAAGTGACACAATTAGATAAAATTGAAATAAGTGTAGTGGGAGAATTAACACATATCCACATGCAGTTAGCATCAGATCCAAGGATTCAATATTACATTGACATCCAAGTGGTGGATATCTCTAACACTTATGGAATATTACTTATCAGAGATTGGTCAAAAACACTTAATGGTTATATGTCTACTGATTTCAGCCACATGTGGTTACCTCGGAAGGGGATCCCTAATCATATTAGGATAGAAGTTGAACCTCTCATGAAACACATGATCACCAAGTACAATAATACTAATGAGATATTGTATGTATATGTTGAACCAGGAGTTTATACCATTCATCCTCAAACAGTTAGGATAGAGGAAATCCCCACGTGTAATACATACATCCATGAAAATGCTCATCAGGACAATATGGTGATCATAGAATCTAATTATAGTTTAGATAGTAATGAGGAAGTGGATCATTTCAAAGACTTTGAATTGTATTTATCTAGAGAAATGTAGTGTTGCCAGACATTGAACATATCCAATGAGGATATCTTAATAGCAAGCTAGTGCAGGCTACATGATGAAGCACATTAAGAGAAAACATGTGAGGCTTGCTTGGACATGATAGAGTTGGAACAAGCTTGTAACGAGAAGGGATTATCTTCAACTGAGGTAAGTGATACATCTAGTTATAATAATACTGAATCTTATTTGTCATCTGTAGATATGGATGAAAGTCACACTCACAATCCAGAGGAGATCCTGATGTATGGTGAAGATATGTCTAGAGATGAAAATAATATCACCCCTGGGACTGATTGTCTGATTGAGTCAGATTATGAAATATCAGATGAAGATAAAGGGTGCAATGTAACAAAATTTGAGGATTTTTTATCAAAGCAAATTCAAAGGCTCATGTTACAGGAGATTCCTCCATATCATGCTTTAATTAAGGGATGGTGTAGATTACATGAAGCACCACATTCAGAAACCACATATGCATTATGCTTACATATACTGAATAAGCAAGAGCTACTTTATTCAAAGAATCAGTTATTTGGAAATAGGGATATGCCTAAAGATAAAAAGAAAGATATTAAAGTACAATTAGATATTGGTGGTGATGATACCACAGATGTAGAAAGAAGTATATCATGTTCACATCAACCAATGAAAATGATAAAGAATGAACCACAAAAGCTAAAGTGGATATTAGGTGGTGCAGCTGCCAGAGCTAAAAAGAAAAGATAAGGTCCTGACAAGCCCTTAGCAGAAGATAAGCCATGGATCCTTAGGTTTGATGGATCTAAGTCTAAACAAGGAGCTAGGGTAGGCATAGATCTTGGTGATCCAATAGAAAAATCCTACTTGGCAGCATATAGATTGCAATTCCCATGCACCAATAATGTGACAGAATATGAAGCATTAATTCATGGGTTATTGTTCGCTCTCAAGAAAAGAGTCAAGATTCTGCATGTCTATGGGGACTCAGAATTAGTAGTAAGACAAGTAAGAAGTATTTACACTTGTAATTACAAGAAATTGTCCAACTACAGGCATAGGGTGTGGGATTTGATAGAAGAATTTGATGCATTTAACATCACCCATGTTCCTAGAGAATAGAATCACAGAGCAGATGCCTTGGCACAAGATGCTAGCACATTGGAGCCTTTGTCCATTTCTAAATTAAAGAGATTTTTAGTTGAGCTGATACCAGTACCCTCCATACCAGATAATGTCACTAATCTCCAAGTGTTTGATGATGACCAGCATATCTTGGATTTCGTAGCAAATAGAGATGTGTTTGATGCACAAATCCTAGATGAAAGGAGTTTGGAAGATCATACATGGGAAGAAGAAGAGGTCATGGAACTACCAAGCAATAAGATTCCCAAAGGTATGATAGAATTAGAGAAGGCCTTTGATCTACATAATATGATGAAACAAAGGGATCTCCCCAAGACTGATGGAGGAGAATATTCACCAATTAATATAGGACAAAATGAAGATGTAAAGAATGTCCTAATTGGTAAAGTTTGCACTAAAGAAGAAAAGGAAGGGATAACTCAAGCATTGAAAGATTACATACATGTTATCTCCTAGACCTATGATGAGCTAAAGACCTATGATACATGAATCATCACCCACACCATACCATTGAAACCAAATGTTAAGCCTTTTAGCCAAAATCAGAGGCTTGTCAATGCATTATTGGAACCTATCATCTTTGAAGAGGTTAAGAAGTTGTCAAATGCTAGAATCATATTCCCTATGAGGCACTCAACATGGGTAGCCAATCTGGTCCCTATAAGAAAGAAAAATGGTGATATACGCCTATGTGTGGACTTCAGAAATCCAAATAGAGATTTTGAGAAGGATAATTATCCTTTACCTTCATTGGATGAGGTCTTATAGATAGTAAATGGAGCTCAAATGATGTCATTCCTAGATGGTTTTTCAGGATATTGTTGATAACTGAGAGGAGGGGGTGAATTAGTTATCTTAATTATTTGACTTTCTTTTCTTCTTTAACAATTAGTGCAATATCAAATCATATAAGCATACATAACCATGGAAGCAGAAATAAACTCAACACACATAACACAATATTTTTGACGTGGAAAACCCTATTAAGGGAAAAAACCATGGGGTGATTAACCCAAGATTGTATTCTCTGTTAGAAGAATAAGAAGTACAAAATGGCACTTTCCAATTAGGGCTCACTACCCGAGCACACTGCTCACAAGAGGCTCACTACCTACAAGAGACTCACTGTTTGCAAGGTATATAGAAAGTAACCAAGTGTTTGAACTGATCAAAGGCATCCACATATGCTGAGGTTTGGTTCCGGTTAGGCTCAATAAATTGATCTACTGCATTTCATTCTTCCACTCCTTTAGTGCTGCTGTTCTGTCACATACCGGACTTTTATTATAACTTCCACACCTATCTCTGCCTTTCTGTGCACACTGTTATATCCACACATGCCCTCACATTGTAATCCATCTGGTATATATATCTGCACAAAGGATTTCAACATCTTTCTAGTCAGCATCTGGAATACTCAATATTTTCCCAAACTCTGGTCTGTCGGCTGAATCCTTGCTTACCAAGTGATGTGTATCAAAGAGATTCTTATAGAAGTCATCAATCATGTCAGCCAATCATGAATGATCTCTTAAGAAGCTTGATCACCATCAATATCTCATCTGGATTAAGGTCTGATGCTCTGCCGGTCAGTTCTTCCTCAGTCTACTCTGTCAAACAAGAACCCAACACTTAGGTGTTCATATCTTTTCACTCTTTCATCACCAGAGGCTTAATCTCTAGAATGTATCAGTCATGGTACTCCTCTTGAATTCCCCAATTCTGTACTTTATTGAGATACTTCCTCTGAGAGATCCGGACCTGATTGTCAGACCTTGCTGCATGCTCTATTCTTGCTCACCAGACCAAAATACTCTTCAATCTAACTTCCGGTATAGATATACCATGTCCTGCAGATGTGTGGGATGGACTTTGTTGCCATCAATGACAACACTCATGAAGCCACACAGTGTCTCTTGCCAACAATCTCCCCCTTTGGCATTGATGGCAACACTTAGTGAAAAATGACTAAGTGTTATAGCATACTTCCCCTTGGCTGATGCTCTGTTCTTATGTATACTTTTTTGGAGCTCCCCCTTAACTAGATTCCAAATTTTTCACTTCTCCTCACTCCCCCTTTGACATCAATGGCAAAGGGTAGGATCTGCACACCAAAATTTCCCAAAAACAATCTATACTTGGTCGCATAAATATATATACATGTTATACTTACATCTACTGAAGTATATCTGCAAAAGTTGTCTTCAACTGGACAAATTCTGTGCCCAACTCTGCTTCATCCTATCCAAAATTGAGATGTGACCACTCAATAGGAATGCAAAAGCTTCTGCCCTCTTTAGATCTGTTAGATCACTAGTCCGAGCTATGGTCTGAGCATCAGTTAGGGCCTCATGCATGGCCTCTAACTTAGAGATAATTATCCCTCTAAGTTCACCCATCCTACTTATTATATTCTTCCTTTCCTTTTCAAGTTTCTTTAGTTCATTTAGATTGGCAATAGTCTGACATTCTTGGTTTATTATGGATGTGGTGAGAGGATCAAAATTCTAAGATAAACTTGAAAGTTTACCCTCTTGTTCTTTCACTTTCTTCTCAATATCCATTGTCACTTTAAACCAGGATAAACAAAATTTATATATTTCTTTGCCATCTTTAAGAGCATTTTCTAAGCTCTTTATCCCAATATCCATATTTCTCCTATCATTTGTTATTAGCCCCTGTACTTTAGAGAATTTCTTACCCAAAAACTCTTTCCAGACTTTTTCTTCTGTTGATTTCTCCAAGGAATCAAAATGTGTGCTAATAGAATTAACAAGAGTTTTTAGATTACCGGATGAGGAGGCCGAAAGATCCTTCTGGAAGGATGGCATGATCTTCTCCAATACACTAGATGCAATCTCTATCAACTCACAGTCTTCCATGTGAGACTTTAGAATTTTTTCTTTTGCCTTTGCTTGGGCAAAGGATGCTATCTTCATTGTTTGAACCAGGGAGAGCGAATCAAAATTGAATGGTCCTTGAAGTAGTTCCGGTTCATCAATCTCCATCATTTCTTTGGTCAAGAAATCTTTAACAATTTATGTAGTGTCTCTTACCGACGACAGAGTCTTCTTTCCTTCTGCAGTCTCAGAACCATCTCCTAGGGTCTTCTCTGTTTGAACTTCTCTTCTCTTTACCTCTTCTTCTTGACTAATTTTCTCCTCTATTCTTTCTTCTCCTTTAGATCCAGAGTCTCCTGGGGAATCCGGATGAGAGATATTTACTTCTTCATGGACTTCCTCTTCTGGAATAGAGGAATCCAGGTCCTTGGTCTTCTCCTCACCTATCCCCTTTGATTCTTCTTCAATTTTCTCTGTAGGATCTTCCCTTGATACGCTTAGTCCTTCGACATCAGAAGGTTCATCACTTATGTTCTCTATAATAGGAATATTGAATCTTTTGTATGCATTCCAAAGGATGTCTTCAATTTCTTTTGCCACCTGATCAGTCTCACCGAGCATAATCTTGTTCATTCTGGCTTTGCTCCAGAACTCATCCTTGCAATCCTTAAATATCATGTTCAGTTGTTTAGGAGTGATGGAAGGATAGAGCTGAATAGCTATCTATTCCCAGATCTTTAGGTCCTTTGCCTTAGCATTATTCTTTCTTATTTCAAGTTCCTTCTCTAAGCTTTTGGGAATTAAAGATATGATCTCAATGAATACTTTATTATAGATGTTAAGATACCTGACTATAGCATCTTGCAAAATCTTCTGGTCAGCTTCATTATATTCATCATAGAATTCAGTCATTGGTTTTAGGTTCCCATCCATAGTGACTGATTTGATGATATCATCAATGCAGAGAGTAGGTTTTTCAACAAATTCTTCTGTCTTTTCTTCCTTGCCTTGACCGATAGAGGATTCACTGGATGTTTTCTTCTTCTTCTTCATTTTCTTTATTTCCTCATCTGTCTCTGTCTCTTCATCATCCTTGAGGCTTGTGTATGATCTTGTGGCCTTTGTCTTTGTTCTCTTTTCTCCTTTACCAGATGACTTTGCTTCCAGTTTTGATGCTTTTGAGCTCTTAGCAATGGCAGGTACAGAGCTCTTGGAGGATCTGGTCCGGGAGGGGGCTTCCACCAGATCACTTTCTTTTTCTGCTTCTTCCTTGTCTTTCTCTGCCCTTTCTACCTTCTCTCTGTTTGCATTGATTGCTTCTTTAGAAATGCCATATCTCTTGGCAATTTCTTCTACTTCCCTTCTCACCTTTCTCTTGATCTTCAGTTGTCTTAGCTCAACATGGATTTTCACACTCAATTCTTGAAAGGTTCCAAACCTTTCTACCTCAGGATCCTTGGGTTGACTAAGCATGTGTTGAACATGTAGCTCCATAATTTTCTCATCTACTTCATACCCCATTAGCATAATCCATACTATCCTTGGCTCCACTGCCTCCATTAGGCATTGATCAATGTCTACCATAAAGCACACTGTATCCTTGTATTTCTCAACCAATGATTGGGGGATTCTTTCTCTGGCTTGCATCATACTTTGAAAGTTCTTGAAGTATCCCCAGAGTGCTATAATTTGAGCCTTGGCATCACCAAGCCCATACATGTAATCTCTGATTTGTATGGCAATTGGTCTGTCATTTTGCCGTACCCAACCACTCGATTCGAGTAGCTCATTCATGTAATAAAAGAATAGATAGAGTATCAACCCACCGTACTTGAAAGAATTCTTCTTATCCTTCTTTATTTTCTACAAATTCTCTAATAGTTGGTTCAGAAGGAGTTCACAAAGATCATAGTCAGCATTTTTCCTTAACATTTCATAAGCAATGTAAATTGCTATTCTAGATACAAAATTCTCCCTACTAGAGTGATATATCTTGTAGCCAATTATCATGGAGGCAAACTTGATGTCTAGATCTGTAATATCTTCTATTGTCATTGCCCTTTTGTCAAACCTTGATCTGGTAGCCTCACTCATTGTTTGGTTTTTGACTGATTTTAGAGCAGGCAACCCATCGGATGAGTGCAATCTGGTCACCACCCTAATGGCATCCTTTGTGATCATAAATGGCCTCATCAACCACATAAAGTTGTCATGCACTCTGCTCAGAATATACCGGACCCATTCATCTTCTGCAAAACAGGGGAAATGGATGCACTGTCCAAAATGCTTGTCCCGGATGGCTTTGTACTGACATTTGAATTCAAATGATTCATCTATTAACTGCTTGTGATAAATATCCATCAGCTTGGATTCCTCAAATTCTTCAATATTCACATGAATGTATGCCCTAACATCTTCTACATGTAAAACCCTATGCAGAATGCTAGAGAATGCGCCTAGGGGATCAACTTCCAAGGATTTGTAGGGATGTTTCTTGAACTTAGGGTGTGGTCTATCAGTTATTTTAACAACATTTGGAGTAACCATCTTTCAAAGGATTCAAAGAGAGATTCAAGAGCAGAAAATACCTTTTACGCTTCTAGGGTTCACGATAAGAGCTGAAAAGATCGCTGGATGAGTCAAATTCTACGGTTGATCCTTGAGAGAAAGTTGAGGCAAACTTGTTGTAGAGCTCTTTCTTCCTTCTTCTCGAATGCAATTGTGTAAATGATGAACAAAAGAACCCTTTTATTTCTGTGCAAACCCTAATTTCATTTTGCAATAAATGCACAACTTAAGTTATTTCGGTTGCCTTGTTCTCCTTGTCCTGAGAGGTCTTTCCGGATCACTGAGATGCACTTAGAGTTATTCTTGATGAATATTAACAATCTATCTATCTTTCTCCAATCATTCCATTTATCCGCAGATCAAGATACCTCAATTTTGAATCACACCAAATCAAACTGTGAAAGTCCTGCTTTTACCGAAAGGCTATCTAACTGGATATTAGACTCTTCAATTCTTCTTGCAGATCTTCCATATCTTTACCAAGGCTTATTTAGATATTTATCTGAGAACTCTTTAATCCACAGCATTCCATGTGCCAAATTTAGGCACCAATTGACTAGCTGGGGGAAATTGTTTTCCTTTGAGACTCCCCTTGAGCCAGAGCTCATTTATTTAGTTTCTAGAAGGAATATCAACACTAGATTCTAGTGTGGATCCATCCCCAACATTTTTAGTAATTCTCTTTACCCAAATCTTGTTCATTTCCCTTTAAACTTCATCCACATCCACTTTTCTTTTTCCCTTGTCTTGATTTTGATTACGATGCATCTAACCCCTTTTATCCTGATTCTTACTTCTATAGAATTTGGCAATATGACCGGATCTATTGCAATTGTAGAAAACAACATTTCTTTACATTTTTGACTGATATCCTCTTGATCTGCATTGATTATCCATATGTCCGATTCTATTGCATGCAAAGCTTCTACCATTGAATGAATTGTTCATTTGCATATTTCTACATTCATGAGATTTCTGACCATACCTTTTGCAGTTGAAACACCATCCAAAGAAGGATGAATTAGTTTGATTCATTCTCTTTCTGCACTAATTTGCTTTATGACCGAAGTTATTGCAGTTGTGGTAGTATCCATTGAAGTATGTATATCTTTGAGCATTTGGTTGCCTTACCAGAGGTCTTCTAGGCCTGTTCCTTGGATTTCTTGATCCAAAGTTCTTTTGACCGGATCCGGAGCTTTCACCTTTCTCATATCCCAAGCCATGCTTGTCATCTACCCTCTTTTGGCTTTCAAGAAGAACTTCAACTTGAGCAGATCTTATCTTGAATTTCTCTCTGTATTCATTTGCTGTTTGAAGATCCCTTTTAAGAGTATCTATCTGATTCTCAAGTTGTTCTTCATTATCTCTAGCATCTTCAAGATCAGATTCTAGATGCCTGATTATTCTATCTATTTTGTGGCATTCTTCTGACTTCTCCTTGAGAGATTGTTTTAGATTATCTTCACTTTTTCTTTTCTCTTCAATCTCTTGGGTGAATTTCATAACCCCTAATTCTATTTCATGTCTCACCATAATGACCTCTTTTGATAGCTTCTCACATAACTTGTTCTTCTCATTTAGATCTTCATTAGTATCATTGGCTTCACCTTGACTTGTTAATTGTTGTAGTTCCTTTCTCTTTTTCATAGAGATACACAGTTTCTCTTTTAGTTCATTTATGAAATCATCAGCTTGTTTGAGTCTTTCCCTTAAGTTATTGAATTCAGAGTGAGATTGCTCAAGATCATCTAGGACAGACTGAAGTTGTTCCCTCATACCATACATATCCATTGAGATTCCTAGATCTTCCTCAAGCTGTTAGGCTCTGTTTGGAGGAAATTAGCTCTGATACCAATTGTTGATAACTGAGACGGGGGGGTGAATTAGTTATCTTAATTATTTGACTTTCTTTTCTTCTTTAACAATTAGTGCAATATCAAATCATATAAGCATACATAACCATGGAAGCAGAAATAAACTCAACACACATAACACAATATTTTTGACGTGGAAAACCCTATTAAGGGAAAAAACCACAGGGTGATTAACCCAAGATTGTATTCTCTGTTAGAAGAATAAGAAGTACAAAATGACACTTGCCAATTAGGGCTCATTGCCTGAGCACACTGCTCACAAGAGGCTCATTGCCTACAAGAGACTCACTATCTGTAACGTATAAAGAAAGTAACCAAGTGTTTGAACTGATTAGAGGCATCCACATATGCTGAGGTTCAATTCTAGTTAGGCTCAATAAACTGATCAACTGCATTTCATTCTTCCACTCTTTTAGTGCTACTATTCTATCACATACCAGACTTGTATTATAACTTCCACACCTATCTCTGCCTTTCTATGCACACTATTATATCCACACATGGCCTCACATCGTAATCCATCTGGTATATATATCCGCACAAAGGATTTCAACATCTTTCTAGTTGGCATCCAGAATACTCAATATTTTTCCAAACTCTGGTCTGTTGGCTGAATCCTTTCTTACCAAGTGATGCGTATCAAAGAGATTCTTATAGAAGTCATCAATCATGTTGGCCAATCATGAATGATCTCTTAAGAAGCTTGATCACCATCAATATCTCATCCGGATTAAGGTCTGATGCTCTACCGGTCAGTTCTTCCTCAGTCTACTCTGCCAAACAGGAACCCAACACTTATGTGTTCATATCTTTTCACTCTTTCATCACCGGAGGCTTAATCTCTAGAATGTATCAGTCATGGTAATCCTCTTGACTTCCCCATGTCCATACTTTATTGAGATACTTCCTCTGAGAGATCTGGACCTGATTGTCAGACCTTGCTACATGCCCTATTCTTGCTCACTGGACCAAAATACTCTTCAATCTGGCTTTCGGTATAGACATACCATGTCCTGTGGATGTGTGGGATGGACTTTGTTGCCATCAATGACAACACTCATGAAGCCACATAGTGTCTCTTGCCAACAGATATAACCAAGTAATGGTAGACAAAATAGATAGACTAAGGACAACATTCACTACCAAGTGGGGAATATTTCCCTACAGATGCATGCCTTTTGGCTTGATTAGTGTTGGAGCTACCTTCCAGTGTGCGATGGACATAGCATTCATAGGCTTGGTTGGAAAGTGCATAGTCATTTACATGGATTACTTGACCGTCTTTTTAAAGAAGAGGGATGATCACATAGAAGATCTCATAAGGGTGCTCAAGAAATGTGAGAAATATGGTATCTCACTCAATCCAAAGAAGTGCATATTTGGAGTAACCACAAGTAAATTACTAGGTCACTTGATAACAAAAAATGGGATCACCATAGACCCTACTAGAGTAGAATCTATCATGAAGTTGCAACTTCCTGAAAGTAAGAAAGAGCTTAAATCTTATTTTGGTAAGATAAATTTTGTCAGGAAGTTTATCACCAGGTTTGCAGAGATTGTCAGACTGCTTAATGCAATGCTTAAGAAAGACGCCAAGATTAAATGGACACTTGAAGCAAAGGCTACATTTGAGGACATTAAGAAAGCCATATCAGATGCACCTATCCTGATTAGTCCAGATTATACAAGAGAATTTTATATTTACTCATTTTCTTCAGAGCATACATGCGTAGTAGTCCTAACACAGAGGAATGAAGCCAAAGAAGAAAAACCCATAGCTTTTATGAGTTGCCCATTCAAAGATGTGGAGCTTAGATATATGGATGTTGAAAGACAAGCTCTTGCTTTGGTCAGAGCAGTCATGAAATTCAAACACTACATCTTAAGAAGTAAGATAATTGTTGCAGTACCAGATACAACAGTCAAAATGCTCCTGATGCAGAGTGAGCCTAGAGAGAAAAGAGCCAAGTGGATAATGGTTCTCCAATAATATGACATGGATATAACACCCATGAAATTGGTAAGAGGGAAAGCCCTAAGATAGATGATTTATGAGTCTGACCCTAACATAGTGAGTCACCAGTATGTAGTAGACACTAAAGAGAATAAAGAGTGGTATTCTGATATCAGACATATCCTGATCATAGGGAAATGCCCACTGAAGATACAATCTTCTCAAAGGTGAGCTCTAAAAGTAAGATCACAAAATTATATGATCAAAGGAGTACTTTTTAGAAGAAATTATGAGGGAATATACCTCAGATGTTTGGATAGACGAGAAGCTGACAAGGTTCTAGCTGAGTTACATGATAAATTTGGAACATCAAATGGTTCCTACTTAGCTACTGCACATGCTATCCTAAGAGCAGGATATTATTGGCCGACCATTTTCAAAGACACTGCTGAGCGCATCAAATGTTGCCATACTTGTTAGGTCACTGCCAACAGAGAGAAATATACTCCCCAACCTTTGCAGACAGTGATGAAGATGCACCCATTTACTCAATGGGGAATGGATTTCATAGGTCCTATCAATCCTCCATCATCTTTAGGTCATAGGTATGTTTTGACAATTACTGATTATTGTACCAGGTGGACTGAAGCAATCAACAACGAAATATGCATTGTAGAGGATGTGATCAAATTCCTAGAGAACAACATAGTAACTAGGTATGGAGTTCCATATGCCTTAGTGTGTGATAATGGACCAACTTTGGCATCATTAAAATTATCTATTTGCGCATTTGATCATGGAATCATTTTGAAATTCTCTTAAAATTATTACCCCTAAGGAAATAACTTAGCAGAGTTGACAAACAAAAACTTATTGAGTATCATAAAGAAACTAATAGAAAAGAATCCTAGGGAATGGAATACCCTACTAAAGTATGCCTTGTGTGTGGACCAAACTAGAATGAAGGTTGCATTAGGAAACTCTCCTTACCAATTAGTGTATGGGGTAGATCTTATCCTCCCTATTAACCTAAAGATCCCCACATTGCAATTTGCACAAGAGTATCTAGGTATAGATAGTAAACAAGAAGTTAGGTTTCTTCAGCTCATGCACCTAGAAGAAAAGAGAGATAGGGCGATTGATCAATTCGCTAAACATCAAGCTACTGTCAAACATTGGTTTGACAAAAGAGCCAGGGTAAAAGCTTTTAGGATTTCAGATTTAGTCCTAGCATGGGACAAAGCACATGAAAAGAAAGGTGATCATGGAAAATTTGATAAACTTTGGATAGGTCCTTTTCAAATTTTAGAGATCCTAGGAGATGGTACATACAGACTTAAGACCTTAACAGGTGAGGATGTTCCATTACCAGTCAATGGACAATTCAATAAATATTATTTTCAATCTTAAACAGGGTCATGTCTGGCTATTGTATCATAATGTACATATTGTATAGTTGCTTGTATAGCTTTGTTTTGTGTGTTTTTCTTGTTTGCTTGTTACTGTTGAGTCCTTGTTTTGGTTAGGCAAGATGATGCACCTTATCACTTTAAGAAAATAACCAAATTGTTAGAATTCAAGTGATAAGGACAAATTTTCACATAGGTTGTAACTCACACTGAGAAGTACCTCTGATCAGGTCTGTGATATCTAGTTCATCAGTGATACCTTTTCTTGATCAAGGAGATTTTCACAATGACTCACCTAACAACCTTGAGTTTGTTGAACACATTAGTATAGGTGTTAAGTTAAAATTCTAAAGGGTCACCCTTGCCACCATTTCAATTCCCAACCTAAAATAGCAAGTGATCACACCTTGCATAATGAGCTTACATGATGAAATCTTATGAATCTGCATAAAAAGAGAAGAAAAATATATTGAAAATCCAAAAGATAAAATTTAGGCCATCTAAGTAACCTTACCGGGGCTATGGACACCTGTTGGCAGTGGGGCTCTACTTAGGGGAATTGTAAAGATAACCTTGTCGGGGCTATAGACGCATGCTGGCAACAAGGCTCTATCTTGGTTGGCTATGAGGGATGAACCCAAATTATGTAGCTTAACACCAGTTATTACTATTTTCAACCTACTTTTAAGATGAGGATTATTAATCACTTGCACACCCCTGATCCCTTGTCAACATTGTTATGCTTATGAAAGTGATATCATTTAGAAAGATCATGGTACTTATGCTTAGAGAGTTGGAATGTTATGTTTCAATGTGTCTTTGTCACTTGAATTATTTGAATTTGGTTATTTTCATTGGTGGCAAGTTGTTGTGTGGTTACACAACATGCCTCATTTTGTCTTAGTAAAATAGGGACCCAACTTTATTTTTGCTTCTGCTTGTTCTTTGCTTTCTTTGCTTTGGGCGGTTTGGTAAAAGTTAGATGAAACAATAGTATATCACCCCTACACATGCATATGCCTCATAAGGGAGGGTCAAATGTCAAAGTCAGTTTCTGCCATCATAAACCTCATAATGTGGAAGAATGCAAAATTCTATGCATATTTGCCTTTTAGATCACCCTAAAATTCCTTAGGAATAGAAAGTTATGCTTGGTCAAAATTTGGTCAAACCTGATATTCCCAAGAGGGTCACATTCGCTAATGTCCCTGATCTATGTTTTAATGAAGACAACCTGATATCTGCATGACCTTTGATATGCGAATGTCAAATTTGAATGTGAGAGAATACTTACCCGTCAAGCACCTACATATATTCTCGGAGGGTCATCTTCCAAATATCTATTATATTTCTTAACATCCATGATCTTACTTAATATGACGATGACGTCATCTCCTTCATCAATTTGAAGCCTTATAAAAGATATTGACATCATCCTCACATCTCGGAATGGGGTGATATTTCATAGTGCTGAGTATCTGGATATTTCCTAATATCCCTCATATTAACTCTTGAGACCTGTGATACGGGGATTTCCAGTAACCAATAAAATGACGCCACATGGCGCATCAACCTAATCATATCAATATAGTATGTTATCACGATTATTAACAAAGGTATAGTAACCCGACTTTGGTCATTGGTCAATAGTTGACCATGCTCGTGATGACGTCACCCTTGTCTTCTAGATATCAGTCATATTTGCTAACATCCCTGATCTCTGCGAATATCATCCCTACATTAAATGCCATTTCAACGGTAGGTCAAACCTTCAAATTTTCAAATAAACGCCCACCACTTTTCAATATCTTCAAGCCTCGGGTGTCGATCAATGGATATTAACAAGAGGACACTAAACACACCTTAATTCACCATTGTGCTAGATTAAAGTAAGAATTTGAGCTCATTTTTGAATTTACAGAATGTTTAAATGAATAATTATAGAGCCCCTACGAGACTAAGGTGACATTACTGCAACTTACAAGCTCAACAGAACAGGATACACATTCAAATGAAACAGAAAATGGTAATTGCAAAGTAAATGTGCATATCTAGACATCACTTACACAGTAAAAGGATTAGTGAATATCAGGTACGTAATGATAAAATCCTCCTTTTGTCGTTTATGGTGAATGAACAGGTAAAAATGGTTTTAGTAGAATAAATTGATATGATGATGCATAGAATATATTAGAATGAAAAAATTATTACCATGAAACTCATGTGATCACTGAATCCACCACTGCACACGGCATGTCAGGGTAAGATATATGCATGTTTTGTTGTAGGATCCAATGGCAACCCAGAAGAATAGGTCAGAGATTGAATTTTTGAAACCCATGCACATACAGCCTGAGGGGGTATCCTTCAAATATAGACAAATAAATGATACACATTTTGGAAACACATACCTCGATGTATGGACAACAAAATTAGAGAAAGGAGGTGGGAATCCCATGCTCATAAGCATCTATAGTTCAAGAATGTGGCACGCGGGGGGATTTCCTTATGTAATGGAGGCCACTGAACTGGTAGTAGAGTGTGCCCAAAATTATAATGAGAATACCAGAAGGGTAGAGAAACATGGTAGAGTTTATGCAAACTTTTCAATTGCAGGCATCAATGTAGCCTTCAATCTGCCTAAAGGACCTAATGTGGTTCGATTAAACTTGGGAAAATTGGAAAAAGAGTATAATAGCAAAGAAAAGGAAGCCAGAAGGGTCATGTACCAATGGAGGGCTCGTTATAGCACATATAAGGCTTCCGCCAAGTTGCCTATGCATCTCTATAAGTTCAATTTTGCTCCAGAGTATCAATATACGATGGTGATGCTCAATAGGATGACAAGGAAACCAAATGCTGGGTCCTTTGAGAATTGGATGTGTGGCATCATCAGGATGGTAGAGGGTACTAAACAGAAACCCCAATGGATGAAGATCATAAGTGACAACATGGATGAGGGGATGAGGAAGTTAGGAGGAAGAAATAATATGTTCCATATGACCTCCTATGTAGTATATGCCTGTGCATTCAGAGGCACCTTTGTTGGATTACAAGCAGTAGGCAGGGTCAGAAATAACCCTGGTGATGTAAACATTTGGGATTATTACCCACAACTAAAATACAAAGAGTCTCTCCAACATTATCAGAGAGTGAATCATTCATTCTCCATGCACCTTGTCAGGACTATGAAGATAGAACAAAGAGGCTGAGTGTAGAGGCTCAGGCAGTAATATATAGACATGGGTCTTAGTTCATCTAGTTCCCCACCTTTTCATACATAAGAATAGAGGGTTTGACTGAGAAACCTTTTATGTTACCAAGATACCCCAATGATAAGGTCATCCTGATGGAGCTAGCCAGGTAGATATTGCCTTCAATGGAAGCTTATATTGAGAAGGGGAAGATACCTAATGTTCTGTTTCTAATTATAATTGGATGGTATATGTGTCTTGATAAGGAAAGTGTAAGGGATACAATTGGAGGATTAAAGTTGAAGCACCTACAGCCCTTCTCACTGTCTAGGCCATATGATCCCTATGATAGGATGCATGCATTGCATAAGAACCCTGTGCATTAGAAACACTTTGAAGATTATTGGGTTGAATGTGATGATGATGTAGAAGTAAGAAGGAGAGGGTACCAGAGGCTTACGTGAATTAGATATGCACACTGGATTGCATGTCAGTGCCTGCTCAATTACATGAGGATGATGGTAAGACCATGTCCCAAGAATATGAGGACAATAAAGTATACAATGAGACAATATCAACCCTAGAGTGGAATCAACCAGAGGTGACTTCCTTGGATCAGATAACGTAGAAGGTCATACAATTGACCAAAGAGTGGGTGGAAAATGATATCACCAAATTGAAGAAGAAAGGAGTGGCACTTACCATTAATAACAAAAGAAAGAGACAGGAATTATCGGATGAGGAATATGATGATTTCCTAAAGGAAAAGAGGCAGTCAAAAGGAGAAAGGCAGCAAAGTAAAGGTAGGAAAGGAAGCCAAGCTATTTGGGTGGCAGTCATTCGTCAGCTTCAACAGAAGGAGAATGTAGCTTCCACATCTGCTGCAGCATCACCTTAGGCACCTAGAAAACAAAAGAAGACTGTTGCATCACCTACCCTCGTCAATGTACATATTGAGGAGGAAGAGAGCTTAGATGATGATCTCCTGATAAGGAGGAAAAAGAAGAAAACCCAAGAGCCACCCCAAAAGAAACAAACATCTGGTATGAGGGGGGCCATAGATATAAATCCCATCTTGTTAAGAGTAGCAGGTGGTGAAGGCATTTTGAAGAATTTGCAGCATGAAGTCCACATCCCTAACATCTTAAAATTAAGTTTGAGATGATAGAAGAACAAAGAAAAGAGATGCATAGTGTAAAGGATGATCAATCCTTTCCATTAGATGACATGATGAATCTATCTGATGATGATGTTGTAAATGATGTTTATGTTCATTCTATGGAGACAATAGTGAAGAATACTAAGATGACCCCTCATGGCACTTCCATGGTGCAAAAGGAGGTCGAAACAAAGGAAATAGATGAAGGTAATCCTGAGGTGGTGGCACAACAAATATGATTAACAAGATTGGTTGATCAAGTTACTAGCCTCACAACAATAGATTTGACCTATCATGGTGATGACGATCAAAATAAAGATAAAGACTTGCCTCCAGAACATGATAAATTAGAAGTCAATGTACATATGGAGGATGGGGAGATGCCTGATCAAAATGATGGTTAGGACAAAGAGCCAGCACCTGACAGGAGAACAAATGAAGAGGAGATGAATAAAGCTCAAGACCTTAGAGAAATGGACACATCAAAGGATGGAGAACAAGGTCTTCAACAGGGTAATAATCAAAGAAAAGAAGAAGAAAATGTGAATAAGAATGATCAAGGTGATCATCTAGATACATTAGATTAGGGTGCTCAAGCTCCTCATGAGGATCAAGCACCGCAAAGTACACAAGACCAAAATGTAAAAGTGCAACAGGAATCCCCTGCACAAGATAAGGTCTATCATGAAGAAGTTTAGAATAAACAAAGAGAATAACTTTCATCACAGAGAGTGGAGAAGAATGTAGAGTCTCATGATGCTCACATTGAGCATACAAACCAACAAGGGTCTGCAGATGATAAACCATATTGGCTGCAATAGGAGGTGAACCCACATCAGGTGAGTGATGTACCTAAATTTGATATTTCTACATTATTTTTAGCTGACATGGTTAAGACAAAGAGAAGGGCAAGGGCCACTTCTACAATTAAAAGAGATCCTACCACAGGTAGGAGAACAACCCAGGTAGCTTTGCCTATAGCAGATAAGGCAAAAGGAGATATATGTATTGATGAATTTTAGATAACTAATATTGATTTAGGATTTGCTATTGAAGAGCAAGAAGGCCAAGAGGCCAAGGATATCATTGATTCTTTATTAAAAAGTGTGAAAAGGGAGAAAGACAAAAATAAAACACACAAGGAACACATTACCCAACTGCATACATTCATAAAGGGGTTAATTGACCCGAATCACATGCCAGTCAACATAGCTACTCCTTTGACCATTATATCTGAGGAAGAGGTAACAGGGCTGTATATCATGAAGCATAAGGCTCATATGGTAGATAGTTGGTTTATTCAATTCATTTCTAAAGTGAAAAAGGTAATAAAGACCTCCCTCACCAATTGGAATTAGCTCAGCACATTGAGGAGCAAAGTGGATAAATTTCAAAAGGAGGTTGGACAGAAGTCACTCAAAGTAGAGAAGGATGCTGAAATGAAGCGCATAGATATGAAGGTGCTGATATATAATAAGGTATTGGATAATAATACTACACAGTTATTGAATATATGGTATGAGGATACTCAATTTGAAAATGATATCCTGAAGAGATGCAACACCAAACTCAAGGACATCAGTGTAAAGTTGCATCACCTTATGTCTGAAGAAGTAAACATGTTGGAAGCTCTTGAAGATAAAGTAGATGGGAAGATAGAAAATTAAGATGTTAATTTTGCAATTGAGGCTTTCTAAAGTAATTTTAAGCAGGAATCAGATGACCCCCTCCACCATTTGACAGAAGATATAGTTAATAAAGCCATGAGGATGAAAGTAAAGGTGGAAGGATATAATGAAATGCTAAATAGCAGAAAGAACAAATGGTTTGCATTATAGACACAATTCCACTCCCAAGAGCATGCTATAGTAAAATCTAAGGTTCAATATGGGGGAGAGATTGAATGAATAATACAGGCATATGAACTCATCAGGGGGATCATCAGCACACATATAGAAGATGACCCATTTGATGATGAGGAATATGGAGAATAAGTAAGGATGCATGATGACAGGGTCATATGCATAATAAGACAAAGAAATGACTGAATCGTATCAGATGGTTGCCAGTTGGCAACCTATGCCACATTTGACATTTGTTGACTAAGTCAAAGATGATATAGATCATTGATTTTGATAGACAAATCCTAATCATTGGATCTTTTGTAACTGTCTCCTTTCTATGTCCTATAAAAGGAGATGAAGTGCACATTGTAAGATTTGAAATTTAATTGAGATTAGATTTTTGAAGCCTCTCAGGACTAATTCTCAAAGCTGATTGTAAATATACATGTTTGTTGCATACTTAATGAAGAAGAAGATCTAGATTACATACAATTGTATACTTTGAGTAATCTGTGGATGAAATCTTGGCTTGTACTTTGATTTGATTCGTCCCTTGGAGTGTAATTCATGTTGTGTATGTTGTCTTCATTCCTTTTCTATCAAAGTTTGCATCAACCATAATTAGCTGTGGAACATCCTGGTGAACCTATGGTTTGTTTTCCTTCTCTTCATGACTGTATCTAAAATGTATATGAATCAATAGCTGAAGATTCACTCAATTTTAGTAAAGATTAGAAAGTATTTAACACAATTTGTTTAATTTCAATAAAATCATCATCACAATTGCAAATATACAGATAATCTCAAGCAAATATACAAAAATATGTTAACATCCTGAAGGAAATTGAATACCCATAGCATATTTGAACTAATTAGCATGTACAATTGAAAATACCATGCAAATACATGTAAATCTCAATGATAATCATATAAATATCTATTGTAGGCACATTATTTAGATAAATTCATAGTGCAAAAGTGAAAATTAATCAATAATAGTTGATGATCAGAAGGATTGATCAAACTTAGAAAATATATTCATCATATGTTGAATACAATAGGATTAACCTTGTTTGTTAAAGATTTACAGAAAGCAGGTGTAAAACTAGATGTTCAGACATCAGTTCTTAGTAGCAAAGTAATGTAAGACCCCTTGAAAAGGAAAACAACATGGCACATCAAACCACTGAGTGATATCAGTAGATTATGAACTAATTCACAAAGACTTGGGATTATGAATTCTCCAAATTCATTGTATATTTCAAGATGATAAAGGTTTGATTTGCAATTCTTTATCTATGTGTGTTTATGACTAACATCACAACCAACACCTACCTGATTTAGCTTTTGATCTTGTCATTAACCAATTGTTATAAAATATGACCTCCATCCAACAACAATTGGCTAGCATAAGTAATAATCCACCTAAACATTATATGACAACACATTGTCTCTGTAGCCCTTTGTCTTATGCCATCTTAAGAACTCCTATACCTGAGAAGTTTGAGACCCCTTGCTTTGAGAAATATAATGGGAAGAGAGACCCTAACAACCATGTGGTAGCCTTTACTGCTATGTGTAGTGATTTCTTCTTTGAGGATGCAATCTTAGCAAAACTCTTTCCTAGGTCACTCAAGGACACAACCTTGGATTTGTTTTGCTCACTACCTCCTAATTCTATAACTTCTTTTTCACAATTTGTCAATAAGGTCCTTGAGCATTTTCAAGCGAACATTGGATCTCAAGTCTCTTTGACAGACTTGGTTCATTTCAAACAAGGAACGAAAGTGAAAATTACAGATTTTATTGGTTGTTATCAAGCCCTCTTCTCACAAGTTCAATATTCTATTCCAGATGTTGATGTGCAAAGAATCTTTATTGAAAACTTACAACCTCACATCTATGATAAGATATTGTTGATGCAATATGATTATTTTACTCATCTTTGCACAACTCTTCATGATTATCAACTTTTAGTTAGTTAGTATTAGCATAATTCTTCATCGACTCCAGTTGGTCAATCTAAAGCCTCTCACAATCATTCTTTCAAAAGACAAAACAAAAACTTCATCAAGATAAATGCAATTTCAGCTAATAACATAAGAAAACATGTGGTGGCAACGTCATCTCTTGCTCCTACCCCTTATAAATTGAAACTAAAAACAAGAAACTTCACACCATTATCAGAGTCTCTTTATGCTATCATGACACAACTTTTGAAAATGATCTCATCAAGCTTCCACCCGTTAGACCTCTCAAACCAAGCAAGATGCAATCATCTTCCTTTGATTCGAAAGCCTTTTGTCAATTTCACCACTGTATTAGCCATGACACTAAAAGATGTATGCATCTTCAACATGAAGTTCAAGACCTCATCCACTCCAATGTCATCCAGTTTGTTGGTGTGAATGACAAAGGGAATAGATCGGTGGTGGTTCCTAATCAAAATATTCAAATATTTACTGATCCTTTACCTCATCAAGAGTCTAATATTATTGATATTTTCATGGTGGATGCTTGCCCTCACAAAGAGAGAAGAATCAGAACCTGCTATATCTTTTACTCCACATGATTCTACTATCGAAGCTCCTAAAGGACCTCTTTACATTATTATTCGAATCAATGATAAACCTATTCGAGGTGCTATGATCGATCCTATATGCATGGTAAATGTAGTAACTAAAGAGTTTCTCTACATGCATGGTGTTGGTTAACAGATTTGTCTTGATCTAATAATATTTTATTCTGAGTCTATAACCCTTTCTTTTTTATAGAAAATAAGTTAAACAACAATTGGGTGAACTATCATAAATAATTCCCCTTTGAATTAAGGTACAACTCCCTTTAAAAATCTTCAATGAATTTGAACTATTCTAACATTTGAATACACTTTTAACCAGAAAGGATTTAAGGCAGACTAACATTCACACATCACCATGTTATGAATGTGATATCCTTTCTTTCCTATGAAATCATTCAATGATAGAACACACAGATTCTATCTTCAACAATAATCAAATATATATATGTATATGTATCACTGAATTCTTGTGAACCAATAAATGATAAAACATATGTGATGAGTCTTCCAGCAAAAGAATAATTACCACATAAAAAGATGAGCTCACACAGAAACTTGATTTCATGCACTTAAACACACAAATTTAAGTTTGTAGTAATCATTTCTTCCTTTCATTCATAGATGAAAATATATTGAGACAAACATCACATACATTGTAAATGCAAAGTTCAACCAAAACTTTTGTTTCTATTCCTTATCTATCCCCTATTTAGTTTTAACCAAACAATATAGCTTGCCCTTATAACTGTTCTTTAAACCCAGAGTTAAACAAATTCTAACCCTTAGTGAGATTTCGTTTTTGAAACTGATTAAAAAAAAGTTTTCTAACATAATTCTGAACTGAATAACTGAATAAAAAGATTATATGAACAAGATCACGACTAGGATAGCATGTTGGAATCTCCAGATTTGCTCTGTTCTACCGAAGAGACACGTTGCATCTTCCATTCCTTGTATGTAGCAACAAACTCCTAAATCATTGGTAGGTTAGGGATGCCAATATGCTTAACTCGTGCCTTCCAAACATCCTTTTCTTTTCGAATGCTAGCTACTTTTTCTATATGTTCTGGAAGTGCATCGATGCAAAAGTGAAGTAGCGATTCCACTTTTGATATTTGGGAGAAATCATCAATTATTAGATTATTATTTTCTTTGACAAAGTTGATTTTCTCTTTGAAGGATTATATAACAGTATCAACATCTTTCTCTGGCTCACCATCATCTTTTAAGTACTTTACATCAATACATTCTAAATCATGATGTAGAGATTGAGTAAACTTAGTTATCTCCTTAATCAGCATTGTAAACTCTATTCATCCTTGTTTTGACATTGAGTTTCTCCATTCAATATTTATTCTGCTTACATATAGCATAATGTCATTCAGGTTTGTCATGTTCTTTTCTGATAGAAACTTAGCCACTCCATACTTCTGAATTTCAATCATCTGATTTATTACACTCATCCATTTTGCTTCATCCTTTTCCCACGAGGCATTCTGTACTTTTAAATCTTCAACAATAGCTATGGTTTCATCATGTATACCTTTCAAATCATTAATATATTTAGTACCTTTTTGGATGATACCATCTAGCCAGTCATCGAACACTTTAGTCACCATCTTATTTCTATGTATCTAATCAAGCATTTTTTGATTAACAGGAGACTTTGGATCAAAAGACAGAGGTAATTAAGAGATGGGTTGAGGATCTGGATTATGAATGGCATCAATGTATTTTTCCATTGACCATAATGCTTGCTTCAGTGCCCTCTTATCTTTTTCATCTTTCCATGTGCGATTTACTATCTTTTTAGTAGACGCCTCGAGATGGTGTACATCTGCAGCTCGCGATGCAATTCCAAGGTCTATTCTTTCTACTATAAAATCTTGGATTGTGGGGTTTTGGACTTCCTCATTAGTTATTGGTCAAGCTATCTCCAGACTCCAATTTCTTGTATTGGGATCAATGTCTACCCTGGAAGTGGTTTTCAACTTTTTAGATTTTGGAGCCTTTCCTAGATATTTGCTAACCATATCTTCTAGTGGTAAAGAAAATGGAACTATTTTCCTTTTATCATTAATTGAACTCTCCAACCATTGAGGTGTAGTGACTGGCATCTCTTTATCAGGAGTAAACTATTCAGAAGGTGCATTGGGCAATATCATTAAATTGGTAGAATCCAAAGCGATCTCTATGTGTTGGTCCGTATTGGTTTCTTCTGCCATTGATGAACCAAGCCCTTAATCACTCATCATTTCTTTTGAATCTTCTTTAGTATTTAGGTCTACAACTATTCTTTCTAAAATTTCCTTCTTCTTCCTACTCTTAGTTCTTGACTTGGTGGTGCGAGTAGGCAGACTGGTCACAAGGGTTTTCTTAGACTTTTTGGTGGCAGAACCCTTTTTAATTTTTGACTTTGGAGTACCTTTAACAGGTCTAATTTCATTGTGAAATTGGGCAAGAAAGTCCTTTACCTCCAACCTTGTTCCCCTTTCATATCACCCTGTATGTTTTATTACTAAAATTGGCATGTTCCTTCTTTGATAAAAGGCATAAAATCTAGTTGAATAATCACTGAATCAATTAATTCGTGCTGAATTTACTTGATAAGACGTAAATTCTGACACATGCATTAATTGAAAGTAGTTCCCGCACACAATCTTAATGTGTAATCATTACCCTTAACCTCTAAAAGTTAAAACTTTTCACTTCATAAGGTGTTCCAAATATATTTCCCTCTGGTTGATTTTTTTATTTTAATCTCCTGCAAATTTTGACTCAAAGAGGGTTTTAGGGAATAAATGAGACTTGACACATAGGTACACTTAATACAGAACATTCCATGATGAACAATTGAACCTTTGAACCTTTGAACTCTGATATGAGGTTCAATCAGGAGGTTCAAAGATATAAATTGTGTTGCACAAGAGCCAAGGGTAAGCAACTTTTCTAAGAACATTGAACGGTGAACCTTTGAACCCATGAACCATCAACTTTTGAAAAAGGTTCAAGTTCGAAGGTTCAAGACTACAAATCATTTTGTACATAAAGTTGACAGGTGGATGATCTTTAATAACAAAGAGCCAACTTAAGGAGTAAACATATTAACTGATAAAGAAAAATGGTAAATCGACTGTTTGCTCAGGGAAGGATTATGAAAAATTGAATAAGGGTGAATCAAAAGGTAACACATGGTTTACATCAAGATACCTACAATGTATCAGAGATGACTATTAGAGCACACGATGGGTCTATCCTTCCAACTCTTGGTGCCTTGACCCTTGAAGTTAAGGTTAGGCCAAGAGATTTGGATGTTAATTTTATCATCATTCCTACATTGGACTTATTTCATGTGAAGTTGGGCTACACATGGCTCTGCTCCATGAAGGCAGTCCCCTTTATGGTTCATAAGTGCTTAAATTTTCCATTTGAGGGACATGTCCATGCTATACATCATAGTTAGTACCGGCCCATTACTTGCAATGGACACTTTCCCCTTTACTTTTGGCCACAACTAGTTGGAGTCGCTCGAGCTAGAGAGGATTTATTCTTCTTATCATATCAAAAGTTTAAAGCAAAGAAAATAGCAAATCTATCACTTAGTAATATTCCTCCTTGTGATGCCCTTGAACCCCTCAATCTTTTGAGGTTACGGTGGTAGTTCCCCTATCCCATAGGTGGCAAACAAAGCTAAGCCTGAATCGAAGGTTCTTCGCCATCCCTGAGCATCTGGTAGATATACTAAGGTTCCCCCTTCATCATCCCTTCAAAGATAATGAGGTAACCTTCATGCAAAAATAGATGTCCACGCAATTGTAATATAACTTTTGTTCCACTTGCCTCTACGAAGACTATTGGAAATCAATCAGTTGAGCATGTGTTATTTGCTGAGGTTTCTCATCTGCTTGAGGATGCTCATGTACTTCCACCTATTTTACAAGTTGAGGAGGAAGTGAAACCTGAGTTGAGGAACCCTTCTCGCATAGTCTCCCAACCTTTGGTGGTTCCTCCTATTTCTTCTAATGTTCTTGAAGAAAAGGAAGAAAAGGAACCCACATTGGAAGATACTACGGTTCCCCTTTTGAACATCATGAATAAAGCTAAGAAAAATAAGATTGCGAGAGAAAGAAAGAAGCGTCATCATGCTATGGCTCTCCTTGCCATAGGAGAGGATAATCTCCCTCCTCACAAGTGTTTATCACCAGTTGATGTGAAAGAGACATCTACTACCATCTTGTCTCCTATAAAAAAAGATGAAGCTTCGCAAGCCACTATGGAACCTATTGTACTAAACTCTGATAGTGAATATGAAGATAATACAGGTATAGCTCTTGTTCCTTATACCTCACGTGTTATAGTTCCTATTGCATCTTGTCCACCTTTCCAAATGGATAATGAGCAAGATTGAGAGGAGGATGATTTTCTTTAGGTTGACTCGCAAGTGAGGCACCTTTTTTATTATGTTATGAGTGCATGTGATTGTTTTCCCTCATGATGTGTTCTTGGTATATTACTTGTGTTGTTGTTGTTATTGTTAAGTTCTCTTTGGATAACCCTTGACACCCTTTTAGGTGCAAGGATACAAAGGCACCGAAATCTGTTATGATATTCTGTTTAATTGTATCATCATTCTTCTATATGTTGTGATTTGCATTATTGTTGTTCCTTTGGGGATGATGCAAGGCATAAGATGCTTCAACATTCTCCCTTGTTAACCCAAAGGATTTTTATTATTATTGATTTCATGTGACACTTCATTTATCTCTGTAGTTCTACCAACTAGTGGATGATGAGATTTCCAAATATATATAGTCTTGAGAATTCTCCTATTATAAAACCATTCATATACGGATGCTAGTCAGGTAGATCCCTTTGTGTTATCTCCTTTTACTTGTATAGTTTATGTGGCACCTTGTTGCTATTCTCAATGTCATACCATGACTACACAAGCCATTGTGTATCATGCCTAAGGCATCGCCTCATTTTTCTTTGTTTGGAGGCAACCCCTTTATGTGATGTAGATTTGGGAAACACATATATTATGGGCATGTGCTTCTGGAAATCTCTCGTGCCTGTCTTGTGGTTTAATATACCTTAAAGCAATTGCTCCCTAATAGGAGTTAGTAATCACTTTAAGGTAGGGGCATACATTATGTTATGCTCTCTTTTTTTGGTTACATACTTTTTGGCATGGAACTCACCTAGTGATTCGGCGGTCCTCACTAGCCCATGATGTTTCCTCTTTGGTTCATGAGCCACCTAATACAACAAAGTTGGCTAGCCTATGTGCTTCATGTGAGTTGTCATGGTCACCTAGTAATTCAATGGTCCTTACTAGTGTGTGATTCACGGTGGCACTTCTTTTCACATGACCCCTAGCGATAGAGAAAGCTAGCGTCAGAGTCATGTGTCTTGTGTGTTTGTTTCTATGATTATTTATTGTATTGTTTTAATTTGTATTCCTTAATGGTTCCATGTATTTTGTATGTCTTCATCATGCTTTCCATGTGTTTTCTATGTATTATTTATGCCTCACTTGTATGCTTTGTTTCAAGTGTGTATGCTTTGTGAATGACATGTATTTTCCTTGTGTATTGCGTGTCTTTTGCATGTATTCCTATGTATGCTTTTAGTACTCCACGTATGTGTGAATTATGTTAAAATATCTTGTGTGTTTGAATATATTTTCTTATGTGTTTTACAACCTTAGAATCCTAATCTTGGGGGCTACTTGTAGTCAGCAACTTGGTAGAATTCTTTGGCTTCTATGTTTGTGTGTTTGAAGAGTGTCTTTTCCATCCTTTAGTGTGAATTCAAACATAAGTTTTTACCCACGCTAAAGTGGGGGCTAAATGTTATAGAGTAAAATGTGTACACTAGAATTTTACACTTAGTTTAGCACTTGGTTGGACCTATAATGTTACTTATGTTAATCAGGACCTATTTTAACACCTTTTTGAGCATTCAAACAATAAAATCCTAATCCCGACGAATAAACCTGATGAATTTAACTTAGGTCTGGACTAAGCCCATGACATTTTGGACTCCCCACAGCTTATGAGCTAAAGGCCTAAGGCACCTGAGTGCCCTGGTCCTAGTAGGGTTCTTTAACCCCTCTTGTGTAGTGTCAAATTAGGACACTTCTTTAGTTAATTCTTGTCATCCTTGTTTAGTTTTATTTTTCGTAAGTGAGTAGGAATGCATATATAAAGGAGTTTTACAATTCATTTAACACCTAGAGGATGCTAGTTTGGATAATTGCAACTTTTCTCTCATTTAGTGATCTTCTATGATAAAGTGCTCTTCATGTTTGGAAGTATTATATACTTGTGGATGCTATTGAAGTTTGTTTGCAGGTTTTTAAGGAATCTTCAAGCCTTTTTCATTTCTCTCCTTGTTGGTTTAAGATCTTGAATTATCTTAATCAACTAGGACCTTATCTCTTGTAGTAATTGGTGGTGCTCACCTAGGGTTAGGGTTTTGAGTCGAGTCTGTAAGTTTATATTTTATTCCTTCAAACCCTTAATGCCTTAGGTTTTATTTCCTCTCGGCCTCCTGCTTTGTATTTTCTATTCTGTCGTTGACCTCCTATAGCAAGTCATCAGTCAATTAAGTTGCATTTTCATGCCTTTGCACTTGTAGGATGACCAACCCCCATGCATTGCGTTACCGCTTTCTCCCGTCGTGCTTGAGAAAAAATTCTAAGTCCAAAATCCCTTTGTGCAACGGTGAAATTTGTTGTATGTATGTGTCTTTGTATGTGCAGATGCAAATGTACATTGGCGGGCCCAAAAAAGGTGTTCAATCGACTTCAAAAGGTGCAAAAAATTGATTGTATGCATTTTTATATGCATATCAGGTTTGTATATGCATTGAGGAATTTGTCGCAGATGCTAAGGATATTCTACGGTTGTATCTTTACAATTGCATGTATATTTTGTTGTATATTCAATATACAACAGGTGAGATACAAGTCCCAGATCTCAAAAAAGATTCAAATCAGGCTAAAATATTGGTCGGGTCCGCAGGCATGTAAAAAGGGTGAATGTATGTCAGGTTGTAAATAGCGGATGCATAAGGAAACATACAAGGGTGATATACAAAGAGGCCGACATACATTCGCTACAGTGAAAAGTTCATCGGTGAAACAACACTCATCAGCGGCCAAGTTTGAAGTCTCCCCGACGGCTGATGCACATGCAAGCGAAAGATACATCGGCGACATACAAGGAGGATATGAAAAGTAATGTATAAGGCCGATGTGCAAAAAGTGAATGTATATTTGATATACAAAGCACACATACAATGGCGACATACAAAGGGGATTGTATGTGTTCGGCATACAAAGCAGACATACAAAGCAAACATACAAAGCAGAATATACATCGGGTACATGCAAAGAGCGCATAACAAAGAAAAGATATATGCAAGGTAAGAACCAAAGGGTGGGGTCCATCGATTGCACATATGCGATTGTATGTTTGCACATGCAATCGGACATACATTCCTAACATACAGGGCCTAGACCCGAAACAAATATGCATTCTGGTTGATTGCAGGCAGAGGTGAATGTATGTTTTCCTTGTATGTTTGCAATGTATATGTGATATACATTGGTTATATACATTTGCGACATACAAGCTAGACCCGACTTAAAAGTCAAATTTGGTAAATTCAACGGTGGGGTCCGCAGCTTGTATGTTGTGTGCTTTGTATATGCCGATATACAAGGGAATGAAGGTACAAGGCCCAGATTTCAAATTCCTTCCAATCCGATTAATACAATGGTTGGCGTCTGCAGAGTGTATATTGTGCATTGTATATGCCGATATACAATGAGAAGTGCAATGAAATAGATACAAGCCAGATTTCAAAGTGATTCCAACCTGCTTCATAATAATGATTTGAAATCCGCGAGTTGCATATTGCATTTGTATGTGCAATATACAAAGTGATATGCAAAGGGAGGAAATACAAGCCAAACCTGAGTGTGATTTCAAATTGTTCTATAAATATTTGGGGTCCGCGCTTTGTATACACGCAATTATATGTATATGCATGTTCTTTTGCATATACAAGGCAAAAAGGGCAAAATAAGAGAGGGAAAAGTCAGCGATGGAAGTACAGGGTGCTTACGTGACACATTTTCATTGGCTGACGACTTTTCAAAGTGATTTAGAGCTGTAGATTTTGGCAATAGGAAGGGAAATCGACGACCATGATTCAAATGTTCAACAGGGGCGATTTCTTTGTATTTGCAGCTATTTTCATATGCATACATAGTCGCATTTCAGGCAGGAAAACTTCTTATGCATCTGTTGCTATGAGTTTTGAGAGAAGCCGCGGGTAGGTTGACATTAATGGCAGAAATTGCAGTGGCATGGGTCGATGAATGATAGACTAACCACCAAATTTTAATAGAAAATCTCCAAATGGCGGCACATCTCCCGAACCCACCTGCTTCCCTTTTTCTTCTTTTTGCTGCATTGAATATTTTTGGGTGCCATTCTAATGGTGCAATGTATCTGGCAGAATTTTGAAGTGACATGTACCTTGAATGATGAGCACACATTCTTGCCATAAAAAGTAAACTATGTTACTCATTTGTGGTGGTTGAAGATTTGGCAAATTTTGGTTGAGTAATAAGATACAATTCTGTTGGTGGCTCTGTTTTGGTGCCTTGTGAGTTTATGAGTCACATGTTGTATTTTTATGCATAAATTACTGGTTTCATGTTGTTTTTATATGAAAAATTCTTTGTTGCATGTGTTTGGTTACTTGTCTCCAAGTTGTGGGTTTCTTTTGAATCTAAATAGCTAAGTGTTATTTGGGATTCAGGAACATGGATTTTCTGTGTTGAATGTCTAACATCTTACCTTTGTTCAAGGAATAAATTAAATGTTCTAGGTTAAGCATTGGGAAATGTATGCTGCAATAGGGATATCATTAAGTATGAATAACTAAATACTTAGTCTTAGGAAGTATCTGTAAGGCAGACATTAAAAAAACTTCCCCTTGAAACTTAGATGTTGATTCAAGTTTATGGTAATCATTCACATGTGTATGTCTATTGACTCCGAGCCCTGAGATAGGCACCAGTCTGGTCTTGTATTGAGGTTACAACCCAAGGTCCCAGTCTTGCATCTAAATACAAAATACAAATTCAAAATTCAAATACAAACCTTTAGGACATTAGAAGTAGTTTTAGGACCAAAATCCTCTGTTTCACAACTGAGTATAGGCCCAAAGCTAGCCCCTTTGCACTTATTTCATAGTTTTGGTCTGCATAAAAGAGGATTTATCTGCTTTATATCAACATCCCAATAATGTTCATAGGCATATTTTATGGATGTTGAATAGGGAATATTCCCCTTGGTTCTATAGAGCCTAAAGAAGGAGAGGAGATATTTATAGAGTCTATCTCCTGTACTGTTGGCCCTTGGCCCGGGGATCTTGTTGATCAATGATGGCTACCTTGTAGGGATAACTGGGAGGCATCTAGTTTGGGAAAAACTCCAATAGATTTGGCGACTCTGCTAGGGAATGCTTTGTGTAAGAACCCTGGTTTAAAGAATTAATTCCTAGTTGTAGGTGGTGACTCTGAACAAATCTCCCAACCGGTAAAGTAAAAATTTGTATGCAAGGGAGAAGATCCCTGCATAATCCTTTGTTTGAAGAATTACCCAGAAAAATGATGTATAGGAAAAAAGGGACCATTCAAGCCAGTCAAGATAGTTCCCCCAGCCCTAGAAATAATGATAATATCCAAGATAATCCAAGATCTTCAGGGCAACAGGCACCTTATTTTTCAAACACAAGCTGAAATTCAAGATGTATATGAAAGGCAACAAGGTGATAGATTGAGAATGAGATCAGAGGTGTTTTAGGAACGCCCTTTCTTGGATCCTAGTGATAGATTTAAAGAAATTGAGTCCCCAAGGGATGATGATGATGACCAAAATGGAATGGGACCATCCTATTCTATGCCTAGAGATGAAGAATTAGCTGAAGAAATTAAGAACCCGAGGGCTGAATTAGAATATTTGCAAGCTTTGAGGATTAGAGATGATATGAGACAAAGGGTACAAGCTCTGAAAATGACTCAACATGATTCAGTTCCCACCCTTGATAATGCAAATGTGCTGAGAAACTAGCAAAGAAATGAAGTTCAGAATCAACAAAATGATTAGAGACAGAACACTAACAATGTTAGGGTACCATTAAATAATGTGAGAAATTGGAATGCCAATCGGAATGCCAATGTTAATCAATTTGGTAGACAGCCTATGCAGTTGGATCGATTCAGGAAGCTTGTTTTTTATGGTATTCTTGGTTACCCTAATCCCATTGATAAACATGTAAGGCCGCAGGTACCAAAGTTTTTAGGAAACAGTGCTATGTCAGGGGAAGATCATTTGAAGGCTTTTCAGAATGTTATGGACAACTTTGAGGTTGAGCATGAAGATGTTTTTATGAAATTATTTATGCAATCCTTAGTTGATGAAGCTAGAGAGTGGTATAAAGGTTTGCCTGACCAGAGTATCTCATCATGGGATGACTTCAGAAGGATTTTTAAAGAACAATATGGTGATAAGACTAATCCAAGCTTTTTTATAAATGAGTTCACTAGTATTACTAAGGGGTCAAATGAGCAGATTACAGATTTTAATGCTAGGTTCACTAAAGTGTTGAACAAATTGCCACTTCACATGAGGCCTAATGAACCAATGTGCATAGTGTTATACATAAATGCTTTTGATGCTAAAACAACTTATGGGTTAAGAGATAAGAGTCCTGCTAGCCTTAGGTATGTTTTTAGAATTGCAACCAACATTGAAAATAATAGGAAAGCATTTGGTAAGACAAACAGAAGGGATGATGTAAAGATCCTACAAAATCCAAATAATAAATCTCAAAGTACTCAAGGTAATGCATCTACTTCTGAGGAGAAATTGGATAAGTTGACAACTATTGTCAAGGACCTGAGTTATAGACTTGCTAAAAATGAAAAGGGGATAGGTCCTAACAGGCAAGTTTACCAAAGACAAGAGAAGAGACCATCATTGCATGATATGCCATATAACACTAATTGGCATAATGGTAAAACCATTCTCCCAAATAGCAACACTAATCAAAGAACCCAAAATGTTAAGGAGACTCCTGATCCTTTGAAGAAAACTATTAACATTGTTGATGATGCCCCATGGTGCATAATATGTCAAATGCCTCACTCACAATTGCAATGTATGATTGCTCAATCTTTGTATAATAATGCTGTTGCCTATGATAAATGCAATGAGCCACATTGTATGGAGGATGATAGTGTCAATATGTTGTTCACAAATAGGGAGTACTCTTCTTGTGATGCTAATGAAAACACAAATTATGGAACTCAGGTCTGCCAACAGGTTTCCTGTGATGAGGATGATGAAGATAATTATGCTTATGCTCAAGACTCAAGCATCTTTCTAAATAACTTGAGAAGGCCTTCTGATGAAGAGATTAGAACTCTCATAGCTGCAGCAGTAGCTTAGGTCAAAAGCAACTATAACCTTAGAGGTAAGGCTCAGGTAGGTGATCCACATCAACAACAAGACACCTTTGTGAACCAACCAAAGCATAATTGTAATGGGGTTGAACCACATAAGAAGAAATGGAACAATAATAAGCAAAATTTTAAGCAAAAACTAGGTCATGATTCTCAAAGACCAGAAAATAAAGCTCCCCAAAATGAGGATCAAAGTAAGAATTCTCAGGTCATGGATGACAGTTAGAAGGCCATTAAAATTAAGGTTGGATCAGCTCAGGATAAGAATAAAACCATGGATCAGGCTACAATTGTTATACAAAATTATGCTCCTTTTAACATAACTCAGGTTTTATCACAGATAAAGGTCTCTGTTCCATTGATAGAGTTGATGAAAGTTGAAGAATTCAGGAATAAAGCATTGTCCCTGATTTCAGGAGTACCTTGTCAGGCTGAACAGAATGTTGAGACTCAGGGTAAGAAACGAGCCTTGTGTATTGATGAGGATGAGATTCCTGAAGTATATCTAGGGGTAACAATGACAAAATGCCCTTCACAGGTTGAACCATTTTATGTCTCCCTTGTTATCAATGGAAAAGTAATCAAGAATTGTATGCTTGACTCAAGAGCATCAACAAATATTATGCCTCTAGATATCATGCAACAAGTTGGATTGAAAATAGATAAGGCATGTGGAAAATGCTATGCAATGGATGCTAGGGAGGTACCAGTTATTGGAATCATGAAGGATGTGGATTTTATGTTAGCAACATATCCAGAAAAAAATTACAGAATGAACATAACAGTTGTTGACATAAAGCCACAGTATGGTATGATGTTGTCAAGAAGATGGGCAACATTGATTGGAGGAAGTATGCAATTAGATTTATCATATGTCGTGATCCCAATGAATGGTAAAGATGTCAAACTGGTCAAAGAAGAAAGGTCACTAGAAAAAGTTGAGGATCAAGATTCAGATGAGCATGTCTGTTTTGTGGATACTGACTGTGAGAATTTCAAAGTTGTCTCAGATGATCAAGGAGGTAAAGGAAGAGATATTTGCATTTAAGAGCTTGACCAACAAGGTCTCTAGACTATGTATTTTGATGGAGCTTGTTCAAAGGAAGGTTCTGGTGCTAGAGTTGTGTTTTTGTCTCCAGCTGGTAAGCTTCTGAAATTCTCTTTCCTGTTAAAGTTTGCCTGCACAAATAATATTGCAGAATATGAAGCTCTGTTACTAGGATTAAATGTTGCTTTGAAGCATGGGATCAAGATGCTAAAAGTGTTTGGAGATTCAGAATTAATTGTTTCCCAGGTTAGAGATAAGTATGCTTCAAAAAATAAGAGGTTAAAACAATATAAACATGTTGTCTGGGATACAATTGAATTGTTTGATTCTTTTTCAATAAATTGGATAGAAAGATCAAAAAATGTCATGGCAGATTTTTTAGCTAATGTAGCCATAAGGCCAGATGATGTCACTTTGTCTGATGTTACAAATGTTGAAGTTAAAACTAGACCTACAGTACCAGATAATATATGTAGTTGGCAGGTGTTTGATGATGATAGAGATTTGTTGAGGTTCCTACACTACATAGATGAATATGAAAACCAGGAGATGGATTTTCAAAATTTTGTAGAAGTTGTGAATGGAAAAGAAACTCTTTTGGGGAAAGAAGTAATTCAACTTAAAACAAATAAAATCCCTAGAGGGCTGGTTGCTTTAGAAAGAGCATTTGACAATAGAGACCAGTTTGTTACAAAGGCATCTCCTTCAAACAAGAATGACTTGGAGGAGATAAACTTGGGGACATGCCATGCCCCCAAAAGGGTATATATTGGCAAACAACTCAAGCCACACATCAGGAGTATGTTGATTGCATTATTAAAAAAATATAAGCATGTCTTTGCATGGTCATATGAGGACCTAAAAGCTTATAGAGAAGACTTATTCCAGCATGAGATTCCTTTGAATCCTGAAGCTAATCTGTTTAGACAGAAACAAAGACCTTAATCCAACTTTGGCTCCAAAAATGCAAGAAGAGCTTGTCAAGCTTAGGGAGGCTAGAATAATTGTGCCTATCAGACACTCAACTTGGGTGTCCAATCTTCTTTCAGTTAGAAATAAAAATGGTGATATAAGACTTTGTGTGGACTTTAGAAACTTGACTGTATCTTCTTTAAAGGATAATTATCCATTGCCTAACATGGAGGCTATGTTGCATAAGATAACTGGTTGTGAGCTTTTATCCATGATGGATTGATTTTTAAGATATAATCAAGTGAAGGTAAAAGAATCTGAACAATACAAGACTGCCTTCACCACTCCATGGGGGACTTATATATATGTAAGAATGCCATTTGGACTAACAAATGCAGGTGCTACATTTCAGAGGGCTATGGATGTTGCTTTTGCAGGATTGATTGACTCAATTTTGGCTATATATCAGGATGATTTAACTGCTTATTCAAAAAAGGAGGAGCAACATTGTATGCATCTAAACCAAATTTTTATTAGAGCATTGGAATATGGCATTTCACTTAACCCAAAGAAATGTACTTTTGGGGTAGTAGAAGGAAAACTATTGGGACACATTGTTTCCAAGGATGAAGTTAGGATTGATCCTGAAAGGGTTGCTGCAATTGATAGAATTCAAATTCCTAAAACAGTGAAAGGCATTCAGTCTTTCTTTGGGTAGATTAATTTTGTTAGAATATTCATTCCCAACTTTGCAGAGATTACAAAGGATATTTCTAAAATGTTGAAGAAGGGTGAAACCATCAAGTGGGAAAGTGAAGCAACTAAATCATTTCAGAACATCAAAGAGGCTATAAAGATGGCTTCTATGCTAAGATCTCCTAATTTTTCTAAGCCACTTCAGTTGTTCTCATTTGCTTCTTTTCACACTATTGCTGCATATTTATTACAAAAAAATGAAGATGGTTTTGAGCAACCTATTGCTTTCTTTAGCATGTCGTTGCAGGTAGCTGAATTGAAATATGATATCATGGAAAAGCAGGCATATGCATTGGTCAGGGTAGTTAAAAGCTTCAGGACACACTTAGTAAACTCTCAGATCGTTGCATTTGTGCCCCATGTAGCAGTTAAGGATATTTTCACTCAGCAGGAAGTGACAGGAAGGAGATGCAGGTGGATAAACAAGTTACAAGAGTTCAACATTGAGATACAAATCACAAAATTGGTAAGGGGACAAGGTTTGGCTAAGATGATGACACAATCAAATTTGGAAGCATGCCAAGTAAATGTAGTGCAGAATGAAGTTGTTAACATGTCAGAATCTTAATGGTACAAGGATATTGTGTTTTATTTGCAGAATTTGAATTGTCCTCCCCATCTCAGTGATAGTCAGAAAAGGACTTTAAAATTACATGCTATCAAATACATCATTTTTTAGGGAGAATTATATTGGAAGAATCCTGATGGTGTACTACTTAGGTGTGTGGATGAAAATCAAGCTAAATATATTTTAAATGACATGCACAAAGGAGTGTGTGGTGGACACTATACTGCCCAGACAATAGCTCACAAAATTCTTAGAGCAGGCTATTGGTGGCCCACCCTTTTCTCAGATGTACAAAAGATGGTAAGAAATTGTGATCCCTGTCAAAGGTTCTCAGGAAAACTTAAGTATGAAGGTGCATTACCCCTTAGAACTGTAACTGTGGAGGCTCCATTTCAACAATGGGGAATTGATTTTATAGGGGAAATTTTAGAAAAATCAAGTGGAGGACATAGTTGGATTTTGGTTGCTACTGACTATTTTACTAAATGGATTGGAGCCATTCCAACTAAGAAAGCTACAAACAGGGTGGTGATGGATTTCATTTTGGAACATATTATTATTAGATTTGGAGTGCCAGTCAAAGTGGTCACAGACAATGCCATGTGCTTCAGATCTGGTGAATTTGTTGATTTTTGCAACAATTATGGGATTGATTTGTCATATGCATCACCATATCATCCACAGGGAAATGGTCAAGCAGAATCAAGTAACAAAAGCCTCATGAAAATCATCAAAAGGATGGTAGACAAGAACAAAAGGGCATGGGATTCAAAATTAAAGATGGGATTATGGACTGACTGGGTAACAGTGAAGAAAGTAATTGGAAGTTCACCTTTTGAGCTAGTGTATGACACAATAGCTAAGTTACTTGCGAACAATCTCTTGCCAGTTTATAGATTCATAAAAGAGAATGATGAAGAGATTGAGGACTCAATGAATGAAAGGATAAATCAACTAGTTGCATTGGATGAAAGTAGAAGAGAAGTGCAGAAGACAAATATCAAGAAACAACAAAAGGTAAAATATTTGTTTGATAAAAGGGCTACAGAAAGGAAGTTTCAGGTAAGTGACTTGGTCCTTGTTTAGAATGCAAAAAGCCAGGATAAGGGAAAGCATGGTAAATTTGAGCCCTTATGGATGGGCCCATATCAAATCAGCAATACTCATGGAGAGGATTCATACTTTCTCCAGTCCCTAAATGGTGAACTACTGGAATTGCCTATGCACGATCAATTCCTAAAACCTTACTTCTCATAAAAGGATATCTTGTGTGCACATTGTAAATTAGGTGTGAATAGTTTCTACATGCCTTGTATAGTCGGTCATGTTTTGAGTTTTGCATTTTGTCTGGTCTGGCCCGGAGTGGTCTGGTTCTCACTGCAACCTTGCACCTGCACGTCCCCAGTCAGAGCCAATGGTGGTGCTCACCTAGGGTTAGGGTTTTGAGTCAAGTCTACAAGTTTATATTTTATTCCTTCAAACCCTTAATGCCTTAGGTTTTATTTCCTCTCAGCCTCCTACTTTGTATTTTCTATTCTGTCGTTGACCTCCTGTAGCAAGTCATCAGTCACTTAAGTTGCATTTTCATGCCTTTGCACTCGTAGGATGACTGGCCCCCATGCATTGTGTTACCACTTTCTCTCGTCGCGCTTGAGAAAAAATTCGAAGTCCAAAATCCCTTTGTGTGGTGGTGAAATTTGTTGTATGTATGTGTCTTTGTATGTGCAGATGCAAATGTACATTGGCGGGCCCGAAAAAGGTGTTCAATCGGCTTCAAAAGGTGCAAAAAATTGATTGTATGCATTTTTATATGCATATCAGGTTTGTATATGCATTAAGGAATCTGTCGCAGATGCTAGGAATATTTTGCGGTTGTATCTTCACAATTGCATGTATATTTTGTTGTATATTTAATATATAACGGGTGAGATACAAGTCCCGAATCTCAAAAAAGATTCAAATCAGGCTAAAATATTGGTCGGGTCCGCAGGCATGTTAAAAGGGTGAATGTATGTCAGGTTGTATATAGCGGATGCATAAGGAAACATACAAGGGTGATATACAAAGAGGCCGACGTACATTCGCTAAAGTGAAAAGTTCATCGGCGAAACAACACTCATCGGCGGCCAAGTTTGAAGTCTCCCCGATGGCAGATGCACATGCAAGCAAAAGATACATCGGCAACATACAAGGAGGATATGCAAAGTAATGTATAAGGCTGATGTGCAAAAAGTGAATGTATATTTGATGTACAAAGTGCACATACAATGGAGACATACAAAGGGGATTATATGTGTTCAGCATACAAAGCAGACATACAAAGAAGAATGTACATCGGGTACATGTAAAGAGTGCATAACAAAGAAAAGATATATGCAAGGCAAGAACCAAAGGGTGGGGCCCACTGATTGCACATATGCAATTATATGTTTGCACATGCAATCAGACATACATTCCTAACATACAGGGCTCAGACCCGAAACAAATATGCATTCTGGTTGATTGTAGGTAGAGGTGAATGTATATTTTCCTTGTATGTTTGCATTGTATATGTGATATACATTGGTTATATACATTTGCGACATACAAGCTGGACCCAACTTAAAAGTCAAATTTGGTAAATTTAGCGGTGGGGTCCACAGCTTGTATGTTGTGTGCTTTGTATATGCCGATATACAAGGGAATGAAAGTACAAAGCCCGGATTTCAAATTCCTTCCAATCTGATTAATACAATGGATGGCGTCCACAGAGTGTATATTGATATACAATGAGAAGTGCAATGGAATAGATACAAGCTGGATTTCAAAGTGATTCCAACCTGCTTCATAATAATGATTTGAAATCCACAAGTTGTATATTGCATTTGTATGTGCAATATACAAAGTGATATACAAAGGGAGGAAATACAAGCCAGACCCGAGTGTGATTTCAAATTGTTCTATAAATATTTGGGCTCCGCACTTTGTATACAGGCAATTGTATGTATAGGCATGTTCTTTTGCATATACAAGGCAAAAAGGGGAAAATAAGAGAGGGAAAAGTTAGCGATGGAAGCATAGGGTGCTTACGTGGCATGTTTTCATTGGCCGGTGACTTTTCAAAGTGATTTAGAGCTGCAGATTTTGGCAATAGGAAGGCAAATCGATGACCATGATTCAAATGTTCAACAGGGGTGATTTCTTTGTATTTGCAGCTATTTTCCTATGCATCCATAGTCACATTTCAGGCAAGAAAACTTCTTATGCATCCACTGTTGTGAGTTTCGAGAGAAGCCGTGGGTAGGTTGACATTAATGGCAGAAATTACAGAGGCATGGGTTGATGAATGACAGACTAACCACCCAATTTTAATAGAAAATCTCCGAATGGCGGCACATCTCCCGAACCCACCTGCTTCCCTTTTTCTTCTCTCTACTGCATTGAATATTTTTGGACGCCATTCTGATGGTGCAATGTATCTGGTAGAATTTTCAAGTGACATGTACCTTGAATGCTGAGCACACATTCTTTCCATAAAAAGCAAACTATGTTACTCATTTGTGGTGGTTGAAGATTTGGCAAATTTTGGTTGAGTAATAAGATACAATTCTGTTGGTGGCTCTGTTTTGGTGCCTTGTGAGTTTATGAGTCACATGTTATATGTTTTATGCATAAATTACTGGTTTCATGCTATTTTTATATGAAAAATGCTTTGTTGCATATGTTTGGTTACTTGTCTCCAAGTTGTGGGCATCTTTTCTTTTGAATCTAAATAGCTAAGGGTTATTTGGGATTCAGGAACATGGATTTTCTGTGTTGAATGTCTAACCTCTTACCTTTGTTCAAGGAATAAATTAAATGTTCTAGGTTAAGCATTGGGAAATGTATGCTGCAACAGGGATATCATTAAGTATGAATAACTAAATACTTAGTCTTGGGAAGTATCTGTAAAGCAAACACTAAAAAACCCTACCCTTGAAACTCAGATGTTGATTCAAGTTTATGGTAATCATTCACATGTGTATGTCTTTTGACTCCGAGCCCTGAGATAGGCACCAGTCTGGTCTTGTATTGAGGTTACAACCCAAGGTCCCAGTCTTGCATCCAAATACAAAATACAAATTCAAACTTCAAATACAAACCTTTAGGACATTAGAAGTAGTTTTAGGACCAAAATCCTTTGTTTCACAACTAAGTATAGGCCCAAAGCTAGCCCCTTTGCACTTATTTCATAGTTTTGGTCTACATAAAAGAGAATTTATCTGCTTTGTATCAACATCCCAATAATGTTCATAGGCATATTTTATGGATGTTGAATAGGGAATACCCCCCTTGGTTCTGCAGAGCCTCAAGAAGGAGAGGAGATATTTATAGAGTCTATCTCCTGTACTGTTGGCCCCTTGCCCAGGAATCCTATTGATCAATGACGGCTACCTTGTAGGGATAACTGGGAGGCATCTAGTTTGGGAAAAAATCCAACAGTAATCATCATCATCCTTTACACTCATATTTCTATCATATATTTCAAATCTAGCCTCTACCCTCCTAGGGCACATGCTCTTAGATCTAATCATCATTGTAGTGGAGGTGGGAACACTGACATGGGATTTGACTGAGGCAAGCCCTTATACACAACACAACCTTTTCCTCTTTCCTTGTGTGTAGGTTAGAGAAACAAGTGTATGGAGGTGATTTCTGGGAAGAAGGTAGAGCTGACAGGTATAGGTCTAGTGAAGCTCCGAAGTTCTGCATACCCTAAAAAAGGCCAAGGGTGCCCAAGCACCCTGGTCCTTGGCATTTCTACTCCAAAATCCAAGTTTTGATCTATTCCCTGACATCTACTATATTTTTGGATTTCTGATGACTATTTCTGGTAGTTAGATATAAGAAGATCTTTGTCATCTAGGGTTTGGCCATTTTCCCTAGCTTGCTTCCTTGATCTTGGTTGGATTCGGTTGACTCTTGTCTATACAACAAAAGGGTAGAACCCCTGTAGTTTGGCTCTCCTGCTTGGGTAGAAGCCAAGTTCATTTTGTGTCCTAATGTTTTATGGAAGAGGGTTTTGACCTAGTTTAACCTCTTAGTCTAGATCACTCTTTCCCACCTAACACTTTCATGCAACCTAAAGACCAAATCAAGTTCTAACCTAAAAACTTCTGCAAGTTTTCACACCTGACACTAGTGGCCTGACTAGATACTAGTGCCCTAACAAGACTCTAGCACCCCAGGAGGACACTAGTGCCCCAGAGGGCCTAGTTCGACATGTAAAATGACACAAAAATAAAAAAATCAAATGCATAATTCAAAAACTTAGACTCACCTCACATGCTCGTATGCCATGTGCTATGCAACCCCTCAGCTCATCTAGCCTGGGAGATCGATGTGGCCATTTGCATGGCATTGTCACTCTCGTGATCACCTGAGACCCTCCAAACTCTCTAAAAATGAAAAAGACAAATGAGATAGTAAAAGGTGAAAACCTCCATATAACTATTTATAGTGAAACATCAAAATACTTACCATCCTATTCAAACACTCTTCATTAAAACATTCACAACTTGGGCTAGATAGCTTTGATTTTTGTGTTGTCTATTGCATTGGAATCTTGGTTCCTCCCTCTCTCCCATCATATGCCTTTTGTCCCACCATTATTTTACTAAATGACCCTACTTAAGGCAAATTCATCAACTTTTTAGAAGCTTGTATTAGAGAAAGAGTCACCCTATTTCTACCTCCATATAAGCAAGTAGAAATAGGGAGCATATATCTACCCATGAGTTTCACTCTAGATCACACTTTCATTCCCCTTAGAAGTTTCTTAGGCTAAGACATCTTTTTTATTGTAGGATGGTTTTTCATTTTTCTAACAAAGTGGTTTTGCAAAATGTGGTCCCTAACACTATGGTTTTGCAGGTTCCAAATCGGGGGCTTCATTCTCTCTCTTGGCAACATTCTACGTCCTTTACAATATCCTTTTGGGTATCCTTTACATGCTTATTTTCTTTCCTATACTTTAGATTGCATATGCACGTAGTGTCATATGACCGCTAAAGTGGGGGCTAAATGTAGAATATAAAATTGTGCTCCTTGCTGGCACAAGCACAATTTCATGCTCTATTTGGAACTTGCTTTAGTGTCCACTCCCCTAGTCCATTTTAGGACCACTTCTATCCTTGACCTTACCTTTAAACTCAAGAGAATGTTTTGTGCTACCTAAGTTTTTACTGATGTCACATGCCAAAACTATGAGCAGTTTTTGGGTCTTGGTTAAGTGCCCGAGCTATGCCCACCTTTTGAGCATATCCCGCTAGGACTAGGGTGCTTAGCATCTGAGTCCTGGTTATTTTCCTTCAAATTGTGGGGCACTCTCAAGGTCAGCCTTTCTTTGGATGATGTGACCTTAATTTCAACATTTTGCGAGCGTGCTTGAACATATCTTAAATTCAAAAATACTTATTGGCTTATGCCCTAAATTATTGTTGCAAGTATGGGCCTAACTAGTGTTGTCATTGATGTCAACATACTCCTGTTACATTGATGATAAGGATTGGATGAGCTGTATGCTGAGGATATTGAGAAAATTAGTCCTATCAGGAACATAGAAGAACAATGAAGACAGTGAGGTAAAGATCCTAGCTAAGATGAAGATCAGAAGATGCACATCAAAGGGTTTGTAGATATGTGTCTTAAGATGATCCAATAAAGATTTCAAAGGTTTGCATTAAGATATGAAGAAGTTATGGCCACTTAAGTGAAACTAGTTCTGGTAGATGTTCAGAGGTGACAGAGTGACACAGATAGGTTCGGTGAGATCCAGAAATAAAATATCTTTGTTCTGCAGATTTGGTGGAGTGTTTATGAAGTCAATATGAATTGACAACTCAATTGGTTCATGGTCTGGAGGTCTGCAAGCATATATTCCAATAAGACAGTGATGACTGACTATGTTCTTGAGGTTCCGGATGAAGGAGAGAATGATTTTAGTAAGTAGAAGTAGTATGGATGTTCTTGGTGATTCAGGAAATCTTATGGAGATCTTTGGATTGTTTCCAGTTCATGTTGGTGGTCCGCATTGAAGATTGAGCTCATAATTGAAGAATTACTTCCGGATGATGATGTTCTTCCCAAGTCAGGCCAACCGGATGAGTTACACATCCTGCGGATGATCTTGAAGATGTTTTGTGAAGATTGACGTGTTCCTAAAAGAATATTGAAGTCTCAGATCTGTGTGGCCGATAGTGTGTTGATCCATGTGAAGTCTTTTTGTAATTAGTATTTGCTCTGTAATGTATGCCGACTTGGATGATTATCCCTAAGTCGATGTCTTGTATAAATAAGGAGTTGTAAAGTCATTTCAAAAGTAATCTTGTGGAGATGAGAGTGTGGTAGAAAGGAGTAGACTGAAAGGCAGAGCAGAAATATTGGGCTTAAATGGAACTGACTCAAGCATGGTGAAGATGCTATTCTTTAGTTCAAGTATGTAATACTTATTATTCTGTTGACAATGTGTCTCCTGTAGGCAGTGGGCCTCTTGTGAGCAGTGTGCTTGGGTAGTGAGCCCTAATTGGCATGTGCCATTTTGTTCTTTCTATTCTTTTAATAGAGAATATAATCTTAGGTTAGTCACCTCGTGGTTTTTCCCTTAACCGGGTTTTCCACATTAAAAATCTTGGTGTCATATGTGTTAATATGTTTTTGCTCTTGAATTATTGCATTATGTTTCCATGATTGATTTATTATTATGTTGTTGAATTAAGAAAAGAATTTAAGTGATTAATTGAAAGAAAGTCTTGGACAACTGATTCACCCCCCCTCTCAGTTGTTTGTCCTATATCTAACAATTGGTATCAGAGCTAAGTTCTTCTAAAAGGGCTTAACCGCTTGAGGAGATCCAGGATGTCGTCCTACAAGAAGGATAGTCTGAGGTTTGATGGAACCAATTTCACTCTTTGAAAAAATAGCATGGAATGTCACTTCCAATGCATGTGAATGCAGTATTGGATCATGGCTTCAAAGAAGTATGTTCCTCCACAAAATGGTCTGAGTACCATAGATGAAATCAGAGATGCTGAAAATAATCTGCGGACTAAAGAAGCCCTTCTAAGTGCCTTATCTGATTCAGAGGTGACAAATGTTATTGATCTAAAAACTGCATATGCGATTTGGCAAAAACTAGAACTTCTCCATGAAGGAGACAAGTATGTTAAATGTGCCAAGCTACAGAGTCTGAAAGGAAAATTCAAAAACTGAAGATGAGAGAAGATGAAAATATCACTACATTTATGCCAAGAGTAAATGAGCTTGTTTGTGGCATTAGATGTGCTGGTGGAATCTTGGATGAAGATGAGATTGTTGGCAAAGTTCTTAGATCCCTTCTTGATTCTTACAATTATAAGGTTGCTGCTATTGAAGAATTCAAATCCTTTTCAGGTATCACAAGAGATCAATTAGTTGGTAAACTGGCTGCATTTGAATTAATCAAGTTTGGAGATGCCCCCCCAAGACTGAATCTGCATTCAAAGCCAGTGCTTCTGTAAAAGGAAAACAAAAATTTGATCTGGGAGAGCACTCTTCAAAGAAGCTATCATGGTATGAAAAAGCAAGAAAAGACCTGGAAGAAGATGAAGCAGAAGCTGCTCAACTTGAAGCCCTTATTGCAAAAAGACTGCCAAGAGGATCCAGTAAGTATGAGGGGAAATTGCCTTTTAAATGTTTTAACTGCAATAAGATTGGTCATTTTGCCTCAAGGTGTTCAGAAAGATTTTCAAGGCCAAATCCTAATGGATCAAGGTTCCAAAAGAAATGTTACTATGCTCATGAAGATGATGATGATGAAGGAGTAACAGATGATGAATTAGAGACAGGAAACAAATCCGGAAGAGACTGGGTGTTTATTGCCATCAAGGAAGAAGATCCAATGCCCTCTGAATCTGTCAATCATAAATTTGTAGAAAGAGCTCTTGCTGCCCAAGTCAAAGAAAAGGATGATTAGGTCATTGACAGTGGATGCTCCCACCATATGACAGGTGATAAAAACAACTTTATAGATTTGGAAAGGTATGAAGGAGTGGTAAAATTTGGTGATAATTCTATTGGCAGAATCAGAGGTAGAGGAACTATTTTTTTTATAGAAAGAACAAAACCAGTAATGTATTGTATGTTGAAGGCCTGAAGCACAATCTTCTTAGTGTTGGATAGTTGGTGGACAAAGGCTATGATCTCTGATTCAAAAATGGAAAATGCAAGATCTTTGAAAGTTCTGGAATAGAGATTGCATCCAGTACTCAAACTAAAGGTAATATCTTCCACTTGGTTGGTATTGGTAAAAGTTGCTTATTTTTTCAAATTGATCAGGGTTGATTGTGGCATAGGAGAATGTGTCATGTGAATTTTGATAATATCATCAAGATAAGCAACACTTAGGTTGTAAGAGATCTTCCAAGACTGATGAAACCTACTAATAGTTTATGCAAAGAATGTCAGTTGGGTAAATAGAGCAGAGTCACATTCAAAAGTAAAGAACAGTCTTCTACCAGATTATTGGACGTAGTTCATACTGATCTATGTGGTCCAGCAAGAATCAGGAGTGTGCAAGGTGATAGATAATTCATGTCATTAATTGATGATCACTCCTAGACGATGTGGGTAACTTTTCTAAAAGAGAAATCTGAGGCCCTTGAGAAATTCAAAATATTCAAGGCTATGGTAGAAAATGAAACTAGATTGAACATAAAATGTCTAAGGTCTGACAGAAGTGGAGAATTCACATCCAGTGATTTCATAGAATTCTGTGAGAAACATGGGATAAAAAGACAGTTGTCTGCTCCAAGGACACCACAGTAGAATGGAGTCACAGAGAGAAAGAACCGAACCATCCAGGAGGCATCTAGAACCATGATGATGGAAGCAAGTGTTCCTCAGATCTATTGGAGAGAAGTTGTAAGCACTGCAGTCTACACTCTTAATCGATTTCAAATTAGAAGCAATACTGGTAAGACTCCTTATGAACTATGGTTTGGCATCAATCCCACTGTGAAGAATTTTAGAGTTTTTGGTAGTAAATGTTACATTAAAAGAGATGAAGATCTAGGCAAATTTGATGCTAGAAGTGATGAAGGAATATTCTTGGGTTATTCTACTCAAAGCAAAGCATACCGGTGTTATCACAAGAGATTGAGAAAGATTATAGAAAGTACAAATGTGAAGGTTGATGAAGGTATTGAAAAACCCTCAAGGTTTTATGAATATGATGAAGATGATCAGAATGATGTTTTAATCTAAGGAGTCCAAGCCCCTTTTGAAATTTAGATTCAAACTGATCCGGTGAATCAGGAAGAAGAGATAAGTTTGAATGAACCTGTGCAAGAAATAGAAGTGCAAGTAAGTCCCAAATTCCTAGGTACGTAAAAATGAATCACTCTGAAGACCAGATCATAGGTGATAAAAGAAAAGGTGTTCAAACAAGAAGAAGGATTGCTCAAGATTCAGAAGAGTATTGTCTGATTTTAAAGATTAAACCTAAGACAGTGAATGAAGCATGTAATGATGAATACTGGACTAAAGCAATGGAGGAAGAGCTGATGCAAATTGAGAAAAATCACACTTGGGATCTTGTTCCTAGACCTAAAAACAAGAATGTGATTGGAACCAAATGGGTCTTCTGGAATAAACTAAATGAAGATGGTGAAGTAGTCAGAAACAAAGCCAGATTGGTCTGCAAGGGTTACTCCCAAGTAGGAGTTGATTTTGAAGAAACTTTTGCTTCGGTGGCAAGAATTGAAGCAGTCAAATTATTTCTTACTTTTGCTGCCTTCAAGGATTTCAAAGTTTATCAGATGGATGTCAAGTCTACCTTCCTAAATGGTGACTTGGAAGAAGAAGTTTATATTGAGCAATCAAATGGATTTCAATTGTCTAATCATGGTGATATGGTCTGCAAGTTGAAGAAAGAACTGTATGGACTCAAGCAAGCCCCAAGAGCCTGGTATGAAAGATTGGATAAGCATCTTTTGAAGATTGGTTTCAACAAAGGTCCTGCTGACAGTAATTTGTACTTCAAAATTGATCATGAAAATATCTTGATTGTTGAAGTGTTTATTGATGATATCATTTTTGGAGGAAGAGATAGTATGTGTAAAACTTTTGCAAATCAAATGAAAAGTGAATTTGAGATGTCCATGTTTGGAGAAATGAATTTCTTCTTGGGTCTGCAAATCATTCAAACAAAGAAAGGAATCTTCATTTCTCAGACTAAATATGTGAAAGAATTATTGAAGAAATTTGGGATGGAAGATTCAAAACCAATGAATACTCCCATGGCAACCAGATGTAAATTGAGCAAAGATGATGACTCTCCTAAGGCTGATCAGAAAAAGTATAGGTCAATGATTGGAGGATTATTGTAGCTCACTTAAACTAGACCTGACATTATGAATGATGTTGGTCTTGTTGCTAGATTCCAAGATGATCCTAGAGAATCTCATGTCATGGCAATCAAGAGGATCTTTAGATATCTAAAAGGGACAGTTGTGTATGGTTTGTGGTATCCTAGAGATCATGATTTCTCTCTTCATGCATATATAGATGTGGATTGGGTAGGAGATGTGGATGACGAGAAGAGTACTAGTGGTGGAGCATTCTTTTTGGGGAAGATATTGGTTTCTTAGCTGAGCAAGAAACAAGAGGCAATATCTTTGTCCACTGCAGAACTAGAATATATTGCAGCAGCAAGTAGTTGTACTCAAGTATTGTGGATGAAGCAAATGCTAAGATATATCAGAGTGGAGTATGAAGAACCTATCACAATCTTCTGTGATAATTCAAGTGCAATTAACATATCAAAAAATTTGGTGTTGTATTCAAAGACTAAACATATATCCATCAAGTTTCACTTTTTGAGAGAGCAAGTGAACAAGAATAAATCAGATTGGAGTTTGTTCCTTCCAAGGATCAGATTGCAGATATCTTTACTAAACCTCTACCTAAGGACTCTTTTGAGTATCTCAGGGAGAAGTTAGGGGCTATTACCCCTCCGGTTCTGAATTAAGGTGCATTGATGTGCATCAGTTTGGTGGATCTCACAGTAATATCTTGTGGTTTGAATTGACGTTTGGGAAGCTACTACTCAGGGGGAGCAGTCGGTATGATTATGAATTGATGCAAGTATGTGCCCTTTGCCATTGATGTCAAAGGGGGAGAGAAGACATGTAAAACACAAGTAATTTCTGATCAAAAGGGGAGTAGGAAAGGAAGAGAAGACATGTGAATGGTTGTTGTTGATAGGGGGAGTCATGTCAGTGAGGAGAAGTTCTTGTCTTGATGGTTAAAACAGTTTTTCACATCATATGTTGCCATCAATGACAAAGGGGGAGATTGTTGCAAGTATGGGCCTAACCGATGTTGTCATTGATGTCAACATACTCTTGTTACATTGATGATAAGGATTGGATAAGCTGTATGCTAAGGATATTGAGAAAATTAGTCCTATCAGGAACAGAGAAGAACAGTGAAGATAGTGAGGTAAAGATCCTAGCTAAGATGAAGATTAGAGGATACGCATCAAAGGGTTTGTAGATATGTGTCTTAAGATGATCTAGTAAATATTTCAAAGGTCTGCATGAAGATCTGAAGAAGTTATAGCCACTTAAGTGAAACCTGTTCTGGTAGATGTTCAGAGGTGACAGAGTGACACAAATAGGTTCGATGAGATCTAGAAATGAAATATCTTGTTCTGGAGATTTGGTGGAGTGTTTATGAAGTCATGAATTGACAACTCAATTGGTTTGTGGTCTAGAGGTCCGCAAGAAACTATTCCAATAAGACAGTGATCACAGACTATGTTCTTGAGGTTCCAGATGAAGGAGAGAATGATTTCAGTAAGCAGAAGTAGTATGGATGTTCTTGGTGATTCAGGAAAGCTTGTGGAGGTCTTTGGATTATTTCCAGTTCATGTTGGTGGTTCGCATTGAATATTGAGCTCATAATTGAAGAATTACTTCTAGATGATGATGTTCTTCCCAAGTCAGGCCGACCAGATGAGTTACACATCCTGCGGATGATCTTAAAGATGTTCTGTGAAGATTGGCATGTTCCTAAAAGAATATTGAAGTCTCAGATCTGTGTTGCCGACAGTGTGTTGATCCATGTGAAGTCTTTTTGTAATTAGTATTTTCTTTGTAATGTATGTCGACTTGGATGATTATCCCTAAGTCGATGTCTTGTATAAATAAGGAGTTGTAAAGTCATTTCAAAAGTAATCTTGTGGAGATGAGAGTGTGGTAGAAAAAGGCAGAGCAAAAATATTTGGCTTAAATGGAACTGACTCAACCATGGTGAAGATGCTATTCTTCAGTTCAAGTATGTAATACTTATTATTCTGTAGACAATGTGTCTCCTGTAGGCAGTGGGCCTCTTGCGAGTAGTGTTCTTGGGCAATGAGTCCTAATTGGCATGTGCCATTTTGTTCTTTCTATTCTTTTAACAAAGAATACAATCTTGGGTTAGTCACCCCATGGTTTTTCCCTTAACTGGGTTTTCCACGTTAAAAATCTTGGTGTCATATGTGTTAATATGTTTTTGCTCTTGAATTATTGCATTATGTTTCCATGATTGATTTATCATTATGCTGTTGAATTAAGAAAAGGATTTAAGTGATTAATTGAAAGAAAGTCTTGGACAACTGATTCACTCTCCCCTCTCAGTTGTCTGTCCTATATCTAACAATTACACCTATGGTTTCATATTTAAACTAGTGCTTTTTTCATTATGAGGTATGATGTGATTTCTACATCGAAGCTCTATCAAAATGAGCATTGATACTATATTTTGAAGAAGACTTGTTACAAGCTATTTGTTTACTTGCTACCATTGATTGAAGCTTCAAGATGATTGAAGAATGGTTGGAATAACTAACTGATGATCAACTTGTACCACTTCATCATGATTTGGTATGGTTTCAGCTAGTTCTCACCTCCAAGATTTGGTCAATCTCTACTTCATTGAGGTGAAGTTGCAAATCTGAAGTATTTTTCCTTGGGTAACACATCTCTCTTGAGTTAATTATCATTTCATTGATTGAGGCATATAGGAATTCACTCTAACACACTTGAGTAGGGTTTTATTTATTGATTTTGTTTGTCACTGCTCTCCACAATCTTAGACACACTTAAGATTCAAAGCACGCACTATTTGTTGTTACTGATCTGGCTATTTGTGAGGTAGGAATACTAAAATGAGGGTTTGATTGAGGAAAGCTCCTATATAGCCACAACCATTTTTCCCCTCTTTGTGTGTGTAGGTCACATTCGAGAGTTTTTGACAGAGAAACAACAAGAGATAGAAAGCAAGTACAAAGATTGTCTGACAGAGTTGAATTTGCCTAGAAACCCTAGGACTAGGGCACCTAGCACCCGAGTCCTGCTAGATTTGCTCCAGGTTCTGTCTAATCTATTTTTTCCTATTATTCTTTTGTTTTCCATCTCTGTAACAATCATATGCGTATTTCATCAGATTTATCAATTAGGGTTTTGTGTTACTTATCTTTTATCAATTCATTAGTGATCAAGTTTTCTTTGCCACAAGGGAACAGAGCCACGGATAGATTGGCTCTCCCTTGAGGATGACAACCAGGCACCAAGTCTTCGTAGGCTTGTGTTCCAATGCTATGTGGAGAAGTATTGACCTATGTTAAAGCATTAATTAATCTAGATCTCATTTTCCACATAACAAGTAGGTGTTTTGAGAAGTTCTAAAATGGAGATCTATGTGGAGTCTTCTCAAGATGTTCAAGGAGATTGTAGAAAGTGGCTAGAGTGGATGAGGAGGATCCTTGGATAGTGACATGACCACATCTAGTTGTGATAGTGTAGTTGGAGGATTTGATTTTGATGGTATCAACTCATGTGTAGGATTGGTCGATGTGGCTTATGAAAAAATCATAGGAGGTGAATGATTTATGGGAATGGATATTATGCATATTGTTATGTTGATTTTGACCTTTCTTGGAGGAGGATGGCTGTGATTGATCATGCTTTGGAAGAGGGTTTGAAAGATCCCCATTTGGTTATTTGGTGATGACAATGTTTCCTCTATTTCAATCTTACCTCTGTAGATGAGATCTTTAATGTAGTTCTTTATTTTCATGCACTTACTAGTGGCATGGCCCTTGATATGATGATAATCACAATATTAATTGTCTTTATACCACACAAGATTAGGTTTACTATCATCAAATGTCTTGGTGATAGGCAAGGTAACCATGTTTACTTGTTCTATTTTTTAAAAAAATGACGTTCATGGGTTCCCCCAAGGAGGTTTATTTACATTTTGGATTTGATGGAATAGTGACATTTTTAGTTTTTTGATAGTTTGCATATGTTTGGATTCTTGTGAAGGTTGAGTGGTTTGCACGTGCTTTGAGTCAGAGACCCCATCACTAATTGTGTTTTTATTTTTAGCCCAAAATTTCAATTTGTAAATTTAAAAATTTATCTTTGTTAAGGATTTTGACTAAACCTTTGGTGATTAGGGATTTCTCAATGGTGACCCCTTTCTTAATTATTTCATCAAATGTTGATACAGAATGGACTTGGAGATGAAACACCATTTCTTGGTTGAGATTTGTGATGAAAATATGAACAAGTTGTTTCTTAGGGAAAGGCCAAGGAAAATAATTTGCAACACTCCTCCACCATTGTATGAAGGTGGAAAATATTTCCAATGTAGGAGCATCCCTAGTTCAAGAGCAATCTTGCATCAACCAAAAACATTTGCATTTTAGTTTGTTTCTTTTCATTTTCCATTTCAGTTCAAGCAGTTCAGTCAGTAGTAGTTTCTGTATTTTGGTTTGCATTCTATCACAGTTGCATTTCAGACCCTATAGAGATGGACTTAGCATATAGACACATTAATTCACATCATATCCAAAATTTAGAGTAATTGGATCAGGTACTGGTAAGATATCGCTATCAGAAGACCAACTATTTTCTCAAAACAGAGCATCTTGATAGTTTTGATAATTAGCTAAAGGAGAAGACTTGCGGAGCATTTCAATACTTGCTGAGCTAAATTATACATCATTCAATGTTGTTAGTTTCATGGTTGACCTTCCCTGAGATCCGCATGCAATTCTATTCATTCGTGAAGGAATTATATTCAATTAGGTCTGACCTACCCATGTACACATGTTACAGCTCTTCATTATAGTTTGTGATCTTCCTTGGCTGATGCGGAGGAATCTTATGTTCTAGAGATGATATCTATTGATGTAATAGATCCCTAGGAAAGCAAAATTTGATAGTTGATCATTAGTTTATAATTGATAGTTTGAATTTTGTGCGAAAGAGCTTTAAAGCCATATCTTGTGTATATTCTGTAATCAAGCCTATGAGCCCTAATTGTAAGCCCACATCTTACCGGCCAATCTGTATTTGAATTCTATGATATACTGAATGACTGATTCTACATTTGCTTTAGATCTTTGAGTTGTTTCTGTTGTGTTTACTCTAGCTACACGGTCTAGATAGTTCACTTTGTGGACCCTCCTAACCGTGACTACACCAAGTGGTATCAAAGTGAAAGTTTTAATCTTTGGGAGTGAATTGAGAAAAGTTGACGAAGGAATTCCATAAGATCTTACTGTGATCAGATCACTGAATCTGAGGCAGGTCACTTATGTTGCAACCAATCACTGATTGTGAGGCATTTGTCACCTTGTAGCCTGATTGCCAAATTGAGGTAGTTACACTTGATCCTAGGAAGAATGTCACCGAGGAGAATCCCTGTTGTTGGAACAATGGTTGGTAGAATGGATGAGATGATGGAGATGATGAAAACCATGCAAGTTCACTTGGATTCTATTGAAGAAGATTGGAGGAGAGGACTTACACCTAGACCTAATGTTGAAAGTGATGATGAAGAATTTTAATCTGCTGATCAAAATGGTGAAACTCTAGGAGGTGATGAAGAAGAAGAATCAGATCAAGTCAAGATATTATGAGCTATTTCAAAGATTGGAAAGAGACCAAGAGTTAATGTAAATAATTATGCTAGCAATTTGAATCCCAAAGAATTGATTGATTGGATAAATGATATGGAAGAATACTTTGAGTATGAAGAAATTGAAGATCCAAAGAAGGTGAAATTTGTAAAGACAAAGTTGAAAGGACATGCTACTATATGGTGGAAAGAAGTTCAGTTGGATAGAAACAGAAGAGGAAAAGAAAAGATTACAAAATGGGACATGATGGTGACAAAATTGAAGAACCAACTTATACCTGCTGACTATGAGTTGGAACTGTTGAAGAGATTGCAGAACCTGAGACAAAAGGAGAAATCTATGGAGTATACTAAAGAATTTCATAAGATGATCATAAGGACAGGACATAGTGATGCAAGCAAGGAGAAAGTGGCTAGATACATCAATGGACTGAGATTGAACATTCAAGAAGAACTGAGTTTGGTAAGGATGACAACACTGGAAGAATCATATCAGTTTGCCCTAAAGGTTGAGTAAAAGTTGAGTAAAAGGCATGATCAAAGATAGAGAGGCAGAGGAGGTAAATTTTAGAGAGGCAGAACATTTTCTAGAGGAGAGAGATTATATGCAGAGCAAAATAGACTAGAGAACACATTCAAGAAAGAGGATAGAGATAAAAAAGCATACCGAAGAGATGATAGAACTTTCTACCGCAGAGGAAACCCTATCCCATACCAGAGTGAAGGACATAGAGCATTTGAATGTAATTAGGGGAGTACAAGCAAGAGGACAAAGAACAATGGAAGAGTAGCCTATTTGGAAGAAGAATTTGTTGGATCACCCAATTCAGTTGGCAAACTTGAGAAAGGAGAATCGCTTGTCATGAGGAGACCACTATTTTAAGTAGAGACAAATAAGGAACCACCACATAGGAAAAGTTTGTTCAGAACCAGATGCAAATCAGGAGGTTAATGTTGTACAGTTGTAATTGATAGTGGTAGTTCTGATAACCTAGTTTCAGAGGAGATGGTGACTTAGCTAAAGTTGGAAAGATTGAAACACCCTAAACCCTATCAGATAGCATGGATTCAAGATGATCATAAGGTACTAAAGCTTGAAACATTGAAGAAGGAGATTGAAGAATCCCAACCAAAGGAGATAACTGAGTTGCTAACAAAGTATGAAGACATCATATTAGACAATGTACCTGAAGGATTCCCACCAATCAGAAGTATCAGTCATCACATGGATCTTATACCAGCAACTAGTTTTCCTAAAAAAGAAGCACACAGAATGACACTGATAGAGAATGAAGAATTGAATAGACAGATACATGAGTTGTTGAGGAAAGGTTTTGTTTAGGGTGAAAATTGATAGTTTGTTTAAGCTAGGTTAAATACTACCATTTCACCTCTAAGCATTGGGAGGACAAAGGGGAAGCTTGTGAACAAGCTTTTAATTGCTTTGTCAGTCCCTTATGCTCACATGGTTATGAAACCTAAGGCCCTAATCAAAATTTTGTCAAGTGTTTTCCTTTCAACCAAGTAAAACCCTAATTATGCCTTAAATCATAAATATATACAGAAACTGATGAAACAACTAGAAAAACTAAGTGCAGAAGTGCAAAGGGAGGGTTTCAGAGATAGTGTACTCAGATCTTAAGGGTTGTATGACTAGGGCGCCTGCTCCAATGTCCCACAAGTCTTAGAATCTAAAAATCTGAAAGTTTGTCGTGACTGTACCCGCAATATCCTTCTTCCTATAGCTTCTTTTCACTAGAACTTGCAAAACATGATCTGCACATACAAAAGAAGGAAATTGTTGCGGCTATATAGGAGCTTGCCTCAGTCAAGCCCCGTCTTTGGTATTTCTACCTCAACAATAGCCAGAGATAAAGATTTGCAGAAATGTGTACAAACCTAACAATGTGTTATGCATAAAATCAAACCGTAGATGTCTCAATCAAGGGAAGATCAATAACTTGCTTTACATCAATAAACACATACAACTTCACCTCAAGGAGATGAGATAAATGAAGACTTACATGAACAAGAAGGTAAATCAACAATGTTCGCAGAAGATCTCCAAGCTTGCTGTTGGAGGCTTCAACCCTTCTCTCGATCATGCAAAGGGTGTACAAACCCTAGGAAGAGCAAGATAGACTCAAGATATTGATTCCTAATCTTCATCCATTGTCTCCAAGATAGCAAATAAAGAATACTTTGAAGAGCTTCAACAAGTCACTAATCTTCAATGGCAATTGCAGTAGAGTTTTGGCATCAAGCTTGCATAAGAATTGTGTGTGATAAAATAATTTGCAAATGTCTTTTTATATCTAGCTTTAGGGAATTCAAATTTTGAAATAACGTCTCGATATCATGTGAAAATTGAGAATTTGAAAATGAAATCCTGAGGCACTCAGTGGGAACTGACACCCTGCCAAAATTCAAAATCCTGTGTAATGGTGGAGGACTAGGGTGTGGGCACCCAAGTCCTAGCCCCCAATTTTAGCTCAGATCTACATTTTTGGGGGTCCTAGGGACCCAAGTTTCAAATCTCTTTCTGGGTTCTATCAATAAGTTACCTCAAAAAGTGAATAGACTACTCCTAGACTTAGTCAATCAAGGTTTCGGGAAGGCCAAAAAAGAGAAGGTTAAGAGGTCACCAAGAGTGAGGAACTAAACTGAGGGAAATTGTACCATTCCATACAGGAGGACAATTTTTGACGTTACATTTAGCCCCCATTTTAGTGGCCATATAACACTACGTGCATATGCAACTAAAGGAAAGTAAAATGCATCAATCATGAAAAGGATACCTAAAAGGATACTATAGAGGAAGCCAAAGTGTTGTCACTGAGAAGAAAGAAGCCCCCAAGTTTGCAATCCTGCAAGACCACAAAGTTAGGAACTGTATCCTGCAAAGGAACACTTGTTAGAGAAATCAAAATCAAATCAACCTGCAACCACCACCAATGAGTCAGTACAAAAAAATGCTAAGGGGGTTGAGTGATGAGGTAGGGAGGAAATTGAGGGAGATATATGCCTCCTTGTTTATGCTTGCTTAGTCCGAGAGTAGAAACAAGGAGATATCCACACGTCAATTTTAAGGGAAATGTGTTATGAGGGTCATACAATGCTCAAACATAACACATTGGGGAAGAAAGAGAGCGGAACCCAGGTTCCAATGCAACAAACAACATTGAAATCAGAGTTCAATAGCTCAAAAAGGGCTCAAGATTAAAAGAGCACACTTTTGCACCTAGTTAGGGATTCAATTTCTCATTCACTTACTTTATGTAAAAGGGAGTTGTCACCTATCACTTAACTCATTCTTGTTTCTTATCATTGCAGAGAGAGAGAAGGAGAATTGGAGAACAACCATGCCGAGCTGACGTCCATACCATCCACCATGATTGGAGATGCTCTGAGCCTGAGTGGTGAAGAGATGCTTTGAGGCTGAGGTAGGGTCCTGATTCAATCCTTCTGTCGTCCTATGTTGTACTTTTGCTTTCACGATTATCAATGTCTATGCCAAGAGGGGAAGGTGGACAGGGTTCCCAGATAGGGGTGCCCAGGTCCACCTAGGGTGCTAGAGTCTCTCTAGGGTGCCCTAGTCCCACAAGGGTGCTAGTGTCTGTTTGGGGCAACCTAGTCCTCCTGGGGTGCCCTAGTCCACAAAGGACATCGGGCCTAGGCACATGCACCCTATTCAATTTTTGATAGCTTATTTTGGTTTCTAGCGAGGATTCTGATACTCTTGCTTGATTTCTGATATGTAGGATGTCCTTGAGATGCGTGAGCACACAGGTGGTCATCTGATGGCACTTCTGCAAGAGCATACTAGCACTTTGACTGCCGAAGAGAGAGAGCATTTATAGATGGTGGGCTTATGCTGAATGTTTGAGATGCCCACAATCAGATTCCATTGTGCGATGCTTATGACACTGATGGAGAGATAGGATACAGATACATCCACATTCCACTTATCGACTGGCGAGATCACCATCATGCTGGAGGATGTCTTCAGGATCCTTTGACTATCGATCTGAGGAGAGATAGCGAGGGTTGTTGGACATCACTCAGCGGAGTATACTCACGAGAGTCAGATGTATTGCTTGGGTCACACTGTTTCATAGGCAGAGCAAGGATGCATTCAGCTCCATTTACTAGAGCAGAGATGTAGAGACATTCCCTTACAACGGAGGATCATGATTTTCACAGTCGTACTAGCCATCGCAATAGATGGACAAGGCACTCACCTTCACGGGGGTCTCATTCATACTATCAGAGCAATGGAGGAGCATCAGACTATCTATACATGGGGGCATAGTATGCTTGCACACCTATATCATGACTTAGGGTGAAATGTCCACTATGAGATGCAGAGTCTGATGGTCTGCACATTACTATAGGTTTGGGCCTTTGAGCACATCAGGTGCACACAACCGGTGGGTTTTCCTATAGAGGCAGTATTCACCCATATGCGTGTCTATGCCTATCCACTTGTCAGGTGTTGGAGGCATGGCAACTTGTTATACTAGAGAGTAGTTTTTGACAGATTACAACCTGGTGACATCATCTAGAGACTGTATCAGGGCTACATCAGATGGCCTGGAAAGAAGAGGCAGCTAGCTCAGATGCAGAGGGGTCAACTGATGGCTGGTCACTTCGATCATGCTATATAATGGTACTACTTTGATAGGGTGGCACGATAGTTCATATAGGTATAGGATGTTCTTGTAGTCCAGAGTGCAGTCAGAGCCAATACTATCTAACATATGACTATAGCAGATGTACCACTTAGCAACGATGAGGGTCCTAAGGATGCAGAGCCGGTATCAGGTGAAGATGATGTCAAGTGTACCTGAGCATATTAGACCTGGTGGCACACAACACGGCCTGCACCTATCTTTCCACCCGAGCATCCTATAGGAGATGCCCGACCTTGGGCCAGTCACGCCATTGACACAGGGGTGGAGGATGACTTTAGTGACTTCACGGGATACTATGATCTTGAGGAGGGTATGAAGGAGGATGAGGATGAGTCCGAGGAGGTCCCATCACAGTATGTCTTCAGAGCGAGATTGCGATAGAGCCAGCAGGAGGTAGACACTAACGAGGAGATCGAGTCGAGACCGCAGTCCAAGGCTCGTGGTCCTACTCCTGTAGATGAGGTGAGACCTAGTCAAATAGAGTGAGGGGAGAGTAGTAGGGCTATGACCCTAGTTGCAAATTAGATAGTGTAGTTCATCACACCATCGGTGATCTGAGACCCATCCTAGCGAGACGAAGATCCAGGTAAGGTTGGATTTATTATTTTATGTTTTGTATAGTTTATTATTTGTGATTTTTAAATGGGAGTCTAACATCTATCTCATCCTTTGTTTTGCAATTGGGACTGATGCATGGCAAGACTTTTTGAGTCACGTCATAGGAGACATAGTACTGACAGATGCCTCAGAGTAGCGAGTACGGGCAGGTGATTTTCCCTGATCATCCGCTGGACGACATGTTGAGATATTTATGCCTGTCATTAGATACAAGACTGCCTGTAGAGGCCATGCTAGAGCAATCTGCATGAGAGAGAGAGGAGTTTTGACATAGAGCTGAGTGTACTGAGGCTAAGCTCAGGGCACAATGAGAGTAGACGGTAGCGGTTCCTACATTGGAGGGAGGGCTAGCTGTCAATAAGTTCTTACTATGGGAGGTCCAGTAGGCAAGAGCTAATAGAGACAGGGTTCAGGATGAGAGAGACCATACTAGAGGATGTACTAGGAGGCACATGAGCAGATGATAGAGATGAGAGGCGAGATTAGGGGGTTACGATCATGAAGTGTCTCTAGGAGTCATTCGCTATCCGTAGCCACACATGGTCAGGATTTTGTCACTCACATACCACGAGGGCCTGAGGGTACTGGTGATCGAGGCTCAGCTATGTGATTCATAGATTTTAGGCACTACAACATCCCATTTTGTTTTAAGGGATAGTTGACTCAGATGTATACATAAAACTGAGATATATATGATGTTTAATTTTTATCTGTGTAATGGATTTTGATCTATCAGATGTGATTTTTGTAAAAATGCAACTAGTGATGATGTCTAAATGCTATAATTAATGCTATTGTGATATACTAACAATTCTAAAAAGAACATGTAGTAACAAGCACAATGATTAATTATTTTACACATAACTTTAATTTCCATGCTATATTCAATTAATGCAAAAGTGATCTAAGAAATTACTACTTAAACACAATGCAACAATGATTAACTGAACAAAGATATAATGCAAAATGAATTAAGACAAAACAATACTATCTTGTTGAAATTGAAGCTAATCTATGTGCTAAATTAGCTTATGAACATTTAACATTAGATCTTTAAGCATAAAATCTTTTGAGGTATGTTGCATTAATAGGTTCTTTAAGCGGTGTACCTTGCTCATCAGCTAATTTATACACTCTGGATCCAAAGGTTTCAGTGATTATGTACGGTCCAAGCCAATTAGGGTTGAACTTACCTTTTTCGCCAGGCGGTGCATTTACATTGCATTGATTTTCATATAGAACCAAGTCCCCAACATTAAATGAACATTGTATGACTTGTGTATTATAGGCTCGTTGCACGCCTTTTTGATAAGCCTTAAGATGTTCAAGAGCGTTAATATGCCTTTCATCAAGCATCTCAAGTTCCTGTAATCTTTTCTCTTGTTCTATGTCATCATCCATGATATCTCTTAGGGAGATTTGTAAAGAAGGAGTTTCTAACTCCAAGGGCATTATCATGTCTGCGCCATAGACGAGTTTATATGGTGTGTTACACATAGCTATTCAAATACTTGTTCTGTAAGCCCATAGTGCATAGGATAATTGCATATGCTAATCTTTTTTATGTTTATTAATAGTTTTCCTTAGAATCTGTTCAATAACCTTGTTTGAAGCTTCTACTTGGTCATTGGATTGAGGGTAATAAGGCGTAGAGAAGTGATATTGTATATGATATTTTTCAAGGAACTTTTTCACATCCTTGTTCTTAAATGGTGTACCATTGTTTAAAACCAAGGAAGAAGGTATACCAAATCAAGAAATTATGATATCTTGTATGAATCAACAGATTACATCAGTGGTCATAGATTGCAAAGGGACCACTTCTACCCATTTTGTAAAATAATCAATAGCAGTAATGATAAACGTATGTCCCTAAGAGGAGGGCGGGGAAATTTTATGGTGCAGGAGCACCAAGATATCTAGGTTTTGCTTGATCTTCAAGTAGTTTGTTTTAGTTGAATAAGGTCCTTGAGACCATCTCCATGTTGCAATAAGGCTTGAATGCCATGATTGTAAAAGGACTATGTCCAAATAACTAAAACTGTTGGCATGTTGTAAGTCCTAAGGAGGACAGTCATATTGTAAAAGGCAGTCATATGTTTCATTACATTTGTAAGCCTCCTCAAGGTATATAGGAGGCAATCCTCATGGTTGTAAGTGTTAGAAGACATAACAAGTTTTGTCAAAGACTAGTTATCCTTGTAAGAATAGGATACACCCCTTAAAATAGAGATAACAACTTGTAATCACAATATCAAGTAACTAAAGGCAGCGATGGAGGAAAGACAGTTATAAAACTTCCCCCCATCATTCCAAAAACTACTTCCAAGTAGTTACTGCTACGCCCTTAATATTGGTGTACATAGGGTTATGAATAGTCGGCTTGTGGCTATCTTAACTCCTAATTAAGTCATATTATCATTATTATATTGTTATTTAGTTGTTTAGGTCAGCCTAAGGCTTCTATAGGTCTATCTAAGTCAGCCTGGGTGATATCCTAGGCATAAATAGGTATATATAGGGGTAGTGAGTCTCATTTCATATCATATTCAGTATTGTATTCTCATTGAAGACTGTTGGAGGTATCCCCCTCGAAGTGGATTAGGAGGTTACCCCCTCCAAGTGGCATATTATTATCAAATATTTTCAGTATATTTACTATTATATTCAGATATTGTGCAAGTTGTTTCATTACAAGTGGTATCAGAGCATGATCTTGGCACCGTAGAGGCAAGATTTTTTTCTCAACATTGGAGGCGATTTTGGGAAGAGCATAACTTTCTAATTTTAGCGAATTTTTTAAATATTTTTAAAGGGTTTTTGAAGACCATATTAAAGAAGATACAGTCCAGATTTTAGAGGAATTGAAGCAAAAATAAGTGAGTTATTGCAAAATTAGGGTTTCAAACAAATTCGCTCTCAAGGCAGCAAATTTGCTAAGTTTTTGGATTTTTTTCTGGGTAAGTGGTATCTTGGCCTTAGTAAGTTACAGTAAAAATTTCAGAAAATTTACATTTCATTTGTGTGATTTATTTCAAAAATATTGGTTTCCATCATGACAGGGCCTGCAACAAGAGGCAAAAAGAATGCTGCCACACCGGGAAAATCCTCTGATAAGGATGAGGAAATAATAGAGGATAGTAATCCCAATGAGGAAATGAGTAAGGTCAAAGAAGATGTGTCCTCAATTAAGAGGGATATGTGTGACCTAAGAGGAGATATATCAGATCTACGAAGCATGTTCAGCGCCTATATGAATGAACCAAGAAAGGAGTTCTCAAGCAACCAAGGTGAAACCTTCAAGTTGGCTAATAATGACACAAATTTTAATACTCCTATGGGATCTAGGAATTTCTTTCCTAAGGTGGATATGCACAAGTTCGACGGTAAGGATCCTCTAACATGGATTAACCAAATGGAGAATTTTTTTGAAGTACATCAAATCCCATATGGACAAAAGGTCACGATGGCTTCCCTATATCTAGAACCAGATCAATTCATTTGGTATCGTTGGCTTTGTAGTCATCGGAGAAAAAAGGGTCTCACCGTCTCATGGTCAATTTTTACAGAAGAACTCCAAGCACAATATAGCAATAGTGTGACAGACAACTTCTTCAGCCAGCTTGCTAAACTTCAACAAACAGGATCAGTTAAGGATTATATTCAAAAATTCCAAAATCTATCATTAAGAGTGGATACAATTACAGAAGAGAACTTGAATGATTTATTCTTGGGTGGTCTCAAGGATTACATTCAACATGAGGTACGTATGTTTAGTCCTAGCTCATTAAATGAGTCTTTTATCTTGGCATGCAGGGTAGAGGAGAATTATTTGATTCCTAGAAAGCAAGGGGCTAATATGACAAGAGAGAAAGGATATTCAACACCTTCTCTTCCTCAACCTACTAGGTTGACTCCCCAGCAAATTGAGGAGAAAAGAGCAAAAGGGTTGTGTTTCAATTGTGATAGCAAATACAGTCGAGGACATAAATGTAGTGAAAAGAAATTGTTCTATATTGAAGGTCCAAGTGAGGAAGAAGAGGAGGAACCCATATTAGAGGAGGATAGGGAGTCAAGTGAGGAATCACATGATGCTCAGCCAATCATTTCTTGTCATGCACTCTCAGGTTTTAGTGCACCACAAACTCTCAAGGTAGTGGGTTTCTTAAAGAAGCAGAAAGTAACAGTGTTGATCGACTCAGGTAGTAATCATAATTTCATCAACAAAAAGTTGGCAACTCATCTAAATTGTTTTATATATCCAGCCCCAGAGTTTCAGGTTTTGATTGCAGATGGGGGTACAGTTAGTTGTTCGGGGAAGTGTCATAGCATTAAATTATCCATGGGAGATTATCAACTTGATACCCCAATGTATGCAATATCCATGGGTGTAGCAGATATTGTTTTGGGAGTACAATGGCTTACTACATTGGGAACAATTGAGATGAACTTCCAAGAACTATTCATGAGATTTCAATCAGAAGGAAAGGTAGTGGAGCTAAGGGGGTTGAAGGCAAAATCCCCACAGATGGTAAGCTCTCATCAAATGCAAAAGTTGCTTAAGAAAGGAGCAGATGGATTTGTGGCCCACCTATGTTCATTAGAAGTCTCTCAATCTAATGCTCCTACTCATCCAGATTTACAAGCAATAATTGATCGTCACTCAGTGGTTCTTAGAGATATGCCTAAAGGACTTCCTCCTAAGAGGGATCATGACCACGCCATACAACTAGTTCCAGGGAGCCAACCACCAAACATTAGGCCTTATAAGTACCCACACATACAAAAAAGTGAGATAGAAAAAATTGTTGAGGAGATGCTAGAGGCAGGAATTATCAGGCATAGCCAAAGTGCTTACTCCTCGCCTGTGGTGATGGTGCGTAAGAAGGATGAAACTTGGCGCATGTGTCCAGATTATAGAGTGCTCAACATGTACACCATTAAAGATAAGTTTCCTATTCCAGTCATTGATGATTTGCTAGATGAATTGAATGGAGCTATGTATTTTACCAAGTTAGATCTTAGATCTGGTTATCACCAAATTCGGATTAAGGAGGAAGATATTTGTAAGACAGCATTCCAAACTCATGAGGGTCATTATGAATTTTTGGTGATGCCATTTGGCCTTACCAATGCACCATCTACATTCCAAAGTTTGATGAATTCCATTTTTAAGAAGTTCTTGAGAAAGTTTGTGTTAGTGTTCTTTGATGATATATTGATTTATAGCAAGACTTGGGAAGAACATTTGCAGCATGTAGATCAAGCATTACAATTACTCAAAGATCATCAACTCTATGCTAAGCCATCCAAGTGTGCTTTTGGTCTTAAGGAGGTGGAGTATTTGGAACACATAGTTTCACATGAAGGAGTAAAGGTGGACCCTAACAAAATTAAGGCTATCATGGAATGGCCTATTTCAAAAACCATTAAGAAACTGAGGGGTTTCTTGGGATTGACAGGGTACTATAGAAGATTTGTGAAGAATTATGGTCGTATAGCAGCACCCCTCACCACTCTCTTGAAGAAGGATTCTTTTCATTGGAATGAGTCTGCTAATGTAGCATTTGAGCAATTGAAGGAGGCTATGTGTACAACTCCAGTGCTTGCCACTCTGGACTTCACCAAGGAATTCATTGTGGAATGTGATGCTTCTGGAAATGGGATAGGAGCAGTTCTCATGCAAGAAGGTCGACCAATTGCTTTTGAGAGTCGTCAATTAAAGGGTAAAAATCAGCTCAAACCTATTTATGAGAAGGAAATGCTAGCAATCCTTCACACAGTTAAACAATGGAGGCCTTATTTAATGGGTCGACACTTCAAGGTTAAGACAGATCATGATAGCCTAAAATATTTTTTGGAACAAAGACTATCCTCTGAAGAGCAACAAAAATGGGTCACTAAGATGTTGGGATATGACTTTGAGATTGTATATAAGAAAGGGAAGGAAAATATTGTGGCTGATGCACTTTCTAGGAAGGATGAGAAAGATGAAGCCTTATTGTGTGCCCTTTCAATATTACAAGCAAATTGGGTGGAAGAAGCCAAAGCAGAATGGCAAAATGATGTTGCAACAAGTAATCTCATCCAACAATTAAAAAGTGATCCTAGTAGTTCAGATAAGTTTTGTTTGAAGGGAGATATTATTTGGTATAAAGAGCGTTTGTATCTCTGCAAGAATTCCACTCTTAAACACAAGATTCTCACAGAGCTACATGAGTCCCCAGTTGGTGGTCATTCAGGATTTTTGAAGACATATCATCAGGTCAAGCAAGATTTTTTTTGGGAAGGGTTAAAAGGTGATGTTCAAAAATTTGTGGCTGAATGTTTGGTTTGTCAAAGAAATAAGGGGGAGACAATTAAGACACCAGGTCTCTTGCAGCCCTTATCTATTCCTAGCCAGCATTGGGAAGAGGTATCCATGGACTTCATCACAGGGCTTCCCAAATCTAAAGGTCATAATGTCATCATGGTAGTAGTTGATCGCCTCACTAAATATGCACATTTCATTGCATTATCACATCCTTTTATAGCAAGTGTAGTGGCAAAAGTTTTCTTGGAGAATATCCAAAAGCTACATGGTACACCTAAGGTTATTGTCAGTGATCATGATCCTATCTTTACTAGTCACTTTTGGAAAGATTTATTCTCATGTTTGGGTACTCAATTAGCTCATAGTTCTTCATACCATCCTCAATCAGATGGGCAAACTGAGGTTGTTAATAAATGTTTGGAAGGATATCTACGTTGTTTCACTTCAGAAAAGCAATCTCAATGGGTAGATTGGCTACCACTGGCAGAATGGTGGTATAACACTTCTTTTCATAGCTCATCAAAAATGTCTCCATTTTTGGCACTTTATGGATATCATCCTCCTTCCATCACATCATCATTAAAGGTGTCACCAAGAGTTTAGGCAGTAGAGGACCACTTGCATCATCAACAACAGGTACTTTTAGGACTCAAGGAGAATTTAGCTATGGCACAAAATCGAATGAAACAACAAGCGGACCAACATCGTAGTGAAAGAAATTTTGAAGTTGGGGATTGGGTCTTCTTGAGATTGCAGCCTTATAAACAAATCTCAATGAAGCAACACAAAAAGACTAATAAGTTGTCTCCAAGATATTATGGGCCATACCAAATCATGCAAAAGATTGGTAGTGTTGCCTACAAGCTAGAGTTGCCACCAACAACAAAGATACATCCAGTTTTTCATGTTTCTTGTTTGAAGAAGGTAATTGGGTAGAATATTCCTACTCAAACAATACTACCAGAACTCGATGAAGAAGGAAGAATAATTTTGGAACCAGAGGTCATTCTTCAAACTCGCACAAAGAAGCTGAGGAATAGAACCCTCACTCAGTATCTTATCCAATGGAAGAATTTACTAGTTGAAGAGGCCACATGGGAGGATGAGGAGTTCATTCAAAAGAATTCACACTTGGTTAGCATTGAGGACAATGCTTCTTTGAAGAGGGGGGGCATGCTACGCCCTTAATATTGGTGTACATAGGGTTATGAATAGTCGGCTTGTGGCTATCTTAACTCCTAATTAAATCATATTATCATTATTATATTGTTATTTAGTTGTTTAGGTCAGCCTAAGGCTTCTATAGGTCTATCTAAGTCAGCCTGGGTGATATCCTAGGCATAAATAGGTATATATAGGGGTAGTGAGTCTCATTTCATATCATATTCAGTATTGTATTCTCATTGAAGACTGTTGGAGGTATCCCCCTCGAAGTGGATTAGGAGGTTGCCCCCTCGAAGTGGCATATTATTATCAAGTATTTTCAGTATATTTACTATTATATTCAGATATTGTGCAAGTTGTTTCATTACAGTTACCAAGTGTTGTGTAGGCTTAAAAGGCCTTAGAGGTTGCTCCTTGAAGGGGAGAGATGAATTTGGAGAAGTGTAGTATGTTCTAAAAGCAATAACAAACTGATTTTCTATTTTTTTCTGTTGTTTTTTCTGTATTTTGCTGTAGAACAGTCCGTACCTGGCTCTGTATGGAACAGTCATAGCCCAATAGCATCTTGGATGGATAATAGAGTGAAGCATCTTTAGTTTGAACATTGATTGGAGATTTGACAGTAAACTAGGTGGAAGAAATCATTGATTTTCTATTGACTGTTTTAAACCCTGAGTTAGGTCTTTTCCTGAACAACTCGATGGATTTCTCTTCATTCCACTGATCTTTTCTATTTTTGATTAATAGAATGGATTGTATAATAGATAGTGCAAAGGCTTGTGAAGGTTTTGGGGGCAGGAGAATAGTTTGGACTGAATTTGCCAAGTAGATAACCCAACAAGACCATGTGTTGGGACTTAGAGAAGAACAACAACAACTAGGTGATGGCCATCGACTGTAGAAGCAGAAACTCTATGAAATGGAAGTCATTGCTACCAATACAAGGTGTTTTAGATCTAGCAAGGATCCTGTGATAGAAGGTAGAATGAGTTCCTCCATGAAACCTGCCCATTCAGCCTAGTTTGACTTTGTCAGTCCTCTCTGAAGGCAGTTACTCCAAGGAAGACATTAGGTATGTTTGGCATGTTATTGATTTGTCATGGAAGCCTCTAAATGAGATTGAGTTTGTCTTAGTGGAGATCATTCCAAGGAGGATATTGTGACTGTCCTTCTAATGAAGTAGAAATGTTGTGACTGTCTATGGAAGACATAATAGAAACTGTTGTCCTACAAGTCCTGCACAGTGGGTATGTGTCCTGAAGTCCACTCATTTTTGTGTCATGAACATGTGTAGTTGTTGAGTTAAAGCCTTTCCTTATGAGAAGTCTAATCTCTGTTAAAAACAGTAAATTTGAGAGTCACTCCCTTGATGCTCTGCATCATTTTACCTACAAGATCCAAGCCCTAGATAGAAAATGGCCATGGTGACACCTAGGCACAAAGCTCTTGAGAAGAAGCATGGATGAGGTGTTTATGTTGTTGACATTGTGGGCATTTCTTGATGTAAGCAAAGGAATCTTGCTCCATATGCTGTCAATAGTACCCCATACATAACAATTTTTGCACCAATGATTTCCACCAAAATGCCCTCCACAAGTACTAGAGTGAGATTCTTCTAAATCTATCAGAATCTCTACATTACTTAAACATAAGAGTAAAACACCATTATAACTTTGTCGATACAAGACATTCGATAATATAATCTATCGCATTGCTAGTTTGTGTAAATAGAGTTGGGCATTCTTAGATGTCGCATCCGGAATGGTTCCGTCGCATAAATAATTGAATATGTCGAAGAACCATTCATTAGTGTATGTGTTACCATAGAGTTCTGAATTCGCAACTATAGGGCATTCAATTATCGGTGTCTTAAGATTATGAACCACGAAGGTAAATTCCTTAGGAGAACCATCAGAGGATATAAGGGAAGTTGTGCTTGCCATTGCATCTGCATGCTGGTTATCTTTCCTAGGAATGGTATCAATTGAATATGATGTGAATTGTTTTAAGAGAGATAATGCAAACTCATGATACTGAGAAAGCTTATTGTGCTTACTATGATACGATCCCATGATTTGTTTAACAATCAACTGAGAATCACTGTATATTGTAATATTCTTGATATTCAGAGCCAAGGCTACACGAAGTCTAGCGATAAGAGCTTCGTATTAAGCTATGTTGTTTGTACATAAGAAATCTAAGTGATAAGATAAGGAGATCGGCTTACCGATGGGAGGTATTGGTATAACACTAGCTTTGGAGCTAGTTTGACATTTTGATCCGTCGAAATATAATTCCCATTTTTCATCTGCAGAGATTGTTAAAATCTGTTCATCAAGAAACCTATCGACATTTTGTATAGAAAAGGGCAAGGGAGCTTTAGCTAACTGATTAGATATCACTTGCCCTTTAATTTTTTTTTGTGAAATAAATTTGAGATCGAATTCTATTAACAACATAATCCATTTAGCAAGACGACCTGATAAATCTGTTCTTGCAAAGAGATGTTTCAAAGGGCCAAATTTTACCATTACATGCACTTCAGCATTTAAGAGATAATGTCTAATATTTTGAGTGGCAAACACTGAAGCTAAGAAATGATTCTCTATGACTGTGTATCACACTTCATAATCGAGCAAAGTATGACTAATGTAATAGACAACACATTCTTTGCCTTTAGCATTATGCTGTGCTAACAAAGCTGTTAGGGCATTGTTAGATGTTGAAATGTATAACAGAAATGGTTTATCAAAAACAATAGGTTGCAAAATAGGTGGATTAGATAAGTAATCCTTTAAATCATTGAAATCTTTTTGACATTCAGAATTCCATTGAAAACGAGAATCTTTCTTCAGTAGTTGCGTAAAGGGGCGAGTCCTATTTGCGAGTTGTGAAACAAATCAGTGAATGGCCTGTATCTTTCCCTGCAAAGTACAAAGCTGAGATATGTTATTAAGTATTGGCATATTAACAATCGCATCTATCTTCTTCATATCAACTTCTATACCTCGATTTGAAACAATAAACCCAAGTAACTTTCCACTATCTACGCCAAAAACACACTTTCGGGGATTCAATTGTATATTATATTTTCGTATGCGCTTAAATATTTGTTGAAGATTTGTGACATGATCCTTATAGTGGATAGATTTCGCTAGGATGTCGTCAACATAATCTTCTAAAATATTGTGCATATAATCATGAAATATAAGAGTCATTACACGTTGGTAAGTAGCTCTTGCATTCTCAAGTCCAAACGGCATGACTACCCAACAAAATGTACCCCAATGTGTTATAAAGGTTGTTTTATACTGATCAAGAGGATTTATGAGGATTTGATTATATCCTAAAAATCCATCCATGAAAGATAGTAACTTGTGTCTGGCTATGGAATCAACGATCATGTCGATATTAGGGAGCGAGAAATCATCTTTCAAAGATTCCAAATTTAAATCTCAGAAATCTATGCACATTCTTATACGACCATCGGGTTTAGCGATGACAACAATATTCAAGATCCACAGAGAGTAATCAATAGGTCAAATAAAACCAGCTTGTAAGAGTTTTTCTATTTTAGTTTTGATAAGCAAAGCAATCTTAGGATTCATCTTACAAATCTTTTGTTTGAATGGCTTAACATCTAGTTTCAAGACAATATTGTGCGTTACAATCTGAGGATCTATACCAGGCATGTTTGAATAATTCCAAGTGAACAATTCTGATAATTCATTCAACAGTTTAGTCATTTCTTCTTTTTCTCCTGCATCTAAACAATCACCACTAGGGATAACTTTTTTAGGATTATCCTTATCCATAACAACACAGAGAGTCTTTCTGTTAAGGAGAGTACTATGGTCTGGGGGATTGTAGGATTGTAATTGTTCTTCAAGTTCTTCATTTTGCTCTACTATAGTAGTTATTGTGCTAGTAGTCTTTCCAAAATATGCATCATTGTTTAAACAATAAGGTAAGCCACGTTTATGGTGATAACGAGGGATACTATCATAAGAACCTAAGAAGTCCATTATCACTTCATCCACCGTAAATATATCTAATGGAAGTGATCCTGGAGGACAATTAGAGGCAATCATCTCAAGGAATATCAAACTAAGTGTTGATATTGTATTCACATTTAGAGTTGGGCATTTGCGAGCTTTCGATTCCTTAAAAGGATTATATCCAATGCCACTTGAGTAATGTTGTGAAGCGGATTCTATAGGGACTTTGATTCCTTGTTGATTTATGCCACAACCATCACCTACATAGTCACAATTTTTGTAAAGGAATCAGAATCCTCTGCCATAGAGAGAGACCAATTCTTTAGATGAAGGCGGAGCTTTGTAAGTCTCATAATTAGTAGTATAAGTTAGAGTATTATGCTTATTTGTCACCAAAGAAGTCTTATTTTTATCATTCGAAGCATGCGAAGTGATCGATGTAATATTTGATGTTTCAAGGATGGGGTTTTTAAGTTTATATTCTCCTGTGAAGGAAGATGCAAAATCTAATGAACCCCAGTCATCACCAACAAATGCATTCGATTGCTTGGACTCTTGCATAATATTTCTAGAGGCAAGAGGAGCTGACAATTCAGCTTTCAGATTGTTTAAAATCTTAGGACCAACAACATACTTATGCACTTCCATTTGCAAACAATTATCAGGTTCAGGATCCGAATGGATAGTATGCAGTTTACCTTTAAATATAAACTTAATGGAATGGTGCAAAGTAGAAGGAACAGCTCCTAATGCATGTATCCAAGGTCTTCCCAAAATCATGTTATAAGATAGAGAACATGGCATGACATGAATCAAGGTAGACACCATCATAGGTCTAACTTGTATAGGTAAGGTTATGGTGCCCACGGATTGTTGTCCAACATTATCAAATCCACGAATACTTAATGATTCTAGTTTGATGGTAGATACATCAACTTTAACCTTATGCAATAAATCAATACCACAAACATTAAGGGCTAACCCATTATCAATCATAACTCTCTTAACCAATGTTTTGTTGATTGTATTAAAGATAACCAAAGGATCATACTACTTCTGAACCTCGAGAGATGGTAACTCATGTTGTTGAAATAAAATGTCTATTTTTGTTGTGTGCATACATTTAGTAAAGTGGCAACATCATTTGGTTTAACAGCAGGAGGAACAATCACCTTTTGTAAAGCTTCTTGTAGCATTCCATGGTAAGTAGGTGAAGTTTGTATAAGTTCCCAAAGAGATATCTTCGCAGGAGTAGTGCGAAGATGCTCTACAAGATCATAGTCTTTACCACCTTTATATGTTAAACGAGGTGCTTGAGGAAGCATAGGTTGGGAAGCTAGTAAAGATATCAGAACATTCATTTGTTGTGTACTTTGTTTGTTATTCTGAGTGTTATATGCATGAGCAACCATATTATGATTGGTTTGTTGTAAGTTTTGTTTCACAATTTGTTTTACACAATCATAAATGTGATCAGGAGATTGAGAAGAGGATGAAAGACTTTTAACCACAAGCACAGGTTTAGAGGATGGTTGAACCACATTTGCACATAGAGTGACCACAATTTTTGGTTTTTCAATCTCTTCTTTAGGTTTAGGCACATAAATCGCATTTACCAATCTTTGAAACAATGACGGCTTAGAGGCCATAGGGGAATGTTCAATCGAGACAAAGTCCTCAAGGGCTTCATCTAACATATCAAAGTCATCATGACTAAACGACTCATCATAAGCATGAAAATCTTGTAAAAAATAATCTGACATTCTAACATGCTCTATTTAAACCAAGATTTAAATGCACAATGATGGCCTTTGAAAATGAAATACAATATCCAACAATAAATGATAATTTCCAACTCTTTTAGTGAAACAATAAAGAATGTGATCCACAATTTAACATATGCAATTTCACTAAAGAGGTTTTTCAATCCAATTATGCTCTAGATCAACAAATTATTTTAGATTTGAAGTATAAAAGGATGCAAATTCTTTAAAGGTCAGGTTCACCAAAATGTTTAGGGTGAAAATTGATAGTTTGTTTAAGCTCGGTTAAATACTACCATTTCACCGCTAAGCATTGGGAGGACAAAGGGGAAGCTTGTGAACAAGCTTTTAATTGCTTTGTCAGTCCCTTACGCTCACACGGTTATGAAACCTAAGGCCCTAATCAAGATTTTATCAAGTGTTTTCCTTTCAACCAAGTAAAACCCTAATTATTCCTTAAATTAGAAATATACAGAAACTGATGAAACAACTGGCAAAACTGAGTGTAGAAGTGCAGAGGGAGGGTTTCAGAGATAGTGTACTCATATCTTGAGGGCTCAATGGACTAGGGCACCCACTCTAATGTCCTAAAATTTCCCACACTAGAAAATCTTCTGCACAGGGTGTCTGAGACTGCTGAAAGGCTTCCAAATCCCAGAATAAACCCCTGGTTGGACTAGGGTGCCCGCTCTAATGTCCTACAAGTCTCAGAATATAAAAATCCAAAAGTCTATCACGACTGTACCCACAATATCCTTCTCCCTGTAGCATCTTTTCACTGGAACCTACAAAACATGATTTACACATACAAAAGAAGGAAATTATTGTGGCTATATAGGAGCTTGCCTCAGTCAAGCCCCGTCTTTGGTATTTCTACCTCAACAATAGCTAGAGATAAAGATTTGCAAAAGTGTGTACAAACCTAACAATGTGTTATGCATAAAATCAAACCCTAGATGTCTCAATCAAGGGAAGATCAATAACTTGCTTTACATCAATAAAAACATACAACTTCACCTCAAGGAGATGGGATAAATGAAGACTTGCATGAACAAGAAGGTGAATCAACAATGTTTACGGAGGATCTCCCAACTTGTTGTTTGAGGCTTCAACCCTTCTCCTAATCATGCAAAGGGTGTACAAACCCTAGGAAGAGCAAGATAGACTCAAGATCTTGATTCCTAATCTTCATCCATTGTCTCCCAGATAGCAAATAAAGAATACTTCGAAGAGCTTCAACAAGTCACTGATCTTCAATGGCAATTGCAGCAGAGTTTTGGCATCAAGCTTGCATAAGAATTGTGTGTGATAAAATGATTTGCAAATGTCTTTTTATATCTAGCTTTAGGGAATTCAAATTTCAAAATAACATCTCGATATCACACAAAAATTGAGAATTTGAAAATGGAATCTCAAGGCACTTGGCGAGAACCGACACCCTACCAAAATTCAAAACCTTATGAAATGGGGGAGGACTAGGGCGCGGGCGCCCAAGTCCTAGCCCCCAATTTCAGCTCAAATCTACATTTTTGGGGGTCCTAGGGACCCAAGTTTCAAATCTCTTTCCAGGTTCTATCAATAAGTTACCTCAAAAAGTGAATACACTGCTCCTAGACTTAGTCAATTAGGGTTTTGGGAAGATTGAAAAAAGAAGGTTGAGAGGTCACCAAGAGTGAGGAGCTAAACTGAGGGAAATTGTATCATTCCATATAGGAGGACAATTTCTGACGTTACAGGTTTGATCAGAGAAAGTTTGAGTCCTTGTGTAGTACTTGCAGTGTTAGCACCAAAGAAAGATGGAGAATGGAGAATGTGTACAAACTCTAGAGCAATAAACAAGATCACAATTAAGTATATATTTCCTTTACCTAGGATGGATGATATCATGGATTGTTTGAGTGGGGCAAATTATTTCACAAAGATAGATTTGAAGAGTGGATACCATTAGATCAAGATCAGAGAAGGAGATGAATGGAAGATTACTTTCAAGATAAATGAAGGGTTGTATGAGTGGTTAGTGATGCCCTTTGGATTGACAAATGCACCAAGTACTTTCACAAGATTGATGAATGAAGTTTTGAAGAAATTATTGGGTAAGTTTGTTATTGTATATTTGGATGATATTCTAATTTTTAGTAAGACAAAAGAAGAACATTTACAACACCTAAGACAAGTATTGCAGAGATTAAGGGAAGAGAAATTGCTGATAAACATCAAGAAATGTAGTTTCATGAAGGAAGAATTGGTATACTTGGGATTTGTGATTTTTCCAGAAGGGTTGAATATGGACCCAGAGAAAGTAAGATCAATAGTTGAATGGCCTACACCAGAGAGCATTAGGGAAGTTAGATCATTTCATGAATTAGCTAGTTTCTACCAGAAGTTTATCAGAAATTTTAGTTCAATATGTAGCCCTATGACAGAGACAATGAGAGGTGATAGAAAAGATTTCAAGTGGACATCGGGAGTAGATAAAAGTTTTGAACTATTGAAGTCGAAAGTGATAGAGCAACCTATTTTTGCATTACTAGATTTCAATAAGGTATTTCAAGTAGTTTGTGATGCAAGTGGGAATGCAATAGGAGTAGTGTTAATTCAAGAAGGTAGACTTGTAGCATATTTCAAGGAGAAGTTGAATGATGCAAGGAGAAGATATTCAGTTTATGACTAGGAGTTCTATGCCATAATTCAAGCCTTGAAGAAGTGGAGACATTACTTATTTCCTAAGGAGTTTGTGTTGTATACAGATCATCAAGCTTTGCAATATTTGAATAGTTAAGGAAAGTTGAATCAGAGACATATGAGATGGATAGAGTTCATGCAGAGTTACACTTTTGTATTGAAGCATAGGAGTGGAAAATCAAATAAAGTTGCAGATGCATTGAGTAGGAGAAGAAACTTGTTGACAGAGATGAGAGTTGAAGTGTTGGGATTTGAAGAATTGAAGAACATGTATGAGGAAGATCTTGATTTTGCAAAACCTTGGAAAACATGTAAGGAACCTGTTGTGATAGATAGGAGTAAGTGGTTGGATTATTTCATTCAAGAAGATATGTTGTTTAGAGGAAATCAATTGTGCATACCTAGAAGTTCCATGAGAGACAATTTGATCAAGGAGAAACACAATGGTGGGTTAGAAGGACATTTTGGCATTGATAAAAATAGTGGCTTTGGTAAGTGAAAATTACTTTTGGCCTCAGATACATAAGGATGTTAGGAATTTTGTGCAGAGTTGTAGAGTTTGTCAAGTTGCAAAAGGGAGTAGTTAGAATATTGGATTTTATAAACCTTTGACAGTACTAGAGAGACCTTGGGAAGACATAAGTATTGATTTTGTAATGGGATTGCTGAAGACACAAAGAGGACATGATTCAATATTTGTAGTAGTGGACAAATTTTCAAAGATGGCACATTTCATGCCTTGTAAGAAGACAACTGATGCAGTACATGTAGCTGACCTATTTTTCAAGGAGATTGTGAGATTGCATGAATTACCTAAGAGCATAATTTTAGATAGAGACACAAGATTTCTTGGACATTTCTGGAAGACACTTTGGAAGAAGATGAAGATAGATTTGAAGTTCAGTTCAACATTTCATCCACAGACTGATGGATAGATAGAGGTAGTGAATAGGAGTTTGGGAAACTTGTTGAGATGTTTGGTTGGAGAGAAAGAAGGAAATTGGGATTTGATTCTTTCACAGGTAGAGTTTGTATACAATAACTCAGTAAATAGGAGTACTGGAAGAACACTTTTTGAGATTGTTACTGGAGCAAACCCTGGAGGAGTCACAGAGTTGAGAGACATCAGTATGGAAGAAAAGAGAAGTGCAGAAGCATAAGAATTTGCAGGACATATGAAGACTACATAATCAGGTGAAGAAGCATTTGGAGGAGATGAATAGTAAGTATAAAGAACAAGTAGATGAGAAGAGAAGACACAAGGAATTTGCAGTTGGAGATGAAGTGATGGTATACTTGAGAAAAGAAAGATTTCCAATTGGGACATATAACAAGTTGAAGATGAAGAAGTTTGGACCATGTAGAATACTCAAAGTTTGATTCAGGGAATGCATATGAAGTGGAGTTACTAGAGACATTGGGTATATCTCCTATTTTTAATATTGTAGACCTATATAAATATCATGAAGTAGAGTTTAGTGATAGCATTGAAGAGCACTTGAAGAAGTAGTTACCACAACAAGCACCAGAGTAGATTACAGACATCTTGGACAACAGAGTTGGGCGCATCACCAGAGGAGGACAATACAAAGAATATCTTGTGAAATGGAAAGGCAGACCAGAAGAATATTCATCTTGGATTTCTCAGGCTGAGGTGGACCACCTTGGTTTTCCTCTAGCCCCAACAAAGTGAGGGACTCACTTTTTTCAATAACCCTAGATGTCTGATGCATGACCATCCCTAGTTCAAGAGCAATCTTGCATCAACCAAAAACATTTGCATTTTAGTTTGTTTGCATTTCATTTTGTTTCTTTTCATTTTCTATTTCAGTTTAGGTAGTTTAGTTAGTAGCAGTTTCTATATTTAGGTATGCATTCTATCGCAATTGCATTATAGACCCTGCGGAGCTGGACTTAGCATCTAGACATATTCATGCACATCATATCCAAAATTTAGAGCAATTGGATCGGGTATCGGTAAGATATCGCTATCAAAAGACCAACTATTTTCTCAAATCAGAGCATCCTGACAGTCTCAGATAATTAGCTAAAGGAGAAGACTTGTGGATCATTTCATGATGTGTGGAGCTAAATTATACATCATTCAATGTTGTTAGGTTCATGGCCGACCTTCCCTGAGATCCGCATGCAATTATATTCATTCGTGAAGGAATTCTATTCAATTAGGTCTGATCTACCCGTGTACACACATTACAACTCTTCATTGGAGTTTGTGATCTTCCTTAGCTGATGCGGAGGAATCTTATGTTCTAGAGATGATATATATTGATGTAATAGATGCCTAGGAAAGCAGAATTCAATAGTTGATCATTAGTTTATAATTGATAGTTTGAATTTTGTGCAAAGGAGCTTTAGAAGTATATCTTGTGTATATTCTATAATTAGGCTTGTGAGCCCTAATTGTAAGCCCTCATGTTGTCAGCCAATCTGTATTTGAATTGTGTGATATACTGAATGACTGAGTCTACATTTGCTTTAGATCTTTGAGTTGTTTCCATTGTATTTACTCTAGCTGCACGGTCTGGATAGTTCACTTTGTGGACCCTCCTAACCATGACTGCACCACTTTCTCCATTACGTTTCTTGGTGTTGTACACATCTAGCATTATAAGTTTGTACTTGACATTATAAGAGAAGTGGGTAAATAACTTCTTTGTTAGATCAAAGAATGTTGTAATGGAGACTAGGGGTAGGTGTAGGAACCATTCCAGGGCTTGTCCTCCAAAACTATGGGGTAATAGTCTCAACTTGTACATATTTATATATAGGACCTCTTAGCATACGATGAAAAATTACTTGATGAGATCATAGGGGTCTCCAGGTTCCCTTATATTTGTTGAATTTGAGGATTTTGAAATGTGGGGGGAAAGGAACCAATGAGATAAATCTATCAAAGGGATAGGAGCATAATTCTTTAAATTTTTATTACTTGCATTGATTGGTAGTCTTTCTTTGCAATCCATTTAAAGCCTTATTTATCTTTTTCCACTCTTGGTCAAATCAAGTACCAAGGGGTGGATTAGGAGGTTGGTATAGGATGCAATTTGGCTAATATGGATGATGAAGGAGGTTTAATGATGATGTAGGATTTGTTTGATAGGTGGATTGATTTAGGTATGATTGGTTTTATTGAAATGTGAGTTGGTGTGAGGTCAAAAATGGTGATGTGGGTTGATATGGAGTTGTTGGATTGGTTTGATAAGTGGGGATGGACTAATAAAGGTTTGATTGAAGTGTATTTGATGAAGGGAAGTTTGATGGGTTTGGATTTGATAGATTGAAATAAGACAGGTTTAGTTTTGATGGAGTTGGGTTTGAGGTAGATATGTTGAGATTTTCTAGGTTGGGGATATATTGGGATGATTGTGAAATGATTTTTGGGATGGAATGGCTACATTGATTGATGGGATAATTCATATTCAAGTGTAATGGCAGGTTCTCTTCATTGGGATGGTAGCTATGCCATTTTAATTTTGATGTTTACTTATGGGGTCAATGAGAAGATGAGGTGATATTTTAGGTGTTAAGGGATGGTTGTGCATCATCCCTATTGGTTTGTTCAATGTGACCTATTTGGTAGGATCATGAGATAGAGCGGGTAGATGGCCTGAAGGGTTTTTGAATTCAGGTGGTGGTAATGATTTAGGGCGAATGATATTATTGAGCTTGTTAATGTCAAAGTGGTGGTGAATCTTGGCTCCTACACCAATGAGACACCCAAGAAAGAAATCTTTATGGTTGTCTATGAATTGATCCATCATGGTGTGGGTTCATTCATCATTTAGGAAGTCTTTAAATCATGGTGAATACTTGGGTTGGTTGATAAGACTTATGGGCTCACTTATGTTATCCAAAAACCCATAAGGGGAGGTGGTATGTATTTGATATTTATGCCCAAAGCTAGATCCAAAGGGGTTTTTTTTGTTACAGTCCATGTTTTTCTTAGCTTGAGATCTATTGACAAGGGGCATGAAAATGGTGATTTGGTTTGATGAAGTGATGTGGATTAGGTTTTGATGAAGGTTTGGTGTGATTTTTTTTTTTGTTTTTGGAAGGTTGGATGAATGTTTGATCTTGATGGGGATGATGGTTATATTCTTGAAAGTAACTTGTTTTTTATTAGGATTTGATTGAATTTGATGTGGTTGAGTAGGTTGATTTTTTAGTAATGTGGATTGGGATTTGATACAGGAGCATCCAGTGGTGTAAGGGCAATCTTGCATCACCCAAAAAGAAGTTAATTCAAAATCATTGTAGTTGTTCTCATTTCTTCCCATAATTAGTGTTTTTGGTTCCATAATATCTTGAATAATAATGTAGGACTTTCAGTTTTTCCAAAACTGCTAAAATATTGACCTGCCTGATTAGGAAAGTGTACCTGCTATTTTTAGAAAGTTTGCATTTGGGCACGTAATGAAGTAAAAACTTCCAGAAAGTTACATAATGGAAATATAAGACCTTTAGCGAAGGAATCAGGCAAAGATCATTTGTGAGCTGAAAGATATTAAAGTTTTTGTTTTCCAAAAAGCCCCTGAAGTTTTTTGGAACAAGATATGAGGCACTAAAAATTCTTATAACATCTCAAAAAGTTGACAGAAATCATAGTTCGCATCGCGAGCTTTCCGACGCTTAAAAGGGTTCGTCAATCGGACACCCGGATCAAAAGTTATGCTTCCCGGAAGTTGACCTACTTTTGGAGGGAGTTGCAAAATTTGAAATTTAGCTGGAGGCCACCAAAAAGTGCTATTTATGACTATTTTGGGAACCCTGGGCAATAGCAGAGTTAAGGGGGGCCAGTGTAGAGTCAAGAATAGGTGGGAAAATAGAAACCCTAGCTGATTTGGGTTACAGAAGGCTAAAGATTCTAGAGTCTTGAGGTTGCGAAAGCTGTAATGTGTTGCAGCTAGTAGAGGATTCATCCTCTGATTGTAATTGAGCTTCTGTAATGTAATGAGTTGCCCAGTTCAATAAAAGAAAGTTCTAGTTGCTGTATTCAATATCTGTTATTGTGTGTTTTGTGATTTACCCCCTTCATCAGGATTGGATTAAATTATTGATTGGATGATGGTTGATTTTTATTGGGATTAAGGTTCAAGACCTTTTTTGGTTATGATGGTATTGGATTGATTGGGTTTAGGTTCAATTGGATGGGTGATTGATTTTCAAGATACAAAGACCTTGGATTGGTTTGGGTTGGTTACTATACTTAAGTTACGCTAAGTCCTTAAGAAATGTTTTATTGTGTGATTGGAATAAGGTACAAGACTATGTTTGAAGGATGGGTTCTGATTAGATTAGGGGAGTGACACAATTTGATTTGGATTCAGATTAAGGTGTAAAGACCTTGGATGAATTGGGTTACTATACTTAAGGTAGGCTAAGTCCTTAAGCAAGCTTGGATTTAAGATGATGGCTTGGTTTTAAGATTTGATTTTTACTTTGGGGTTGACTTGAGTGGATGGGAAATGGTTTGATTTGATGATTTTGGATATAGATGGATTCTGATGTATGACTCAAGGATGGGTGGATTCCACACAAGGTGGGGATACAAGGTTTTAATTTTGATGTCAAGGCATTTTCAACCTTTGGTTTGTAACATGATTTAATTTTTGGCCTTTTTAGAGGTTGTGATACTTACAAATGTTTTTGATTGTTTGAAGGAATTTATGGGTTTTACATAAGTAAAGGCACACCAAGAACACCAACAAGCCTAATTTATTCAAGTGGGAGTGTATACACTTGTAAGCCCACCATTAATGTCTTGTTTAGGCATACAATGTAGGGCCAATGAGGAGGCACTAAACATTTTTATCCTCAAGATCACACAAAGGTGAGGAGAGAATACGTGACCTACAATCTCATTTCTAGGGGCATGTGGTGAGTAACATCTTGGTGCTAACTATTAACTAGTGCATTATAAGCATATACGGTCAAAGGTATTATCTAGGTTATACAAGGTATGTTAGGGGACATCCTTAATATACCCAAGGGTATGGAGGCTAAAGTCTATGAACAAGAGTTCTATCTACAAGCATGTGGCTTGGGTCAAATTTGTTCCCACTTCACCTTGTCACCTCAAGTGGACAACAACGTTGTGCCTGGTAGAATCTGAAAAGATTATTAACCTAGAAAACTAGTGCAAATGAATAGATATCTAAACTATGAATGCAAATGAAACGAAATCAAAATAGCAACATAGAGTTAGTCTCCAAGAGAGTAATGAAAATGCTAGAAGCAAAATACCATTAAGAGGATGCAAAAGTGAAATATACAAAATACAAGCCAGGTAGCATGCTTATATAGACCAGGGAGAGGGAGGAGGTGGCAACACTGACTAATCAGGAGAAACCATCTATCAGACTAAAGATAGCAAAGTATCTTCCCAAGATAGCTAATGGATGCTCACATGTAGGAAGGTGACACCTCGCAACTGGTACTCACCTAATAAGACATGCTTTATTAACCTAACAGAGATTAATAGAAGTGTAGGTAAAACCTAGGAATATTGGGAAAAATAAATAACCAACTAGGAAATAAAAACCTACACTAACACCCCCCATAAGCAAAGCTTGGGTGGATGTAGAAATGGGTCCCAGCAAATCAAGCCTGATGAGGTACCCATGTACATAAAATTCCCCCCCAAAGAGAGAGAAAAGCCCCCCCCAAAAAAAATAGAGAGAAGAGACCCCCCCAAAGTAGAGAGAGTTAGGACTCTAAGCGAGAGGAAGAAGCCCCCCAGAAGATGAAGCATCCCACACCCCCAACAAAGCTCGCAAATGAAGGAACTTGCTCTCAGTGAAGGGTTTGGTGAAGATATCAGCAACCTGCTCGGAAGTCAGACAATAGCGAAGGTCGATGATGTGGCCATGGATGAGCTCCTGAATGTAGTACATATGGACCTTTATGTGTCTGGTCCGCTAATGATGGACTAGATTCTGGGAGATCTAAATGGCACTCTGGTTGTCACAAAATATGATTGATGGCCATCTGATCTAGATACCAAACTTAGTGAGAAGATTTTGAAGCCAAATGGCCTTAGTGGTGGCATTCATAGCCCCCTAATACTCGGCCTTAGTAGAAGATAGAGCAATAGTAGATTTCTTCTTGCTCGACCAACAAATAGGACCTGAACCAAGTGAGAAGCTATAACTTAAAGTAGACTTGCAATCCTGAGAATCACTCGCCCAATTTGAATTTGTGTAGCCCACCAAGTCAAGCTTAATGCTCATTGCATAGTGAATCCCAAAACTATGAGATACTCTAAATGTAGTGAAGGATCTGCTTGGCTGCTTTCTAGTGCAGCTTATGAGGCTCCTGCATAAATCGAGAGACCATGCCTACAGTATATGAAATGTTGGGTCTCATATGAGTTAGATAAATGAGACTCCCAACAAGCTATTGGTACAAAGTGCCATCAACAAGTGGAGAAGAACACTGAGCCTCAAGTTTGACTCTAGAAAGAAAGGGAGTCAGAGCAGGCTTGAAGTCAGTCATATGAAACCTCGAGAGCAAATCTAGAGCATACTTGGACTGTGTGAGTGTGATCCCGGAAGTAGATTGGTAGATCTCAATCCTGAGAATGTAATGCAACAAGCCCAAGTCAGTCATCAAAAATCTGTCATGAAGGATAGTTTTGACAGCCCCAATGGTGGATGAAGAACTCCCTATGATCAACAAGTCATCAACATAGAGAATAAAAAATAGGAATGAATCATCCTGTTGTAGAATTCAATATGGTATCCGAGCGTAGGTCATCGGTTCGACTCCCTCGAGTCCTCGACCCTTCGTCTGCATAAGCTCAGCTTATCGACGTGGTACGTAGTGGGTACAAATCCCACATGGTACATAGTGGGTACATGGTCTATATATTTTGTAGAAACACACTCATAAAGCTACAACAGGACCCCTCTCTGTTGGTAGTTGCAGTTTTGAAGGCATTTTTGAAATGCTTCATTCTTGCTCATACGGACTCCATTTCCCACAATTTTTTTTATTTTTGCTATTTTTTCATGCTCTATGCACTAGTGCAGACATTTTTTGATTTTGATGTAGAGAGTTTTTAGAAATTGCAGATTCTCAGTCATGACATTGTACAGTTCTCATTTTGGGAACTTCAGAGGATCATAACTTTCACATATGACCTTGTATCGAGGTGATTCTTTTTTTGAAAGTGCATGATTTTTCAAGTAGATTGTAGTGGTGTTGTTTATTTCTTTGGGTGTTGTGCCAAAGTTGTATTTTCAGCATATGCTCTTCATGAGGGTTTTGTAATAAATTGAAATCAATACCACTTAGTATTTCTTGCTAATTGTAGTTGTAAACACACTAATATAGAGTGCCAAATCATATTTTTTGGGGGGGGGTTGTTTTGGTTGTGTTCTCTTCTTTTCAATATTTCTTCTTTGTATTTCTTCATAATCAATCAAACAAATGTGCCCATCCTAACTCCATACAGTTACTTTGAGTGGAAATCATGCATGACAATTCACTTAAGGAAAGTTGGATTACATAGGATAACTATGGGACTTGAAACTAAACGTGCTAAAGATGAAGATAAGCCTAAGTGGTTTAACAAATGTGATGAGGCATATGGAACATTATGTTTGTCTGTTTCTCTTAATTTGCTCTTTCAAATTGAGTCTTTGAATTCACCAAATGAAATCAAGACAAAGCTACTAGAAACACTATTTGTCATACAAGATTCAATGAGGGGTCATATGTTGGAAAATGAACTAATTAGTTTAAGTCTAGGCAATTTCAACACAATCCAAGATTTCTTCACAAAATTGAAATCACTAAGGCTATAGTTAAAATAATGTGGAATTGAAAAGAAAGATGAACAACTGATTCTTAGTATTCTCTCTAAGCTATGTTCAGAATATTCTGTATTTGTTTCTACCTTCTATGCTACTAAGGGTGCACTTGGTACTCAATTTACCATGCCATCTTTGGATTATTTTGCTATCTCTCTCACTCAAGAACAGAATAAGCTAATCCAGATGGGCACTCTTAAGTCCTCTAAGTCATATGCCCTAGCAGCCAACCAAGGCACAAAAGAACAGAAAGGACAAAGTAGTAACAACAAGAATAAGGATAAGAAACAAAAGAATGGCAAGGAGAAGAAGGATCAAATATTAGTTTCTTCAAAAGAAACTAATGAGACCCAATCTTCCAAGGGTGACAAGCCTAAGAAAGAGAAGGTCCAATGTGCCTATTGTAAAAGACCTGGTCATGATGAACATAAGTTCTTGAAGAAACAAATTGATCACTTGACACACATTCTTGAGAAGAATAATATTAGTGTTCCTGAGTCCATCAAATAGAGTTTAAATGAGGGGTTTGACAAGGTACAAATCCCACATGGTACGAAGATTGCATTTCTTTGATACCATGTAGATTTTTGCCATCACACCAAAAGCACGTACTAGTGGTGGAGAGGGATCTCATCGTCGATATAGTTGCTACACCAACACCCCCCACATGATAGAGCTGGATACAACCACATACCATGTGGGATTCGTACCCACTATGTACCATGTCGATAAGTTGAGCTTACATGGACGAAGGGTCGAGGGCTCAAGGGACTCAAACTGATGACTTGCACTATGATACCATGTTAGAATTTGAAAAGATTATTAACCCAGAAAACTAGTACAAATGAATAGATATCTAAACTATGAATGCAAATGATACGAAATCAAAATAGCAACACAGAGTTAGTCTCCAAGAGAGTAATGTAAATGCTAGAAGAAAAATAGCATTAAGAGGATGCAAAAGCAAAAGATACAAAATACAAGCTAGGTAGCATGCTTATATAGACCAGGGAGAGGGAGGAGGTGGCAACACCGACCAATCAGGAGTAACCATCTATTGGACTAAAGATAGAAAAGTATCTTCCCAAGATAGCTAATGGATGCTCACATGTAGGAAGGTGACACCTCGCAACCACTCACCCAATAAGACATGCTTTATTAACCTAAGAGAGATTAATAGAAGTGTATGAAAAACCTAGGAATATAAAGAAAAATAAATAACCCACTAGGAAATAAAAACCTACACTAACAGTGTTAGACATGATAACCCTCTTTTCAGGTGAATCTTTTGATTCTTATCCCCTTTATATACCCTTCTAGAATGAGTGGTTCAGGTCATCCCCCTTGGTGATGAAATAAAAAGGTAGACCCATTAAAAGGGAAATAATATTAGGTTCTTTTGATCTCCAAGATCACCTTTTAGTGCAAGGAGAGAGAATACACACCTATGCTCCTTGGGATAACATAAAAGTGAACAAGAAGGTGCTTTTGATTCCCAAGATCGCCTTTCGGTGTCAGGGAAGAGAATACACACCCAAATGTTTTTTGGGATAAGGTGCCATTAACCTTGTAAATCCCACTATTGTATTTATTCTATTTTATTATTTTTAATTTGTAATTATCCATAAGGGAATGAGGTAGTTTCACATGCAGTGGTAATTCTAGATTTACCAGAGGTAATTATGGAGTGACATTTATGGTTGACAATTGTAAAAATCATGAGTAAATGAGTGTAGACGCCACCTTGGAGGAATCAACTATTTTTATCATGTATGACACATGCCATAAAGTTGGTGAGTGCATGTAAGAGAATCTATGACAGCTATAAGTTGTCATAAGATTCTATGACACTATGACAACTTATGACATGTAATTAATAGTTGTAAGATGCTATGTTTAGATCTAGGCAGCCATATTGGGAAGATGGTTTCTAGGAGAATCTATGATGGTTATGATGCATCATAAGATGTTGTAAGAGACTATATTTGGCCTCGAACACCCAACTTTGCATGGCTAGTTTTAGATAAGTGTCATGAGCTTGTAAGAAGTCATTTAATGTTTGCATGTTGGAGATTCTTAGGTGAGAGAAAGTGGATGCCTAGATTAGAGGGAAAATACTTCTATAAGTATATTGCCATATGTAAGTGTTGTAGTATGACAAATTTTTGTACACAGGTCCTACCGGATTGAAGGTAAGAGAGAAGAAGGAAGTGCATGTATTATGTTATTCAGTTTTCAAAGATAATACAGCTTGAGCCTCTTTTCTTGGTGGATGTTTTTACCCAAAAGGGTTTTCTCCACATTATATCTTGTGTCATTCTTCTATGGTGTTTGTTCTTCTAGTGTGATTTGATTTCTGAATGCAATCTCTATTGATAATACAGTATTTAAGATCCTGAAACATATTGTAATCAAATTTTTGTTTAAGTAGTTGTTGCCTTCATTTTCTAACATTTGGTATTAGAGCCTAGACAATTTTGACACTTGGGTGGTAGTGTGAAGGTTGTTTTTCTGTAGTGGGAGATTTGGTTGTATTTGTGTTTGCAGATCTTGTGTTGAAATTATGGTTGCATCCACCACTGCTTCAACCTCTCAATTGGACATTGCGAAGTTTAATGGTACAGGGTATGAGTTGTGGAAGCTGAAAATAGAGGATTTGTTGGAAGAAAGAAACTAGTGGTTGGTTGTTCAAAAGAGAAGCCTAATGATGTGAGTCTAGACGAATGGGAAAGGTTGGATAAGAAGGCACGAGGAACTATCTGACTATGTCTTGTAGATTCCATTCTATTGAATGTCTCGAAGGAAGAGACTGTATACAAATTTTGGAAGAGATTAGGTGAGATTTATCAAGCCAAGAGCATGGTAAACAAGCTTTACTTAAAGCAAAAAATGTTTTCTATTAAAATGAAAGAGGGTGATTCCATTGCATAACATTTGAACAATTTTAATTTACTTTTGAGTCAACTTGATTTCTTAGATGCTACAGTTGTAGAGGAAGATAAATGTATACTTTTACTTTGTTCTTTACCTGAATCTTGGGAGAATGTTATCCTTTCTATTACTGCTAACCTTGAAGATCCGAAGTTGGATCATCTTCTTGCAACTTTGTTGGCATAGGAGATGAGGATAAAGACTTCTAAGGTTAATGTTGGTTAATAGATTTTTCCTTCCAAGATAGTTGTGAAAATAACTCAATATGCCTGAAATGAAGAACAAAAATGTAACTAACATTTGGAGGAATTACCATTGAATTGGCAATTCTCATCTAAATTTTAGAGGTACAGCTCCCTCTTGTGATATGCAATGAATGTAAGCATAGGGTATGCTTTTCACTGGAAAGCAAAAAAGGTAAGCTAACACCTATTCCTAACTAAGAAAATAGATGCGAAAGATTATTCAGAAAGAAGTGAATGTGAACAAATGACACCCAATCCATTTATCCCACATCCATGAATAATACCCAAGAAGAAATGAACAACAGATCCCCTTTCAATAGATGAATAAAAATAAACACCCACACAATCTAGCATAATAGAACATACATTTGAAAGTGATTACAAAGATTCAAAGTCCATTTGCAATCAAAAGAAAATATTAACAAATGCATAGATTTGAAATATCTCCTTTATTTCCCAAATGCAAAATGTGAGTTTAAAAACCTCCACACCCTTGTACAACAAAACCGTGTAGAAAGAAAAACAAGTTGTTCCCCTATTCTCAGATAGCTAAAAAAAAGATACCTCCTCTCCCCAAAAGTCCTCCCTTTATAGTTTTTCAAAACCCAAAAATATATCTGAATGTAATTGTCTGTAATGGTCCTCTAAGTAATTGCTATCAAGAAAGTGACCTCCAAATGGAAACAGTTACATTACATCAAAATTTTGGTTACCACCGCTAATTACAAAAGATTTCATGCATGCAAAACAAGTGGCATTAGATTACCCTAGGTACGGGGGTGATTCCTAATTCCAGTCGTATTTCCATAAAATGATTATGCAATTCAGCACGTTCTTCCTCTTCTTCCAGAATGAAGATTACCCTGCGATATTCACCATAGTTGGTCTTCTCTTTCCACACAATTGTGCACAACTGGGAGATGATATCAATTTGTTCTTCTTCGAGCTAGTTCAAATCAGGTTGTAGGACAAGCATGGGTTCACCATCCCAAGTCTCATTACTCATAGGAAGTCCCATTTTGAAAATGTCTTGGTTGATAAAAACTAAACTCAAAGGTACTGTCACCTTTCTCTATAGACAAGCTGATTCAATTACGCCAGTAGGTAATGATGACTTTTAACTTGTTGATGTCATGCTACCACCTTAGTAAGCTCCGTTACACTTGTCATTTAAGAGGTAATTAATGCATCATTGATTTTGTACCTTGACAAATGAGTCTTAAGATTGAGTTTGTATTTCATAACTCCTGAAAAGACATTCTCATGATATGTCGTATGGATAATCAAATGAGCTGGTGATGCTTTGAAAACTAGGAATCTGTTGGAGGGTCATGGAGTCGGGGAAAAGTCAAACCATTGAACCACATATCAGGAGTTTCAAGGTTTCAAAAACCTCTGACAATGAATGAGGTCGGGCCATCGAATCTTTTGTGAACTTTTGAACTATTAGAGTGAAGTTCAAAGACTTTCAACTTTGTCGACAATAAGAGTTGAGAAGTCAGCCATTCATGGACTTAAGAACATAAGTCGAGGGAATAAGGGATTCATGAACTTGAAAAATGCCTAACAAAGAAGAATGAAGTGTTGATAAAGTCTTTGAGTTACGCATGAGTATTAGATTTTTATAAAATAGACTTTTAAAAATGTCCTCATGACTTGATTTGTAAATCATGAACAAGAAAAAGTTAAGACTAAAATTTCACAAGAGGTAAGACTAAAATTTCACAAGAGGAAAATGATCTAAAATTTGAAAATTTACGGGTTTAAATTTTTGGGGCAACAATAGGCTCTAATTGGGGATGAGGATTGCAAAGGACGAAGCAAGGAACCTAGACTTTCAAGCATAGACCAGTGCATAAATCCAAGGGGCAATAGAGTTAGTGAGCACAAGGGACAAAGGAACCAGAACAAGCCAAAAATAGTACAACACTAGAAAGGAAACTAACTACTAGCACACCCAAAACTCCTAATATGTACATGGTAGGAAGACCCTACCTTAGACGACTCTAGGATAGTCATGCAAATCCATTAATAGGTTGGGAGAAATAACAACCTCTATGAAATAATGGTTGGTGAATGAGGAGCCCACACGCAACCAGCTGCCAACTTGTGACCACCATGATCAAACAAATAAGAATAGCGTCATATGAAGATCCTCTGGATATAATTTGATGCTCAATAAGCCAATCTCTCTTGTGCACTCCTTCAATTTGACAACTCACATTGGCATTGCCCAACACATAACTACTAGCATCCACCTGAATGACCTCATGTATAATATTAGGAGGCACTTGATTTTGCAAGCAAGAAGAAATCAGCTCCTGGATTGGACAACCCACGCACAAACCATGAGATAAAAACCCTTTACTAGTGTTGTTCGTTGAAGTGACCTCATTGTTTAAAAATTTTGAATCCACACATTCTTATGTATGATCATTTCTCGACAAACTGGCATCCCATGTGTGAAAACAACCACTTGAACCATTGGATGACCAATCATCAGGCATACATGTCTCATGTGAAACCGGAAGTGGATGAGATAAAAAATCTGAATTACGAACATTATTTTCATGTGGCTTAATTGAAACAATCTCCTCTTTTTCTGTAGGATCAGACTCAACATTTTCATGATTCTCTTCATCATCCCTTTCTATATCCTGTAGATTAGACATGACATCCTCTTCTCCACACAAGAATTCATCCTCGCATGTATTTAAACACTAGTTCAGAATATAAACGATGTGGGATTCAGCACATCCATTCATTTGATCACTTTCAGTAAAGCTATCATGGCTACATTTAACCTCGTCTTCCAATACTTGTTTAAAAATTTTGGCATCCACATTTTGAAAACGGAAAGATTCAAAAGTAAAATCCTTTCTAACCTCTTCTTGTAGCCATACTTCCATATTATCTGACTCAGGAAAAGTGAAGCCTTCATATTCAACCTGCATGCACTTCAGAGAATGGACATTCGACACCTCCTCTTCATGTCGTGTAGGCTCAGGTTGCTCTTCATCTCTGGAAAAAGTAAATGATTCCATTTCTGTAGTAGGTAAGGATGATAAAACAATGCTATTCGCATGATCCTCAGTATCACTGAAAACTTGTTCATTTTCTGCATCTTCTTCATAGTGAAAATAAAAGGCTTCCTTTTTTCTATTCACCTAAGGCTTGATTTTTATATTATTTACCTCTTTTCTATAAAACTACTTTGAATCAAAAATAGAGAGATTGAGACATTCAGCAGAAGGAGGCCGTGCCTTTGGAAAATTTACAGGATGAAAGCTTTGTTTGTGCATGATAGATTTCCTCACAGGTTTGCTACCCAGGTAATTTACAAACTAAGTCTTTGAGTTACGCATGAGTATTAGATTTTTATAAAATAGACTTTTAAAAATGTCCTCATGACTTGATTTGTAAATCATGAACGAGAAAAAGCTAAGACTAAAATTTCACAAGAGGTAAGACTAAAATTTCACAAGAGGAAAATGATCTAAAATTTGAAAATTTACGGGTTTAAATTTTTGGGGCAACAATAGGCTCTAATTGGGGATGAGGATTGCAAAGGACGAAGCAAGGAACCTAGACTTTCAAGCATAGACCAGTGCATAAATCCAAGGGGCAATAGAGTTAGTGAGCACAAGGGACAAAGGAGCTAGAACAAGCCAAAAATAGGACAACACTAGAAAGGAAACTAACTACCAGCACACCCAAAACTACTAATATGTACATGGTAGGAAGACCCTACCTTAGACGACTCTAGGATAGTCATGCAAATCCATTAATAGGTTGGGATAAATAACAACCTCTGTGAAATAATGGTTGGCGAATGAGGATCCCACACACAACCAGCTACCAACTTGCGACCACCATGATCAAACTAATAAGAATAGCATCATATGAAGATCCTCTAGATACAATTTGATGCTCAATAAGCCAATCTCTCTTGTACACTCCTTCAATTTGACAACTCACATTGGCATTGCCCAACACATAACTACCAGCATCCACCTGAATGAACTCATGTATAATATTATGAGGCACTTGATTTTGCAAGCAAGAAGAAATCAGCCCCCAGATTGGACAACCCACGCACAAACCATGAGATAAAAACCCTTTACTAGTGTTGTTTATGGAAGTGACCTCATTGTTTAAAAATTTTGAATCCACACATTCTTATGTATGATCATTTCTCGACAAACTGACATCCCATGTGTGAAAACAACCACTTGAACCATTGGATGACCAATCATCAGGCATACATGTCTCATGCAAAACCAGAAGTGGATGAGATAAAAAATCTGAATTACGAACATTATTTTCATGTGGCTTAATTGAAACAATCTCCTCTTTTTCTGTAGGATTAGACTCAACATTTTCATGATTCTCTTCATCATCCCTATCTATATCTTGTAGATTAGACATGACATCCTCTTCTCCACACAAGAATTCATCCTCACATGTATTTAAACACTAGTTCAGAATATAAACGATGTGGGATTCAACACATCCATTCATTTGATCACTTTTAGTAAAGCTATCATGGCTACTTTTAACCTCGTCTTCCAATACTTGTTTAAAAATTTTGGCATCCACATTTTCAAAATGGAAAGATTCAAAAGTAAAATCCTTTCTAACCTCTTCTTGTAGCATACTTCCATATTATCTGACTCAGGAAAAGTGAAGCCTTCATATTCAACCTGCATGCACTTCAGAGAATGGACATTCGACACCTCATCTTCATGTTGTGTAGGCTCAAGTTGCTCTTCATCTCTGGAAAAAGTAAATGATTCCATTTTTGTAGTAGGTAAGGATGATAAAACAACGCTATTCGCATGATCCTCAGTATCACTGAAGACTTGTTCATTTTCTGCATCTTCTTCATAATGAAAATAAAAGGCTTCCTTTTTTCTATTCACCTAAGGCTTGATTTTTATATTATTTACCTCTTTTCTATAAAACTGCTTTGAATCAAAAATAGAGAGATTGAGACATTCAACAGAAGGATGCCGTGCCTTTGGAAAACTTACAGGATGAAAGCTTTGTTTGTGCATGATAGATTTCCTCATAGGTTTTCTACCCAGGTAATTTACAAACTAAGTCTTTGAGTTACGCATGAGTATTAGATTTTTATAAAATAGACTTTTAAAAATGTCCTCATGACTTGATTTGTAAATCATGAACGAGAAAAAGCTAAGACTAAAATTTCACAAGAGGTAAGACTAAAATTTCACAAGAGGAAAATGATCTAAAATTTGAAAATTTACGGGTTTAAATTTTTGGGGCAACAATACCTGCTCTAATTGGGGATGAGGATTGCAAAGGACGAAGCAAGGAACCTAGACTTTCAAGCATAGACCAGTGCATAAATCCAAGGGGCAATAGAGTTAGTGAGCACAAGGGACAAAGGAGCCAGAACAAGCCAAAAATAGGACAACACTAGAAAGGAAACTAACTACCAGCACACCCAAAACTCCTAATATGTACATGGTAGGAAGACCCTACCTTAGACGACTCTAGGATAGTCATGAAAATCCATTAATAGGTTGGGAGAAATAACAACCTCTGTGAAATAATGGTTGGTGAATGAGGAGCCCACACGCAACCAGCTACCAACTTGCGACCACCATGATCAAACTAATAAGAATAGCGTCATATGAAGATCCTCTGGATATAATTTAATGCTCAATAAGCCAATCTCTCTTGTACACTCCTTCAATTTGACAACTCACATTGGCATTGCCCAACACATAACTACCAGCATCCACCTGAATGACCTCATGTATAATATTAGGAGGCAATTGATTTTGCAAGCAAGAAGAAATTAGCCCTCGGATTGGACAACCCACGCACAAACCATGAGATAAAAACCCTTTACTAGTGTTGTTCGTGGAAGTGACCTCATTGTTTAAAAATTTTGAATCCACACATTCTTATGTATGATCATTTCTCAACAAACTGACATCCCATGTGTGAAAACAACCACTTGAACCATTGGATGACCAATCATCAAGCATACATGTCTCATGCAAAACCGGAAGTGGATGAGATAAAAAATCTAAATTACGAACATTATTTTCATGTGGCTTAATTGAAACAATCTCCTCTTTTTCTGTAGGATCAGACTCAACATTTTCATGATTCTCTTCATCATCCCTATCTATATCCTGTAGATTAGACATGACATCCTCTTCTCCACACAAGAATTCATCCTCACATGTATTTAAACACTAGTTCAGAATATAAATGATGTGGGATTCAGCACATCCATTTATTTGATCACTTTCCATAAAGCTATCATGGCTACTTTTAACCTCGTCTTCCAATACTTGTTTAAAAATTTTGGCATCCACATTTTCAAAATGGAAAGATTCAAAAGTAAAATCCTTTCTAACCTCTTCTTGTAGCCACACTTCCATATTATCTAACTCAGGAAAAGTGAAGCCTTCATATTCAACCTGCATGCACTTCAAAGAATGGACATTCGACACCTCATCTTCATGTCGTTTAGGCTCAGGTTGCTCTTCATCTCTGGAAAAAGTAAATGATTCCATTTCTGTAGTAGGTAAGGATGATAAAACAACGCTATTCACATGATCCTCAGTATCACTGAAGACTTGTTCATTTTCTGCATCTTCTTCATAATGAAAATAAAAGGCTTCCTTTTTTCTATTCACCTGATGCTTGATTTTTATATTATTTACTTCTTTTCTATAAAACTGCTTTGAATCAAAAATAGAGAGATTGAGACATTCAGCAGAAGGATGCCGTGCCTTTGGAAAACTTACAGGATGAAAGCTTTGTTTGTGCATGATAGATTTCCTCACAGGTTTGCTACCCAAGTAATTTACAAACTGATGTGATTTCCATAACCCACTTAATATCAAATCATCTTCTATTTTCACAGCCTCTTGTTGAGAAATTTCAATATCATTCACTTTATTCCTTTTTAACTCAAATTGAACATCAGGATGCTAAGAGGAAATAAAAGTACAAATTTGGAGTTGCTCACTTGGTTGAAGAGGGGTTGAAATCTTTCTGAGAAGCAGGTTGGATCTGTCCACAAAATCTCTAATGGATTCACCTTTTTGCTTTTGAATGTTGAAAAATTGACACAACAAAGTAGCCTCATCAACAGGGCCTTTATATCTTGCCAAGAACTTAGTCTTCAATGAATCCCAATCAATAATACACTTTTCTTCCAAATAATAAAACCAATCTGCTACAGGACCAGTAAGAGATTCAATAAATAATCTGACAAAAACATCTTCTTCACTTACCCCCAAAATGCCACATGCAACCGTCAATGATAGAATGTGATCTTCAGCATTTTGAGAGCCTTCTCCATTGAACTTTGGAAAATGCTTTCTTGATCCTTTAGGCAGAGGTGAAAATTGAGACAAAAAGAGAGGTCCAAAATGATTTCCCCATGGCTGATGAGAAACCAATGCCATCATGCAAATCTGGAAAATCAATCAACAAAGTTCTTCACTAGAACCGATTGCTTTCTGAATACATTCCACTTCATAGAGTCACCAGCCTCCATCCTCAGGGAGGTTGATGTAGAGGATAAAGAACAACACAACTCCTTATAGCATATTTCATATCAAAGGGTTTCAATCAACTCACTTTACAAGTTTATCACTCTTTGAGGCAACTCTTCCTTCATAAATCCCAAGACGGACTAGTAACCTACAAACGGAGAACAGTCCCAATAACTTTCTGTATAAACATCCAAATGAAAATCTTAGACATGTATTAGATACCCATTATGCCTCCCCACAACATACTCTTGAATGGGTTTGGGTTGTTTTGGAAAATGTGCTCTAAAAACGGACTTGTAATTCTGCTACAAGGGTTCAAACTCAGAAATGTCACTGTGAAATGCCACGAATAGTCATACATAACTTCCACACAACACAAAATGAGGTCGATCGCTTTGGTCAGATTGTAGCTAACATAGTTATAGACATTTTCCCCAAGTTACATAAATATCCAACGGTGGAAACAAAAGTTATGGCATTTTTCCCAAAACAGGTTACTCTAAATCAGGGTTTGACAGTCTACACGAAAAATACAATATCTTGAGCAAAACGAAACCAAAATGCATGCAACCAAAATAAAATGGAAGGTGATTGATAGGACTATCACTTACAACCAATTTGGCACCAGTCCTTGTCTGTACAGGTCTGTACAACTACAGGAAACAGTCAATTTCTGTTGAAATACATGAAAACAATGTTTTCTCTATTGATCAAAACCTACTAATCAACCACCCACACCTTATTTGGATGTTACAAGGCCTTAATAAAGGCATTCCTCATTTGTCTCTTCAGTTTCCACTTCCTTCCAATGAATTGGAACAAGGTGACCCTTCACCTTCCTCATTTTACATTTTTGAAAGATACATTTTTAGGGATTTTCCATTTTGTATGACAACTTGTCATAAGACTTAAACATTAGACCCCTCCTAGGATCTTAACACATGAAAGATGACTTGATGGACCTCAATACAATATTAAATCATTACAAATTTAACCAAAAATTAAAGATTTTTCTAGGACAGCTTTGATTTGCCAAGGTGCTCCTGCACCATACTCCTCAGCATGAAGAAAACTCTTGTCCCAAGAGTTATGTGGTCTACTTCAAATGACTTTTGCCTCTTTATATCTTCAACCCTGACTTGATGCCTCCTTTGCTTCCTTTTTACTTTCCAACTGTGACTCCTATTAATGGAGTTTGACTGGCTGCCTCTAAGGTGCATCAGAAGTCCACTCCTTCCTGCTACAACAACACTCCTGTCCCTCACCTGGGAGTCCTTTCTTGCCTCTCTCCCCAAGACTGTTGGCGACAACCAAATGGACCATCTCCTCTGGCCCTCTTGATAGACCTTCCTATTTGCCTACTGCAGTGAGTGAACTTGCACCTGCAACCATAAAACTTCATAACAGAATTAGATAGCAAAAACCAATGCTCATCTCGAACTCCTGGTGTAGATTGCCTCCTTCAGCGCTCTATCTATACGCTCAGAATCTTCTGAGCTCTGATACCAATTTGATGCAGAGGATAAAGAACAACACAACTCCTTATAGCATA